>CP136059.1:328192361-328817361 GCA_032464435.1 Aegilops umbellulata | reverse complement strand
CGTGGTCGGACATTGAGCTGAGCTCAATTTCACCCCTTGCAACACAGGCAAGAACCCCTTCTTGGACTAATCCATATTGAACTTCTTCAATATCTTATCAGGGTATGTGCTTTGTGAAAGACCTATGAGGCGTCTCGATCTATCTCTATAGATCTTGATGCCTAATATGTAAGCAGCTTCTCCAAGGTCCTTCATTGAAAAACACTTATTCAAATAGGCCTTAATGTTGTCCAAAAGTTCTATATCATTTCCCATCAAAAGTATGTCATCCACATATAATATGAGAAATGCTACAGAGCTCTCACTCACTTTCTTGTAAACGCAGGCTTCTCCATAAGTCTGCATAAACCCAAACGCTTTGATCATTTCATTAAAGCGAATGTTCCAACTCCGAGATGCTTGCACCAGCCCATAGATGGAGCGTTGGAGCTTGCATACCTTGTTAGCATTCTTAGGATCGACAAAACCTTCCAGCTGCATCATATACAATTCTTCCTTAAGAAAGCCGTTGAGGAATGCCGTTTTGACGTCCATTTGCCATATCTCATAATCATAGTATGCGGCAATTGCTAACATGATTCGGACGGACTTCAGCTTCGCTATGGGTGAGAAGGTCTCATCGTAGTCAACCCCTTGAACTTGTCGATAACCCTTAGCAACAAGTCGAGCCTTATAGATGGTAACATTACCATCCGTGTCCGTCTTCTTCTTAAAGATCCATTTATTCTCTATCGTTCGCCGATCATCGGGCAAGTCTGTCAAAGTCCATACTTTGTTTTCATACATGGATCCTATCTGGGATTGCATGGCTTCAAGCCATTTGTTGGAATCTGGGACCGCCATTGCTTCTTCGTAGTTCAAAGGTTCACCGTTGTCTAACAACATGATTTCCAGGACAGGGTTGCCGTACCACTCTGGCGCGGAACGTGTCCTTGTTGACCTACAAAGTTCAGTAGCAACTTGATCTGAAGTTTCATGATCATCATCATTAACCTCCCCTCTAGTCGGTGGAGGCACCACAGAAACATTTTCTTGAGCTGCGCTACTCTCCGGTTCAAGAGGCAACACTTCATCAAGTTCCACTTTCCTCCCACTTACTTCTTTCGAGAGAAACTCTTTCTCCAGAAAGCACCCGTTCTTGGCAACAAAGATCTTGCCTTCGGATCTGAGGTAGAAGGTATACCCAATGGTTTCCTTAGGGTATCCTATGAAGACGCATTTTTCCGACTTGGGTTCGAGCTTTTCAGGTTGAAGTTTCTTGACATAAGCATCGCATCCCCAAACTTTTAGAAACGACAGCTTAGGTTTCTTCCCAAACCATAATTCATACGGTGTCGTCTCAACGGATTTAGACGGTGCCCTATTTAAAGTGAATGTAGCTGTCTCTAGAGCGCATCCCCAAAATGATAGCGGTAAATCAGTGAGTGACATCATAGATCGCACCATATCCAATAGAGTGCGATTACGACATTTGGACACACCGTTACGCTGAGGTGTTCCAGGTGGCACGAGTTGTGAAACGATTCCACATTTCCTTAAGTGCGTACCAAATTCGTGACTTAAATATTCTCCCCCACGATCTGATCGTAAGAATTTTATCTTTCGGTCACATTGATTCTCTACCTCATTCTGAAATTCCTTGAACTTTTCAAAGGTCTCAGACTTGTGTTTCATCAAATAGACATACCCATATCTACTTACGTTATCAGTGAGAGTGAGAACATAACGATAGCCACCGCGAGCCTCAACGCTCATTGGACCGCACACATTAGGATGTATAATTTCCAATAAGTTGGTTGCTCGCTCCATTGTTCCGGAGAACGGAGTCTTGGTCATCTTACCCATGAGGCATGGTTCACACGTGTCAAATGATTCGAAATCAAGAGACTCCAAAAGTCCATCTGTATGGAGCTTCTTCATGCGTTTGACACCTATGTGACCAAGGCAGCCGTGCCACAAGTATGTGGGACTATCATTATCAACCTTACATTTTTTTGATATTCACACTATGAATATGTGTAACATCACGTTCGAGATTCATTAAGAATAAACCATTCACTAGCGGGGCATGACCATAAAACATATCTCTCATATAAATAGAACAACCATTATTCTCGGATTTAAATGAGTAGCCATCTCGCATTAAACGAGATCCAGATACAATGTTCATGCTCAAAGCTGGCACTAAATAACAATTATTGAGGTTTAAAACTAACCCCGTAGGTAAATGCAGAGGTAGCGTGCTGACGGCGATCACATCGACCTTGGAACCATTCCCGACGCGCATCGTCACCTCGTCCTTCGCCAGTCTCTGTTTATTCCGCAGCTCCTGTTTTGAGTTACAAATATGAGCAACTGCACCGGTATCAAATACCCAGGAGCTACTACGAGTACTGATAATGTACACATCAATTACATGTATATCACATATACCTTTAGTGTTGCCGGCCTTCTTGTCCGCTAAGTATTTGGGTCAGTTCCGCTTCCAGTGTCCCTTTCCCTTGCAATAAAAGCACTCAGTCTCAGGCTTGGGTCCATTCTTTGGCTTCTTCCCGGCAACTGGCTTACCGGGCGCGGCAACTCCCTTGTCGTCCTTCTTCTTACCCTTGACTTTATTGAACTTAGTGGTTTTATTCACCATCAACACTTGATGTTCCTTTTTGATCTCCACCTCCGCTGAATTCAGCATTGAATATACCTCAGGAATGGTTTTTTCCATCCCCTGCATATTGAAGTTCATCACAAAGCTCTTGTAGCGGAGCGA
The DNA here is from genome assembly GCA_032464435.1 of Aegilops umbellulata. Lineage (NCBI taxonomy): Eukaryota > Viridiplantae > Streptophyta > Magnoliopsida > Poales > Poaceae > Aegilops > Aegilops umbellulata. The sequence continues at coordinate 328,814,597 of CP136059.1, read as the reverse complement.
CTGAAGGATTCTGTCAACGACCGCGTCATCCGGGAGATTAACTCCTAACTGAGTCAAGCGGTTGTGCAACCCAGACATTTTGAGTATGTGCTCACTGACAGAACTATTTTCCTCCATCTTACAACTGTAGAACTTGTAGGAGACTTCATATCTCTCGACCCGGGCATGAGCTTGGAAAACCATTTTCAGCTCTTCGAACATCTCATATGCTCCGTGTTGCTCAAAGCGCTTTTGGAGCCCCGGTTCTAAGATGTAAAGCATGCTGCACTGAACGAGGGAGTAATCATCAGCACGCTGCTGCCAAGCGTTCATAACGTCTTGGTTCTCTGGGATGGGTGCTTCACCTAGCGGTGCTTCTAGGAAATATTGTTTCCTGGCAGCTATGAGGATGATCCTCAGGTTCCGGACCCAGTCCGTATAGTTGCTGCCATCATCTTTTGTTGGGGAACGTAGCAGAAATTCAAAAAATTTCCTACGTGTCACCAAGATCTATCTATGGAGAGACCAGCAACGAGGGGAAGGAGAGTGCATCTACATACCCTTGTAGATCGCTGAGCGGAAGCGTTCAGGTGAACGGGGTTGATAGAGTCGTTCAAATCACCGATGACCAAGTGCCGAACGGACGGCACCTCCGCGTTCAACACACGTACAGCCCGGTGACGTCTCCCAAGCCTTGATCCAGCAAGGAGAGAGGGAGAGGTTGAGGAAGACTCCATCCAGCAGCAGCACAACGGCGTGGTGATGATGGAGGAGCGTGGCAATCCAGCAGGGCTTCGCCAAGCACCGCAAGAGAGGAGGAAGGAGAGACGCAGGGCTGCACCAACGAGAGAGAGATCGAATCACGTGTGTCTTATGGGCAGCCCTAGGCCTCATATATATAGGGAAGGGGAGGGGCTGCGCCCCCTCTAGGGTTCCCACCCCTAGGGGGGGCGGCAGCCCTAGATGGGGAGCAAGGGGGCGGCCAAGAGGGGAGAGAGGGAGGCGCCCCCTAGGGTGGGCCTTAGGCCCATCTAAGCCTAGGATTTCCCCCCTTTTTTCCCTCCTAGCTGCCCTTGGGCCTTGTGGGAGGCGCACCAGCCCACTAAGGGGCTGGTCCCTCACCATTCTTGGCCCACGCAACCTTCTGGGGCTTGTGGCCCCACTTGGTGGACCCCCGGACCCCTCCGGTGGTCCCGGTACGTTACCGATAAAACCCGAAACTCTTTCGGTGACCAAAACAGGACTTCCCATATATAAATCTTTACCTCCGGACCATTCCGGAACTCCTCGTGACGTCCGAGATCTCATCCGGGACTCCGAACAACATTCGGTAACCACATACAAGCTTCCTTTATAACCCTAGCGTCATCGAACCTTAAGTGTGTAGACCCTACGGGTTCGGGAGACATGCAGACATGACCGAGATGTCCTCCGGTCAATAACCAACAGCGGGATCTGGATACCCATGTTGGCTCCCACATGTTCCACGATGATCTCATCGGATGAACCACGATGTCAAGGACTTAATCAATCCCGTATACAATTCCCTTTGTCTATCGGTACGATACTTGCCCGAGATTCGATCGTCGGTATCCCGATACCTTGTTCAATCTCGTTACCGGCAAGTCTCTTTTACTCGTTCTGCAACACATCATCCCGTGATCAACTCCTTGATCACATTGTGCACATTATGATGATGTCCTACCGAGTGGGCCCAGAGATACCTCTCCGTTTACACGGAGTGACAAATCCCAGTCTCGATTCGTGCCAACCCAACAGACACTTTCGGAGATACCTGTAGTGTACCTTTATAGCCACCCAGTTACGTTGTGACGTTTGGCACACCCAAAGCACTCCTACGGTATCCGGGAGTTGCACAATCTCATGGTCTAAGGAAATGATACTTGACATTATAAAAGCTTTAGCATACGAACTACATGATCTTGTGCTAGGCTTAGGATTGGGTCTTGTCCATCACATCATTCTCCTAATGATGTGATCCCGTTATCAATGACATCCAATGTCCATGGTCAGGAAACCGTAACCATCTATTGATCAACGAGCTAGTCAACTAGAGGCTTACTAGGGACATGGTGTTGTCTATGCATCCACACATGTATCTGAGTTTCCTATCAATACAATTCTAGCATGGATAATAAACGATTATCATGAACAAGGAAATATAATAATAACCTATTTATTATTGCCTCTAGGGCATATTTCCAACAGTCTCCCACTTGCACTAGAGTCAATAATCCAGCTCACATCGATATGTGATTGCAATGATTCCAACACCCAAGGTCACATCCCCATGTGACTAACACCCAAAGAGTTTACTAGAGTCAATAATCTAGTTCACATTACTATGTGATTAACACTCAATGAGTTTTTGGTTTGATCATGTTATGCTTGTGAGAGATGTTATAGTCAACGGGTCTGAACCTTTCAGATCCGTGTGTCCTTTACAAATCTCTATGTCATCTCCTAGATGCAGTTACCACGCTCTATTTGGAACTATTCCAAATAACTGTTCTACTATACGAATCCAATTTACTACTTAGTATAATCTGGATCAGTGTCAAAGTTTGCATCGGCGTAACCCTTTACGACGAACTCTTTTCCACCTCCATAATCGAGAAAATTCCTTAGTCCACTAGTTACTAAGGATAACCTTGACCGTTGTCCTGTGATCCAATCCTGGATCACACTTGTACCCCTTGACTGACTCATGGCTTGGCACACTTCAGGTGCGGTACAACATAGCATACTTTAGAGCCTATGTCTAAGCATAGGGGACGACCTTCGTCCTTTCTCTCTATTCTGCCGTGGTCAAGTCTTGAGTCTTACTCAATACTCACATGTTTAATACAGCCAAGAACTCCTTCTTTGCTGATCTATTTTGAATTCCTTCAAAATCTTGTCACGGTATGTATTCATTTGAAAGTACTATTAAGCGATTTTGATCTATCCTTATAGATCTTGATGCTCAATGTTCAAGTAGCTTAATCCAGGTTTTCCATTGAAAACACTCTTCAAATAACCCTATATGCTTTCCAGAAATTCTACATCATTTCTGATCAACAATATGTCAACAACATATACTCATCAGAAATTCTATAGTGCTCCCACTCACTTCTTTGGAAATACAAGTTTCTCGTAAACTTTATATAAACCTAAAATCTTTGATCAACTCATCAAAGTGTACATTCCAACTCCGAGATGCTTACTCCAGTCCTCAGGAGGATGCTGGTGCTTTGCATACTTATTAGCATCTTTCAGGATTGACAAAACCTTCTGGCTGTATCACATACAACCTTTCCTCAAGAAAATCGTCGAGGAAGCAATGTTTTGACATCCTATCTGCACAATTTCATAAATAATGCAGTAATCGCTAACATAATTCCAACAGACTCTTAGCATCGCTACGAGTGAGAAAGTCTCATCGCAGTCAACTCCTTGAACTTGTCGGAAAACATCTTAATGACAAGTCGAGCTTTCTTAATGGTGACATTTACCATCATTGTCCGTCTTCCTTTTAAAATCCATCTGTACTCAACAGCCTCACGACCATCGAGCCGTTCTGCCAAAGTCTACACTTTGTTTTCATACATGGATCCTTTCTCGGATTTTATGGCCTCGAGCCATTCATTGGAATCCGGGCCCACCATCGCTTCTCCATAGCTCGTAGGTTCATTGTTGTCTAGCAACATGACTTCCAAGACAGGATTACGTACCACTCTGAAGTGGTACACATCCTTGTCGTCCTACGAGGTTTGGGAGTGACTTGATCCGAAGTCTCATGATCACTATCATAAGCTTCCACTTCAATTGGTGTAGGTGCCATAGGAACAATTCATGTGCCTTGCTACACACTAGTTGAAGTGACAGTTCAACAACCTCATCAAGTCTCCACCATCCTCCCACTCAATTCTTTCGAGAGAAACTTTTCCTTGAGAAAGGACCCGATTTTGAGAAACAATCCTTATTGCTTTTGGATCTGAGACAGGAGGTATACCCAACTGTTTTGGGTATCCTATGAAGATGCAGTTATCCGCTTTGGGTTCGAGCTTATCAGCCTGAAACTTTTTCATATAAGCGTCGCAGCCCCAAACTTTTAAGAAATGACAGCTTAGGTTTCTCTAAACCATAGTTCATACGGTGTCATCTCATCGGAATTACGTGGTGCTCTATTTAAAGTGAATGTGGTTGTCTTTAATGCCTAACCCATAAACTATTGTGGTAATTCGATAAGAGACATCATGGTATGCATCATATCCAATAGGGTGCAGTTATGATGTTTGGACACACCATCACACTATGGTGTTCCAGGCTGTATTAGTTGTGAAACAATTTCCACAATGTCTTAATTCTGTGCCAAATTCGTAATTCAGATATTCATCTCTATGATCATATCATAGATCTTTTATCCTCTTGTCACGACGATCTTTCAACTTCACACTGAAATTACTTGAACCATTCAATAATTCAGACTTGTGTTTCATCAAGTAAATATGCTCAGTATCTACTCAAATCATCTGTGAAGTAAGAGCATAACGATATCCACTGCGTGTCTCAGCACTCATTGGACTGCACACATCAAAATGTGTTACTTCCAACAAGTTGCTTTCTTGTTCCATTTTACTAAAACCGAAGCTTTCAGTCATCTTGCCCATGTGGTATGATTTGCATGTCTCAAGTGATTCAAAATCAAGTGAGTCCAAACGGTCCATCTGCATGGAGTTTCTTCATGCGTATATACCAATAGACATGGTTCACATGTCTCAATCTTTTCAGAAATGAGTGAGTTCAAAGATCCATCAGCATGGAGCTTCTTCATGCGTTTTATACCAATATGACTTACATGGCAGTGCCACAAGTAGGTGGTACTATCATTACTATCTTATATCTTTTGGCATGAACATGTGTATCACTATGATCGAGATTCAATAAACCATTCATTCTAGGTGCAAGACCATTGAAGGTATTTATTCAAATAAATAGAGTAATCATTATTCTCTTTAAATGAATAACCGTATTGCGATAGACATAGTCCAATCATGTCTATGCTCAACGCAAATACCAAATAACAATTATTCAGGTTTAACACCAATCTCGATGGTAGAGGGAGCGTGCGATGCTTGATCACATCAACCTTGGAAACATTTCCAACACATCTCGTCAGCTCACCTTTAGCTAGTCTCCGTTTATTCCGTAGCTTTTATTTCGAGTTACTAACACTTAGCAACCGAACCGGTATCTAATACCCTGATGCTACTAGGAGTACTAGTAAAGTACACATTCACATAATGTATATCCGATATACTTCTACCGACAGCCTTCTCATCTACCAAGTATCTAGGGTAATTCTGCTCCGGTGGTTGTTCCCCTTATTACAGAAGCACTCAGTCTCGGGTTTGGGTTTAACCTTGGGTTTCTTCACTAGAGCAGCAGCTGATTTGCCGTTTCATGAAGTATCCCTTCTTGCCCTTGCCCTTATTGAAACTAGTGGTTTCACTAACCATCAACAATTGATGCTCCTTCTTGATTTCTACTTTCGCGGTGTCAAACATCGCGAATATTTCAAGGATCATCATATCTATCCCTGATATGTTATAGTTCATCACGAAGCTCTAGCAGCTTGGTGGCAATGACTTTGGAGAAACATCACTATCTTATCTAGAAGATCAACTCCCACTCGATTCAAGTGATTGTTGTACTCAGACAATTTGAGCACAAGCTCAACGATTGAGCTTTTCTCCCTTAGTTTGCAGGCTAAGAAAATCGTCGGAGGTCTTATACCTCTTGACGTGGGCACGAGCCTGAAATCCCAATTTCAGCCCTCGAAACATCTCATATGTTCCGCGACATTTCAAAAATGTCTTCGGTGCCTCAATTCTAAACCATTTGTCACTACCGAACTATCATGTAGTCATCAAAACGTGTATGTCATATGTTCGCAACATCCACAGACCACGTTCGAGGTCCAGCACACCGAGTGGTGCATTAAGGACACAAGCCTTCTACTGTCCGCATAATTGCTACTATCAACTTTCAACTATATTTTCTCTAGGAACATATCTAAAACAGTAGAACTAAAGCGCGAGCTACGACATAATTTGCAAAATCTTTTTGACTATGTTCAGGATAATTAAGTTCATCTTATGAACTCCCACTCAGATAGACATCCCTCTAGTCATCTAAGTGATTACATGATCCGAATCAACTAGGCCGTGTCCGATCATCACGTGAGACGGACTAGTCAACGTCGGTGAACATCTTCATGTTGATCGTATCTTCCATACGACTCATGCTCGACCTTTCGGTCTTCTGTGTTCCGAGGCCATGTCTGTACATGCTAGGCTCGTCAAGTTAACCCTAAGTGTTTTGCATGTGTAAAACTGTCTTACACCCGTTGTATGTGAACGTAAGGATCTATCACACCCGATCATCACGTGGTGCTTCGAAACGACGAACTGTAGCAACGGTGCACAGTTAGGGGAGAACACTTCTTGAAATTGTTGTAAGGGATCATCTTATTTACTACCGTCGTTCTAAGCAAATAAGATGTATAAACATGATAAACATCACATGCAATCAAATAGTGACATGATATGGCCATCATCACTTTGCTCCTTTTGATCTCCATCTTCGGGGCTCCATGATCATCATCGTCACCGGCATGACACCATGATCTCCATCATCATGATCTCCATCATCGTGTCTTCTTGAAGTTGTCACGTCATCTATTACTTCTACTACTACAGCTAACGGTTAGCAATAAAGTAAAGTAATTACATGACGTTTATGTTGACACGCAGGTCATGAATAAATAAAGACAACTCCTATGGCTCCTGCCGGTTGTCATACTCATCGACATGCAAGTCGTGATTCCTATTACAAGAACATGATCAATCTCATACATCACATATATCATTCATCACATCCTTTGGCCATATCACATCACATAGCATACCCTGCAAAAACAAGTTAGACGTCCTCTAATTGTTGTTGCATGTTTTACGTGGCTGCTATGGGTTTCTAGCAAGAACGTTTCTTACCTACGCAAAACCACAACGTGATATGCCAATTGCTATTTACCCTTCATAAGGACCCTTTTCATCGAATCCGATCCGACTAAAGTGGGAGAGACAGACACCCGCCAGCCACCTTATGCAACTAGTGCATGTTTGTCGGTGGAACCAGTCTCACGTAAGAGTACGTGTAAGGTTGGTCCAGGCCGCTTCATCCCACAATGCCGCCGAATCAAGATTGACTAGTAACGGTAAGCATATTGAACAAAATCAACGCACACAACTACTTTGTGTTCTACTCGTGCAAAGAATCTACGCAATAGACCTAGCTCATGATGCCACTGTTGGGGAACGTAGCAGAAATTCAAAAAATTTCCTACGTGTCACCAAGATCTATCTATGGAGAGACCAGCAACGAGGGGAAGGAGAGTGCATCTACATACCCTTGTAGATCGCTGAGCGGAAGCGTTCAGGTGAACGGGGTTGATGGAGTCGTACTCGTCGTGATTCAAATCACCGATGACCAAGTGCCGAACGGACGGCACCTCCGCGTTCAACACACGTACAGCCCGGTGACGTCTCCCAAGCCTTGATCCAGCAAGGAGAGAGGGAGAGGTTGAGGAAGACTCCATCCAGCAGCAGCACAACGGCGTGGTGATGATGGAGGAGCATGGCAATCCAGCAGGGCTTCGCCAAGCACCGCAAGAGAGGAGGAAGGAGAGACGCAGGGCTGCACCAACGAGAGAGAGATCGAATCACGTGTGTCTTATGGGCAGCCCTAGGCCTCATATATATAGGGAAGGGGAGGGGCTGCGCCCCCTCTAGGGTTCCCACCCCTAGGAGGGGCGGCAGCCCTAGATGGGGAGCAAGGGGGCGGCCAAGAGGGGAGAGAGGGAGGCGCCCCCTAGGGTGGGCCTTAGGCCCATCTAAGCCTAGGGTTTCCCCCTTTTTTTTCCTCCTAGCTGCCCTTGGGCCTTGTGGGAGGCACACCAGCCCACTAAGGGGCTGGTCCCTCACCATTCTTGGCCCACACAACCTTCTGGGGCTTGTGGCCCCACTTGGTGGACCCCCGGACCCCTCCGGTGGTCCCGGTACGTTACCGATAAAACCCGAAACTCTTTCGGTGACCAAAACAGGACTTCCCATATATAAATCTTTACCTCCGAACCATTCCGGAACTCCTCGTGACGTCCGAGATCTCATCCGGGACTCCGAACAACATTCGGTAACCACATACAAGCTTCCTTTATAACCCTAGCGTCATCGAACCTTAAGTGTGTAGACCCTACGGGTTCGGGAGACATGCAGACATGACCGAGATGTCCTCCGGTCAATAACCAACAGCGGGATCTGGATACCCATGTTGGCTCCCACATGTTCCACGATGATCTCATCGGATGAACCACGATGTCAAGGACTTAATCAATCCCGTATACAATTCCCTTTGTCTATCGGTACGATACTTGCCCGAGATTCGATCGTCGGTATCCCGATACCTTGTTCAATCTCGTTACCGGCAAGTCTCTTTTACTCGTTCTGCAACACATCATCCCGTGATCAACTCCTTGATCACATTGTGCACATTATGATGATGTCCTACCGAGTGGGCCCAGAGATACCTCTCCGTTTACACGGAGTGACAAATCCCAGTCTCGATTCGTGCCAACCCAACAGACACTTTCGGAGATACCTGTAGTGTACCTTTATAGCCACCCAGTTACGTTGTGACGTTTGGCACACCCAAAGCACTCCTACGGTATCCGGGAGTTGCACAATCTCATGGTCTAAGGAAATGATACTTGACATTATAAAAGCTTTAGCATACGAACTACATGATCTTGTGCTAGGCTTAGGATTGGGTCTTGTCCATCACATCATTCTCCTAATGATGTGATCCCGTTATCAATGACATCCAATGTCCATGGTCAGGAAACCGTAACCATCTATTGATCAACGAGCTAGTCAACTAGAGGCTTACTAGGGACATGGTGTTGTCTATGCATCCACACATGTATCTGAGTTTCCTATCAATACAATTCTAGCATGGATAATAAACGATTATCATGAACAAGGAAATATAATAATAACCTATTTATTATTGCCTCTAGGGCATATTTCCAACATCTTTTAGCTTGGTTTTCTCTAGGAATGCGTCGAAGTTGAGGTTGACATTAGCTTGGGCCATTTGATCTACAAGACATATTGCAAAGTTTTTAGACTAAGTTCATGATAATTAAGTTCATCTAATCAAATTATTTAATGAACTCCCACTCAGATTAGACATCCCTCTAGTCATCTAAGGGATACATGATCCGACTCAACTAGACCGTGTCCGATCATCACGTGAGACGGACTAGTCATCATCGATGAACATATCCATGTTGATCGTATCTTCCATACGACTCATGTTCGACCTTTCGGTCTCTTGTGTTCCGAGGCCATGTCTGTACATGCTAGGCTCGTCAAGTCAACCTAAGTGTTTTGCATGTGTAAATCTGGCTTACACCCGTTGTATGTGAACGTTAGAATCTATCACACCCGATCATCACATGGTGCTTCGAGACAACGAACTTTCGCAACGGTGCACAGTTAGGGGAAACACTTTCTTGAAATTATTATGAGGGATCATCTTATTTACTACCGTCGTACTAAGCAAATAAGAAGCAAAAAAACATGATAAACATCACATGCAATCAAATAGTGACATGATATGGCCAATATCATATTGCTCCTTTGATCTCCATCTTCGGGGCGCCATGATCATCTTCGTCACCGGCATTACACCATGATCTCCATCATCATGATCTTCATCATCGTGTCTCCATGAAGTTGTTCGCCAACTATTACTTCTACTACTATGGCTAACGGTTTAGCAAATAAGTAAAATAATTACATGGCGTTATTCAATGACACACAGGTCATACAATAAATAAAGACAACTCCTATGGCTCCTGCCGGTTGTCATACTCATCGACATGCAAGTCGTGATTCCTATTACAAGATGAAAGTGGGTTATATCGACTAGAGGGGGGTGAATAGGCGATTTTTATGAAATTCTTCACTGAGGAATTTGCTAGTGAGGAAATTCCTTAGCGAAGAACTACTTGCAGCGGAATAAGTACTCAGAAGTAAACATAACAGAATACATGCATGGTCATCATGATGAAATTAAGACAAACACGGAGTACAGAAAGCGTAAACACAGGATAGCAGAAGATGAAGACAAACAGACTGAAGAAATTGAACTGAGGAACTTGAGAAAGTCTTCAGTCAAAGTCTTCAAACACAGATATGAACAAGCACACAACACAGTAATGAGGAAATGAAAGTGTTGAAGAAATAGAACCAGTTGGCTTGGTGAAGACAATGATTTGGTAGGCCAGTTCCAACTGTTGTCTCAGTTGTACATCTGGTTGGAGCGGCTAGGTATTTAAACCTGAGGACACACAGTCCCGGACACACAATCCTCACCATATTCTCCTTGAGCTAAGGACACACAGTCCTCGCCCAATCACTCATGGTAAATCTTCAGGTGACTTCCGAACCTTCACAAACTCGGTCACTCGGCGATCCACAATTCCTCTTGGATACTCTAGACCATGACGCCTAACCGTCTGGAAGAAGCACAGTCTTCAAAGGTAACAAGCGTCAGATCCACGCAGGATCAATCTCTTCAGTGATGCTCAATCACTTTGGGTTTGTAGGTGTTTGGGTTTGGGTTTTGGATTTTCCTCACTTGATGATTTTCACTCAAAGTCCTCGGAGGATGGGATGCTCTCAAATGACAAGTGTCAGTTTCTCGCGGAGCAGCCAACCAACTAGTGGTTGTAGGGGGCGGCTATTTATAGCCTAGGGAGCAGCCCGACATGATAAGACATAAATGCCCTTCAATGATATGACCGTTGGATGGATAAGATATTTTGGGACAGCTGGCGCGTAGCACAGCAACGGTCGGAAATTTGAGATTCAAATTCCTCAGGGCTATCATGTTCCTCACTGTGTAGGCAATTCGCATTGGCGAATTCCTAACTCCTCAGTCAGAACAAATTCCTCAGAGACCAGAAGAACTTCGTCTCTGTCACTGAAGAATATGACTGAACTGTATGAGATTTCCAAAGGCTTCACTCGAAGGGATTGGTAGGTGTAGGATTTTGAGTTGAGAATCACATGGAAATTTTTCCTTAGTATTTCCTCGACCCCCTTTAACAGTACGGTGTTTCCTATGACTCAAGAAAGAGAAAATGAAACTACGAAAACAAAATTCTTCACGCTTCATGTTCCTCGAATGAATACCAAGTCTTCAAGGTCACACCAATTTCTTCACTTTCAAAGTCTTCAGAAAGTCTTCAGAATACCAAAGTCTTCAGTCGAAGAACTTCATTTTTAGGGGTCAACTTTCTCTGTAAATATCAAACTCCTCATAGACTTATAGACCTGTGTACACTCATAAACATATTAGATCCTTAACCTATAAATCTTCAATACACCAAAATCACTAAGGGGCACTAGATGCACTTACAATCTCCCCCTTTTTGGTGATTCATGACAATATAGGTTAAGTTTTCAACGGGGATAAACATATGAAGTGTAAATACTGATATTGAGGAATTTGATTGCAAGATATAGAAGAACTCCCCCTGAAGATGTGCATAGTGAGGAATTTGCTTTTGAAGCAATGCACACTTGAAGAGTTGAATCATGGAGATCTCCCCCTATATCTTGTAATTCATACATGCATTTGACATAGAATATGAAGAATTTGAAATGCATGATGAAATATGGTGACTGATGTAATTCAGCATGCGTGCAATAATATTAACGAGGAATAAGCATGCAGAATAACGTAGCAGAAGTATCAGACCACCATCGGGTTTAAGTTTACAACTCGATCCAATAAAAGTTTCAGAAGAACGAGAGTTGTAACTTAGCAAAAAACGCCCATATAATAGACCCGCTTGAAGACTAACTCAGATTTCTCCCCCTTTATCATCGAATGACTAAAAGGATCGAAACTGAGGACTAACGCCCCTGAAGATAATCAAGTTGATGAAGGAGCGCTAGCGTTGTCAGGGTCGGTTGTTGTAGTAGGGCATGTCGCTGTGCCATCCAAGTCTTCATTTTCATCAGTGTCACGCGATGAAGAATAGGAGCTGGCCACCAAGGAAGGAACCTTGACCTTCTTGTATTTCTTCGGAGGAGGTGCAGACCAGTCAAAGTCTTCCTTGAGACCCATTTTCTTCAGATCTTCAGCGTTGTAGACATGAGACAGAACAACCTAGGTACGGTTGAAGGTTTCATGGAGGTAGTAGTGGTTTTTCTTCACTGCATTGTGTGTTGAAGTCATGTTGTGAAGAATTGAACCAAACTGACGCTTGACCCATTTATCATTGCGATCAACCTTCTGATGAAGACTGAGGAGTAACTCACGATCAGTCATCACCCTGGGTGCTGTGGCTTGAGGACTTTGCTTGGCAGAGTTGTTGGCGGCAGAGTCATGGGTGGCAGAGTCATCATTGGTGGAATAGGATGCAGCCTTGCGAAATTGACCATCCAATGGACGAATGCCTTCATCTATCAAAGCAGTTGCCTTGCCTTTGTCATCAGCTGAGGAAAATGTCCTTTTGAGGACTTCAATTGGAGGCAAGTAGCTGCAGTGGTTCAGAGTGTCAGCTTTGTAGTTGAGTGAAGACCTTGTCCTGATGAATCTCATAATCCATGGCGCATAAGGCTTCAGCTCAAATGGTGACACTGCAATATTGGCCAGAGTCCTCATGAAGAAATCGTGAAAGTTGACGGGAACGCCATGAATGATGTTGAAAAGCAAATTCCTCATGATGCCAATGACTTCTTAATTATTCGAGTCATGGCCTTTGATAGGACTCATTGTCTTTGACAGAATGCGATAGACAGTCCGAGGCACATGCAGTAATTCCTTGACGAGGAAATTGGTTCGAGGGGCCTGCCCTGGCTTCAAAGGCTTCATCAAAACTTGCATGTTGTGATTTGAAAGCTCAGGTTTACTATAGACACAACGTGCATCTTCAAGGGGAGGACTTAGTGGTAGGGCACGAAGCAATTCAGACGCTGGTGCCTTGTAATGGGTGTTCTCTGTCATCCAGTCCAGCACCCATGAATTCACATCTTCAGAGTCGCCTGTGATGTGCAATGTTGCATAGAACTGAAGAATGAGTTCTTCATTCCAATCACAGATATCAGTGCAGAAGTTTAGTAGCCCAGTGTCGTGAAGAACACTGAGGACTGGCTCGAAGCATGGCAGAGACTCCATGTCTACGTGAGGAATATGTGCATGATCGAAGACTTTGTCTTTGTTGAACAACACTGAGGAATAGAAATTTGCTTGACTAGCAGTCCAGAAACGCCTCTTCCTTATGCGAGCAGAGTCATATGGATTGTAATCAGTGAAGAATACATGCTCGCCAAAGAAGTCTTCAGCCTTGAACTTTTGCTTCCTTGAGAACGGATCCTTTGGCTTTGGCAGAGGGGTGTCAGTGAGTTGCATCACAACCTCAGGAATCGCGGGCTCAGGTTCTTCAGGCTGAGGAATTTATGGTTCCTCTTCAGGTGCAGTCTGTGTTGTCACATTATCAGCAGCAGCAGTTTCTTCAACACCAGTGGATGAAATGTCTTCACGGACAGATGAGGTGGGATGAGTTTCTTCAGAGCCCATTTGAACTGTTGGTGCAGGGGAGTGAGGAATTTGCTGTAGTGGAGTGAAGAGTGGAGAATTGGGATGCCGACTTTCCCAAAATTTATCATTCATAACTGGAGTGGTACTTCCAATATCCACGTCTTCATCATCTAATTCTTCAACACCAGCTTCTTCAGCTGTGAACTGAGGCATTGGTGAGGATACCGTTGGGGTTGAAGGGATCGCATCCACTTCAATTTCCTCATCAATCTGTTCTGACGAAGCAGCAGGTTGAGTTTCTTCATCAGATCCGCTTGGGATCTCATACTCTTCACCAAAAGGAACAAGGTCCTTTGATGGCATGGTGGAAATCGGAACAGCATCGATCGGATTTTCAAAAGAGCTGGTCATAGGCTTCATCTTCTTTAGAGCTGAAGATTCTGAAGCACTTGATGCTTTCCTTTTCTTCACTGCAGCTCGCTCTGCAGCCTTGGTCTTCTTCACATCTGATGCAGATGGAAGGATAGGAGTTGGTGTAGGCGCGGGAGGAGCTGAGGAATATGTTTGAATTTCCTCAGGCACAACTGATGCAGTTGCCATGACTTCTTCAGTTTCTTCAGGTGCACCACTAGTGGATGCCCTGGCAATTTCTTTGGCGGCTGGAATGGAGTCATCAGCCCTGGAGCTAGCATTTTCTTCAGCAGCCTAAAATTCATCAGCGGTGCTGGCATGTTCTTCAGTTGGCTGAGCTGAAGCTTCAGCCTGAGGAACTTCTTATTGCGTTGGGGCTACAACATTGGTGAACTTCTCAGTCAGTTTCACAAATCTGACTTTGGCTCCTTTCCAATCAGCATAGTATGAATTGAATTTGTCGCTGAGGGTTTTGATGTCAGACTGAATTTTGATGAATTCATTAGTCGACATTTTGACCACGTTGGTCTTCAGAAACTTTTCTTTCTTGTATTGGGCCTTCTTGATCTGCCTGGCCTGATCATATTTCCATTTCTCCTCTTGGATGAAATGAGTCAGCATGTGATTTTGACCAGGTGTCAACCTGAAGTCAGGCATAGGAGTATTTGGGTCCTTGTGCCAGAGATCAATGTAGTCTAGGATCGCCCTTGGATCCAACAGCAGGGGCACAGGTGTGCCTTTGGCTCTAACGGCCCTAACTTGTATGTCTCTGATGATTTCTGCAAGTTCATCATCATAAGCTTCATCTTCTTCAGGTGGCTCTTGGAATGCGACCTGTTTCTTCTTGGGACTTGGCCGAGGACCTCATCCAGCAGTTGCTTTGGTCTTCAGCAGAGTGGGACCAGATGAAGAATTTGGTGCAGCTGAGGAACTTGCTGAGACACCAGAGGCAATAGAGATGCCTGCAGTCCTTTGGCACGAGGCCAGATGCGCAGGTGCTGAGGACTTTATCGGAACAGCTGAGGACTTTGGAGGAGGCGCTGAGGATTTTGAAGGAGTAAGAGCAGCTTGAGGAGTTGGTCTTGAAGATTTTGAAGTGCTTGGCCATGAGGGCGCAGCTGAGGAACTTGGCCGTGAGGGCACTGTTGGTGAAGCACTTGGCTTTCGAGCAGGCTTCTTAGGCATAGATTTCCTCGGCTTGACAAAGGCCTCAGTGGCAGCAGCAGCAGCAGAGTCTTCATTGAATTTCCTCACTGCTTCTCTGGCTTGTCTAGCCAACTTGGCTTGGCGCTTTGCCCATTCTTCAGGAAAGTCCTCACCGCGTTTGACGCTAGTGGGATCAGCCACTTGGCCAGGTGCTAGTGGAACTCTTGGGCATGGAGGGTTGAGAGCGAATTTCTTCATATACTTTGGGGGTTACATATCTGTATTCCCTCCATTCACGTGCCCATCTCCGTTCTATCCTCTGAATGCGCACCTTGCACTGATTTTTGTTTTCTTTGCCAAGCTTGGCTTCATCAGGTGTGCAGTACTCAGCATAGATATCCTCATAGATTTCAAATGCAGTCATGCCCTCAGGTTTCTTTCCTCCTTTCTGTGGCTTCTTACCATCTGCCATATTCTTCAGCTGAGGAATTTGAACAATTGAATTCTCTAAAGAAGTATGCAGTTTTTCTTCGAGGAACGCTGCAAATGAGTTAAGTTGATGAGAACCTAGTGATTCAGCAGCGGACATGAGTGCCTATGAACAGAGTATAGTTGCGAGGAATTTGGAGAGGTCATATGCGTTCTCAGAAGGTTTTTAAAAAAAACAAGTTTGAGGAATTTGACCAGATGAGTCTTGAAGAATTTCACTAAGCGTGCTTTGTCTTAGGTTCCAGAGTTGTATAGATCGAAGATCCACACAATTGAGGAATCTTGAAGAAAATAAAGCTTAGAGAAATGAATCAAGAACAGAGGAGTTGTGAGGTGTTTTGTGTGTGAGGATTTGAAGAATAAAACACCTTTGAAGATTTTGTAGAAAACTTTCGAATCAAAGAGGGCAGTAAAAGTAACTTTTAATTACCCTGACTGAAGAACACGACGAACACAAAGATGGAGAAGTGAAGTTCGTCAGTGTAGATCATCCACGCCCTAACATGGCGAAGGAAGACGGCTACGGCGGCAGCGGAGGTGAAGATTTCCGCAGTCGGCGCGAGTACGACGGCGACGAGGTCGAGGCAGTGAAGCTCTTCCTCACCGGCAACGATGGAGTAGCGGCGGCGCTAGGGTTTGGGAAGCTCGAGCGGGAGAGAGAGATCGAGCGGAGTAAAGGAAGTGAGGAAGGGGTGAGGGGGTATTTATAATGGCAGTGAAGAACTGTTCGCCCGAAGATTTGGGACGAACGTGCCCCTGACCCTTCTCCTTCGCACGACATGTGTCACCCACGTACTGTGAAGTGGAGATCATGTTAGATCGTGGGTGAATAAAATAATGCATCGTGGGATGCGGAACGGTTTGAGCGGCAAAACCAAAATTTTGGATAAGATTAGTTTTAACGTTCCGTTCGCAATTTCTTCAGCTTACAAGAACACAGTGAATGAACGAGTTTCAAATAGAACGCACATGAAGAATTTGTGAATAGATTGGATTGAGTATAGCATAGAGGGGGAAGAGTCCGATCACATTCACTTAGCAAAAAAAACTTGAAGAGATAGCCATAAGTGAATGCTGTAGAGGACATAAACTCATATATATATATATATATATATCCAATGAAGAAAAACTTCGGAACAAGTGAAGATTTTGAAAAGTTGAAGAATTTGAACAACTGAGGAATTTCAAAAATGAGGAAAAACTCAAATTAAAGATTTTCAACTTTTTGTGGTGGCGTGACCAACCGTATAAGAATGATGATTTCAGACACCGCGTACAATTGTCGTAGGGTTCTGAGAATCAAATTCTTCGTTAATTTCTTCACACTTAGAGTGTTATTCTTCATTGATTGAAAAAAAACGTTTCTTCATGTGTTGCACATCTAAGTCATCAATTTTGCATAAGGGTTAGGATGAGTGCCTTTTCAAAGTACATTCGAAGACTCTAAGATATTTAGCTCACACTGCAACTTGCTAAATCTCTTCTCATCCAAGGGCTTTGTGAAGATATGGGCTAGCTGTTCTTCAGTCTTCACATGCTCAATAGAAATGTCGCCCTTCAACACATGATCGCGAAGAAAATGATGACTAATCTGAATGTGCTTTGTCTTCGAGTGCTGAACTGGGTTGTGAGCAATCTTGATGGCACTCTCATTGTCACAGAGGAGAGGCACATTCTTCACGTTGACGCCATAGTCCTTGAGTGTTTGCTTCATCCATAGCAGTTGAGCACAGCAAGAACCAGCAGCAATGTACTCAACTTCAGTAGTAGACAATGATACGCAGTTCTGTTTCTTCGAGGACCAACAGACCAAGGATCGTCCTAGGAAATGACATGTACCAGATGTTGACTTGCGGTCCACACGATCACCAGCATAGTCAGAGTCAGAATATTCAATGAGATCAAAATCCGAGCCCTTGGGATACCATAATCCTAGTGTTGGTGTGTGAGCTAGATATCAAAGAATATGCTTCACAGCCTTATGGTGTGATTCCTTCGGTGCAGCTTGAAATCAGGCACACATGCAAACACTAAGCATTATATCTGGCCTAGATGCACATAAGTACAATAAAGAGCCAATCATGGAGCGGTATACCTTATGATCGAAGTCAATACCATTTTCATCAATGCATAGTTGACCATTTGTGGGCATAGGAATTTTGATGCCTTTGCAATCTTGCATGCCGAATTTCTTCAGGACATCCTTGAGGTATTTCTCCTGAGATATGAATATGCCATTGCGCTGTTGACGAATTTGAAGACCTAAGAAGAATTTTAACTCTCCCATCATAGACATTTGATATTCTTCACTCATCATATAGGCAAATTCATCACTATAACGTTGGTCAGTATAGCCAAAGATGATATCATCAACACATATTTGGCACACAAACAGTTCACCATCATAAGATTTAGTAAAGAGAGTAGGATCGAGTGAACCGGGTGTGGAATGCACTTTTCACATCCATTTGATATAAGATTATATCATGACGGTTAGCATAAGCAAGCAATATGCGAATAGCCTCAAGTCTAGCAACAGGTGCAAAAGTTTCATCAAAATCAATTCCTTCAACCTGTGTGTAGCCTTGAGCTACTAGTCGTGCCTTATTCCTTACCACAAGGCCATTTCATCTTGCTTGTTGCGGCAGATCCACTTTGTGCCAATGATATTGTGCTTGCGAGAATCTGGACGGTTGACCAGTTCCCAGACGTTGTTGAGCTTGAACAAATGTAATTCTTCTTGCATGGCCTGAATCCACTCAGGCTCCAGAAATGCTTCATCTACCTTAGTGGGCTTTGTGATAGAGACAAAAGCATAGTGCCCACAAAAGTTAGATAAGTGTGAAGCTTTTGAGCGTGTGAGAGGACCTGGTGCTTTGATGTCATCGATGATCTTATCCACTTGCACTTCTTTTGCAACGCGAGGGTGAGCTGGTTGTCGCTGAGGAATTTGATCAGCATTTTCTTCAGCATCAATTTCCTCAGCATTTTCCTCAGGTGCATCAGCTCGACGTTCTTCACGTTCTGGAAATGAATTCTTCAGCAGATTCTTCAGTAGGAATGACATCTTCAGTAGCCTTGAACTTGATAGAATCTTCAGGTGCTGGTTCATCTAACACAGAAGGTAGGTGCTCTCTTTGCGAGCCATTAGTTTCATCGAACCGCACATCTACAGTTTCAACAATCTTGTGAAGAACATTGTTGAAGACTCTGTAGGTGTGCGAGTCCTTTCCGTAACCAAGCATAAAACCTTCATGTGCTTTCGGTGCAAATTTAGAGTTGTGATGAGGATCTCTAATCCAGCATTTAGCACCGAAGACTTTGAAATAACTCACATTGGGTTTCTTGTCAGTGAGGAGTTCATAGGCAGTCTTCTTGAAGAATTTGTGAAGATATACTCTGTTGATGATGTTGCACGCAGTATCAATTGCATCAACCCAGAAACGACGAGGTGTTTTGTACTCATCGAGCATAGTGCGAGCCATCTCAGCAAGAGTCCTGTTCTTGCGCTCCACGACGCCATTCTGTTGAGGAGTATAAGGAGCAGATAACTCATGGGTAATACCAAGTTCATCAAGATAGTCATCGAGACCCGAATTCTTGAACTCAGTGCCATTGTCACTTCTGATGTGCTTGATCTTCACACCAAAGTTGGTTGAAGCCCTCGAGGAAAATCGTTTGAAGACTTCCTGCACTTCATGTTTGTAAGTAACAAGGTGTACCCATGTGTAGCGAGAGTAATCATCAACAATAACAAAGCCATATTGAGATGCTTCATTTGAAACAGAAGAATAATGATTAGGACCAAAGAGATCCATGTGAAGCAATTCAAATGGGCGAGTAGTAGTCATGATGGTCTTAGCTGGATGCTTGGCCTTGGTCATCTTTCCAGCTTCACAGGCACCGCATAAGTGATCCTTGAGGAATTTGACATTCTCAATGCCAATGACATGCTTCTTCTTTGCAAGCGTGTGCAAATTCCTCATGCCTGCATGACCAAGTCGTCGATGCCATAGCCATCCTTCTGAAGCTTTTGCAAGTAGGCACACGGCTGGTTGTGAATCTGTAGAGCAATCAACAATATACAAGTCTCCTCTCCTAAAGCCTTCGAAGACTTTGGAATTGTCAGCTTCCATGATCACAACACAATGATACTTGCCAAAGACAACAACCATATCAAGATCACAAAGCATTTAGACAGACATAAGGTTGTATCCTAAGGACTCAACAAGCATGACTTTGTCCATGTGTCGATCATTTGTGATTGCAACCTTACCTAGACCTAATACCTGAATTTTGCTTTTGTCAGCGAAGATGATATGCTTCAGATGAGATGATGATAAGGGAGCATCCATCAATAGATTCTTATCACCATTCATGTGATTTGTACATCCACTATCGAGGACCCACTCAGTGGCTTTGGGTTGATCATCCTGCAGATGAATTAGTGCAGCTTACGAACTTCATATACTTCAGCAGCGAAGAATATGATATCATAATTCATCAGATCAATTTCATCAAGGAGTAAGACAATTAAAGCAGTAGGGGGACGTGTGAAATGAAAATTCATTTCTTCATGATTAGCCTGCGTCCTTTCAGGCATTTAGTCAGGTCCCCAGCAAATTCTTCAGACGTTTGAGCACGTCTGGAGACCTAACCCTGCAGAAGAGATTAGTTCTTTTTCTTCACCACCCACATCTGAAGGGGTGGCAAAGAGTTCATCACTCTACGAGCTCCATATGAGAATGGTGGCATAGCGGCCAAACCATTTCGTTTCACATAAGAGGGGTTAGGGTAAGCATATGAATAAGCAGAGAAATTCTTCGAGTACTTATGAACAAAATGATTAGAAGAATAATGCTCATATTCATAGCCCTTGGTTTTTCCCTGCGAAACAGAGTTATTAGCACGATGATGTTCATATGAGGACTTTGATCCTTTTGAGGAATTTGTTCCACGTGAGGAATTTGGTCCGTATGAGGACTTGGATCCATATGAAGAATTTGGTCCATATGAAGAATTTGATCTGGGGTTCCTATTCTTCACAGGTGGTGTCATGAGGACATTCACCTGAAGACTTTCAAGGCACCTTTTGGGAACCCAGATTTTCTTCATAGGGGAACCATTCCTGCTGTTAGTGCCAACATATCTAGCAAATACTTCACCATTCTGATTTTTGAATAGTTTATAGTTGGAGTCAAATGACTCATCAGAAGAATGAGAAGATTCACATGTATAGCCAGATAAATTAGATGGATCAACTGGAGGTCCCTTTGCAGCAACCCATGAGGTTTTGGGGTACTGCTCAGGCTTCCAATATGTACCATCAGCATTGAGTTTCCTCTCAAAGGCAATACCCTCTTTCCTAGGGTTCCTGTTGAGGATCTGCTATTTAAGCACATCACAAAGAGTCGGATGCCCTTTGAGGCTTTTGTACATGCCTATCATGTACAATTCCTTCATCCCTGCATCATTAGTGATACTAGCAATGTCCTTAGATGAGGAATTAGTGATAGCAGAGGCAGGTGAAGAATTTGTAACTTTAGAAGCATTTGAACATTCAGGTGAAGAATTAGCAGATTCTCGTTCAATGCATTTCAGACATGGAGGAACAAATTCTTCCTGAGCAGCGCTGATTTGTTGAGCAAGTAATGAATCGCGCTCCTTCTGAAGATCTTCATAACTCACTCTTAGCTTCTCAAGATCTTGCTTTCTTTGAAGAAATTCATAAGAAAGCTTCTCATGATCAGACAAGAGGGTGTTATGATGACCTTGACGGGAGTCATACTTAGAGTGAAGTCTCTGAAGACTTTCAGCCAAAGCTTTTGACTGATCCATTTCTTCACTCAACATATCATCGCTCTTACTAAGCATGTTGTGAACCTTTTCCAACGCTCTTTGTTGTTTAGCAGCAAGAGAAGCAAGTTTGACATACCTGGTCCAAATTCATCATCAGATTCATCATCACTAGATTCAGACAGATAGCATTCAGGTACCTTTTCACCATCTGCCATAAGACATGGTGAGGAGGATGATGATTCTGGTTCAAATGTCATTGACTTGAGAGATTCCTTGAAGTCCTCGAACCAAGGATCATGACAGGTTCGATGACCTTCATAGACATTAGAGAGACGGTCCCAGATAAGCTTCGCATGATCGAGATGCATGACGCTCCTGAACTGATTTTGAGACAGACAGGAGCATATGACATCCTTCGCCGTGAGGTTCAGGAGGGTGTACTTGCAAATGTCATCAGCTTCCGCCATCTTGCACAGATCGGTCAGACCAATATCAGTGACGGTCCACAGCTCGTTGTTCATCGCCATGAGGCGCTTCTTCATCATGGCCTTCCATTTGAGATACTCGTGACCGTCAAAGATAGGGCATGTCACTTTCTTCATACCTGCGGTCGACATAACTAAAACTCCAGGCGGTTAAACCAAAATCACACAGAACAAGGGAGTACCTTGCTCTGATACCAATTGAAAGTGCGTTATATCGACTAGAGGGGGGTGAATAGGCGATTTTTATGAAATTCTTCACTGAGGAATTTGCTAGTGAGGAAATTCCTTAGCGAAGAACTACTTGCAGCGGAATAAGTACTCAGAAGTAAACATAACAGAATACATGCATGATCATCATGATGAAATGAAGACAAACACGGAGTACAGAAAGCGTAAACACAGGATAGCACAAGATGAAGACAAACAGGCTGAAGAAATTGAACTGAGGAACTTGAGAAAGTCTTTAGTCAAAGTCTTCAAACACAGATATGAACAAGCACACAACACAGTAATGAGGAAATGAAAGTGTTGAAGAAATAGAACCAGTTGGCTTGGTGAAGACAATGATTTGGTAGACCAGTTCCAACTGATGTCTCAGTTGTACATCTAGTTGGAGCGGATAGGTATTTAAACCTGAGGACACACAGTCCTCACCGTATTCTCCTTGAGCTAAGGACACACAGTCCTCGCCCAATCACTTGTGGTAAGTGTTCAGGTGACTTCCGAACCTTCACAAACTCGGTCACTCGGCGATCCACAATTCCTCTTGGATGCTCTAGACCATGACGCCTAACCGTCTGGAAGAAGCACAGTCTTCAAAGGTAACAAGCGTCGAATCCACGCAGGATCAATCTCTTCAGTGATGCTCAATCACTTTGGGTTTGTAGGTGTTTGGGTTTGGGTTTTGGATTTTCCTCACTTGATGATTTTCTCTCAAAGTCCTCGGAGGACGGGATGCTCTCAAATGACAAGTGTCGGTTTCTCGTGGAGCAGCCAACCAGCTAGTGGTTGTAGGGGGCGGCTATTTATAGCCTAGGGAGCAGCCCGACATGATAAGACATAAATGCCCTTCAATGATATGACCGTTGGATGGATAAGATATTTTGGGACAGCTGGCACGTAGCACAACAACGGTCGGAAATTTGAGATTCAAATTCCTCAAGGCTATCATGTTCCTCACTGTGTAGGCAATTCGCACTGGTGAATTCCTAACTCCTCAGTCAGAACAAATTCCTCAGAGACCAGAAGAACTTCGTCTCTGTCACTGAACAATATGACTGAACTGTATGAGATTTCCAAAGGCTTCACTCGAAGGGATTGGTAGGTGTTGGATTTTGAGTTGAGCATCACGTGGAAATTTTTCCTTAGTATTTCCTCGACCCCCTTTAACAGTACGGTGTTTCCTATGACTCAAGAAAGAGAAAATGAAACTACGAAAACAAAAGTCTTCACGCTTCATGTTCCTCGAATGAATACCAAGTCTTCAAGGTCACACCAATTTCTTCACT
Organism: Aegilops umbellulata; assembly: GCA_032464435.1. NCBI lineage: Eukaryota > Viridiplantae > Streptophyta > Magnoliopsida > Poales > Poaceae > Aegilops > Aegilops umbellulata. Next base: position 328,791,100 of record CP136059.1, on the reverse strand, counting down.
TTCAAAGTCTTCAGAAAGTCTTCAGAATACCAAAGTCTTCAGTCGAAGAACTTCATTTTTAGGGGTCGACTTTCTCTGTAAATATCAAACTCCTCATAGACTTATAGACCAATGTACACTCATAAACATATTAGATCCTTAACATATAAGTCTTCAATACACCAAAATCACTAAGGGGCACTAGATGCACTTACACAAGAACATGATCAATCTCATACATCACATATATCATTCATCACATCTTTTGGCCATATCACATCACACGCCACATGCTGCAAAAACAAGTTGGACGTCCTCTAATTATTGTTGCATGTTTTGATGTGGCTGCATTAGGGTTCTAGCAAGAACGTTTCTTACCTACGTCAAAACCACAACGTGATATGCCAATTTCTATTTACTCTTCATAAGGACCCTTTTCATCAAATCCGATCCGACTAAAGTGGGAGATACAGACACCCGCTAGCCACCTTATGCAACTAGTGCATGTCAGTCGGTGGAACCTGTCTCACGTAAGCGTACGTGTAAGGTCGGTGCGGGCCGATTCATCCCACAATGCCGTCGAATCAAGATAAGACTAGTAACGGCAAGTAAATTGACAGAATCGACGCCCACAACATCTTGTGTTCTACTCGTGCATAGAAACTACGCATAGACCTAGCTCATGATGCCACTGTTGGGGAACGTTGCAGAAAATAAAAACTTTCTATGCTTCACCAAGATCAATATATGGAGTCATCTAGCAACGAGAGAGAGGAGTGCATCTACATACCCTTGTAGATCGCGAGCGGAAGCGTTCAAGAGAACGGGGTTGATGGAGTCGTACTCGCCGTGATCCAAATCACCGATGACCAAGTGCCGAACAGACGGCACCTCTGCGTTCAACACACGTACGGTTGGGGAAGACGTCTCCTCCTTCTTGATCCAGCATGGGGGAGGGAGAGGTTGATGGAGATCCAGCAGCACGACGGCGTGGTGGTGGAAGTAGCGGGATCCCGGGAGGGCTTCGCCAAGCGCAAGCGGGGAGGAGAGGTGTTATGGAGGGAGAGGGAGGCGCCAGGAGCAAGGGTGCGGCTGCCCTCCCTCCCCCCTCTTTATATAGGGGCCCTGGGGGCGCCGGCCCTAGGAGATCCAATCTCCAAGGGGAGCGGCGGCCAAGGGGGTGGCTTCCCCCCCAAGCCAAGTGGGGCGCCCCCACCCCCAGGGTTTCCAACCCTAGGCGCAGGGGAGGCCCAAGGGGGGCGCACCAGCCCACCAGGGGCTGGTTGCCCCTCCCACTTCAGCCCATGGGGCCCTCCGGGATATGTGGCCCCACCCGGTGGACACCCGGGACCCTTCTGGTGGTCCCGGTACAATATCGATGACCCCCAAAACTTTCCCGATAGCCGAAACAGGACTTCCCATATATAAATCTTTACCTCCAGACCATTCCGGAACTCCTCGTGATGTCCGGGATCTCATCCGGGACTCCGAACAACTTTCGGGTTACCGCATACTCATATCTCTACAACCCTAGCGTCACCGAACCTTAAGTGTGTAGACCCTACGGGTTCGGGAGACACGCAGACATGACCGAGACGACTCTCCGGTCAATAACCAACAGCGGGATCTGGATACCCATGTTGGCTCCCACATGCTTCCTCGATGATCTCATCGGATGAACCACGATGTCGAGGATTCAAGTAATCCCGTATACAGTTCCCTTTGTCAATCGGTACGTTACTTGCCCGAGATTCGATCGTCGGTATCCCAATACCTCGTTCAATCTCGTTACCGGCAAGTCACTTTACTCATACCGTAACGCATGATCCCGTGACCAAACACTTGGTCACATTGAGCTCATTATGATCATGCATTACCGAGTGGGCCCAGAGATACCTCTCCGTCATACGGAGTGAAAAATCCCAGTCTCGATCCGTGTCAACCCAACAGATACTTTCGGGGATACCTGTAGTATACCTTTATAGTCACCCAGTTACGTTGTGATGTTTGGTACACCCAAAGCACTCCTACGGCACCCGGGAGTTACACGATCTCATGGTCTAAGGAAATGATACTTGACATTGGAAAAGCTCTAGCAAACGAACTACACAATCTTGTGCTATGCTTAAGATTGGGTCTTTTCCATCACATCATTCTCCTAATGATGTGATCTCGTTATCAATGACATCTAATGCCCATAGTCAGGAAACCATGACTATCTGTTGATCAACGAGCTAGTCAACTAGAGGCTCACTAGGGACATGTTTGTGGTCTATGAATTCACACATGTATTACGATTTCCGAATAACACAATTATAGCATGAATAATAGACAATTATCATGAACAAGGAAATATAATAATAACCATTTTATTATTGCCTCTAGGGCATATTTCCAACATCAATTACAGTAAATCTATTTTGGTTTCTAATCATGTCCCTAGTGAAATATATGATGATTTCTTCTCTAGGTTGTCAACAAGGAATCCTTTCACTTACCTAGGTCTCCCTATGGGCACTTCAAAACTTTGCTTGTTAAATGGCTTGAGCTTCCTCTTGCTCAGAAATTTCCCGAGCTTCATTCTTCTGCCATAAATGAAACATAATAAGTTGATGATTTTTTTGCTGATGGAGACTGGGCTGGTAATTTTCACTTATCATTTTTGAGTAATTTTCACTAATTGCATGGGGACCTGGGAGGTTTGGACAATTCTCGGTGAAGTCGGCGTATGAGTTTGCTTTTGATGAAGCCAACAGAGAATCTCAACCTACGTCTAGCACTAATCCGGAGGGCTGCCGGGCCATTTGGAACCTGATATGGAAAACGGATATCCCTCCAACAATCAAAAACTTTGCTTGGAGAGTGGTCTCAGACTCCCTACTTGGGTTAATAAGCATAAGAGGACCTTGGAAATCACCAACATATGCCCGGTGTGTGGCATGGAACCAGAAGACAACTTCCATCCGTTATGTTGCTTCCCTAGAGCACGAGAATTATGGTTGTATATGTCGGAGGTTTGGAACCTTCCACCGGTGGATACTGTGGCGAATGTCAGGAAGGAATGGTTGTTCCAAGTGCTACAGCCACTACATGAAATAGAGAGGTCCATGCTTCTTATGACACTCTAGAGGTGTTGGTTCATACGTAATGAGATAGTGCACAACAAGATTCCAACGCCTCTTGAAGTATCGAGGAGGTTCCTTGTTAGCTATCCGGAGTCGCTAATTGCTATTAAAATGGACACACATATGGATCCAGCCAAGGGGAAATCAATCATCTCTTATGACCGCATGATACTTCAGGCTGATATAGCGCCCTCACCGCCCGTCCCCAAGTGGGTTGCACCACCGGAGGGGCGGGTAAAGCTAAACACGGGCGGATCTTATGATGCTGACAGGGCAGGAGCAGGTATGGTATTACGGGACCCTTTGGGAGGCTTAATCTTTTCAGCATGCAGAACACTTTACTCGTGTCATGAAGATTTGGAGGCAGACTTGTGTGCTTGCATAGAAGGGTTATCTCTAGCGATCCAGCGAAGTGATCGTCCAGTGGCCATTGAGATGGATTCACTTGTTGCTATAAAGTTGGTCCAAGGCAAGAGAAAGATAGGTCTATTTATGCTTCATTAGTCAAAGAGATTAGATATCTCTTATCTCTCCGTGAAAGTTGTATTACTCACGTAAACCATACTCAAAATCAGGTTAGCGATAGTCTAGCAAATTTTGCTCGTACCGAGGGAAGAACCATGACTTGGATTGGCTCTGGCCCCCCGAGAGTGCTTGAGCTAGTCACCACTGATTGTAACTCTTTGTTGGCTTGAGTAATACAATATTTCTACCCGAAAAAAAACCTTTGAACAATATATTGAGCTGCAATCCCAGTGGACCATGAACAAAATGGCCCTGAAAAATATATCTAGAAATGTCCTTCAAACAATTGTGCTTATTCTCCCATCAGCATGTACAAACACCTTATGTGCAACTATCAAACCCTCAGACTCTTCAGGAATTTATTGAAGAGCAAAAGAAAACTCAAACATAAAATATTTGTCTGGCTCATTCTACATGATAGATTAAATGCGAGAGCTTTGTAAAAAGGAAAGGCTTATTTATAAATGATTGTTCCAGCAACTTATGCACTCAAGCGCCCGAAGAGACCACAAATTACTTGCTTTGGGACTATTTTGTTATTTCTTAGCCAATCCAGCGCATGATGGGTCAGTCCATATATGGTGCTTTTCCAGCCCTTTTATAGGTTTTTATTTTATTTAGTTCTAATTCAGTTAGTTAACTTGCCTTTTTCTATTTTTCTTTATATTTCCTAGTTTCTTTCGTAGTTTTGTTTGGTTTTGTTTTCTTCCCTTTTATTGGGTCTGGTAGGTTTTTCTTCCTATTAATTTTTCTTCCTAGTTTATTTTTATTTTTCTCCTAGATATAAAAAAATAGACATTAGAAATGGCACATTCCTTGTGTGATAAGAAATTTCTCCTCAAAATACACTATGAACATCTCTTCACGCACATGACGAACACTTTTAATACACATATTGAACCTTTTTCCTAATATATGGTGATTTTTTTAAATATGTGATCAGCATTCTATGAATACATGAACATATTTTTTTAAATCATGTATTAATATTAATCATCTACTTGTATTTATTATCTCATTGTTAATAAATAATAATAGTTTTTAAAAATATACATGTATTATTCAAAAATATGTGGTAATGAAAAATGAGAATTAGAAAACTATCAATTAAAATAAATATTCAAAATTTACTGAAACATATTTACTCTATGTAATTATGAAGGAACAGTTACCTTTCAAAATGCCCTCGTTTTTATGGGGAAAAAATGAAAACCAACTTGAAAAGTCAAGGAATACCTCCCCCCCCCCCCCTCCCCCCCAAAAAACAGAGCAAAGCAGGATATCGCTCGAAGATGCCGACTGGACAGGCCTATATATAACGAAACTACTTCGCGGACGACTGATGAATGGACGATGCATGCACGATGTGCAATCGAACGGTGTCCCTGCAAAGAGCTTGATGACACCAACGGCTTGATTATTAATATCGTCCGTAAATCGTGCATAGACGTCGTGTGTATAGCAACTCTCTATATATAATGCAAGAGCATGTGTGTTTCCTCTATTATCTGACGCAGCGAGCGTAAGATAGGAGGTCTCGTTTCATCGGTAGGGCCGCTAACAATAAACAGCTTGGGTTCTTTTTTCAGTTAAACAAAAAACAGAACAGCTTGGTTCAGCATCGTTAAGCTACCAGGACGAAAAGCTTGATTGCTTGTCCTGACGTCGCGATCGGACCTCGGATTATTAGCCCGTCGATTGCTGGCCGGCCGGGAAAGGCACGCACGCAAGGCAAGCAAGCAGCACATCTGAACCAGATTGATGCGCACCCGCTAGCCATATACAATGGCATTATAAACCCACGAACTCCATATCAGAAACAAAAAACAAAAAACATGAGCCCGGCTCTACCATATCGTCCGAATAATTTCGTCTTTTCATGGGCTGGGACGGAAGCATGGGATGGGACCAAATATTGCATCTCTTTTCTAATGGTTGATTCGAGTTTGTTAATGGAGACGCGGTACAGCGGCTGCCCCACGGTCACGGACGTGCGTCGGATTTATCAATCTTAAGCAATTCTGTGAGTGTGGCTTTAAGTATTGGAGCACCAGCCAGCCACCAGGAGGAAAATGACATACAGAAATCGATGCACAAGTGTGGAGCTTCGCCAAGTGTGTAGTTCGGGTTACTGCACACGGCACAGGTCCGAGGCCGAGTCGTCGGAGACACGAGATTTTCCACGTCTTTTTCTTGGAAAAAAACGGATTTTTCAGATAGTCCGTCCCCGTCGTACTACCGCCCGCCTCCCACGCCCCCGGCCTTCTGCCGATACGACGTAGCACACGCTCCACACCACCCACTGTAATCAGTACCCCACGAAACGGGGACCCCACCTGTCGGCGATTGTGTGCGGACAAACCCCGTGTGAGCGTGGTCTGGTGAATCGTCGTGCCAGTACAAAGTGAGAGTAGTACTCTGCCCCACGAGAGAGAAAAAAAAAGTTGTACTCCGGCCAGCGCGACCAACCGTGGGCAACATGATCTACCCGCACCGCACGGGCCCACACGTCAGCCCCTTCCTTCCAGCTTCCCGCCCAGGTATATAAATCCGCTCCTCGGCCCCCCCTCGGCTGCTCTGCACACCCCAACGGTTCCCAGCGCGCCACACCAGAGCGCCAGAGCGCGGCACCGGCATGGCCATGTCCACGGCCACCACCTCCCACCGCCTCCTCCTCCTGTTCCTCTGGCTCTGCGCGGCCGCCAGCACGGCCTTGGCCCACGGAGGCGGCGGGGACTCCGACGCCGACGCGGACGCGGACGGCGGCGGCGAGGCGAAGCCGGACCTGCGGGCGCCGGGGCTGGTGGCGACGAAGCTGTGGTGCCTGGCGCTGGTGTTCGCGGGCACGCTGGCGGGCGGAGTGTCCCCTTACTTCATGCGGTGGAACGAGGCGTTCCTGGCGCTGGGCACGCAGTTCGCCGGCGGGGTCTTCCTCGGCACCGCCATGATGCACTTCCTCAGCGACGCCAACGAGACCTTCGGCGACCTCCTCCCCGACAGCGAGTACCCCTTCGCCTTCATGCTCGCCTGCGCCGGCTACGTGCTCACCATGCTCGCCGAGTGCGCCATCTCCTCCGTCGTCGCGCGCGGCCGCACCGCGCCCGCCGCCGCCCCGGCAACAAGCGCAGGTGAGTTGTGAGCTCACGTGCTCACCGCTGAATCTACTTTACTAGTATGTCCCATATCCGTGCCGGCCGCGCGCATAGTAGTGTCAGGCTGCCAGTTGGCGCGTGGCGGCGTAAAGGAGGCAGCTGGGCGTTGGGTTAAATGCATATTTGCGTCCTATACCATTGTTTGTTATGAAGAAACTTGGTACTTAATTCCTGATGATCTTGATGATACTCCTAATGATCTTAATCCGCTGTTCGCAATTTCCAGGGGAGCTGGAGGAGGGCAAGCTGGGCAGCACAAATGGCAACGGCACCGAACAACAAGCAGCTGTAAGTGTACTACAGCCTACGAATTCAGTCTTATTTTTTGCTTTGTGACAGTCAGACTAGCAACCAAACTGATCTTTGGTGGTGTCTGCGCAGGACGCGCACGGGCCGTCGACGACCGGCCACTCGACGGCGTCGATGCTGCGGAACGCCAGCACCCTCGGCGACAGCATACTGCTCATCGCCGCCCTCTGCTTCCACTCCGTCTTCGAGGGCATCGCCATCGGAGTCGCCGGTAAGAGAGACTTATGTTACGACGTTGTTGAATCGTCCAAAAAATTGACTTCCTTCACAAGAGCATATCTGCATCTCATGCCTGCAAGTTGCAAGGATCAATCAACTCTGAAACTGACATGTGCTACTAGTTCTTAGCCACCTCCGCCTCAGTCCAGTCCAGTCATTGTCACGCATACTTTTATTCGTTCAAGCCTTTGAATCAACAGATGCTCGCAGCTTCCTCGCTCATCCGTCCACGTCCACTTCAATCAGCATTTCAGATTCCATCGAAATCAACCAGAAAAATATAAAGTCCTGGATAATCAATCTTGAATCTTCCTACGGTTCTGATCAACATTGGCATTGCAGAGACGAAGGCGGACGCGTGGAAGGCGCTGTGGACGATCAGCCTGCACAAGGTGTTCGCGGCGGTGGCCATGGGGATCGCGCTGCTCCGGATGCTGCCCAACCGGCCCCTGCTCTCCTGCTTCGCCTACGCCTTCGCGTTCGCCGTCTCCAGCCCCATCGGCGTCGCCGTCGGCATCGCCATCGACGCCACCACGCAGGGCGCCGTGGCCGACTGGGTCTTCGCCGTCTCCATGGGCCTCGCCACCGGCATCTTCATCTACGTCTCCGTCAACCACCTCCTCTCCAAGGGGTACACGCCCCAGAGGCCCGTCAAAGCCGACACGCCCCTCGGCCGCTGGCTCGCCGTCGTGCTCGGCGTCGGCGTCATCGCCGTCGTCATGATATGGGACACCTGACCTGATCGTCTGAAGTTGCATGGGGCTGGTTTGTTAATTAGTTTTGGACGTTGGTTCATACTGTAGTATATTTCATAGTGCAAGGATACTAGTAGCTTCAATGGGCTATTGCCTCATACTAGTACATGTGCTGTGATAAGAGAGCTGTTCACACAATATTACTAGGTGAAAAACACGCAAAAAGGTTAAATTCTTGTTTATTTACCCTGGGAAAATGCCACAAATCCAACTGCAAAAAGGACATCCATATCCTTCATTTAGTTCCTCCCACACAACGATCACAACACCAAATGGCAGTCAAGCAGGTTACCCACAGCACCAGTACACCAGCAAACCAATGAAGAGTTACAGGCTCTCCAGGAATTGGACACAAGATGCACAACCCCCAGACCAAACCCAAAACACCCAGGACCAACACGGCCATAACTTACAGATATTGCTCGAGTTCCGAGCGCAGAAATGGCTTCACAGCTTAAGAACACTCAGTAGCTATACAGGAACAACGGATCAGGGCAAAAAACTAATCCATGGCGCGTTTTCGGAGAGCCTTCTTTCAGACAGACAAAATTTGGCAGCAGCCGTTGTCGTGCTCGCTCTCGCTTGGCTGGTGACTGCTTGCCCGTTCTCCTACTGCGGGATCTGAATGATGGATGTGGCGTCCTACTTCTTTGCCGAGGCATTACGCAGCTTCTCGAAGATGGGGTGTCTTAGGATCTCTTTCGCAGACGGCCGCCTCACAGGATCAGGGTCCATCATCGACTGAAAGTAAGCAGAAAGTGGGGGTGAGCAAGCATGTGAAATACCTGTCATAAGGCAGAGAAATTTTCCTGGGACTTAAATGCTAGAGTTCTTTAAGGTGCCAAGCAACTGCAAATTCCAGCTCTGTAGATAGGTCATAGCTGTAACGGTGACGCCCTTGACCCAAAGAATCGACTGAATTGAACAAAGCTAAAGCGGGAAGAAGTTCATTCATGTGATACTTCTTTATAAAAAGGATGCACAAGCACCACTGGAAGTGTTAGGATTGTGCATGTGCGTAAACAGTCGACATGCAGAGTGGCAATAAGATGTATCAATAGCGAGGTACTGGTGTATCATGCTGCTGATTCATCAGTTGGAAGAAATAGCAACATGGTTACACAAAAGACACTTGCTTCTGCATAAATTTTAGCAGCATAGCAGCAAACTTTAAGCTTTTAGCCACAGAAGTAAAATAAATTATGTTGCGCTGAGTTACTTGGGCGATCATGAACATTATCGAGCGTGGGGATTAGATTAAGGAAGAGTGTAGCCGTCATTTTGAATTTTGAATGTAAGGGGTTTTAGATACAAGGGGGAACTATAGTAGAATAGTGTCAATTGAATGTCAATCTGGATACAGAAATGCAGGGCAAATGAAAGTAAACAGCTGGAAAGGGAAAGCCACATGGTGGTGATGCCATACCTTGATTAAGCTCTGGAACTGCATTGGGTGTCCAGGTAGCAATGAAATTTTGCCCTCTCTGAGACTTGCAAACTGGTGTCCAGAAACAGGAAGCGGAGTGCCTCTTATAAGCTCATAGACAGCTGCCCCGAGAGAAAAGATGTCTACCTTGTCAAGATGCTCATGCTTTTCATTTAACATTTCTGGAGGCATATAACGAGAATCTCCTTCTTCGATTGCCAAACTTCGATCAATAAGTGTAGCACAACCGAAATCTCCCAGCTTATAAATACCGTTCCTGACATATATGTTATCTGGTTTCACGTCAAGGTGTGCTACGCCACGCCCGTGAATGAAGTCCAAACCTTTGCAGATCTTGCATTTCACAAAATTTACTTTCAACGTTAGTAGGTGAGGTGCACATGAAAGAATGGTTATATTAATAGGTGAGGTGTACATGAACGAACAATGCATGGGTGGTTAGCAGCAGATGATGAATCCAAGAGTACTTTACATAATTTCAAGAAACTTGTTAGAACAACTATTACAATGGTATACTAGTTACGTTATGACATTGAATTCATTTTGCTTCAAATACTGACCATTGGCCAACAAAAAACAAAATGGAATAGTAAACCAACCTGATACAACAGTTCCAGGGCATCCCCAAACTCCAACGGCTTGTCCCCATTCACAGATAGGGAACGGTCACAGAGTTCCATCTGGATATAAAGTTTTTCGGTCTCGAACCAAGAGGTGAAATATCCAACTATGTTCTCATGGTTACCTAAGGCCACCAAAGTATGAACTTCCTTCAATGCTTGCCTCCTGTAAATAAATATACAACAAAGGGGATTAGTTAATCGTGGTTTAACTACTGAAGCAAGAGGGCTTCTATGAAACTACCTGTCCATGTCATTATGCAGCTGCTTGATGCTCCGTTTTACTGCGTACAAGCAGCCCTCTATCCTCCTCAGAACTTTAAACACGACACTGAAGTTTCCACATCCAATTTGCTGCAAACAAACAATTGTCATGACCCAAACCTCCACAAAATGTAAAACTAAAACATGAACATGAACACATAAGCAATATCTAATGAGAGCATACCTCAATTTCATGGAAATCGGTACGGTAACGTGAAAGACCGTCAGCGCCAATAGAGGGAGAAGACCCTAAATACAGATATTTTGTCTGTTAACTCTTTTTTTTGTGAGAAAGATGCTGCTATAAATGTTTCTTAGTGAGATAAAAAATCGCATGCAGTGATTATGCGTTATTAACTTTAAAACATGTACACGTAATTTGAAGGGATGTGAAATGAACATGTACACATAATTTGAAGGAATGTGAAATGAACATGTACACATAATTTGAAGGGATGTGAAATGAGCATGTACACATAATTTGAAGGGACGTGAAATGAACATGTATACATAATTTGAAGGATGTGAAATGAACATGTTTCAATAACATCAAGCACATAAATGTTACCTGATGATTTGCATTTCCTCACCGAGAAAACATTATCATCTATCCGAGGGTCCATATTATATGGGTTCTTGATGCACGGTGGAGGCGTCACCTGGGAGCGCAGAACTCTTGCTGAATGCGGGACATAGCTACCTCTCTTTTGCGAACTAGGTTGCGCCATCTTTTCTTCCTCTGGATCATCTTGACTTAGAGAAAATCGGACCGGAGTAATCTCCTGGCTATCCGCCTCCAAAAGGTCCGTCGTTCGGCCTTTGGGGGAAGAATCTGTAAGCAATGGCGTTTCTTTATTGATACAATAACATCAAGCCAGAGCAAGCATATCAAACTCTGAAATTTAGGCAACTGGATCTTGAGGCAAGACCATAACGATGATTTCAGATCAATAGGACTCAGTTTGAGCATTCGCAGTCTCACCTCTCTTGTACCTCTTGCTCCGGGCGACTGACTTCTCTGGAGATTGGGGGCAAAGGATGTTCTCCTGCAGATAACCCAGACAGATCAGCTGAGGAATGTAATCCCACACAGGAAAATATGTTGTTTTTCTCACCTTATCGGCGTCGAAGCTGCTCGCCATCTGCGGCGCATCGGGCGTGAGGTAATCCGGGGTACTGCAAAACAGCGAGCGGCCAGAAGAGGGGTAGGGTTAGCCCGAGATGCGCGCGCACACTGGACACAGACTGCAGCTCGGATCGAATCAAGAGCCGAATCAGAGATCTACCAGAAGAAATCCTGGCTGAGGATGCAGGCGTCCCTGTCCTCCATGGGCACGTCCGCGTCCATGGGCGCGGTCTGCTGCGGCGGAGCGGGGGCGGGGGCGGGGGCGGGAGCCGGGGCCGGGCGGGGCTCCTCGAGGAGCTCCCCGAAGGGCTTGGGCGAGGCGAAGGGGCGGTCGGCGAAGAGGGGGAAGAGGGTGACGTGCTCGAGCTTCTGCGAGAGCTCCCCCGACGGCGAGCTGCCGGCCGCCGCCGCCATCTGCGCCTTGGTCGCCGGGGGCGTGAAGCGGCGGCGGGACTTGCTCCCCCCGCGCGGGCCCGGGGTCTTGGTCCGCAGCATCGCCGCCGCCTGCTCGCTCCCTCCCTTCCCGGCGCGCGGCGGAATGCCGGATTCGAATCCGCGGCGGGGCTGGGGTTTGGGTGTGGGGAGAGACGCGGGGTGTGAAAGGGAGGAAAGAAATGATTTTTAGATTGAGAAATCTGAAATTGGAGGGAGCTCTGGCTGACTGTGGCGGGAGAGATAATAAATAAGAAAAACGTTTTGGTGGGAAATGGGACGTCGTTTTGTTCGTGTCCGTTTCTATCCGGGTCCGGATGTTGGGCTGGCCCGGTGGGAATGGGTTGCAGTCTTTCTTTTTAGAAGACTGTTGGGCTGGACATATCTGCTTTGTTGCCCTAGGCCCAGAATGGTAATGGCATTTTTTTTAAAACCACCTCATATATTGATTAACCAAGATACAATCATTCATTACAAAATTCACCACGCAGGGAGGAACAACGTTAACAAGGATACCGTCCGATCTATTATTGAAACTAAACTTTGCAATCGTATGGGCCACAACATTAGCCGAACGATTAATCCTGGAATATTTAAAATTATTTATAAGATTTGATAAACTCCTCGCTTCCTTTGTCAAATCAGCCATTGGAGACCTGTCTCCTATTTTATTTGCAAGGGATGCAACCACAAACGCACAATCAGTCTCCAAAATTATAGGATTATGAAAAATAATACCTATATATAGACCAACAATGCATGCTCGGAGTTCCGCCTCCTCCACACTTTTACAAAACCCAATGTAATCCCAGGAAGAGACAGGCCTGCCCCGAAGAGTCCCTGACCACCACACCCACACTTGCAGCGCTAATGCTCTCCACAAAGCCTGCATCAACATTGATCTTAATATACTCCGAAGGAGGGGTTGCCATAACACCTGAGTTTCCATACGATTAGGAACATTTTATAATCCAGACAGCAGACCTTTACCTTTATTTTTCGAGTCCACCTCTGGGCAGGATTGAGTTGCGACAAATGATGACCAATAATTCTCTACAAAATTAGCGGAGGCTGAGACAAGTTCATTCCCCGTACCAAATACCAAGTCATTCCTCAAGTGTCAGGCTCTCCAGAAAATGAATATAATTTGGTCACGCGGAGTAGCATTCAATTGGTCCAAAAGAATAAGAAACCAATCAGACCCCGAATGCTAAAAAACCTCCTCCCCAGGAAGATCCCATATATCCCTCATTGCCATACGCAACGCATATGCCTTAGGGCACTTGACTAGCGCATGAAACTGTTGGAAATATGCCCTAGAGGCAATAATAAAAGGATTATTGTATTTCCTTGTTCATGATAATCGTCTATTGTTCATGCTATAATTGTATTGTCCGGACATGTGTGAATACATAGACCATAATGTGTCCCTAGTAAGCCTCTAGTTGACTAGCTCGTTGATCAATAGATAGTCATGGTTTCCTGACTATGGACATGGGGATGTCATTGATAACGAGATCACATCATTAGGAGAATGATGTGATGGACAAGACCCAAACCTAAGCATAGCACAAAGATCGTGTAGTTCGTTTGCTAGAGCTTTTCTGAATGTCAAGTATCATTCCTTAGACCATGAGATTATGCAACTCCCGGATACCGTAGGAGTGCTTTGGGTGTATCAAACGTCACAACGTAACTGGGTGACTATAAAGGTGCACTACAGGTATCTCCGAAAGTGTTTGTTGGGTTGGCATGAATCGAGACTGGGATTTGTCACTCCGTATGACGGAGAGGTATCTCTGGGCCCACTCGGTAAGACATCATCATAATGAGCTCAATGTGATCAAGGTGTTGTTCACGGGATGATGTGTTACGGGAACGAGTAAAGAGACTTGCCGGTAACGAGATTGAACAAGGTATCGGTATACCGACGATCGAATCTCGGGCAAGTACCGTACCGATAGACAAAGGGAATTGAGTACGGGATTGATTAAGTCCTCGACATCGTGGTTCATCCGATGAGATCATCGAGGATCATGTGGGAGCCAACATGGGTATCCAGATCCCGCTGTTGGTTATTAACCGGAGATCGTCTCGGTCATGTCTGCATGTCTCCCGAACCCGTAGGGTCTACACACTTAAGGTTCGGTGACGCTAGGGTTGTAAAGATATTAGTATGCAGCAAACCGAAGGTTGTTCGGAGTCCCGGATGAGATCCCGGACGTCACGAGAGGTTCCGGAATGGTCCGGAGGTAAAGAATTATATATAGGAAGTGTCGTTTCGGCCATCGGGGTGGATTCGGGGGTCACCGGTATTGTACCGAGACCACCAGATGGGTCCCGGGGGTCCACCGGGTGGGGCCACCCATCCCGGAGGGCCCCGTGGGCTGAAGTGGGGAGGGAACCAGCCCATAGTGGGCTGGTGCGCCCCCCATGGGCCTCCCCCTGCGCCTAGGGTTGGAAACCCTAGGGCAGGGGGCGCCCCACTTGCCTTGGGGGGCAAGTCTCCCCCCCAGGCCGCCGCCCCCCCTGGAGATGGATCTCCAGGGCCGGCGCCCCCCTAGGGGGCCTATATAAAGGGGGGAGGGAGGGCAGCCGCACCCTGCAGCCTTGGCGCCTCCCTCTCCCCTGCTACACCTCTCCCTCTCGCGCAGACGCTTGGCGAAGCCCTGCTGGAACTCTGCTGCATCCACCACCACGCCGTCGTGCTACTGGATCTTCTTCAACCTCTCCTTCCCCCTTGCTGGATCAAGAAGGAGGAGACGTCATCCCGACCGTACGTGTGTTGAACGCGGAGGTGCCGTCCGTTCGGCGCTGGTCATCGGTGATTTGGATCACGACGAGTACGACTCCATCATCCACGTTCTTCTTGAACGCTTCCGTTGCGATCTACAAGTGGTATGTAGATGCTCTCCTATCCCCTCGTTGCTAGAATACTCCATGGATAGATCTTGGTGATGCGTAGGAAAATTTTAATTTCTGCTACGATCCCCAACAGTGGCATCATGAGCTAGGTCTATGCGTAGTTTCTATGCACGAGTAGAACACAAAGTA
This sequence comes from Aegilops umbellulata, assembly GCA_032464435.1. Taxonomy (NCBI): domain Eukaryota; kingdom Viridiplantae; phylum Streptophyta; class Magnoliopsida; order Poales; family Poaceae; genus Aegilops; species Aegilops umbellulata. The sequence continues at coordinate 328,776,093 of CP136059.1, read as the reverse complement.
GTTGTGGGCGTCGAATTGTCAATTCTTCTTGCCGTTACTAGTCCTATCTTGGTTCAGCGGTATTGTGGGATGAAGCGGCCCGGACCAACCTTACACGTACGCTTACGTGAGACCGGTTCCACCGACTGACATGCACTAGTTGCATAAGGTGGCTGGCGGGTGTCTGCCTCTCCCACTTTAGTTGGATCGGATTCGATGAACAGGGTCCTTATGAAGGGTAAATAGAGATTGACAATTCACATTGTGGTTTTAACGTAGGTAAGAAACGTTCTTGCTAGCAACCTATAACAGCCACGTAAAAACTTGCAACAACAATTAGAGGACGTCTAACTTGTTTTTGCAGCAAGTGCTTTGTGATGTGATATGGCCAAAAGTTGTGATGAATCATGTATGTGATGTATGAGATGATCTTGTTATTGTAATAGGAATCACGACTTGCATGTCAATGAGTATGACAACCGGCAGGAGCCATAGGAGTTGTCTTTATTTATTTATGACCTGCGTGTCAACTTAAATCGTCATGTAATTACTTTACTTTATTGCTAAAGCGTTAGCCATAGTAGTAGAAGTAATAGTTGAGGTGACAACTTCATGAAGACACGATGATGGAGATCATGATGATGGAGATCATGGTGTCATGCCGGTGACGACGATGAACATGGCGCCCCGAAGATGGAGATCAAAGGAGCGAAATGATGTTGGCCATATCATGTCACTATTTGATTGCATGTGATGTTTATCATGTTTTTACATCTTATTTGCTTAGAACGACGGTAGCATAAATAAGATGATCCCTCATTAAAATATCAAAAATGTGTTCTCCCTAACTGTGCACCGTTGCTAAGGTTCGTCGTTCCGAAGCACCACGTGATGATCGGGTGTGATAGGTTCTTACGTTCGCATACAACGGGTGTAAGCCAGATTTACACACGCAATACACTTAGGTTGGATTGACGAGCCTAGCATGTACAGACATGGCCTCGGAACACGGAGGACCGAAAGGTCGAACATGAGTCGTATAGAAGATACGATCAACATGGAGATGTTCACCGATGATAACTAGTCCGTCTCACGTGATGATTGGACACGGCCTAGTTGACTCGGATCATGTATCATTTAGATGACTAGAGGGATGTCAAATCTGAGTGGGAGTTCATTCATTAATTTGATTAGATGAACTTAATTATCATGAACTTAGTCTAAATCTTTACAATATGTCTTGTAGATCAAATGGCCCACGCTAATGTCACCCTCAACTTCAACGCGTTCCTAGAGAAAACCAAGCTAAAAGATGATGGCAGCAACTATTCGGACTGGGTCCGGAACCTGAGGATCATCCTCATAGCAGCCAAGAAAGATTATGTCCTAGAAGCACCGCTAGGTGATGCACCATTCCCAGAAAACCAGGACGTTATGAACGCCCATCAGTCACGCACTGATGATTACTCCCTCGTTCAGTGCGGCATGCTTTACAGCTTAGAACCGGGGCTCCAAAAGCGTTTTGAGAAACACAGAGCATATGAGATGTTCGAGGAGCTGAAATTGATTTTCCAAGCTCATGACCGGGTCGAGAGATATGATGTCTCCGACAAGTTCTTTAGCTGCAAGATGGAGGAAAATAGCTCTGTTAGTGAACACATACTCAAGATGTCTGGGTTGCACAACCGCTTGACTCAGCTGGAAGTTAATCTCCCGGATGAGGCGGTCATTGACAGAATCCTTCAGTCGCTCCCACCTAGCTACAAGAGCTTCGTGATGAACTACAATATGCAGGGGATGAAAAAGACCATTCCCGAGTTGTATTCAATGCTGAAATCCGCGGAGGTGGAGATCAAAAAGGAACATCAAGTGTTGATGGTGAATAAAACCACTAAGTTCAAGAAAGGCAAGGGTAAGAAGAACTTCAAGAAGGACGGCAAGGAGGTTGCCGCGCCTGGTAAATCAGTTGCCAGGAAGAAGTCAAAGAATGGACCCAAACCTGAAACTGAGTGCTTTTATTGCAAGGGAAATGGTCACTGGAAGCGGAATTGCCCCAAGTACTTAGCGGATAAGAAGGCCGGCAACACTAAAGGTATATGTGATATACATGTAATTGATGTGTACCTTACCAGTGCTCGTAGTAGCTCCTGGGTATTTGATACCGGTGTCGTTGCTCATATTTGTAACTCAAAACAGGAGCTGCGGAATAAACGGAGACTGGCGAAGGACGAGGTGACGATGCGCGTCGGGAATGGTTCCAGGGTCGATGTGATCGCCATCGGCACGCTACCTCTACATTTACCTACGGGATTAGTTTTAAACCTTAATAATTGTTATTTAGTGCCAAGTTTGAGCATGAACATTGTATCTGGATCTCGTTTAATGCGAGATGGCTACTCATTTAAATCCGAGAATAATGGTTGTTCTATTTATATGAATGATATGTTTTATGGTCATGCTCCGATGGTTAATGGTTTATTCTTAATGAATCTCGTACGTGATGTTACACATATTCATAGTGTGAATACCAAAAGATGTAAAGTTGATAACGATAGTCCCACATACTTGTGGCACTGCGCCTTGGTCACATTGGTGTCAAGCGCATGAAGAAGCTCCATGCTGATGGACTTCTAGAGTCTCTCGATTATGAATCATTTGACACATGCGAACCATGCCTCATTGGAAAAATGACCAAGACTCCATTCTCAGGGACAATGGAGCGAGCAACCAACTTGTTGGAAATCATACATACAGATGTATGTGGTCCAATGAGCGTTGAGGCTCGCGGAGGCTATCGTTATGTTCTCACTCTCACTGATGATTTGAGTAGATATGGGTATGTCTACTTAATGAAACACAAGTCTGAGACCTTTGAAAAGTTCAAGGAGTTTCAGAGTGAGGTTGAGAATCAACGTGACAGAAAAATAAAGTTCTTACGATCAGATCGTGGGGGAGAATATTTAAGTCACAAATTTGGCACACACTTAAGAAAATGTGGAATCGTTTCACAACTCACGCTGCGTGGAACACCTCAGCGTAACGGTGTGTCCGAACGTCGTAATCGCACTCTATTGGATATGGTGCGATCTATGATGTCTCTTACCGATCTACCGCTCTTATTTTGGGGATATGCTTTAGAGACTGCCGCATTCACTTTAAATAGGGCTCCGTCAAAATCCGTTGAGACGACACCGTATGAATTATGGTTTGGAAAGAAACCTAAGCTGTCGTTTCTGAAAGTTTGGGGTTGCGATGCTTATGTCAAGAAACTTCAACCTGAAAAGCTCGAACCCAAATCGGAAAAATGCGTCTTCATAGGATATCCCAAAGAAACAGTTGGGTATACCTTCTACCTCAGATCCGAAGGCAAGATCTTTGTTGCCAAGAACGGGTCCTTTCTAGAGAAAGAGTTTCTCGCGAAAGAAGTAAGTGGGAGGAAAGTAGAGCTTGATGAAGTACTACCTCTTGAAAATCAGAGTAGCACAACTCAGGAAAATGTTCCTGTGGTGCTTGCACCGATTCAAGAGGAGGTTAATGATGATGATCAAAATACTTCTGATCAAGCTCCTACTGAACTTCGTAGGTCCACGAGGACACGTTCCGCACCAGAGTGGTACGGCAACCCTGTCCTGGAAATCATGTTGTTGGACAATGGTGAACCTTCGAACTATGGAGAAGCGATGGCGGGCCCAGATTCCGACAAATGGCTAGAAGCCATGAAATCCGAGATAGAATCCATGTATGAAAACAAAGTATGGACTTTGACAGACTTGCCCGATGATCGGCGAGCGATAGAAAACAAATGGATCTTTAAGAAGAAGACGGACGCGGATGGTAATGTGACCATCTATAAAGCTCGACTTGTCGCTAAGGGTTATCGACAAGTTCAAGGGGTTGACTACGATGAGACTTTCTCACCCGTAGCGAAGCTGAAGTCCGTCCGAATCATGTTAGCAATTGCCGCATACTATGATTATGAGATATGGCAAATGGACGTCAAAATGGCATTCCTTAACGGCTTTCTTAAGGAAGAATTGTATATGATGCAGCCGGAAGGTTTTGTCGATCCTAAGAATGCTAACAAGGTATGCAAGCTCCAGCGCTCTATCTATGGGCTGGTGCAAGCATCTCGGAGTTGGAACATTCGCTTTGATGAGATGATCAAAGCGTTTGGGTTTATGCAGACTTATGGAGACGCCTGCGTTTACAAGAAAGTGAGTGGGAGCTCCGTAGCATTTCTCATATTATATGTGGATGACATACTATTGATGGGAAATGATATAGAATTCTTGGAAAGCATAAATGCCTATTTGAACAAGTGTTTTTCAATGAAGGACCTTGGAGAAGCTGCTTATATATTAGGCATCAAGATCTATAGAGATAGATCGAGATGCCTCATTGGTCTTTCACAAAGTACGTACCTTGACAAGATTTTGAAGAAGTTCAAAATGGATCAGTCCAAGAAGGGGTTCTTGCATGTATTGCAAGGTGTGCGATTGAGCACGGCTCAATGCCCGACCACGACAAAATATATAGAAGAGATGAGTGTCATCCCCTATGCCTCAGCCATAGGGTCTATTATGTATGCCATGCTGTGTACCATACCCGATGTAAACCATGCCGTAAGTTTGGTAGGTAGGTACCAAAGTAATCCCGGCAAGGAACACTGGACAGTGGTCAAAAACATCCTGAAGTACCTGAAATGGACTAAGGATATGTTTCTCGTTTATGGAGGTGCCGAAGAGCTCGTCGTAAAGGGTTACGTCGACGCCAGCTTCGACACAGATCTGGATGACTCCAAGTCACAAACCGGATACGTGTATATTTTGAATGGAGGGGCAGTAAGCTGGTGCAGTTGCAAGCAAAGCGTTGTGGCGGGATCTACATGTGAAGCAGAGTATATGGCAGCCTCGGAGGCAGCACAAGAAGCAGTCTGGGTGAAGGAGTTCATTACCGACCTAGGAGTCATACCCAATGCGTTGGACCCGATGACTCTCTTCTGTGACAACACTGGAGCAATTGCCCTTGCGAAGGAGCCCAGGTTTCACAGGAAGACCAGGCATATCAAGCGTCGCTTCAACTCCATTCGTGAAAGTGTTCAAAATGGAGACATAGAGATTTGTAAAGTACATACGGACCTGAATGTGGCAGATCCGTTGACTAAACCTCTCCCTAGAGCAAAACATGATCAACACCAAAATTCCATGGGTGTGCGATTCATCACAATGTAACTAGACTATTGTCTCTAGTGCAAGTGGGAGACCGTTGGAAATATGCCCTAGAGGCAATAATAAAAGGATTATTGTATTTTCTTGTTCATGATAATCGTCTATTGTTCATGCTATAATTGTATTGTCCGGAAATCATAATACATGTGTGAATACATAGACCATAATGTGTCCCTAGTAAGCCTCTAGTTGACTAGCTCGTTGATCAATAGATAGTCATGGTTTCCTGACTAGGGACATGGGGATGTCACTGATAACGGGATCACATCATTAGGAGAATGATGTGATGGACAAGACCCAAACCTAAGCATAGCACAAAGATCATGTAGTTTGTTTGCTAGAGCTTTTCTGAATGTCAAGTATCATTCCTTAGACCATGAGATTATGCAACTCCCGGATACCGTAGGAGTGCTTTGGGTGTATCAAACGTCACAACGTAACTGGGTGACTATAAAGGTGCACTACAGGTATCTCCGAAAGTGTTTGTTGGGTTGGCATGAATCGAGACTGGGATTTGTCACTCCGTATGACGGAGAGGTATCTCTGGGCCCACTCGGTAAGACATCATCATAATGAGCTCAATGTGATCAAGGTGTTGTTCACGGGATGATGTGTTACGGGAACGAGTAAAGAGACTTGCCGGTAACGAGATTGAACAAGGTATCGGTATACCGACAATCGAATCTCGGGCAAGTACCGTACCGATAGACAAAGGGAATTGAGTACGGGATTGATTAAGTCCTCGACATCATGGTTCATCCGATGAGATCATCGAGGAGCATGTGGGAGCCAACATGGGTATCCAGATCCCGCTATTGGTTATTGACCAGAGATCGTCTCGGTCATGTCTGCATGTCTCCCGAACCCGTAGGGTCTACACACTTAAGGTTCGGTGACGCTAGGGTTGTAAAGATATTAGTATGCAGCAAACCGAAGGTTGTTCGGAGTCCCGGATGAGATCCCGGACGTCACGAGAGGTTCCGGAATGGTCCGGAGGTAAAGAATTATATATAGGAAGTGTCGTTTCGGCCATCGGGGTGGATTCGGGGGTCACCGGTATTGTACCGGGACCACCAGATGGGTCCCGGGGGTCCACCGGGTGGGGCCACCCATCCCGGAGGGCCCCGTGGGCTGAAGTGGGGAGGGAACCAGCCCATAGTGGGCTGGTGCGCCCCCCATGGGCCTTCCCCTGCGCCTAGGGTTGGAAACCCTAGGGCAGGGGGCGCCCCACTTGCCTTGGGGGGCAAGTCTCCCCCCAGGCCGCCGCCCCCCTGGAGATGGATCTCCAGGGCCGGCGCCCCTCCTAGGGGGCCTATATAAAGGGGGGAGGGAGGGAAGCCTCACCCTGCAGCCTTGGCGCCTCCCTCTCCCCTGCTACACCTCTCCCTCTCGCGCAGACGCTTGGCGAAGCCCTGCTGGAACTCTGCTGCATCGACCACCACGTCGTCGTGCTGCTGGATCTTCTTCAACCTCTCCTTCCCCCTTGCTGGATCAAGAAGGAGGAGACGTCATCCCGACCGTACGTGTGTTGAACGCGGAGGTGCCGTCCGTTCGGCGCTGGTCATCGGTGATTTGGATCACGACGAGTACGACTCCATCATCCACGTTCTTCTTGAACGCTTCCGTTGCGATCTACAAGTGGTATGTAGATGCTCTCCTATCCCCTCGTTGCTAGAATACTCCATGGATAGATCTTGGTGATGCGTAGGAAAATTTTAATTTCTGCTACGATCCCAACAGAAACGTATTTTCATCTTCCACTCCACAAATAGAGCATGTACTAAGAGTGGCTTGGTGGTGCAGGACTCTGTTTATCTGGGGGAAATATCAGGTGCTCCCATCCTTGGGGTGCTCCCTATGCTCCAAGTCTAAAATATCAATTTCAAATGTTTCAAAAATTATGAAAAAAATTCTGAATGTTCATAAGGAATGTGACTACACCTCATAAAAATTCAGGTCCAAACTCGAAATGTACATTGAGAAAGAAAAAGACAAATTTAGATGTGAATAGTGTCAAATGTTGCTTTTGTCTTTTTATGACACTCATGCTAGATTTTACATTTTTGTTTCTCAATGTGCATTTAGAGTTTGGATCTGAAATTTTTAGGAGTTGTGGTTACATTTTTTGTAAAGATTCATATTTTTTTCCTATATTTTTTGAAACATTAAAAATTGTTTTTTTGAAGTTGGAGCATGGGGAACACCCCAAGGATGGGAGTACATGATATTTCCCCTGTTTACCTGGACGGCCAAGCTGTTTGTAGCGACAACCAAGCAAAAATATGAATCTTCTTAGGCCTTCCAAATAATATCCCAAATCTTCCTCTCCCCCAACACCGTGCCACTGTATTGCCCTTCATCTTCTTTGTGTTCCTTTAGATTAAGCGCAAGCATGTACACGCTTTTAATCAAGAATAAACCATTCTTCTTGTGACGCCCCTGATTCAATCATACACTAATCATACACGCAAACGTGTACGATCAAGATCAGGGACTCACGAGAAGATATCACAACACAACTCTGAAAATAAAATAAGTCATACAAGCATCATAATACAAGTCAGGGGCCTCGAGGGCTCGAATAAAAGTGTTCGATCATAGACGAGTCATCGGAAGCAACAATATCTGAGTACAGCCACAAGTTAAACAAGTTGCCATAAGATGGCTAGCACAAACTGAGATACAAATCGAAAGAGGCGCAGGCCTCCTGCCTGGGATCCTCCTAAACTACTCCTGGTCGTTGTCGGCCTGAACGTAGTAGTAGGCAGCCTCGGTGTAGTAGGGGTCGTCGTCGACGGTGGCGTCTGGCTCCTGGGATCCAACATCTGGTTGCGACATCCGAGAAGAAGAGGAAAAGGGGGAAAAGAGGGAGCAAAGCAACCGTGAGTACTCATCCAAAGTACTCGCAAGCAAGGATCTACACTACATATGCATGGGTATCTGTGTAAAGGGGCAATATCGGTGGGCTGACTACAGAATGCTAGAATAAGAGGGGGATAGCTAGTCCTGTCGAAGACTACACTTCTGGTAGCCTCCATCTTGCAGCATGTAGAAGAGAGTAGACGGTAAGTTCACCAAGTATCATCGCATAGCATAAACCTACCCGGCGATCCTCCCCTCGTCGCCCTGTGTGAGAGCGATCACCGGGTTATATCTGGCACTTGGAAGGGTGTGTTTTATTAAGTATCTGGTTCTAGTTGTCATAAGGTCAAGGTACAACTCCGTGTCGTCCTTTTACCGAGGATCACGGCTATTCGAATTGATAAACTTCTCTGCAGGGGTGCACCACATTACCCAACACGCTCGATCCCTCTAGCCGGACACACATTCCTGGGTCATGCTCGACCTCACCTAGGCACAATAGAGAGGTCAGCACGCCGGTCTAAATCCTATGCGCGTAGGGGTCTGGGCCCATTGCACACCTGCACGTTGCGTACGCGGCTGGTAAGCAGACCTAGCCTCCCTAATATAAGAGCAGGCATTCCAGTCCAATCCGGCGCGCGCCGCTTAGTCGCTGACGTCAAGAAGGCTTCGGCTGATACCACGACGTTGAATGCCCATAATTGTTCCCACGTAGTTGGTTAGTGGGTATAGGCCAGTGGCCAGACTCAGATCAAATACCAAGATCTCATTAAGCGTGTTATTTGAAGTAACCGCGGATGCCGACTAGGGCCAGGCCCACCTCTCACCTAGGTGGTCTCAACCTGCCCTGCCGCTCCACCACAAAGATCCACAGAGAGGGCCGTCGGGAAAGTATGTCCTTTCAACCCCCAATCCGTGAATCAACCGCGGGTACGCAATGAGCTGACCCGACTTTAGTCACCACATGTATCATGTATTATGTACATAAGTATAAACCCGTGATCACCTCCTGAGTGATCACGGCCCGGTAGTATAGCATGGCAGACGGACAAGAATGTAGGGCCACTGATGGGATACTAGCATCCTATACTAAACAGTTAGGATTGCAGGTAAGGGTAACAACTGTAGCAACAATGACAGGCTATGCATCAGAATTGGATTAACGGAAAGCAGTAATATGCTACACTACTCTAATGCAAGCAGTAGAGAGAAGGAATAGGTGATATCGGGTTGATCAAGGGGGGGGGGGGGCTTGCCTGGTTGCTCTGGCAAGGAGGGGTCGTCAACAACATAGTCGATCGGGGCACCAACAGCGGCGTCAGCCTCGTAGTCTACCGGAGAGAAGAAGGGGAAGAAACAATGAATACAATGCAAACAGATGCATATTGATGCATGACATGACAAGTAACGGTGCCAAGCGTGCCCTAACGCAGTAGGAGGTGATATCGGCGAAGGGGGCAAACATCCGGGAAAGTATCCCCGGTGTTTCGCGTTTTCGGACATATGACCTGGAGGGGGAAAGTTGCGTGTTCGCTATGCTAGGGATGTGTGGCGGACGAACAAGCTACGTATCCGGATTCGTCTCGTCGTTCTGAGCAACTTTCATGTACAAAGTTTTTTCATCTGAGATACGGTTTATCTATACTTCTATATCTATACTTCTATACTTATACTAATTACCGACTCCCAAGAAATTCTCACGTTAATCAGTAATTAGGAGCCATTAATCCAGTGGGGCCGAGTTATTACGGTCCAGATCAATCAATCCTAGAATTTCCTAAGTCTATAAAAAAAGCAAATTGGTGGGGCTGAGGTAGGGTGTAGATCAAACCTACAAATCCTCAAGTCTATGAAAAATCCATTATACACGTAACATGCACCTCACGTAAACCATCTGGACTCAAGATTCCCTCAAGAAAAAAAATCTGGCCTCAAGATCCCCTTAAAAAAAAACTGGCCTTAAGATCGATCTGTCCTCGAAGAATCCTCACGATGTACGTAAAATCCCAATGCCTTCTCCTGATCCCCTTGATATCCGGCCTCCACTCTCGATCAAAGAATCCTCACGATGTATGTATCTCCCATTGCCTTCTCTTCCTGGTCCCCTTCTATCTTCTGGTCTCCATCTCCATCATCGTACCCTTCTTGATGCCTATTCCAATCTATAGTTGTTGCACCCTATTGTGTGTATCGTTTCAGATTGAAGGGAGGAGGGATACTGCTGGCTGTTGTTGTCTTATGGGTGCAGGTTGTGAAGGATGATGTGGTCCGCCATAACACCGCTGCCTGGGTCTGCAATAGATCCATCGAGGTGTCAGATACGTTATGTAGGAGCATGCAGCAGGGTCTTCAATTCGATGTCACACATCTGGTGAACAGGATTAAACGATGAAGTTGTTAACACCTGGTCAACATCACCACATCCTTATTGATCTGGCGGGTAAGAGAGTCCAATTCTCCGGCCTCCCTCGCATTGGTTCATGTTATATGATCTGATTGATCTGCTCGCTCTATAAAGCTACCCTCCTGCTAGCTGATCTGTACCTTATCTCCAGGGTGTAGCTGCTGTGCGCAACGCCAGAACACAATGGCCAGCCGGCCGGAAAATAAAGATGATGCTCACGTACACACATGCAAGAAATCCCTCGATGGCCACAGGTACGTATATACAGGGTGTTTTCTGTGTTACTTCACAGGTAGATTACATAGCTTAGGTACAAAAGTATATAAAAGCCTAATCAAGCTGACTACACAATAATGTACGGGCCTCCCTGGATCCTCAAGCCATCCTTGAGTTTAAGATCAAGAGGGTATCAACTATATTTTAATTTCATGTTAGATAATGATTAAGAAAGTAGGATTACCGCCAGCGGCGAATTCACTAGCGCAGTGTCAAGAATAGAAGTTACGACATACTCCTGATATTTAGTTCTCGATTTACTTTATGTCAATGAATTGGTAGCTGATTGCCGGAAAAAGTGCCGGACCTGATATTTAGTTCTCGATTTACTTTATGTCAATGAATTGGTAGCTGATTGCCGGAAAAAGTGCCGGACAGGACATTGGCGCATCAATCAAGGTTACAGCAGGTGTGCACATCTTAGCAGAGCTACAGTTTTTTTTTTCCCATTTTAAACATAAATCAGATCTTGCCCGTGTAAGTACTGATACAGGTTGTGTTGAGGTTTGCCATGTCGTCAACTGTTTTAGGAGAAAATTTCTTCTTTGTACCTGATAGAGTACACTTCAATGCTGATAGCTTAGTCAACTCTTTTGTGTTAGAGTAATTTCTTCAAACATTAACATGGTTGTTTGTGTCCCGAAGACTTTAATAAGAAGTGTGTATCCTTATAATAAATAGACAGTCTTTCAACAGTAATATAGTACCTTTCCTCAACAACAACAAAACCCGACGAGCCATTTGGACTGGATTTTTTTTTCTTACATGATACTAATTGCACCATTAGTGCGATCAGATATATTTCTTAAGTTCTGGACGTTTGCTCTCAAGTAACCAACATTCAGTTTTTTCATCAAGTTTTGATGAAACGGATGGGAACAACTAAACAGTAATGGACTCACTAGCATGTACACATTCCTCATGTGTCTCTTTCTTAAACTGGACTGAATGCTTCTTATTATTTTTTGTTCATAGGACCTGATGTTGTAATCTCTTATATGCTTAGTTGCTCTATACTGTCAGAACTCTATGGAGAGGTACATTTGTTCATCAAGAAACCCTTCTAGCATCTCCTCTAATATGTGTGTGTTGTTAACTTTTTTCGAGTAGGGCGTTTCGGTGCCCAGGCTCATCTGCACCCGGTTAGAAAAGAATTTGTAAAAAAATGAAAACAAATTCAAAAACATCCAATTTTTTTTGTGCGGTGGACAATTTGATGCGTGAGGCCCGCCCCAAATTTCAAGCCATTTTGACATTTGACCAGATCTCAGCAAAAAAGACAAATTGGTTCAAAACAATTCATGAACAGTAAACATTTTTATAGACCCCCAATTTGTTCTTTTTGCTGGGAGATCTTCAGATGTCCAAATGATATTAAAATTCTAGCGGACCTCATGCCTCAAATTTTCTACCACACAAAAAAATTGGAATTTTTTGAATTTTTTAGTATTTGTTTTGATTTTTTTCGTCAGCATTGGTGCAGATGAGCTCGGGTGCAGAAATGGGTTTTCGCCTTTTTTCCTGCATTTTATCTTCTCACACCACAATCAAGTGTAAATATGTACGTTCTGCCTAGCCATTAAGTAGAAAACTAATCATTTTTCCATTATCCATGTAATTTAACTATTATGAATAATTTCGTTGACAAAATCCCATTTGTTTCCTCGCTAGAATCACTAAATTTGCACGGCAAAATTATAATATATAGAAGTCAGTCAATAGAAGCTATTACTATATTTTACCTCAAGAGTAGTTGCCCGCCCGTGCACATTTTTAGTAACTACTTTAGATTATTATTTCTCGAATTAAAAAACAAGGTGACATGTACCTTTACTCGCTCCAAGGTTTTTGTTTCTCTTTCCTAAAAGGAAAACTACACACATTTGGGTGTGAGTTGAAAAGAAAAAATGTTTCTGAAACTTCTTTTATGTTTTCAGTTCACCTATATATAAGTCATTAGGAAAAAATATATCAATTGCTCTCACTAAATTTCTCTTTCTCCCTATTATATAGTACAATTTTCTTTTATACTTTGTAAAGTTGTGTGCATATCATCACTTAAGCATCCACTTCGATGCATCCGATATGTATAACAATTTGAATATTTAATCATAGTGTTTGTTTTCATGATAGTTCCACTTGATCTCTTGGATTATTAGAGAAATCACTGAGTGACGGGTACTGGTGGATTCATGGATGATATGACACTAGAGGTGCAACAACGGGCGTAGGTAAAGCAAGATCTAGATATAAAACTGTGTATGCGTGAAGAAACCATGTATTTCTTTACTTATGAGAATGTAGTAACTGATGGGCTCATGCTTATTTATATGTTTGGTAGAATAGCAAAATTATGTACATTATGCTGCTCTCCCGATACTCATGAAAGTATTGCTTAGTTTTGTTGTGGTTTTTCATTAACATCTGAATATTATATGTTCCCACATTTGCATTTCGGTTTCCGAAACATTACTGACCCATGCTCTTCTTTTGCTGCATAAAATTTTGTTTTGGCATGAGCTTTTGGCACATGTCAAAGAAAATAGGCTTTTGTAATACTAACAACATTATCATGTTTTTCACTACATTCAAATATTATCTAGGTGTATGGTTACATTAAAAACTTTTCTATTGCGAAAATAAACTTTTAAAACCTTAGTACGAATTATGTGAATTCATTATTAGTTCTTTTTAACATAAACAATATTCTTAAAGAACTAGCCCGTGCAGTTGCATGGGTTGACGACTAGTTGTATATTAATTTTAACAGATTTAATCAATTTTAAATTATTATTATTAAATTATTTCGAAAATAGCATTATTGCATGAGCACGACGTCAGCATGACGTCAGCAGTCAACAGAGGTGTTGACTGGGTCGCTGACGTGTGGGTCCTGCATGTCATTGACTACTAACTAACTAACTAGGTTAATTAGTTTAGTTAACAGAATAGTTAAGTTAGCTAACAGTAGTTAATTAGGTTAATTACTTATTAGTTTAATTAAACACAATCAATTAATTTAGTTAATTAATTAATTAATATTTTATTATTATTATTATTATTATTATTTAATTCTCTCTTTTTTAATAAAAACGTTCTGGGGTGGGCCCCCTTGTCATAGGCCCCGGGGGGCCCAGCGGGCAAACGGGTTACGGGCGTCGTGCGGAGCTAGGCGACCAGCGCCAGCCCGTCCGACAGGGCGCTGCGGGGCGGCGTGCAAAAGGCGGGCGCGCGGCTTGGCGCCGGTTGTCGTGGCCGCGGGCGGAGCAGAGTCGGGGCGCAGGCAAGGCACTGTTGGAGGTGGTGGTGGCAGGGGGCGCTCGGCGGCGAGGCCAGGGGCGAGCGGCGCGTGCGGTCGCGGGCAGAGGCTACCGCCGACGCCAGCAGTGACAGGAGGCACGACGGCGGGTCCGGCCAGACGGAGCAGGGCGGAAGTCGCCTCAGCTGGCTGCGGGGCGACGACATGCTTGGGTGCGGCCGCGTGCGGCGTGGGTGCGCGGTCATGGGCGCACCCGGTGTGCGGCAGGAGCGAGGCAGAGGAGAAGGATGGGGGCCTCACGAGGTAGCTGTAGGGTACGGGGCAGCAGGGCTCGGGGAGGAAGATGGGGACGACGGCTGCGATGGTAGGGCGGCGAGGCGGAGGCGCGTCGAGCTCCGGGCGGCGAGGATCGGCGACGGGGGCGAGGCCGCGGCTTCCGGCGGGCGTGGCGCGAGGGAGAGGATGGGCGCGAAGGAGGTCCGATGACGAGGCGGGGCAGCGCCGGGGATGGGCGCCGACGTCGGGGGCGCGGGGAGCGGTCGTCTGGTTCGGTCCCCCGATCCGATCTGGATCGGGGAGGGGAAGAGAGACGTGAGGGGGGGGAGTGCGCGGTGCGGTTAGGGTTTCAGTAGGTGGGGGGATAAGGTGAGTGGGGGTGGGCTGGCCGGTTGGGCCTTTGCCCGGTTCAGCTGGTGGCCTGCTGGGCCGGAGGCCGGGCGTTCTTTTTTTCTTTGTTTTTGTATTGTTTTTCTTTTCTTTTATTTATTTTATTTCTTTTCTGTTTTAGCTTAGTTTTCTTTTGATTTAGCAAAATACCAAAATGGCACCTAAATTGATGCTACAACTCATGTCACAACCACAAAAAGTTTCATCCCAAAATAATATAGTTTAGTATTTTACAAAATATAAAAGGCATTTAATTAATGCTTTTAGCTACTGGTTTAATTAGTTTGGTGCATTTAAACATTTTACAAAGACTTGGTTTCTCCACCAATATATCTTATGAATTATTTGTCACAATAAGAACTTTTTAGTTTTGACTTTTGAAAATAATTGTTTGACTTGTTTTTGAATTTGGATTTTGAATTGGTTTTGAACTAATGCGATATTAGCAATAGTAACTGAGGTGACGTGGCATCGTTAACATGGTATTACTGTAGCCTAATTATTCGGGCATCACAAATCTCCTCCACTACAAGAAATCTCATCCCGAGATTTAAGAGGTGGAGTAAGGGGAAAGTCCTGGTTGCAAAATTCTAACGAATCTTCTCGGTCTTGGTTGATCTTCTCGAAGTAGTCGTCCTTACGTTGGTGTCTTCATTTCTCTGCTTCAGGTCATCATGATGAAGTCGGCATTCTTTTCTTCGGGAACTCCATCGTACTTACGAAAGAATAAAGGGTGGGTATTCCGGGAGAACGGGCCTCTGCAAGGTTGACTAACTGGTGGATAATATCGGGGAAGGTGGCGGAAAGTAACTCTTGAATTGAAACTTAAGAAATTATCAAGAGCAAAGTAAGAAGGTGCAAAATAGAATTTTCGAGCGCATAGGCATTTATTCGACGCCTGTAACAGGGCCTGAAAAAGGAGCTTAGAGCAGCGGGAATAAGTATTGTGTCTGATACCAAAATAGATCATCTCTAGGAAGGTGACCCAGTCAAACACGAGGAATAACTATGGCAAACATGGGTGTACAGGAGAGTCAGGTTTCGATCATGTGGAACTATGGGTTATGGGCCCACCATGTGGTTTTAAAAGTAGAAAGAGCGGTGACATCTTGCATGGTTAAAATAGCAGGGTATGTCAGAGGATAGCCGGTCAGTTATGTTGGCAACAACGTTGGTACCAAGGGTGAGGGGCGAAGAGAACCATTTTCCTGCTCGTTGAATGAGGCGGACCAATAGGCAAAGTTCTCGTCCATCAGTGGTTAGCGGAATGTCATCAACAATAGTAATAGGGTCTTGCTGACAAAATTGTACACCGAGGTGTTTACGTAAGTAGGAGAATATTGTTGCTTAGATCATATAGATCACAAGAAAGGTTAAACCAAACAATGGAAAGGAAAATATGTTTATCAGATTAAACAAAACAATGGAAGGGAAAATGTGTTTAAACACATATTTCAGGGGTATATCCTTCCCAAGGACAAGCAGGGCATGATATCCATGACAGGATATAACATAGAAAACCCTTTAGGTAAGAGGAGAGAAATTTCATGACATTACACATACAACGGTGTTTGGATAAGTGATAAGGAAATTTTAGCATTGTGCTCCCAATGTTTTTATTGAAAATCGGAGTATTGCTGACATGCTTCGAGATAGCATTGACATGGTCTTTAAGCAAAGTTCAGACTTTGGACAAACAAAGCATCCATCAGGAACAACTCACAGAATAAGTCTTATGATTTCCTCATGAAAGAATGGTTAACCTTGCTAAAAAGGAAGAACTATAACAATAGGTCCTCCGGCCAGGTGTGCTGGTGATACGTCTCCAATGTATCTATAATTTTTTATTGTTCCATGCTATTATATTTTCTATTTTGGATGTTTATGGGATTTATTAAACACTTTTATATTATTTTTGGGACTAACCTATTAACCCAGAGCCCAGTGCCAGTTTTTGTTTTTCCCTTGTTTCAGTGTTTTGCAGAAAAGGAATATCAAACGGAGTCCAAACGAAATGAAACCTTCGGGAGAGTTATTTTTGGAACGGAAGCAATCCAAGAGACTTGGAGTGCACGTGAGGGAATCAACGAGGAGAGCAGGAGGCAGGGGCGCGCCTACCCCCCTGGGCGTGCCCTCCACCCTCGTGGGCCCCTCGTGGCTCCCCTGACCGACTTCTTTCGCCTATATATATATATATCCATATACCCTAAAACCATCGGAAAACAGAATAGATCGGGAGTTCCGCCGCTGCAAGCCTCTGTAGCCACCAAAAACCAATCGGGACCCTGTTCCGGCACCCTGCCGGAGGGGGATCCCTCACCGGTGGCCATCTTCATCATCCCGACGCTCTCCATGACGAGGAGGGAGTAGTTCACCCTCGGGGCTGAGGGTATGTACCAATAGCTATGTGTTTGATCTCTCTCTCTCTCTCTCTCTCTCTCGTGTTCTTGAGGTGATACGATCTTGATGTATCCCGAGTTTGCTATTATAGTTGGATCTTATGATGTTTCTCCCCCACTACTCTCTTGTAATGGATTGAGTTTCCCCCTTTGAAGTAATCTTATCGGATTGAGTCTTTAAGGATTTGAGAACACTTGATGTATGTCTTGCCGTGCTTATCTGTGGTGACATTGGGATATCACGAGATCCACTTGATGTATGTTTTGGTGATCAACTTGCGGGTTCCGCCCATGAACCTATGCATAGGGGTTGGCACACGTTTTCGTCTTGACTCTCCGATATAAAATTTGGGGCACTCTTTGAAGTACTTTGTGGTTGTTGAATAGATGAATCTGAGATTGTGTGATGCATATCGTATAATCATACCCACGGATACTTGAGGTGACATTGGAGTATCTAGGTGACATTAGGGTTTTGGTTGATTTGTGTCTTAAGGTGTTATTCTAGTACGAACTCTTGAATAGATCGATCCGAAAGAATAACTTTGAGGTGGTTTCGTACCCTACAATAATCTCTTCGTTTGTTCTCCGCTATTAGTGACTTTGGAGTGACTCTTTGTTACATGTTGAGGGATATTTATATGATCCAATTATGTTATTATTGTTGAGAGAACTTGCACTAGTGAAAGTATGAACCCTAGGCCTTGTTTCCTAGCATTGCAATACTGTTTGTGATCACTTTTATCATTAGTTACCTTGCTATTTTTATATTTTCAGATTACAAAAACATATATCTACCATCCATATTGCACTCCATCTCTTCGCCGAACTAGTGCACCTATACAATTTACCATTGTATTGGGTGTGTTGGGGACACAAGAGACTCTTTGTTATTTGGTTGCAGGGTTGCTTGAGAGATACCATCTTCAACCTACACCTCCCATGGACTGATAAACCTTAGGTCATCCACTTGAGGGAAATTTGCTACTGTCCTACAAACCTCTGCACTTGGAGGCCCAACAATGTCTACAAGGAGAAGGTTGCGTAGTAGACATCAAGCTCTTTTCTGGTGCCGTTGCCGGGGAGGTGAGTGATTGAAGGTATATCTTTAGATCTTGCAATCGAATCTTTTTGTTTCTTGTTTTAAGCACTAGTTTAGCTTATAAAAGAAAACTACAAAAAAATGGAATTGAGTTTGTCTCATACGCTTCATCTTTTGAATATCTTTCGTGAGAATGATGGAAAGGAAAATTGTGCCAAAGTGTTAGAAGAAGAATGCATTAAAATGTTTGGCACTAAATCTTTGAATGATGAGCATGATTGCAATGTTGTTAGTATGAACTCCTTGAATATCCATAATACTAATGATGATTGCACTAGTTATGATGAAAATGTCTCCTATAAACATGCCAATTTTTGTGGAGTACATTGGGTTTGCAAGTACACACCAAATAGGGAATATAGATATTGCAAGAGGCATAAGCATTTAGAAACTAAATTGTTGCAAGAAAGGCTAGATGTTTGTGCTGAAAATTTAAATTTTCTTGGTCGTACTTGTGAACTTCGCAATGAACGGGGTCATTTAACTATCCGATGCAAATTGTTTCATGATCTAATCATGTCCAAAAATTGTGATGACTTGATTTCCCTTGCACATTATAATGAACTTAGTTTGCTTATGGGTTACGAAGAAATGAAACCTATAACTAAGCATCTTCCAGAATTTGCCCGTTATAAACTTCTTGATTTTGATCTAGAGAAAATTTATATGCATTATGCGGTGAATTGCATTGAAAAATCCTTATATTGCCAATTACATAAAGACAAGAAAACAAATAGAAGATGAAGAGAATACTAATGAAAGGGAAGAGACTTCCCAATATCCTCCTATTATTTCTTATGATGAATCAGGTAACGAGGATGAGCCTTCTATTAAACCAATCTCATTAATAAGGAGCTCCAAAAAGAGGATTGAACCCACACTTGATGTGGTGAAGAAGAAGAAAAGAAAAAGGAAGAGAGGTAAAAAGATATCTCTCCCAAATAATGTTGCTCCTATTATTGTTGTACCTCATGAAAATGAATCAAAAATAATTGTGGAAGATGATGCACTTGATGATGATCTCGTTATGCCTATTGCTTGTTGTGATGATTATGATTGGTAAGATAATGATACTTCTTATGATCTTGAAAATCT
Organism: Aegilops umbellulata; assembly: GCA_032464435.1. NCBI lineage: Eukaryota > Viridiplantae > Streptophyta > Magnoliopsida > Poales > Poaceae > Aegilops > Aegilops umbellulata. Next base: position 328,756,823 of record CP136059.1, on the reverse strand, counting down.
TTTTGGCACTTACTTGGAAGAATATGATAATTGCTATACTATTGGTGCTATCCATACTATTAATGATGAGAGTGATTATGCTTATGATATGAAAAGGCCCAAGCTTGGGGATGCTATGTTTGATGAATATGATGTTTTTGAGAATATATTTGCTGCAATTAATGTTTATCCCAATCTTGGGGATGCTACCTTTAATGAAGATGATATTTTTAGTCTCCCAAGTTTTGATAAGCAAATTTATTATGATGATAGCATGCCTCCAATTTATGATGATTATTGTGATGACACTTATGCTATAAAGAGTAGTGATGATTATATTTATAAAACTTGTCATGATTATGATTACCCTTTTTCTGAATATTACTCTTTTAATGTGGAAACACTTTATAGTATTCGAGTTTCTTATGATACTCCCACTATTCCGGATGAGAAGAATTTTGCTTATGTGGAGAGTAGTAAAAATTCTATACTTGTAGATCATGAAAAGAATGGTTTAGGTGCTAGTTATATTGTTGAATTCATTCATGATGCTACTGAAAATTATTATGAGGGGGGAATATATGCTTGTAGGAATTGCAATAATATCAAGTTTCCTCTCTATGTGTTAAAGTTTTGAAGTTATGCTTGTTTTGCCTTCCTATGCTAGTTGATTATTGTTCCCATAAGTTGTTTGCTCACAAAATCCCAATGCATAGGAAGTGGGTTAGACTTAAATGTTCTAGTCATATTCTTCATGATGCTCTCTTTATATTTCAATTCTTATCTTTTATGCGAGCATCATTGAAATCATCATGCCTAGCTAGGGGCGTTAAACGATAGCGCTTGTTGGGAGGCAACCCAATTTTATTTTAGTTTCTTTATTTTTGGTTCTGTTTAGGATAAATAATCCATCTAGCTTATGTCTAGATGTGGTTTTGTGTTTTAATTAGTGTTTGTGCCAAGTAGAACCTTTGGGAAGACTTGGGTGAAGTCTTTATGATCATGCTGTAAAAAACAGATACTTTAGCGCTCACGAGATTAGCTAAAACTTTTTACTGGAGAGTGATATTTAGTTGATTATTTTAGAAGATGATTACTAGAAAAATTCTTCAGGTCCACCAATTTATTTTAGAATTTTTGGAGTTCCATAAGTATACGTTTGATACAGATTACTACAGACTATTCTATTTTTGACAGATTCTGTTTTCTATGTGTTGTTTGCTTTTTTTGACGAATCTATGAGTAATATCGGAGGGTATGAACCATAGAGAAGTTGGAATACAGTAGATATTACACCAACATGAATAAATAATGAGTTCATTACAGTACCTTGAAGTGGTGTTTTGTTTTCTTTCGCTAACGGAGCTCACGAGTTTTCTGTTGAGTTTTGTGTTGCGAAGTTTTCAAGTTTTGGGTAAATATTCGATGGACTATGAAATAAGGAGTGGCAAGAGCCTAAGCTTGGGGATTACCAAGGCACCCCAAGGTAATATTCAAGGATAACCAAGAGCCTAAGCTTGGGGATGCCCCGGAAGGCATCCCCTCTTTCGTCTTCATTCATCGGTAACTTTACTTGGAGCTATATTTTTATTCACCACATGATATGTGTTTTGCTTGGAGCATAATTTTGTTTTCTTTTGTTTTGCTTTCTGTTTGAATAAAATACCAAGATCTGAAATTCTTAAATGTTAGAGAGTCTTCACATAGTTGCATAATTATTCGACTACTCATTGATCTTCACTTATATCTTTCGGAGTAGTTTGTCATTTGCTCTAGTGCTTCACTTATATCCTTTTAGAGCATGGCGGTGGTTTTATTTTGAAGAAATAGATGAACTCTCATGCTTCACTTATATTATTTTGAGAGTCCTAAACAGCATGGTAATTTGCTTTGGTTATGAATTTAGTCCTAATATGATGGGCATCCAAGAGGGATATAATAAAAAGTTTCATAAAGTGCATTGAATACTATGAGAAGTTTGATTCCTTATGATTGTTTTGAGATATGAAGATGGTGATATTAGAGTCATGCTAGTTGAGTAGTTGTGAATTTGAGAAATACTTGTGTTAAAGTTTGTGATTCCCGTAGCATGCACGTATGGTGAACCGTTATGTGATGAAGTCGGAGCATGATTTATTTATTGATTGTCCTCCTTATGAGTGGCGGTCGGGGACGAGCGATGGTCTTTTCCTACCAATCTATCCCCCTAGGAGCATGAGCGTAATACTTTGTTTTGATAACTAATAGATTTTTGCAACAAGTATATGAATTCTTTATGACTAATGTTGAGTCCATGGATTATACGCACTCTCACCCTTCCACCATTGCTAGCCTCTCTAATACCACGCACCTTTCGCCGGTAACATACACCCACCATTTACCTTCCTCAAAACAGCCACCATACCTACCTATCATGGCATTTCCATAGCCATTCCGAGATATATTGCCATGCAACTTTCCACCGTCCTGTTTATTATGACATGCTCATTCATTGTCATATTGCCTTGCATGATCATGTAGTTGACATCGTATTTGTGGCAAAGCCACCATTCATAATTCTTTTATACATGTCACTCTTGATTCATTGCACATCCCGGTACACCGCCGGAGGCATTCATATAGAGTCATATTTTGTTCTAAGTATTGAGTTGTAATTTTTGAGTTGTAAGTAAATAAAAGTGTGATGATCATCATTATTAGAGCATTGTCCCAGTGAGGAAAGGATGATGGAGACTATGATTCCCCCACAAGTCGGGATGAGACTCCGGACGAAAAAAATAAATAAAAAAGGCCAAAGAAGCCCAAATAAAAAAAAGAAAAAAAGAGGCCATAAAAAAGAAGAAGAGAAAAGGCCCAAATAAAAAAAATAAAATATGAGAGAAAAAGAGAGAAGGGGCAATGTTACTATCCTTTTACCACACTTGTGTTCAAAGTAGCACCATGATCTTCATAATAGAGAGTCTCCTATATTGTCACTTTCATATACTAGTGGGAATATTTCATTAGAGAACTTGGCTTGTATATTCCAATGATGGCTTCCTCAAAATGCCCTAGGTCTTTGTGAGCAAGCAAGTTGGATGCACACCCACTTAGTTTCTTTTGTTGAGCTTTCATACACTTATAGCTCTAGTGCATCCGTTGCATGGCAATCCCTACTCACTCACATTGATATCTATTAATGGGCATCTCCATAGCCCGTTGATACGCCTAGTTGATGTGAGACTATCTTCTCCTTTTTTGTCTTCTCCACAACCACCATTCTATTCCACATATAGTGCTATGTCCATGGCTCACGCTCATGTATTGCGTGAAAATTGAAAAAGTTTGAGAACATCAAAAGTATGAAACAATTGCTTGGCTTGTCATCGGGGTTGTGCATGATTTAAATATTTTGTGTGATGAAGATAGAGCATAGCTAGACTATATGATTTTGTAGGGATAGCTTGCTTTCGCCATGTTATTTTGAGAAGACATGATTGCTTTGTTAATATGCTTGAAGTATTATTGTTTTCATGTCAATATTAAACTTTTGTTTTGAATCTCATGGATCTGAATATTCTTGTCACAATAAAGAAGATTACATTGATAAATATGTTAGGTGGCATTCCACATAAAAAAATATGTTTTTATCATTTACCTACTCGAGGACGAGCAGGAATTAAGCTTAGGGATGCTGATACGTCTCCAACGTATCTATAATTTTTGATTGTTCCATGCTATTATATTATCTGTTTTGGATGTTTATGGGCTTTATTAAACACTTTTATATTATTTTTGGGACTAACCTATTAACCCAGAGCCCAATGCCAGTTTCTGTTTTTCCCTTTTTTTAGTGTTTTGCAGAAAAGGAATATCAAACGGAGTCCAAACGGGATGAAACCTTCGGGAGAGTTATTTTTGGAACGGAAGCAATCCAGGAGACTTGGAGTACATGTCAGGGAATCAATGAGGAGAGCACGAGGCAAGGGGGGTGCCTACCCCCTGGGCACGCCCTCCACCCTTGTGGGCCCCTCGTGGCTCCCCTGGCCGACTTCTTTCGCCTATATATATCCATATACCCTAAAACCATCGGAAAACAAAATAGATCGGGAGTTCCGCCGCCGCAAGCCTCTGTAGCCACCAAAAACCAATCGGGACCCTGTTCCGACACCCTGCCGGAGGGGGATCCCTCACCGGTGGCCATCTTCATCATCCCGGCGCTCTCCATGACAAGGAGGGAGTAGTTCACCCTCGGGGCTGAGGGTATGTACCAGTAGCTATGTGTTTGATCTCTCTCTCTCTCTCTCTCTCTCTCTCGTGTTCTTGAGTTGATACGATCTTGATGTATCGTGAGCTTGCTTTTATAGTTGGATCTTATGATGTTTCTCCCCCTCTACTCTCTTGTAATGGATTGAGTTTTCCCCTTTGAAGTAATCTTATTGGATTGAGTCTTTAAGGATTTGAGAACACTTGATGTATGTCTTGTCGTGCTTATCTGTGGTGACAATGGGATATCACGAGATCCACTTGATGTATGTTTTGGTGATCAACTTGCGGGTTCCGCCCATGAACCTATGCATAGGGGTTTGTGACGCCCGGATAATTAGACTATAGTAACCCTCCGTTAATGATGCCACGTCACCACAGTTACTGTTGTTAATCTCACGTTAGTTCAAAACGATTCAAATTCAAATTTGAGATAAACGCCAACCACAAAAGTTTTCAAATATTAAAAATAAAATGTTCGGAGTGAACCAAATAATGCATAGGTAATTAAGGTGGAGGAACCACACTTTTGTAAAATGCTTAAATACTCTAAGATGAATAAAATAGTAACACAACCAATTTAATAAATGCCTTTTATTATTTATAAAATGTCAAACTATTTTATTTTGGGTGCCAAGTTGATTGTGGTAGTGGCATAATTATTAACGCTATTTTAGATACAGCTTTTGTATTTTATAAAAAGCTAGAATTTAATAGAACAAAAAAAGCAATAAGAAAAGAAAAGGAAAAGTAAAAGAAAAACAAAATAAATAAATGAAATAGAGCCCCCCCGCCAACTGGGCCAACCGGCCCAGCTAAGCAGCCGGCTAGACCAGCCGAACGAGCCCACCCGCGCCCTAGGGTACTTAACCCCACACCCGTCTCCCAAACCCTAGCCCGATCCCCTTTCCCTCCCGTAGCCTCTCCCTCGCCCGATCCAGATCGGGATCAGGGGCATCGGCCCCGACCCCCGACGCTGATCGTCGCCGCCACCCGGAACGCCCCTCGCCACCTCGACCTCGTCTTCGCCTGTCGTCACCCCTTCCTCGACGCCGCCTCGGACCGCCGTCAACGCTCGCCCTTCGTCAGAACGCCTCCTCATCTCCTCCTCACCGGCCGACCTCGAGCCTCGCCGCCCCCCTTCTCACGACGAACGTGAGCACCACCCTTCTTCCCACCCTTCTTTGCTCGCCGCTGCAGCGCCCGGGCGCGCCCTCGGCACGGCCACCCATGGCCGCGCACCCTCACGCATGGGCCCTGCCCCGGTACTCCCCTGCTTGCTCGCCCGACCGTGCTCCGGTGCCTGCTCTCGGCCTCCCTCGCTCCCCTGCCGCACCCCGACCCTGCACGCCGCGTCCGCCGTCGCCCGCCTTGAAGCAGCGCGCACCGTGCCCCCCCTTGATCACCAGATATCGCCTATTCTTCTCTATACTGCTTGCATTAGAGTAGTGTAGCATGCTACTGCTTTCAGTTAATCCTATACTACTGCATAGCCTATCCTTGCTACTACTGTTGTTACCTTTACCTGCTATCCTACTGCTTAGTATAGGATGCTAGTGTTCCATCAGTGGCCCTACACTCTTGTCCGTCTGCCATGCTATACTACTGGGCCGTGATCACTTCGGGAGGTGATCACGGGCATATACTATATACTTTACACTGTTACATTACCTGTGATACTGTTCGGAGATGGGGGCTGAAGGGGCATGTGGTTCCACCCAGGTAGTGGTGGGCCTGGGTTCCCGACGGCCCCCGACTGTTACTTTGTGGCGGAGCGACAGGGCAGGTTGAGACCACCTAGGAGAGAGGTGAGCCTGGCCCTAGTCGGCATTCATGGATACTTAACACGCTTAACGAGATCTTGGTATTTGATCTGAGTCTGCCCATTTGGTCTATACGCACTAACCAACTACGCAGGAACAGTTATGGGCACTCGACGTCGTGGTATCAGTCGAAGCCTTCGTGACGTCAGCGACTGAGTGGCGCGCGCCGGGTTGGACCGCGTAACGTGACTTCCTTTGTAATGGAGGTTGCTAGGTCTGCTCGCCGGCCGCGTTCACAACGTGCAGGTGTGCTAAGGGCAATGGGCCCAGACCCCTGTGCGCTTAGGTTTAGACCGGCGTGCTGACCTCTCTGTTGTGCCTAGGTGGGGCTGCGACGTGTTGATCTTCCGCGGCCGGGCATGACCCAGAAAAGTGTGTCCGGCCAAATGGGATCAAGCGTGTTGGGTTATGTGGTGCACCCCTGCAGGGAAGTTAATCTATTCGAATAGCCGTGATCTTCGGTAACAGGACGACTTGGAGTTGTACCTTGACCTTATGACAACTAGAACGGGATACTTAATAAAACACACCCTTCCAAGTGCTAGATACAACCCGGTGATCGCTCTCTAACAGGGCAACAAGGAGGGGATCGCCGGGTAGGATTATGCTATGCGATGCTACTTGGAGGACTTTAGTCTAGTCTCTTCTACATGCTGCAAGACGGAGGCTGCCAGAAGCGTAGTCTTTGATAGGATTAGCTATCCCCCTCTTATTCTGGCATTCTGCAGTTCAGTCCACTGATATGGCCCTTTACACATATATCCATGCATATGTAGTATAGCTCCTTGCTTGCGAGTACTTTGGATGAGTACTCACGGTTGCCTTGTTCCCCCTTTTTCCCCATTTCTCTACTCGATTGCTGCGACCAGACGATGGAGTCCAGGAGCCAGACGCCACCGTCGATGACGACTCCTACTACACCGGAGGTGCCTACTATTACGTGCAGCCCGCTGACGACGACCAGGAGTAGTTAGGAGGATCCCAGGCAGGAGGCCTGCGCCTCTTTCGATCTGTATCCCAGTTTGTGCTAGCCTTCTTAATGCAAACTTGTTTAACTTATGTCTGTACTCAGATATTGATGCTTCTGCTGAATCGTCTATGATCGAGCACTTGTATTCGAGCCCTCGAGGCCCCTGGCTTGTATTATGATGCTTGTATGACTTATTTATGTTTTAGAGTTGTGTTGTGATATCTTCCCGTGAGTCCCTGATCTTGATCGTACACATTTGCGTGCATGATTAGTGTACGATTGAATCGGGGGCGTCACAAGTTGGTATCAGAGCCGACTGCCTGTAGGAATCCCCCTTCCACACTCCTTGGCCGAAGTTGAGTCTAGTCGATGAAAATTGTTTTACTAGCTTGGCTGTGCGGCCCCTGGGCCCACGTCGCCATCGGGTGTTATTAGGATCTTTTTATTCCTCGACCTTTACTCTGGGACTCTGAACTCTCTTCTATTCGGGTTAGGTGATTTTGCTAAAATCTAACTTTAGGTTCTCGACAATACTTCCTCCCGGAGAGCCCCTTCAGGCCAGATGATCGTCTGCTGCAACAGAAGATTCTGACAATACTCTCCGATGTTTTCCCGAGACCTTTGTGCCCTTCGCCATTGCAATTCCATACCACCGATAAGTCCCTATGGATTGCTACATACACTTGTCGTCCATAACTTCATTCCTAGTTGATCTTGTTATTACAAGATACCTAAAAAATTCTCTCTATTTTTCCGAGAATACTTTGTGCCTACTGCCTTGCAGTTAATTATCCACATATACACCCCTACGGATAATTCTCGCACTTATCGGGTATCCGCTCATTCCCAGTTGTTCAGGTGTTTCGCCAAAGACTTCAAAATATCATTCGATCTTCCGAAAATCCCGAGCAGCCTATTGCTCTTGAAATTCTCGCTTCCTTGCATTATGGTTAATCCCATAAGTTTCGTAATCTTATTGGCCTCCCTTGTGTGACGCCTGGATAATCAAGCTACAGTAACCCCTGCAAATGATGCCACGTCACCGCGGTCATTATTGTTAATCTCACGCTAGTTCAAAACGATTCAAATTCAAATCTGAGATAGAGGCAAACCACTAAAGTTTTCAAATGTTAAAAATAAAATGTTCTTCTTGTGGCAACTAATCCATGACTAATTATAGGTGGTGAACCAAAATTTTACTAAATGTTTGAATGCCCTAAAATAATTAAAGTAGTGGCTACAACAAATATTTACATGCCTTTTCAAATAAAAAAACTGTAGACTATTTTAATTTGGTGGCAAACTAATTGTGGGAGTAGCCTAATTTATATTACTATTCTAGGTGCAAGTGTTATAATTTAGAAAACTATTTTTGGTTTTAAAAAGAAATGAAGATAGAAAAGAAATAAAAGAAAAGCAAAAGCAAAAGGAAATAAAAGCCCCCCTCGCTGGGCCTCGGCCCAGCTGGCCACTGGGCTAGCCAGGACGGCCCAGTCGGCGCCCCACTCCCCTCCTTATCCCCACTCCAGGGGGAAACCCTAACCGTAATCCGCCCACTCGCCCCCATCGCTCTCCCCACTCTCCCCTCGCTCTCTTCTGCCCACCCGAGGACCAGATCTGGATCGGGGCGCTCGCCCCCCTCCCCGATCCAGGTGACCCCGTCGCCCCGACGCCCATCGCCACCACCACGCCGCCGCTCATCCCCGACACCACCCCTGCCGACCGCACCCTGGGCGTGCACCCGCGGCCCTCCTCGCCTCCCTCCCGCGCCGTGGCTACCCCCCTTGCTGCGCCTCTGCTTCTGGCGCTCCGCCGCCACTGCCACTGGACGCCGCTGCCGCGTCCCTAGCTGGCGCCTCCGTCAGTCGCGTTGCGGCCCTGCTCCGCCAGCGCCACCGCCGCCTACGTTCGCGCCGTCCCCGCGACCACCTCTAGCGTCCGGCGCCGGCGCCGCGTGTCCGCTGTCGCATCCCCTCGCTCGTGGCCGTTTGGGCGGGCGCCCACGCCCACGCCCGTGTGCCCGATTGGGTTGCGCCCGCAACCACAGTGCCCGCAACGCCCAAACCCGTTAAGGCCCTCTAGGCCTATGATAAAGGGCCCCAGCCCCAAAAACGTTTTAAAAAAAGGAATAAAAATAATAATAATAAATAAAATATAAAAATAAGTAATAAAAATAATTATTTAATTAATTAATTAACTAATTAATTAACTTAATTAATTCTGATTAAGTTAACCAATTAAGCTTAATTAACCTAATTAACTATTGTTGATTAGCTTAGTAATTAGTATGACAGTGGGGCCCACCCCCTAATTAATTTTGATTAGTTTAATTAATCTGTTTAATTAAGATGTGTCACTAACCAGTGGGACCCACTAGTCAGGTTGACCAGTCAACTCTGTTGACTGCTGACGTCAGCATGACATCATGCTGACGTCATAAATCTAATTTCGAATTAAATTAAATTCCAAAAACTAATAAAATCTTTAGAAATTCATATCTTTTAATCCGTAACTCGGATTAAAATATTTTCAACATGAAAGTTGTTCAGAACGACGAGACGAATCCGGATAAACAGCCCGTTCGTCTGCCACACACCCCTAACATATCAAACTCGCAACTTTCCCCCTCCGGCTCCTCTGCCCGAAAACGCGCAACACCGGGGATACTTTCCCGGATGTTTTCCCCCTTCACCGGTATCACCTCATACCGCGTTAGGGCACCCCCTAGCACCGATACTTGTCATGTCATGCATCGCTAGGCACCTGTTTGCTTAAATATTTGTTGTTTCTTCTGTTGGGGAACGTTGCAGAAAATTAAAATTTTTTTCTACGGTTTCACCAAGATCCATCTATGAGTTCATCTAAGCAACGAGTCATGGGAGAGAGATTGCATCTACATACCACTTTGTAGATCGCGAGCGGAAGCGTTCAACGAACGGGGATGAGGTAGTCGTACACGACGTGATCCAAATCACCGGAGATCCTAGCACCGAAAGCACGACACCTCCGCGTTCAACACACGTACGGTCAGCGTAACGTCTCCTTCTTCTTGATCTAGCAAGGCAAAGGAGAGGTTGGGGAAGATGGCTCCAGCAGCAGCACGACGGCGTGGTGATGGTGGAACTACAGTACTCCGGCAGGGCTTCGCCGTGCTCAACGGAGGAGGAGGAGGTGTTGGGGAGGGAGAGGGAGGCGCCAGGAGCAAGGGTGCGCTGCCCTCCCCTCACCCCTCTATTTATAGGGGAAGGGGCAAGGGGGGCCGGCCCCTCTAGATGGGATCTAGAGGGGGGCGGCGGCCAGGGAGGGGGGACTTGCCCCCCAAGCAAGGGGGGCGCCCCCTTTAGGGTTCCCCCCAACCCTAGGCGCATGGGCCCTTGGGGCGGGAGGCGCACCAGCCCACTTTGGGCTGGTTCCCTTCCTCATACAGCCCATGAGGCCCTCCGGGAGAGGTGGCCCCTCCCGGTGGACCCCCAGAACCCCTCCGGTGGCCCCGGTACAATACCGATATGCCCCCGAAACTTCTCGGTGTCCGTATGACGACTTCCCATATATAAATCTTTACCTCCGGACCATTCCGGAACTCCTCGTGACGTCCGGGATCTCATCCGGGACTCCGAACAACATTCGGGTTACTGCATATACATATCTTCACAACCCTAGCGTCACCGAACCTTAAGTGTGTAGACCCTACGGGTTCGGGAGACATGCAGACATGACCGAGACGGCTCTCGGGCAATAACCAACAGCGGGATCTGGATACCCATGTTGGCTCCCACATGATCCACGATGATCTCATCGGATGAACCACAATGTCGAGGATTCAATTAATTCCGTATACGATTCCCTTTGTCAATCGGTATTTTACTTGCCCGAGATTCGATCGTCGGTATCCCAATACCTCGTTCAATCTCGTTACCGGCAAGTCACTTTACTCGTACCGTAATGCATGATCCCGTGATCAAACACTTTGATCACATTGAGCTCATTATGATGATGCATTACCGAGGGGGCCCGGTGATACCTCTCCGTCAAGCGGAGTGACAAATCCCAGTCTCGATCCATGTCAACCCAACAGACACTTTCGGAGATACCCGTAGTATACCTTTATAGTCACCCAGTTACGTTGTGACGTTTGGCACACCCAAAGCACTCCTACGGTGTCCGGGAGTTACACGATCTCATGGTCTAAGGAAAGGATACTTGACATTGGAAAACTCTAGCAAATGAACTATGCGATCTTATACTATGTTTAGGATTGGGTCTCGTCCATCACATCATTCTCCTAATGATGTGATCTCGTTATCAATGACATCCAATGTCCATAGTCAGGAAACCATGACTATCTATCGATCAACGAGCTAGTCAACTAGAGGCTTACTAGGGACATGTTGTTGTCTGTTATTCGCACATGTATTACGATTTCCGGATAACACAATTATAGCACGAATAAAGACAATTATCATGAACAAGGAAATATAATGATAACGCTTTTATTATTGCCTCTAGGGCATATTTCCAACAGTCTCCCACTTGCACTAGAGTCAATAATCTAGTTACATTGTGATGAATCGAACACCCATAGAGTTCTGGTGCTGAAGAGGTTTAGTCAACGGATCTGCAACATTCAGATCCGTGTGCACTTTACAAATTTCTATGTCTCCATCTTGAACATTTTCACGAATGGAGTTGAAGCGACGCTTGATGTGCCTGGTCTTCTTGTGAAACCTGGGCTCCTTTGCAAGTGCAATAGCTCCAGTGTTGTCACAGAAGAGTTTGATTGGCCCCGACGCATTGGGTATGACTCCGAGGTCGGTGATGAACTCCTTCACCCAAATTGCTTCATGTGCTGCCTCCGAGGCTGCCATGTACTCCGCTTCACATGTAGATCCCGCCACGACGCTCTGCTTGCAACTGCACCAGCTTACTGCCCCACCATTCAAAATATACACGTATCCGGTTGACTTAGAGTCATCCAGATCTGTGTCGAAGCTAGCGTCAACGTAACCCTTTACGACGAGCTCTTCGTCACCTCCATAAACGAGAAACATTTCCTTAGTCCTTTTCAGGTACTTCAGGATATTCTTGACCGCTATCCAGTGTTCCTTGCCAGGATTACTTTGGTACCTTCCTACCAAACTTACGGCAAGGTTTACATCAGGTCTGGTACACAACATGGCATACATTATAGAACCTATGGCTGAGGCATAGGGGATGACACTCATCTCTTCTATATCTTCTGCCGTGGTCGGACATTGAGCTGAGCTCAATTTCACACCTTGTAACACAGGTAAGAACCCCTTCTTGGATTGATCCATATTGAACTTCTTCAATATCTTATCAAGGTATGTGCTTTGTGAAAGACCTATGAGGCGTCTCGATCTATCCCTATAGATCTTGATGCCTAATATATAAGCAGCTTCTCCAAGGTCCTTCATTGAAAAACTTTTATTCAAGTAGGCCTTAATGCTGTCCAAGAGTTCTATATCATTTCCCATCAAAAGTATGTCATCTACATATAGTATGAGAAATGCTACAGAGCTCCCACTCACTTTCTTGTAAACACAGGCTTCTCCATAAGTCTGCGTAAACCCAAACACTTTGATCATCTCATCAAAGCGAATGTTCCAACTCCGAGATGCTTGCACCAGCCCATAAATCGAGCGTTGGAGCTTGCACACCTTGTCAGCATTCTTAGGATCGACAGAACCTTCCGTCTGCATCATATACAGTTCTTCCTTAAGGAAACCATTAAGGAATGCAGTTTTGACGTCCATTTGCCATATTTCATAATCATAGAATGCGGCAATTGCTAGCATGATTCGGACGAACTTCAGCTTCGCTACCGGTGAGAAAGTCTCATCGTAGTCAATTCCTTGAACTTGTCGATAACCCTTAGCGACAAGCCGAGCTTTATAGATGGTCACATTACCATCCGCGTCTGTCTTCTTCTTAAAGATCCATTTATTTTCTATGGCTCGCCGTTCAACGGGTAAGTCAGTCAAAGTCCATACTTCGTTTTCATACATGGATCCTATCTCGGATTTCATGGCTTCTAGCCATTTGTCGGAATCCGGGCCCGCCATTGCTTCCTCATAGTTCGAAGGTTCACTGTTGTCTAACAACATGATTTCCAAGACAGGGTTGCCTTACCACTCTGGTGCGGAACGTGTCCTTGTGGATCTTCGAATTTCAGTAGGAGCTTGATTAGAAGTATCTTGATCATTATCATTATTTTCCTCTCTAGTCGGTGCAGGCACCTCAGGAACGTTTTCTTGAGTTTCGCCATTTTCCGGTTCAAGAGGTAACACTTCATCAAGTTCTACTTTCCTCCCACTTACTTCTTTCGAGAGAAACTCCTTCTCTAGAAAGGATCCATTCTTGGCAACAAAGATCTTGCCTTCGGATCTGAGGTAGAAGGTATACCCAATAGTTTCTTTAGGGTATCCTATGAAGACGCATTTTTCCGATTTGGGTTCGAGCTTTTCAGGTTGAAGTTTCTTCACATAAGCATCGCATCCCCAAACTTTTAGAAACGACAGCTTAGGTTTCTTCCCAAACCATAATTCATACGGTGTCGTCTAAACGGATTTCGATGGAGCCCTATTTAAAGTGAATGCGGCAGTCTCTAAAGCATAGCCCCCAAAAGATAGCGGTAAATCGGTAAGAGACATCATAGATCGCACCATATCTAATAGAGTGCGATTACGACGTTCGAACACACCATTATGCTGAGGTGTTCCAGGCGGCGTGAGTTGTGAAACTATTCCACATTTTCTTAAGTGTGTGCCAAATTCATGACTCAAGTATTCTCCTCCACGATCTGATCGTAGAATCTTGATCTTTCTATCACGTTGATTTTCAACCTCACTCTGAAATTCCTTGAACTTTTCGAAGGTCTCAGACTTGTGTTTCATTAAGTAGACATACCCATATCTACTCAAGTCATCAGTGAGGGTGAGAACATAACGATAGCCACCGCGAGCCTCAACACTCATTGGACCGCACACATCGGTATGTATGATTTCCAATAAGTTGGTTGCTCGATCCATTGTTCCTTAGAACGGAGTCTTGGTCATTTTACCCATGAGGCATGGTTCGCACGTGTCGAATGATTCATAATCAAGAGACTCTAAAAGTCCATCTGCATGGAGCTTCTTCATGCGTTTGACACCTATGTGACCAAGGCGGCAATGCCACAAATATGTGGGACTATTGTTATCAATTTTAACTCTTTTGGTATTCACACTATGAATATGTGTATCATCACGTACGAGATTCATTAAGAATAAACCATTAACCATCGGAGCATGACCATAGAACATATCTCTCATATAAATAGAACAACCATTATTCTCGGATTTAAATGAGTAGCCATCTCGAATTAAACGAGATCCAGACACAATGTTCATGCTCAAACTTGGCACTAAATAACAATTATTGAGGTTTAAAACTAATCCCGTAGGTAAATGTAGAGGTAGTGTGCCGACGGCGATCACATCGACCTTGGAACCATTCCCGACGCGCATCGTCACCTCGTCCTTTGCCAGTCTCCGTTTATTCCGCAGCTCCTGCTTTGAGTTACAAATGTGAGCAACTGCACCGGTATCAAATACCCAAGAGCTACTACGAGTACTGGTAAGGTACACATCAATTACATGTATATCACATATACCTTTTGTTTTGCCGGCCTTCTTGTCCGCTAAGTATTTGGGGCAGTTTCGCTTCTAGTGACCACTTCCCTTGCAATAAAAGCACTCAGTCTCAGGCTTGGGTCCATTCTTTGGCTTCTTCCCGGCAACTTGCTTACCGGGCACGGCAACTTCCTTGCCGTCCTTCTTGAAGTTCTTTTTACCCTTGCCCTTCTTGAACTTAGTGGTTTTATTCACCATCAACACTTGATGTTCCTTCTTGATTTCTACCTCTGCTGATTTTAGCATAGCATATACCTCAGGAATGGTCTTTACCATCCCGTGCATGTTGTAGTTCATCACAAAGCTCTTGTAGCTAGGTGGAAGCGACTGGAGGATTCTGTCAATGACCGGTTCATCCGGGAGATTAACTTCCAGTTGAGTCAAGCGGTTGTGCAACCCAGACATTTTGAGTATGTGTTCACTGACAGAGCTATTTTCCTCCATCTTACAGCTAAAGAATTTGTCGGAGACTTCATATCTCTCGACCCGGGCATGAGCTTGGGAAACCATTTTCAGCTCTTCGAACATCTCATATGCTCCATGTCTCTCAAAACACTTTTGGAGCCCCGGCTCTAAGCTGTAAAGCATGCCGCACTGAACGAGGGAGTAATCATCGGAATGTGACTGCCAAGCGTTCATAACGTCTTGTTCTGCAGGGAGGACAGGTGCGTCACCCAGCGGTGCTCGTAGGACATAATCTTTCTTGGCAGCTATGAGGATGATCCTCAGGTTCCGGACCCAGTCCGTATAGTTGCTGCCATCGTCTTTCAGCTTGGTTTTCTCTAGGAACGCGTTGAAGTTGAGGACTACGTTGGCCATTTGATCTACAAGACATATTGTAAATATTTTAGACTAAGTTCATGATAATAAAGTTCATTTAATCAAATTATTTAATGAACTCCCACTTAGATAGACATCCCTCTTCTAGTCATCTAAGTATTACATGATCCAAGTCAACTAGGCCGTGTCCGATCATCACGTGAGACGGACTAGTCAACATTGGTGAACATCTTCATGTTGATCGTATCTTCTATACGACTCATGCTCGACCTTTCGGTCTTCTGTGTTCCGAGGCCATGTCTGTACATGCTAGGCTCGTCAAGTCAACCTAAGTGTTTGCATGTGTAAATCTGTCTTACACCCGTTGTATGTGAACGTTAGAATCTATCACACCCGATCATCACGTGGTGCTTCGAAACAACGAACTGTCGCAACGGTGCACAGTTAGGGGGAACACTTCTTGAAATTATTATGAGGGATCATCTTATTTACTACCGTCGATCTAAGTAAACAAGATGCAAAACATGATAAACATCACATGCAATCAAATAATAAACGTGACATGATATGGCCAATATCACATAGCTCCTTTGATCTCCATCTTGGGGCTCCATGATCATCTTGTCACCGGCTTGACACCATGATCTCCATCATCATGATCTCCATCATCGTGTCTCCATGAAGTTGCTCGCCAACTATTACTTCTACTACTATGGCTAATGCGTTTAGCAATAAAGTAAAGTAATTTACATGGCGTTTCTCAATGACACGCAGGTCATACAAAAAATAAAGACAACTCCTATGGCTCCTGCCGGTTGTCATACTCATCGACATGCAAGTCGTGATTCCTATTACAATAGCATGAACATCTCATACATCACATATAGATCATTCATCATTCATCACAACTTTGGCCATATCATATCACAAAGCACTTGCTGCAAAAACAAGTTAGACGTCCTCTAATTGTTGCTGCAAGTTTTACGTGGCTGAATTAGGGTTCTAGCAAGAACGTTTTCTTACCTACGTAAAAGCCACAACGTGATTTGTCAACTTCTATTTACCCTTCATAAGGACCCTTTTCATCGAATCCGCTCCAACTAAAGTGGGAGAGACAGACACCCGCCAGCCACCTTATGCAACTAGTGCATGTTAGTCGGTGGAACCGGTCTCACGTAAGAGTACGTGTAAGGTTGGTCCGGGCCGCTTCATCCCACAATACCGCTGAAGCAAGATAAGACTAGTAGAGGCAAGAAAGTTGACAACATCTACGCCCACAACAAATTGTGTTCTACTCGTGCAATAGAGAACTACGCATAGACCTAGCTCATGATGCCACTGTTGGGGAACGTTGCAGAAAATTAAAATTTTTTCTACGGTTTCACCAAGATCCATCTATGAGTTCATCTAAGCAACGAGTCATGGGAGAGAGATTGCATCTACATACCACTTTGTAGATCGCGAGCGGAAGCGTTCAACGAACGGGGATGAGGTAGTCGTACACGACGTGATCCAAATCACCGGAGATCCTAGCACCGAAAGCACGGCACCTCCGCGTTCAACACACGTACGGTCAGCGTAACGTCTCCTTCTTCTTGATCCAGCAAGGCAAAGGAGAGGTTGGGGAAGATGGCTCCAGCAGCAGCACGACGGCATGGTGATGGTGGAACTACAGTACTCCGGCAGGGCTTCGCCGTGCTCAACGGAGGAGGAGGAGGTGTTGGGGAGGGAGAGGGAGGCGTCAGGAGCAAGGGTGCGCTGCCCTCCCCTCACCCCTCTATTTATAGGGGAAGGGGCAAGGGGGGCCGGCCCCTCTAGATGGGATCTAGAGGGGGGGCGGCGGCCAGGGAGGGGGGACTTGCCCCCCAAGCAAGGGGGGCGCCCCCTTTAGGGTTCCCCCCAACCCTAGGCGCATGGGCCCTTGGGGGGGGGAGGCGCACCAGCCCACTTTGGGCTGGTTCCCTTCCTCATACAGCCCATGAGGCCCTCCGGGAGAGGTGGCCCCTCCCGGTGGACCCCCAGAACCCCTCCGGTGGCCCCGGTACAATACCGATATGCCCCCGAAACTTCCCGGTGTCCGTATGATGACTTCCCATATATAAATCTTTACCTCCGGACCATTCCGAAACTCCTCGTGACGTCCGGGATTTCATCCGGGACTCTGAACAACATTCGGGTTACTGCATATACATATCTTCACAACCCTAGCGTCACCGAACCTTAAGTGTGTAGACCCTACGGGTTCGGGAGACATGCAGACATGACTGAGACGGCTCTCGGGCAATAACCAACAGCGGGATCTGGATACCCATGTTGTCTCCCACATGCTCCATGATGATCTCATCGGATGAACCACGATGTTGAGGATTCAATTAATCCCGTATACGATTCCCTTTGTCAATCGGTATTTTACTTGCCCGAGATTCGATCGTCGGTATCCCAATACCTCGTTCAATCTCGTTACCGGCAAGTCACTTTACTCGTACCGTAATGCATGATCCCGTGATCAAACACTTTGATCACATTGAGCTCATTATGATGATGCATTACCGAGGGGGCCCGGTGATACCTCTCCGTCAAGCGGAGTGACAAATCCCAGTCTCGATCCGTGTCAACCCAACAGACACTTTCGGAGATACCCGTAGTAAACCTTTATAGTCACCCAGTTACGTTGTGACGTTTGGCACACCCAAAGCACTCCTACGGTGTCCGGGAGTTACACGATCTCATGGTCTAAGGAAAGGATACTTGACATTGGAAAACTCTAGCAAACGAACTATGCGATCTTATACTATGTTTAGGATTGGGTCTCGTCCATCACATCATTCTCCTAATGATGTGATCTCGTTATCAATGACATCCAATGTCCATAGTCAGGAAACCATGACTATCTATCGATCAACGAGCTAGTCAACTAGAGGCTTACTAGGGACATGTTGTTGTCTGTTATTCACACATGTATTACGATTTCCGGATAACACAATTATAGCACGAATAAAGACAATTATCATGAACAAGGAAATATAATAATAACGCTTTTATTATTGCCTCTAGGGCATATTTCCAACATCTTTCCCCTCTTCTCTCGCTAGACACCGAGACCAACGCCGCTGCTACCCAGTACGACTACGGTGTTGACGATCCCCCCTCCTTGTCTGAGCAACCAGGCAAGCCCCCCCTTGATCACTAGATATCGCCTATTTCTTCTCTATACTGCTTGCATTAGAGTAGTGTAGCATGTTACTGCTTTTAGTTAATCCTATACTGCTGCATAGCCTGTCCTTGCTACTACTGTTGTTACCTTTACCTGCTATCCTACTGCTTAATATAGGATGCTAGTGTTCCATCAGTGGCCCTACACTCTTGTCCGTCTGCCATGCTATACTACTGGGCCATGATCACTTCGGGAGGTGATCACGGGCATATACTATATACTTTACACTATTACCTTACCTGTGATACTGTTCGGAGATGGGGACTGAAGGGGCAGGTGGCTCCATCCCGGTAGAGGTGGGCCTGGGTTCCCGACGGCCCCCGACTGTTACTTTGTGGCGGAGCGACAGGGCAGGTTGAGACCACCTAGGAGAGAGGTGGCCTGGCCCTGGTCAGCGTTCGCGGATACTTAACACGCTTAACGAGATCTTGGTAATTGATCTGAGTCTGGCCATTTGGTCCATACGCACTAACCAACTATGCGGGAACAGTTATGGGCACTCGACGTCATGGTATCAGCCGAAGCACTTCGTGACGTCAGCGACTGAGCGGCGCGCGCCAGATTGGGCCGCATAACGTGACTTCCGCTGTACCGGAGGTTGCTAGGTCTGCTTCTGG
The DNA here is from genome assembly GCA_032464435.1 of Aegilops umbellulata. Taxonomy (NCBI): domain Eukaryota; kingdom Viridiplantae; phylum Streptophyta; class Magnoliopsida; order Poales; family Poaceae; genus Aegilops; species Aegilops umbellulata. Next base: position 328,737,504 of record CP136059.1, on the reverse strand, counting down.
CCGCCCACGCAATGTGCAGGTGTGCTCAGGGCGATGGGCCCAGACCCCTGCGCGCTTAGGTTTAGACCAGCGTGCTGACCTCTGTGTTGTGCCTAGGTGGGGCTGCGACGTGTTGATCTTTCGAGGCCGGGCATGACCCAGGAAAGTGTGTCCGGCCAAATGGGATCAAGCGTGTTGGGTTATATGGTGCACCCCTGCAGGGAAGTTAATCTATTCGAATAGCCGTGTCCCTCGGTAAAAGGACGACCCGGAGTTGTACCTTGACCTTGTGGCAACTAGAACTGGATACTTAATAAAACACACCCTTCCAAGTGCCAGATACAACCCGGTGGTCACTCTCTAACAGGGCATCGAGGAGGGGATCGCCGGGTAGGATTATGCTATGCGTTGCTACTTGGAGGACTTCATTCTACTCTCTTCTATATGCTGCAAGACGGGGGCTGCCAGAAGCGTAGTCTTCGACAGGATTAGATATCCCCCTCTTATTCTAGCATTCTGTAGTTCAGTCCACTGATATGGCCCCTTACACATGTATCCATGCATATGTAGTGTAGCTCCTTGCTTGCGAGTACTTTGGATGAGTACTCACGGTTGCCTTGTTTCCCCTTTTCCCCATCTCTCTACCCGATTGCTGCAACCAGACGATGGAGCCCAGGATCCAGACGCCACCGTTGACGACGACTCCTACTACACCGGAGGTGCCTACTACTACGTGCAGCCCGCTGACGATGACCAGGAGTAGTTAGGAGGATCCCAGGCAGGAGGCTTGCGCCTCGTTGGGTCTGTATCCCAATTTGTGCTAGCCATCTTATGGCAACTTGTTTAACTTATGTCTGTACTCAGATATTGTTGCTTCCGCTGACTCGTCTATGATCGAGCACTTGTATTAGAGCCCTCGAGGCCCCTGGCTTGTATTATGATGCTTGTATGACTTATTTTATTTGTAGAGTTGTGTTGTGATATCTTCCCCTGAGTCCCTGATCTTGATCGTACACATTTGCTTGCATGATTAGTGTACGATTGAATCGGGGGCGTCACAAGTTGGTATCAGAGCTGACTGCCTGTAGGAATCCCCCTTCCACACTCTTTGGCCGAAGTCGAGTCTAGACTTTACAAAACTTTCTACTAACATGGTTGTGTGGCTTACGGCCCACGTTGCCATTGGGTGGTAGTAGGATCTTTTATTCCTCGACCTATACTCCGGGACTCTGATATCTCTTCTATTTGGGTAAACGATTTTACTAACTCTGACTCTAGGTTCTCGATAATACTTTCTCCCGGAGCGCCTTACATTCCAGATGATCGCCTGCTTTATCAGAAGACTTCGAAGGTACTCTTCGATGTTCTACTGAGAACTTGTGCTCATCGCTTTTGCAATTCCCCTTCCACCGTCAACCCTTATGGATAACTACATGCACTTGCCATTCTTACATTCATCCCCATTTGGTCTTGTTATTAGAAGACACGCTGTAATGCTCGTCGTTGTTCCAAGAATCCCTTGTGCCACTGCCTTGCGGTTCCTTGCCACAAAAATATCCCTGCGATTTGTTTCTTCACACTTATCGAGGAACCGTTCATTACTAGTTGTTCATAGGATTCACTAGATGCATGAAAATACTACCCGATCTTCCGGTAATCCTTTGCCAACTATTGCTCTGCAAATACTTGTCTTCTTGCAGTCTGGACAATTCCATTTGTCTAGGAATAACCATTAAAATCCTTGTGATTGACATTCTGATCCTATTGATTCAACATGAGTGCAAATGCACGCAATCATCAGTTGATCCTTCTAAATTATCTTTCCGGCTCAGACGTCATTTTAAACATGAGCTGGTTCTCAACAAATCCAATTGCCGTCGATTGTAACCCTAAGGCTATTCAACTTATCCATCCCTAATCAGAACATTGCTTTTGATCTTCTGATTTAAAAATTGTAATCCCTTTGTATTTAAGCTTTGAAGTTATCCAGGTATATCTATAAGACGATGCCTTTGCATTCTTTCTTCCTCTGGTTGAGTACCAATAATCACATCAGATCCTTTGTGGACCGCCAAATCCTTTTTTGGATTATTATCCGACTGTGTCTTTGACATTCTAAATTCTTGTGAGTTTTCCCCTGACACATAACGCCTATGGTAAACAGTATCCTCTCTTTTTGTGAACCATGCTCTAACTTCGAGCTGGTGTTAAGAAGTATTGAAGTTCGTGGTATATGTTCCTAAGATGCCCCGATGGGTTGAACCTATGCCTTTTCTAATCTGTGTGAACCCAGAAACTTCTATAGGTCATACTCTACTGGTGTTATGCCAGATAAAAATTTCTACACTACAACTTCGTCAAAAGTGAGAAGCAAATGAGACGTTATGCATTGAAGGAGTGGGAGTCAACCTTGAACCCTGTGTTCATGCCCATGGACACGATGTATACCTTATCAAGGAAGCTTCTCATAAAATAATTATGCCCTTGTTATAAGTTCATCTTGTATCCGCGGACGTGGTTCCGACCATGTTTCTCCTTGATTCCATTTCTCGTGCAAGTTTGAGCACTTGTCTTCTGCAGAGCATTACCCTAGTCCAACCTCTACTTTGATCTGTCGTCGAGTATTAGCCCCTGGTATCTCGAGATTATCATGGAACTGCATAACTTCTTATGAGTTCTTCATCAAGTTCTACATTCTCACTGATTTCAATTTTTCACGGGCTCTGAGTTATTAAACACTCAAAGACACCGACAATTGAACCGAGTCCGCACTACGGTTCAACAACTCCTCAGTAATCTTCTTTAAGTACGAGTTTGTACCCGATCACACCATTCCTAGCCTGTCTGGCTATATCATTGTCGTGATGATTTTAACTGTGCTACCTGGTCCTTATTCCCATAGCACCAATTTACGACGATAGCTAAGCTTACGTCGTTTTTCCTCGTCATACCCTTTCACCTTAAACAACAAGCTTGATTTCGAGGTTGTGTCGTAACTGTGGTTCCAATAACCTCTTGCTTCCTCATTCCTTTGACTTGAAGTCCTCGCTGATCGATTACATCTGCATGAAATATCTTGACAAAATTTGTCGTGATCATTAGCAACATTTTGACTCCTTCCAGGATACCAATTGAATTCTTGATGAGAAATACCACCCTTCCTCTCGATGATTTGCGTTATCATCGACCACCATATTGCCTGCCCTCCAACACAAACTTGTTCGTGTTTTGTGTTATACCTTGAATTCCTTGCTAACCATCATTTGTTCTTCTTTACCTTGGAGTATTACCATCTTTTATGTCAAGAATGTCGTGAGAATTTCACCACCTTTGGAGAATTCTTGATACAAGTGATACTTATCACCATCACCATTCTTTTCCTGGTCACTGTGTTGTTTCTTACCGGAATACCGACAAATTTACTGTGGTGTGTAATTCCAAAACTTCTAGCAACCTATTGCATGAAGTAAATGGTTGATAGCTTGATTCTTAGTCTATTTATTATTGAATCACCATTCTAACATTGATCGTGCTACTTCATCCCTACTTCCCGATGCACTTTCAACCAATGTTTAATTTTGTATGTTTTCCTCGAGCATACATCATTATATCATTTGATCCGACAAATGTTATCTCCTTGTTCACATAATTGTGGAAACCCATCCTTCTGAAGTCTCGATGAATTGTCACTGAGTTCATCAACTACCTCCTTATTCCTTCATTGGTTTAATGATGAGCTCTTGTTCTGGAACTCCTTTCCATAGTACATTTCCCGAGAATCTTACAATGTCTTCTCGTCAAATTTTGTTGCACCTTTTCTTCTCAGGCATCCAAATGTGTGAGGTATCCTGACACCAATCAGATCTGAATCTCGGCCAGATATGATGGTTGGAACATATTTCCAAGAGTTATAACATTGGTCTTTATATGACCCGGTAAGGTGATGTCATGCCTAGCACACCTGGCCGGAGGACCTATTGTTACTATTTCTTTTTTTAGCCAGGTTATCCATTCTTCCCTGAGGAAATTGTAAGACTTATTCTACAAGTTATTCCTGATGGATCCTTTGTGTGTCCAAAGTCTGATCTTCACCTGATGACCATGTCAATGCTACCTCGAAGCATGTCTATGGTACTCTGATTTTCAACAACATTTGAAGCCCAATGCTAAATGTTTCCTGCTCAATTATCCAAACACCGCTGTATGGGTAATGTCATGAAAATTCTTCCCCTTACCTAAAGAGTTTTCTACATTATATCATGTCATGGATATTATGGTCTGCTTGTCCTCGGGAAGGATATACCCTTGAAATATGTCTGTATACACATTTTCCTTTCCATTGTTCTGTTTAAACCTGATAATTACTTTTCCTTTCCATGGGTTTGTTTAAACCTCCTTGTGATCTATATCATATAAGCAGTAATATAATATTTCCCTGCTTATGTAAACACCTCGTTGTACCACTCTATCAGTAAGACCCTGTTGCTATTGTTAATGACATTTCGGTAACCACCGATGGACGAGAACTTTGCCTATTGGTCCGCCTCGTTCCACGAGCAGGAAAAATGGTTCTCTTCATCCCTCGCCCTTGGTACCGACGTTGTTGTCGACATAACTGACATGCCACTCCCTGACATGCCTTGCTATCATGACCGTGCAAGATGTCACCGCTCCTAATTTTAACCCACATGGTGGGCCCATAACCCACAGTTCCACAGGATCAAAACCTGACTCTCTTGTACACCCTGTTGTCAAAGTTATTCCTCGTGCTTGACTTTGTATGTAATTCACGGGCCACCTGCCTGTTGATCTATTCAGGTATCAGATGCAATGCTTATTCACATTGCTCTAAACCCATTCAACACTTCGTTTTAGGCATCGAACGATTGCCTGCCCGCTCGAAACTTCCCATGATGCCTCCTTACTTTGCTCTCGATATTTTATTAAGTATCAATTCGAGAGTTACTTTCTACCACCTTCCCCGATGTTAACTACCAGGTAGTCAACCTTGCAGAGGTCCGTTCTTACAGAATAACCACCCTTTATTCTTTCGTAAGTACGATGGAGATCCTAAAGAAAGGATGCCGGCTTCATCATGATGACCTGAAGCAGAGAAGTGAAGACATCAACGTAGTGGGTAGACCTCTTCTAGAAGAGCAAGTCAGAATGAGAAAACCCGCTAGATTCGGTACCAAACCTTTGCCCCTTTCACTACCTCTTAAATCTGGGGACGAGATTTCTTGTAATGGAGGAGAATTGTGACGCCCGGATAATCAAGCTACAGTAACCCCTCAAATTATGCCACGTCACCGCGGTCATTGTTGTTAATATCACGCTAGTTCAAAATGATTCAAATTCAAATTTGAGATAGAGGCAAACCACTAAAGTTTTCAAATGTTAAAAATAAAATGTTCTTCTTGTGGCAACTAATCCATGACTAATTATAGGTGGTGAACCAAAATTTTACTAAATGTTTGAATGCCCTAAAATAATTAAAGTAGTGGCTACAACAAATATTTACATGCCTTTTCAAATAAAAAAACTGTAGACTATTTTAATTTGGTGGCAAACTAATTGTGGGAGTAGCCTAATTTATATTGCTATTCTAGGTGCAAGTGTTATAATTTAGAAAACTATTTTTGGTTTTAAAAAGAAATGAAGATAGAAAAGAAATAAAAGAAAAGCAAAAGCAAAAGGAAATAAAAGCCCCCCCCCTCGCTGGGCCTCGGCCCAGCTGGCCACTGGGCTAGCCAGGCCGGCCCAGTCGGCGCCCCACTCCCCTCCTTATCCCCACTCCAGGGGGAAACCCTAATCGTAATCCCCCCACTCGCCCCCATCGCTCTCCCCACTCTCCCCTCGCTCTCTTCCGCCCACCCGAGGACCAGATCTGGATCGGGGCGCTCGCCACCCTCTCCGATCTAGGTGACCCCGTCGCCCCGACGCCCATCGCCACCACCACGCAGCCGCTCATCCCCGACACCACCCCTGCCAACCGCACCCTGGGCGTGCCCCCGCGGCCCTCCTCGCCTCGCTCCCGCGCCGTGGCCACCCCCCTTGATGCGCCTCTGCTTCTGCCGCCCCGCTGTTGCCGCTCCGCCGCCACTGGACGCCGCTGCTGCGTCCCTAGCTGGCGCCTCCGTCAGTCGCGTTGCGGCCCTGCTCTGCCAGCGCCACCGCCGCCTACGTCCGCGCCGTCCCCGCGACCACCTCTAGCGGCTGGCGCCGGCGCCGCGCCGGTGCCCGCTGGCGCATCCCCTCGCCCGTGGCCGTTTGGGCAGGCGCCCACGCCCACGCCCGTGTGCCCGATTGGATTGCACCATCAACCACAGTGCCCGCAACGCCCGAACCCGTTAAGGCCCTCTCGGCCTATGACAAAGGGCCCCAACCCCAGAAACGTTAAAAAAAGGAATAAAAAGTAATAATAAATAAAATATCATAATAAGTAATAAAAATAATTATTTAATTAATTAACTTAATTAGTTCTAATGAAGTTAACCAATTAATCTTAATTAACCTAATGATTAATTAACCTAATTAACTACTATTAATTAGCTAAGTAATTAGTATGACAGTGGGGCCCACCCCCCTAATTAATTTTGATTAGTTTAATTAAGATGTATCACTGACCAGTGGACCCACTGGTCAGGTTGACCAGTCAACTGCTGACGTCAGCATGACATCATGCTGATGTCATAAATCTAATTTCGAATTAAATTAAATTCCAGAAATTAATAAAATCTTTAGAAATTCATATCTTTTAATCCGTAACTCGGATTAAAATATTTTCAACATGAAAGTTGTTCAGAATGACGAGACGAATCTGAATACGCAGCCCGTTCATCCGCCACACACTCCTAACATATCAAACTCGCAACTTTCCCCCTCCGGCTTCTCTGCCCGAAAACGCGCAACACCGGGGATACTTTCCCGGATGTTTTCCCCCTTCACTGGTATCACCTCATACCGTGTTAGGGCACCCCCTAGCACCGATACTTGTCATTTCATGCATCGCTATGCACCTGTTTGCTTAAATATTTATTGTTTCTTCCCCCTCTTCTCTCGCTAGACACCGAGACCGACGCCGCTGCTACCCAGTACGACTACGGTGTTGACGACCCCCCCTCCTTGTCTGAGCAACCAGGCAAGCCCCCCTTGATCACCAGATATCGCCTATTTCTTCTCTATACTGCTTGCATTAGAGTAGTGTAGCATGTTACTGCTTTCAGTTAATCCTATACTGCGGCATATCATGTCCTTGCTACTACTGTTGTTACCTTTACCTGCTATCCTACTGCTTAGTATAGTATGCTAGTGTTCCATCAGTGGCCCTACACTCTTGTCCGTCTGCCATGCTATACTACTGGGCCGTGATCACTTCGGGAGGTGATCACGGGCATATACTATATACTTTACACTGTTACATTACCTGTGATACTGTTCGGAGATGGGGGCTGAAGGGGCATGTGGTTCCACCCAGGTAGTGGTGGGCCTGGGTTCCCGATGGCCCCCGACTGCTACTTTGTGGTGGAGCGACAGGGCAGGTTGAGACCACCTAGGAGAGAGGTGAGCCTGGCCCTAGTCGGCGTTCGCGGATACTTAACACGCTTAACGAGATCTTGGTATTTGATCTGAGTCTGCCCATTTGGTCTATACGCACTAACCAACTACGCGGGAACAGTTATGGGCACTCGACGTCGTGGTATCAGTCGAAGCCTTTGTGACGTCAGCGACTGAGTGGCGCACGCCGGGTTGGACCGCGTAACGTGACTTCCTTTGTAATGGAGGTTGCTAGGTCTGCTCGCCGGCCGTGTTCACAACGTGCAGGTGTGCTAAGGGCGATGGGCCCAGACCCCTGTGCGCTTAGGTTTAGACCGGCGTGCTGACCTCTCGGTTGTGCCTAGGTGGGGCTGCGACGTGTTGATCTTCCGCGGCCGGGCATGACCCAGAAAAGTGTGTCCGGCCAAATGGGATCAAGCGTGTTGGGTTATGTGGTGCACCCCTGCAGGGAAGTTAATCTATTCGAATAGCCGTGATCTTCGGTAACAGGACGACTTGGAGTTGTACCTTGACCTTATGACAACTAGAATGGGATACTTAATAAAACACACCCTTCCAAGTGCTAGATACAACCCGGTGATCGCTCTCTAACAGGGCAACGAGGAGGGGATCGCCGGGTAGGATTATGCTATGCGATGCTACTTGGAGGACTTTAGTCTACTCTCTTCTACATGCTGCAAGACGGAGGCTGCCAGAAGCGTAGTCTTTGATAGGATTAGCTATCCCCCTCTTATTCTGGCATTCTGCAGTTCAGTCCACTGATATGGCCCCTTACACATATATCCATGCATGTGTAGTGTAGCTCCTTGCTTGCGAGTACTTTGGATGAGTACTCACGGTTGCCTTGTTTCCCCTTTTCCCCATCTATCTACCCGATTGCTGCAACCAGACGATGGAGCCCAGGATCCAGACGCCACCATCGACGACGACTCCTACTACACCGGAGGTGCCTACTACTACGTGTAGCCCGCTGACGACGACCATGAGTAGTTAGGAGGATCCCAGGCAGGAGGCTTGCGCCTCGTTCGATCTGTATCCCAGTTTGTGCTAGCCATCTTATGGCAACTTGTTTAACTTATGTCTGTACTCAGATATTATTGCTTCTGCTGACTCGTCTATGATCGAGCACTTGTATTAGAGCCCTCGAGGCCCCTGGCTTGTATTATGATGCTTGTATGACTTATTTTATTTGTAGAGTTGTGTTGTGATATCTTCCTGTGAGTCCGTGATCTTGATCGTACATATTTGCGTGCATGATTAGTGTACGATTGAATCGGGGGCGTCACACCTTGTCTTTATCATTTTAAGTCCGTTGATTCAATATGTTGAGGATGCTCGCATTCCTCAGTCGAATCCTAGGATTCATCCTTCCGGCTCAGACGTCATTTGGATATGAGCTGGTTCTTGACCAATCAATGCCTTGATCGTTTGTGCTTCCAAGTCTGTTGAACTTATTCATTTTTGATCAGAACGATTGCTTCTGATCCCTTGATTTGGAGATCATAAAGTTTCTTCGCATTAAGCTTTGAATTAGTCAATTGTTTCTATAACCCGATGCCATGACATTCCTTCTTCCTTTGATTGAGTACCGATACTCACATCAGCCCCGTTGTGGATCGCCATACCCATTGCCGGGTTATTATCCGACAATGTCCTTCACAACCAAAATTCTTGTGAGTTCTTTACCTGATACATAATGCCCTTGGTAAATTGTATCATCTTCTTGGCCAACCATGCTCTGCTTTCGAGCTGGTCATATTTACTATTGAAGCTTGTGGTATATGTTTCCATGATACCCTGACGGGTTGAACCTATGCCTTCCTTTATACGTGTGAACTCGCAAGTTTTCACGAGTCATACTCATTTGGTATTTCACCAGGTAAAACTTTCAACACTAATGCCTTTATCAAAGCGAAAAGTGAATGGAAGGTTATACATTAAAGAAGTGGGAGTCGACCTTGAACTTTATGTTCATGCCCATGGACACGATTATTAAAGCTTTCTTAAAGTAATTATTCCCTTGGTATAAGTTCATCTTATCTCTGGGATCTGGCCTTTTGCAATCGTGGTTCCGACCATGTTCTCCTTTAAATAACATTTCTCATGCAAGTTTAAGCATTTGTCTTCTGTAGAGCAATACCCTAGTCCAATCTCTACTTTGATCTGTCGTCGAGCATTACCGCCCTGGTATCTCGAGATTATCATGGAACTGCATAACCTCTTATGAGTTCTTCATCAGGTATTACATTCTCACGGACTCCAATTTTTCACGGGCTTTGAGTTATGAAACACTCAAGGACACCGATAACGGAATCGAGTCTGCACTGCGATTCAACAAGGATTAGAGATCTTCATCGTTTACAAGTTTAATACTCCATGTCTGTCCTAGCCTGAACGGATACATCATTATCGTGCTAATTTTAATCATCAGCATTTTGAGCTCTTCAAGGGTATCAACTGAATTCATGATGAGAAATACCATCCTTGCCCCTGATGATTTGTGTTATCATCGGCCACTTTATTGCCTTCCCTACAACACAAACTTGTTCATGTTTTGTGTTATACCTTGAGTTCCTTGCTATCCAGCATTTGTCCTTCTTTACCTTGGAATATTACCACCTTTTATGTCAAGAATGTCGTGGTAATTTTACCACCTCTTGAGAATTCTTGATATAGTAATATCTCTCGCCATTTGAGTTCATTTCTTGGTCTCCGTGTTGTTTCTAACCGGAATACCGACAAATGGTCTGTGATGTGTAAATTCTAAACTTCTAGCAACCCTATTGCTTTGAAGTTATTGCTCTACAGTTTCATTATAAGTCTATTGCTTATTGAATCATCATTCGAACATTGATCGTGCTACCTAGTCCAGATTCTTGGGTGCACCCTTCTATCATTGTTCAGTTGAGTATGTTTCCCTCGAGCATACATCAATATATCTTTGATCCGACAAATGATATTTCCTTGTTCACATAAGTGTGGAAATTCATCTTTTGGAAATCTTAATAAATTATCTCCTTGATTTAATGATGAACTCTTGTTTCGAAACTCGCTCCCAAAGTTCAATTCCCGAGAATCTTACAATGTCATCTCGACAATTTTTGTTGCACCTTTCTTCTCAGGCATCCCGAATCTAAGTTATCCTAACACCAATCAGAGCTGAATCTCGGTCAGATATGATGGTTGGAACTTATTTCCAAGAGTTACAACATTGGTCGTTATATGACCCGGTAAGGTGGTGTCATGCCTAGCACACCTGGCTGGATGACCCATTGTTATAGTTCTTCCTTTTTTAGCAAGGTTAGCCATTCTTCCATAAGAAAATGGTAAGACTTATTCTATGAGTTGTTCCTGATGGATCCCTTGTGTATCCAAAATCTGACCTTTGCTTGTAGACCATGTCAATGCTATCTTGAAGCATGTTTATGGTATTCTGATTTTCAACAAGAACATTTGAAGCCCAATACTAAATGTTTCCTGCTCAATTATCCAAACTACGTTGTATGGGTAATGTCAGGAAATTTCTCTCCCCTTTCCTAAATGGTTTTCTACCTTCTATCCTGTCATGGATATCATCTGCTTGTCCTTGGGAAGGATATACCCCTGATATCTGTGTTTAAACACATTTTCCTTTCCGTTGTTTTGTTCCAACTTTCTTATAATCTACTTAACTGAGCAGTGGTAATTCCCTGCTTAGGTAAGCACCTCGTGGTACAACTCTGCCAGTAAGACCCTATTACTATAATTGATGACATTTCGGTAGCCACCGATGGATGAGAACTTTGCCTAATGGTCCGCCTCGTTCAACGAGCAGGAGAATGGTTCTATTCGTCCCTCGCCCTTGGTATCGACATTGTTGCCAACATAACTGATAGGCTACCCTCTTACATGTCTTGCTATCATGATCGTGCAAGACGTCACGGCCCTTCCTGATTTTAACCCACATTGTGGGCCCATAACCCACAGGTCCCAGGATCGAAACCTGACTCTCCTATATACCCCTTTTCTTAGGGTTGTTCCTCGCACTTGGCCTCGTATGTGATTCACGAGCCACCTTCCGAGAGATCATCAATTCTGGTATCAAACACAATACTTATCCCCATTGCTTTGAACCGCTTTCACGCCCTGTTTCAGGCATCAAATGATTGCCTGCCCGCTTGAAACTTCACATGATACCTCCTTACCTTGCTCTCGATATTTTCTTAAGTTTAAATTAGAGAGTTACTTCCGCCATCTTCATCGATGTTATCGACCAGATAGTCGACCTTGCAGAGGTCCGTACTCCCGGAATGCCCACCCTTTATCCTTTCCGTAAGTACGATGAAGATCCCGAAGAAAGGATGTGTACTACATCATGATGACCTGAAGCAGAGAAATGAAGACATCAACATAATGGATCAACCGCTTCGAGAAGAGCAACCAAGACCGAGAAGATCCGTTAGAATACCGTAACCAGAACTTTCCCCTTACTCCCCTCCTAAATCTCGGGACGAGATTTCTTATAGTGGAGGAGAATTGTGACGCCCGGATAATTAGACTACAGTAACCCTCCGTTAATGATGCCACGTCACCACAGTTACTGTTGTTAATCTCACGTTAGTTCAAAACAATTCAAATTCAAATTTGAGATAAAGGCCAACCCCAAAAGTTTTCAAATATTAAAAATAAAATGTTCGGAGTGAACCAAATAATGCATAGGTAATTAAGGTGGAGGAACCACACTTTTGTAAAATGCTTAAATACTCTAAGATGAATAAAATAGTAACATAACCAATTTAATAAATGCCTTTTATTATTTATAAAATGTCAAACTATTTTATTTTGGGTGCCAAGTTGATTGTGGTAGTGGCATAATTATTAACGCTATTTTAGATACAACTTTTGTATTTTATAAAAAGCTAGAATTTAATAGAACAAAAAGAGCAATAAGAAAAGAAAAGGAAAAGGAAAAGAAAAACAAAATAAATAAATGAAATAGAGCCACCCGCCAACTGGGCCAACCGGCCCAGCTAAGCAGCCGGCTAGCCCAGCCGAACGAGCCCACCCGCGCCATGGGGTACTTAACCCCGCACCCGTCTCCCAAACCCTAGCCCGATCCCCTTTCCCCCCCGTCGCCTCTCCCTCCCCCGATCCAGACCAGGATCAGGGGCATCGGCCCCGACCCCCGACGCTGATCATCGTCGCCGCCCGGAACGCCCCTCGCCACCTCGACCTCGTCTTCGCCTGTCGCCACCCCATCCTCGACGCCGCCTCGGACCGCCGTCAACCCTCGCCCTTCGTCGGAACGCCTCCTCATCTCCTCCTCACCGGCCGACCTCGAGCCTCGCTGCCCCCCTTCTCACGATGAACGTGAGCACCACCCTTCTTCCCACCCCCTCTACTCGCCGCTACAGCGCCCGGGCGCGCCCTCGGCACGGCCACCCATGGCCGCGCACCCTCACGCACGGGCCCTGCCCCGGTCCTCCCCTGCTTGGTCGCTCGACCATGCTCCGGTGCCTGCTCTCGGCCTCCCTCGCTCCCCTGCCGCACCCCGACCCTACACGCCGCGTCCGCCGTCGCCCGCCTTAAAGCAGTGCGCACCGTGCCCCCACCAAGTTCCTGCCTCCCTCAGCCGCGCACCCACGCGCGCTCGCTCGCACGGGGCCATGCCCACAACCGCTCGCTGCTCCGACCACCGGCGCACAGCCGTTTCCGCTGCTGACCACCGCGACTCCTGCTCCACGAGTCCACCAACGCACCCTCCTGCACGCCAAGCCGTCACTGGAGTTGTGCTCCCGAGCACCTCCGCCGTCCCCTGTGCCTCGCCGGCGTGCACAACGCACGCACGCGCCTAAACCAATGGCTGGCTCACTGACGTGTGGGCCCGCCTAGCTTATTTTTGACCTAAACGCTAATTAGCACTAACTCGCACCCTAATAGCCACCAACACGTGGGGCCACCTCCCTAATTAATCAGATTGGTTAAATAAAACTCTGTTAAAAAATGAACCACTGACAGCCTGGCCCCACCTCACTAATTAGTCTAATTAGATTAACTAAAACTCTGTTAGTAGTCCCTGTGACTGACCAGTGGGTCCCATTAGTCAGGATTGACCAGTCAACGCCCTGTTGGCTGCTGACTGGACCTGCTGATTGGGTAGTTGACTTAGTCAACTGTCCCCACCTATCAGCCTCAAGTGCACACTTCTGGGTACACTTCTTGTGTACCCATAGCATTTAAATACTAATTTAGTTTCGAATTAAATTAAATCCAAAAATTATAAAATCATTTAAAACTTTACAAATTAATATAAAATAATCCATAACTCGGATGAAAAAACTTTGTACATGAAAGTTGCTCAGAACGACGAGACGAATCTGGATACGCAGCCCGTTCGTCCGCCACGCATCCCTAGCATAGCGAACACGCAACTTTCCCCCTCCGATTCATCTGTCCGAAAATGCAAAACACCAAGGTTATTTTCCCGGATGTTTCCCCCTTTCGCCGGTACCACGTACTACTGCGTTAGGGCACACCTAGCGCCGTGTATTACCATGTTACGCTTTGTGATGCTTTGATTGCTCTGTTATTTATTGTGTTCCCCCTCCGCTACTTCTTTCCGGTAGACCCCGAGACTGCCGGCGACCCCCAGTACGACTACGGAGTTGACGACTCCTCTCTCTTGCCAGAGCAACCAGGCAAGCCCCCCCTTGATCATCAAATATCGCCTATTCTTCTCTATACTGCTTGCATTAGAGTAGTGTAGCATGTTACTGCTTTCAGTTAATCCTATACTACTGCATAGCCTGTCCTTACTACTATTGTTGTTACCTTTACCTGCTATCCTACTGCTTAGTATAGGATGCTAGTGTTCCATTAGTGGCCCTACACTCTTGTCCGTCTGCCATGCTATACTACTGGGCCGTGATCACTTCGGGAGGTGATCACGGGCATATACTATATACTTTACACTATTACATTACCTATGATACTGTTCGGAGATGGGGGCTAAAGGGGCAGGTGGTTCCACCCAGGTAGTGGTGGGCGTGGGTTCCCGACGGCCCCCGACTGTTACTTTGTGGCGGAGCGACAGGGCAGGTTGAGACCACCTAGGAGAGAGGTGAGCCTGGCCCTGGTCGGCATTCATGGATACTTAACACGCTTAACGAGATCTTGGTATTTGATCTGAGTCTGGCCATTTGGTCTATACGCACTATCCAACTACGCGGGAACAGTTATGGGCACTCGATGTCGTGGTATCAGCCGAAGCCTTCGTGACGTCAGCGACTGAGTGGCGCGCGTCGGGTTGGACCGCGTAACGTGACTTCCTTTGTAATGGAGGTTGCTAGGTTTGCTCGCCGGCCGCGTTCGCAACGTGCAGGTGTGCTAAGGGCGATGGGCCCAGACCCCTGTGCGCTTAGGTTTAGACCGGCGTGCTGACCTCTCTGTTGTGCCTAGGTGGGGCTGCGACGTGTTGATCTTCCGCGGCCGGGCATGACCCAGAAAAGTGTGTCCGGCCAAATGGGATCAAGCGTGTTGGGTTATGTGGTGCACCCCTGCAGGGAAGTTAATCTGTTCGAATAGCCGTGATCTTCGGTAACAGGACGACTTGGAGTTGTACCTTGACCTTATGACAACTAGAACTGGATACTTAATAAAACACACCCTTCCAAGTGCCAGATACAACCCGGTGATCGCTCTCTAACAGGGCAACGTGGAGGGGATCGCCGGGTAGGATTATGCTATGCGATGCTACTTGGAGGACTTCAGTCTACTCTCTTCTACATGCTGCAAGACGGAGGCTGCCAGAAGCGTAGTCTTCGATAGGATTAGCTACCCCCCTCTTATTCTGGCATTCTGCAGTTCAGTCCACTGATATGGCCCTTTACACATATATCCATGCATATGTAGTGTAGCTCCTTGCTTGCGAGTACTTTGGATGAGTACTCACGGTTGCCTTGTTCCCCCTTTTTCCCCATTTCTCTACCCGATTGCTGTGACCAGACGGTGGAGTCCAGGAGCCAGACGCCACCATCGACGACGACTCCTACTACACCGGAGGTGCCTACTACTACGTGTAGCCCGCTGACGACGACCAGGAGTAGTTAGGAGTATCCCAGGCAGGAGGCCTGCGCCTCTTTCGATCTGTATCCCAGTTTGTGCTAGCCTTCTTAAGGCAAACTTGTTTAACTTATGTCTGTACTCAGATATTGATGCTTCCGCTGAATCGTCTATGATCGAGCACTTGTATTCGAGCCCTCGAGGCCCCTGGCTTGTATTATGATGCTTGTATGACTTATTTATGTTTTAGAGTTGTGTTGTGATATCTTCCCTTGAGTCCCTGATCTTGATCGTACACATTTGTGTGCATGATTAGTGTACGATTGAATCGGGGGCGTCACAAGTTGGTATCAGAGCCGACTGCCTGTAGGAATCCCCCTTCCACACTCCTTGGCCGAAGTTGAGTCTAGTCGATGAAAATTGTTTTACTAGCTTGGCTGTGCGGCCCCTGGGCCCACGTCGCCATCGGGTGTTATTAGGATCTTTTTATTCCTCGACCTTTACTCTGGGACTCTGAACTCTCTTCTATTCGGGTTAAGTGATTCTGCTAAAATCTAACTTTAGGTTCTCGACAATACTCCAACAGAAGTCTTCGGAGTCGAAGTCGAGCATGTCGGTTAAATCGTCGATAGTGGCTACAAAGTGGGTGGTGGGTGGGCTTTGAATTTCTTCATCGTTCGTATCCCATCCTTGCTGACCGTAGTCCGGCCAGGGCTCTCCTGATAAAGAGAGACTTTAGTGAGTTCAGGATGTCGCCGAAGGGCGAGTGCTGAAAGATGTCTGCGGCGGTGAACTCCATGATCGGCGCCCAATCGGATTCGATCAGCAGGGGCGCGGGAGGTTCGGAGTCCGGAGGGGAATCCGGATCCTCGGAGTCATGGGTCATGCAGAGTGCGGGGCTGGTGTTCGGCTCGATCGCCTTTGAGATCGCAGCCCCTGAGGTGGCGTCCAACCACTCATCCTCGATCGGCGCGACAGGCTCCGAATTAAGGGTCGGAACCGACTCGCGCGCGGCCTCCAGGACACTGTTCGGCGGCAGAGCTAGATCATGCCCACCGAGACACTGCAACACGCTTGGCTGTGGCTCGAATCCGTCGAAGATCAAGTCCCCGCGGATGTCAGCTGTGTAGTTCAAACTTCCAAACCTGACCTGATGGCCAGGGGCGTAGATTTCGATTTGCTCCAGGCGGCCAAACGAATTGGCCCGCAGTGCGAAGCCGCTGAAGACGAAGATCTGCCCGGGGAGAAAAGTCTCACCCTGGCCCGCATCATCGTTGATGATCAAAGGAGCCATCGGGCCTAAAAGTGATGACACAGAGGAACTCTCAATGAAAGCACCAATGTCGGTGTCAAAACCGGCGCATCTCGGGTAGGGGGTCCCAAACTGTGCGTCTAGGCGGATGGTAACAGGAGACAAGGGACACAATGTTTTACCCAGGTTCGGGCCCTCTTGATGGAGTCAAAACCCTACGTCCTGCTTGATTAATATTGATGATATGGGTAGTACAAGAGTAGATCTACCACGAGATCAAGGAGGCTAAACCCTAGAAGCTAGCCTACGGTATGATTGTTGTATGTTGGAGTTGTTATCCTACGGACTAAAACCCTCCGGTTTATATAGACACCGGATAGGGTTAGGGTTACACAAAGTCGGTTGTAATGGTAGGAGATCTAAATATCCACATCGCCAAGCTCGCCTTGCACGCCAAGGAAAGTCCCTTCCAGACACGAGACGAAGTCTTCAATCTTGTATCTTCATAGTCCTAGAGTCCGGCTGAAGGTATAGTTCGGATGGCCGAACACCCCCTAATCCCGGACTCCCTCACTGCCCCTTAAAGATAACAGGGATGAACTCTCTGATCTAAACAAAATCCTAGACAAGATATGTCAAATCCATAGCACCCCCGAGAAGCCCGCAAATCATTCCCACAGAGAATGTTGGGTCTTCAAGCAATCCGGCAAACTCACTGCCGAACACAAGGGGCTGGACACACCAAGTGAGGACGATGATGAATCCCACAAACAAAGCACTGGGAAACAAAAGAATTTCCCACAAGAAGTCAAAACAGTAAATTTACTTCACGTGACAAAAGGGAGAAACGAAGTGGCGCCTATAGAGATACGCGCCATGCGGCCTATCACAAAGGAGTCTCGCCACTGGTTGTTAAAACCGATCACCTTCGACCATCAGGATTACTCCGGAAGTATCCGGCACGCAGGCTGGGCTACCTTGGTGTTAGATCCGATAATTGACGGATTCCACTTTACACGAGTCCTGATGGACGGCGACAGTGGTTTAAACCTGCTATATGAGGACACAGTCCGCAAAATGGGGATGGACCCAACAAAAATTAGCCATAGAAACACTTCCTTTAAAGGAGTAAAGCCAGGCCCAGAAGGCCATTGCATGAGCTCCCTCCTACTAGAAGTTATGTTTGGTTCCCCCGATAACTTCCGTAGCGAAAAGCTAACCTTCCACATCGCCCCATTTTCAAGTGGCTATCAAGCACTACTGCGACGCGAAGCTTTCGCCCGCTTTAACGCAATACCGCATTATGCGTCTCTCACGCTTAAGATGCCCGGTCCACGAGGCATCATGTCACTAAAGGGAAAAATCGAGTGTTCCCCCCGTGCGGAAGACTGTGCGGCTGCCTTGACAGCCACACACTAAAACGGCTTCACCAATCAAAGCACCTAAACAGGTCGCTAAGACCACGGACGTGGCTAGACGAGTCCGGCGTAAACATACCATTGATAAAGGCTTAATAGCCGTATACCCCTGTACAAGGGGCTCCGCGCATGTAAAACAAGAGACAATAAGGCTCAACTTTACCCATTTTGAATATACTTTGTTTATTTAGTATAACGTACATTTCGCACGACCTTTTTCAACTAAGTTCCTCTCTTTTTCAGATGAACACCATGCTATACCCATCCAGGACACGGCACAACGGAGATACAGGCGCAGACGTGCAGCAGGGACCCGTTCCAAGGATTCTTTTTAGATTAAGACCCTGCGTACCCCCAGGACGTGCCCCCCTGCCTCGTGGGCCCACGGTGGCCCTCCTCCACTTATTCCTGCTCCCATCCTCTTCTTATTCCTCCCACAAACACGAATATTTGGTTCAAGCACGAGTTCTAGCTCACTTTGCTGTGATTTTTGATCTCCTTGCTCAAAGCACCTCTCGCAAAACTGCTTGGGGAGATTGTTCCTTGGTATGTGACTCCTCCATTGGTCCAATTAGTTTTTGTTCTAATGCTTTATTCATTGCGAATTTGTGCTGCATAGGTGACCATGTTGTTGAGCTTGCATGTCAAATTTATATGGTTCCAAGTAGTTCTAATGCTTGATATAGACTCTAGGCACTTGTAGAGTAGTTGCTATCAATTTTGTTGAGCTTGGTTCACTTTTGTTTGAAGTTACTAAAAATTTCAGAATATTTCAGAAAATGATGAAGAGACTTTTGAGGGGCTCATCGAGCCGAAGCTCGAAGGAAAAACAAAACGAAGAAGCACAGAGGCCCAAATATAATTTGCCTCGTACCGCGGAAGTCCGGCCGTGTGAATGGCCTTCTGATGACTTCTTGAGACGAGCCAGGATTTATGAGGATTTCTATTCATTGATTGAGAATGCCAGCCTCACCGACTTCCTCCGCGACCAACGTCATCAGTATCTCTTACTCACAAATACTTTTGTGCAAAACTTCTACTTTTTCCCTAAGGAATCACCTCCTTCAGTAGAGTTTCATTTATATAACATTGTTAAGAAGATGCCATTAGCTGAATTTTGCAAGGTTTGCAAAATACCCCCTGAGGGCACCTTAGAAGAACCACACCGTAAATATGTGGAAGCATTTATTGACACCATCACTGTGGGGGAAACCAGGAAGGTTTCTGATGCAAGAATCACTAGCATACATTTTCCTGTTTTACGCTACTTTGCCATATTTGCTAGTCGTTGCTTGATCGGTCGTGGAAACTGTGGAAACCTTAGTGTTCCTGATATTATTATTTTGTTCCATGGTTTATACCGCGATAACACTGTTAGCATGGGTGGAATTATTGCTAGACGGTTAAGTCTGAACCGTACTAAGGGCCCCATCTTTGGAGGCATTTATGCTTCACGCCTCGCTGCACATTTTAACATACCTACTAGGCTTTATGAGAAAGAAGAAAAATTGCTGCCCAATGCTTGTTTAGATTATAAGAGTATGCTAGCGCATGATTTTATTGTTAAGGGCAGGGGAGGAGAGCTCAAATATAAATTATTCTTTCATAAACATCATCCTAAAATTATTACCTTGCCTGCCCCTTCCTTGTTTAATTTTGAAGGACCTTATCTCGTTACGTGGGCTGCCATCCAAAGCCTACTGGAAGCCTGCACCAGCCCCGGAACCGGAACCGCAAGATGAGCCCCCACGACGGTCTGTTTATTCTTGGGATCCGGAGATGGCTGTCAGCCAGTGGCAGTCAGAGTCCTCTTCATCTCAGTACGACCCCAGCTACACCTATGGGTATCAGCCAGGCTATCCCTGGCAATAAACCAACTTAGGCCAAAAGCCTAAGCTTGGGGGAGTACGTATTTCCCACCGACATTACATTTATGATCACACACACTCATTGCTAGATGTCGGTGCTCATACTCTTTCACTGTAATATCCGTGCTAGTTTATTTTCTTTTTCCTGCTTTCTTCTTGTGTGTCTGTTAAACCTTGAGAAAAACCAAAAAAAATAGTAGTAGTTTACTTTTCTTGCTGTAGTAATTATTAAAAGGAAAACCCAAAAATATTTCCCGTTCTTCTTTTGCTTGTTGGGAGCTTTCCCGTGTAAATAGTTTTATTTCTTTTCTTTTCTTTGGGGTCGATAGGAGAAGACCATGATTAAATTGTTGATGTGGCTCTTATATGCATTATTGTTGATTTAACCAAGAGCCCATATTGCCTTGCCTTCTCCTGTTTATTGGATGCTCGCAGATTCCAGCTTAGTCCAATGCACGTGCACTCTTATTATTATTCACTTCGTTCGGTCGTGCAAGTGAAAGGCAATTATGATGATATATGATGGACTGACTGAGATGAGAAAAGCTGGTATGAACTCGACCTCTCTTGTTTTTGTAAATATGATGAGTTCATCGTTCTTGATTCAGCTTATTATGAATAAACATGTTTGCAATGACAATTAAAGACCATAGTTGCTTGTGCCATGCTTGATTAGCTATGAGTTATAATGGTTTACCTTGCGTGCCGACATGCTATTAAAATGGTTGTGATGTGGTATGATGGGGTGGTATCCTCCTTTGAATGATTTAAGTGACTTGACTTGGCACATGTTCGCACATGTAGTTGAAACCAAATCAACATAGCCTTCATGATATTTATGTTCATGGTGGATTATATCCTACTCATGTTTGCATCCAGTGTTTATTAATTTTAATGCATGTTCATGGCTGTTGTCGCTCTCTAGTTGGTCGCTTCCCAGTCTTTTGCTAGCCTTCACTTGTACTAAGAGGGAATACTGCTTGTGCATCCAATCCCTTAAACCCCAAAGTTATTCCATATGAGTCCACTATACCTTCCTATATGTGGTATCTACCTGCCGTTCCAAGTAAATTTGTATGTGCCAAACTCTAAACCTTCAAATAAACATTCTGTTTTGTATGCTCGAATAGCTCATGTATCAACTAGGGCTGCCCTTATCTTCCATGTTAGGCGGGTTATTCTCAAGAGGAGTGGACTCCGCTCCTCACTCACGAGAAAATGGCTGGTCACCGGGATGCCCAGTCCCATGCTTTATGCAAACTAAATCAAAATTAATTGCAAACAAAACTCCTCCTGGGACCTGATGTTAGTTGGAGGCACTCGTTGTTTCGAGCAAGCCATGGATTGATGCTTGTTGGTGGAGGGGGAGTATAAACTTTACCATTCTGTTTGGGAACCGCCTATAATGTGTGTGGCATGGAAGATATCGCCATCTCTTAGTGGTTATGTTGACAATGAAAGTATGCCACTCAAAATATATTTTATCTCTATTTCAAAACCGAGCTCTGGCACCTCTACAAATCCCTGCTTCCCTCTGCGAAGGGCCTTTCTATTTATTTTTATGTTGAGTCATCACCCTCTTATTAAAAGCACTAGATGGAGAGCACAACTGTCATTTGCATTCATTACTGTTAATTTATATTGGGTATGACTATGATTGGATCTCTTTTACCATGAATTACAATGTCTAGTCAGTCCTTGATCTTTAAAGGTGCTCTACATTTATGTTTTGCGGTCTCAGAAAGGGCTAGCGAGATACCATCTTCTTATATCATATTATGATTGTTTTGAGAAAGTGTTGTCATCCGAGATTTATTATTATCGCTCGCTAGCTGATTATGCTATTGATATGAGTAATTATGAGACCTGAGAATTATTGCAAATGTGGTTAGTTATAATCTTTGCTGAAAACTTGAATGCTGGCTTGATATATTTACAACAACAAGAGCAAACAGAGTTTGTAAATTTTTTTCTTTATGACTTTCAGTTTGTCAACTGAATTATTTGAGGACAAGCAATGGTTTAAGCTTGGGGGAGTTGATACGTCTCCGTCGTATCTACTTTTCCAAACACTTTTGCCCTTGTTTTGGACTCTAACTTGCATGATTTGAATGGAACTAACCCGGATTGACGCTGTTTTCAGCAGAATTGCCATGATGTTGTTTTATGTGCAGAAAACAAAAGTTCTCGGAATGACCTGAAACTTCACGGAACATCTAGTTAAAAATAATAAAAATCCTTGCCAAAGATGAAGACCAGGGGCCCCACACCCTGTCCACGAGGGTGGGGGGCGCGCCCTGCGCGCCCCCTACCTCGTGGGCCCCCTGGAGCTCCTCCGACGCCAACTCCAACTCTATATATTTGTTTTCGGAGAGAAAAAAATCAGGGAGAAGAGATCATCGCGTTTTATGATACGGAGCCGCCGCCAAGCCCAAAAACCTCTCGGGAGGGCTGATCTGGAGTCAGTTCGGGGCTCTGGAGAGGGGGATTTGTCGCCGTCGTCATCATCAACCATCCTCCATCACCAATTTGATGATGCTCACCGCCGTGCATGAGTAATTCCATTGTAGGCTTGCTGGACGGTGATGGGTTGGATGAGATCTATCATGTAATCGAGTTAGTTTTGTTAGGGTTTGATCCCTAGTATCCACTATGTTCTGAGATTGATGTTGCTATGACTTTGCTATGCTTAATGCTTGTCACTAGGGCCCGAGTGCCATGATTTCAGATCTGAACCTATTATGTTTTGATGAATATATGTGTGTTCTTGATCCTATCTTGCAAGTCTATAGTCACCTACTATGTGTTATGATCCGGCAACCCCGAAGTGACAATAATCGGGACCACTCCCGGTGACGACCTTAGTTTGAGGAGTTCATGTATTCACTATGTGCTAATGCTTTGTTCCGGTTCTCTATTAAAAGGAGGCCTTAATATCCCTTAGTTTCCATTAGGACCCCGCTGCCACGGGAGGGTAGGACAAAAGATGTCATGCAAGTTCTTTTCCATAAGCACGTATGACTATATTCGGAATACATGCCTACATTACATTGATGAATTGGAGCTAGTTCTGTCTCACCCTATGTTATGACTGTTACATGATGAACCACATCCGGCATAATTCTCCATCACCGGTCCAATGCCTACGAGCTTTCCATCTACTGGTTTACGCTTATTTACTTTCCCGTTGCTACTGTTACAATCACTACAAAACACCAAAAATATTACTTTTGCTTTCATTACTCTTTTGTTACCGTTACCACCACTATCATATTACTTTGCTACTAAATACTTTGCTGTAGATATTAAGTTATCCAGGTGTGGCTGAATTGACAACTCAGTTGCTAATACTTGAGAATATTCTTTGGATCCCCTTGTGTCGAATCAATAAATTTGGGTTGAATACTCTACCCTCGAAAGCTGTTGTGATCCCCTACGCTTGTGTGTTATCACCAATCAACATAACTGACAGAGATTCGGATCTGATTGGTGCCTGGATACCTCAGACTCAGGATGCTGGAGAAGAAAAAAAGTGCAACACAATATGACGGGATAACATTATAAGATTCTCGGGAAATGAACTATGGAAGCAAGTTCTGAAATAAGAGTTCATCATTAAAACCAAGGAGAGGATGAAGAGGTGGCTGATGGACTCAGCGACAATTCATCGAGGTTTCCAAAAATATGGATTCCCACAATTATGAGAACTAGGATAAAACATTTGTCAGATCAAATGTTATATTGATGTATGCTCGAGGAAAACATACACAATTAAACATTGGTTGAAAGGTGCACGCGAGATATGGGCTTAGGTAGCATGATCAATGCTAGAATGGTGATTCAATAAATAATAGTCTAAGAAGGAACTGTCGACCATTAACTCCAAAGCAATAGGGTAGGAGTATAAAATCCAGGCAGCATAGTTCACTTGTTGGTATTATGGTTGGAAGGAACACGGGGACCAAGAAGAATGGTGATGGCGAGAAGCATCACTGTATCAAGAATTCTTAAGAGGTGGTGAAATTCTCACAACATCCTCGACATAAGAGACAATAATACTTCAAGGTAGAACATAATACGAGCTGGTTTGCAAGTTGCATCCATAGCATGAATAAGTTTGTGACGGAAGGAAGGTAAGGATGTTGTCAATGGTAACTCAAATTACCAAGGGACGAGGGTGGTACTTATCATCATGAATTCGATTGGTATCCTGGAAGGAGTCAAAATGTTGATGATGATCACGACAAATTTTGTCGAGGGGCTCCACGAAGAAGTAGTCGAACATCGACTACATCAAGTAAAAGGAATGATGCAACAAAATATTATTGGAACCACAGATACGACACCAACTCGGAATCAAGCTTGTTGTTCGAGGTGGAACGATAAGACGAGGAAATCAATGTAAGCTTAGCTCATCATCGAAAGTTGTGCTCCGGGATTAAGGACCAGGTAGCATAGTTAAAATTAGCATGATAATGATGTAGCCGATCAGTCTAGGAGTGACGTGATCGAGTATTAAACTTCTCAACAACAAAGTACTGGGAGTACTGAATCTCAGTGTTGATTTGATTCACAAATCGGTGTTCTCGATTGAAGACAACCCAGAACTTGTGGAGTGATTATGACGGGGAAAGGTACTATGATACGTCTCCAACGTATCTATAATTTATGAAATATTCATGCCATGTTTACAATAGTTTTATATGATTTTGGTATGATATGATTAGAACTAACCCGGACTGATGTTGTTGTCAGCAGAACTACCGTGGTGTTGTTTTCGTGCAGAAATAAAAGTTCTCAGAATGCGATGAAAATCAACGGAGAACTTTTCTGCAAAATATAAAAAATACTGGAACGAAGAGTTACCGGAAGGGAGTCCCATGGGCTCCACGAGGGTGGAGGGCGCGCACACCCCCCTGGGGCACGCCCCCTACCTCGTGGACTCCCTGTGGGGCCCCCTGACTTGTTCTCGACGCCATCCTCTCCTATAAATAAAGAAACCTCCAGAAAATAACCGAGATCAAAAGTTCCGCCATCGCAAGACTTTGTAGCCACAAGAAATCAATCTAGGCCCTCTCTGGCACCCTGCCGGAGGGGGCCATCATCACCGATGGCCATGGAGGAGGATCCCGGAGGGGCCATCATCGCCATGAAGGCCAAGGACCAGAGGGAGAACCTCTCCCCATCTAGGGCGGAGGCCATGGAGGAGGAAGCACAAGGGGGAGAACCTCTCCTCCTCTCTCTCGGTGGTATCGGAGTGCCATCAGGAGGGGAATCATCACCGCGGTGATCGTCTTCATCAACATCACCATCGTCATCTATTTTACGCGGTCCACTCTCCCGCACCCCGCTGTAATCCCTACTTGAACATGGTGCTTTATGCCACATATTATGATCCAATGATGTGTTGCCATCTTATGATGTTTTGAGTAGATATCTTTTGTCTTTGGGTTGATTGATGATCTAGATTGGTACGAGTTGTATGTTTTATTTTGGTGCTGTCCTATCGTGCCCTCCGTGTCGTGCAAGCATGAGGGATTCTCACTGTAGGGTGTTGCAATATGTCCATGATTCGCTTATAGTGGGTTGCTTGAGTGACAGAAGCATAAACCCGAGTAAGGGGGTTGTGGCATATGGGATAAAGGGGACTTTGACATGTTAATGCTATGGTTGGGTTTTACCTTAATGATCTTTAGTAGTTGCGGATGCTTGCTAGAGTTCCAATCATAAGTGCATATGATCCAAGAAGAAAAGTATGTTAGCTTATGCCAGCCTCTCCCTCATATGAAATTGCAATGGCGACTACCGGTCTTGTTAACAATTGCCTAGGACAATTCCGCACACCGATCCATCATTATTCCACACGCTATTTATAATATTTAGTAATATATTCTAACTTTATGATAACAACACCTACTTTTATGTTTTAGCTCTCCGATATCATGCAAAGTTATCCTCTTCATACCCACAACGTAGTTTTATTTCTCGTTTCTAGTTGGAAGCAAACGTTCGGTGTACGTAGAGTCATATCAGTGGCAGATAGGACTTGAGAGAATATTGATCTTACCTTTAGCTACTTGTGGGTTCGACACTCCATACTTATCACTTCCACCTTTGGGAATTGCTACAATGATTCCCTGCACTTGGGGATTATCAAACTCTTTTCTGGCGCCGTTGCCGGGTAGCAATAGCGTGGGGTTGGTATTCTCATGTGTGCTTGTTTGCTTTCTTCACTAACTAGATTTTGTTTTTCCTTTTTGTTTCTGTTTAGTTGTGGGTGAAACATACAAGAAAATTTAAAAGAATGAAAATACCAAAAAAATTACTTGCCTCTCATGCCTAAAAAGTTTTTTTAGTAAGAGAAGTGATTGGAAGGTTATGCATTGTAGAAGTGAGGGTCGAGCTTGAACACTTGTGTTCATGCTCATGGAAATAATGTAAATTTTTTCATGGCAGCTTCTCTGAAGGTGATTATCCCCTTGTATATATCCATTGTATTATAAAAATAATGTGCCAAGCTTTGGTTTTAGGATGATTAGATTGCTTGTTTACTATGTGCAGTACAAAAATAGAAACTTTGTCTGTAGTGCGTGAATTTAATTTTTTTACTGAAAAGTCAAATGGGTCTGAAACTTTTTGCACATTACTTCTGTACAAATTTTTAAAATTTTCATACTTTTTCTAGAATTTTTGGAGTTACAGAAGTTTGCTAAACTTCTAGATTACTATAGTCTGTCCTGTTTTTGATAGAATCTGTTTTCTATGTGTTGATCGCTTATTTTGATGAATCTATGGGTAGTATCGGGGCGTATGAACCATGGTGAAGTTGGACTACAATAGATAAAGTGCTAATATGTAATTGGAATGAGTTTGCAACAGTACCTAAAGGTAGTGATTTGCTTTAGTATACTAACGGTTCTCACAAAGTTTTTGTTAAGTTTTTGTGGATGAAGTGTTCGGAGAACGATGAGTTACCGATGTGAGAAGAATAAAGAGAAGCAAGATTTCAAGCTTGGGGATGCCCAAGGCACCCCAAGTAAATATTCCAAGGATACTCAAGCATCTAAGATTGGGGATGCCCCGGTTGGCATCCCATCTTTCTTCTTCAACAATTATCGGTATACCTCGGTTTTTGTTTTGTTCACATGATTTGTGTCCCTTGTGTTTTTCTTTTTTATTTAAGAACCATGCTAGTATGAGATATTCCTTCATCTATTTATAGAATGATTCATGTGCTTCACTTATATCTTTTGAGTATGACCTTATAGAATGCTCTTTGCGCTTCACTTAAATCTTTTGGGTATGGTTTTATAGAATGCTTCGTGTGCTTCACTTATATATTTTGAGCTTGGATATTGGTTAGACTATATTATTTGTAGAATGCTCCATGAACTTCACTTATATATTTTGGAGTATGAATAATACTATCATCTAAAGCGGGTTTAGAAGAGTGTCAACTTTAGGAATTAGTGACCCCACTATTCCGAATGAGAAGAATTTTGCTTATGTGGAGAGTAGAAAATTCTCTATGCTTGTAGATCATGAAAAGAATGCTTTATGTGATGGTTATATTGTTGAATTCATTCATGATGCTACTGAAAATTATTATGATGGAGGAATATATGCTTGTAGGAGTTGCAATAATATCAAGTTCCCTCTCTGTGTGCTTAAAGTTTTGAAGTTATACTTGTTTTGCCTTCCTATGCTAGTTGATTCTTGTTCCTATAAATTATGTGCTCACAAAATCCCTAGGCATAGGAATTGGGTTAGATTTAAATGTGCTATTCTTAATGATGCTCTTTTTATGTTTCAATTCTTATCTTTTATGTGAGCATTTGAAATCATCATGCCTAGCTAAAAGGCATTAAAGAAAAGCGCTTGTTGGGAGACAACCAAATATTTACCCTTACTGTTTTTGTGTGTTTACATGATTAATCTACTGTAGTAATCATGTTTTATAGCTTTTGTTTCAATAAAGTGCCAAGTAAGACCTTTGGGAAGACTTGGGTGAAAGCTAATGTGATCTTGCTGTAAAAAACAGAAACTTTGCGCTCACGAGATTAGCTGTCATTTATTACAGAAGAGTGATTTTGAGTTGATTATTTTTGCAGAAGATTAATAGACAAATTCCTCAGGTCCACCAATTTATTTCATGATTTTTGGAGTAGCAGAAGTATGGTTTCTATTCAGATCATTACAGACTGTTCTGTTTCTGACAGATTCTGTTTTCATTGCATAGTTTGCATGTTTTCTAGTTTCTATGGATTATATTTCTCAATATAAATTGTAGAAATGATATGGTACAGTAGGCTTGTGTGATAACAATTATGAACCTTGTCTTTGAAAGTACCAAAGTGGATGGTTTACTCTTTATCATACTAATCTATCTCACGAAGTTTCGTTAAGTTTTGTGTGATTGAAGTTTTCATGCTTTGGGTGAGATATCGATATGATGAGAATAAGGAATGGAAAGAACCTAAGCTTGGGGATGCCCAAGGCACTCCAAGGTAATATTCAAGGAATACTCAAGCACTTAAGCTTGGGGATGCCCCAAAAGGCATCCCCTCTTTCGTCTTCAAAACTATCGGTATACCTTACTCGGAGTTATATTTTTATTTGTCACATGATATGTGTTTTGCTTGGAGCGTATTTGAAATTTTACTTGCTGTTTGGATAAAATCATTGGATCTGAAATCTTGAATGAAAAAGAATCCTCCCATGGCTAGTTAATTATTTGACTACTCAGTGTTCTTCACTTATATCTTTTGGAGTAGTTTGTGATTTACTCATGTGCTTCACGTATATCCTATGAGTGAATGGTTGAATGAATTGAATATCATAAATCTGAATTTATATATGTTTCATATGCTTATACCATGGGGAGTAATGACTTCACACAGAATAAGTATAGGTAGTAAACTTATTTGAAAGTTAGCAAACGAGAACTGGTCACTTGAACAATTCATGAAAGAATATTGAAGGAAGCAATATTTCACATATAAATATACTATCTTGGACATCTTTTGTAATTGTGAGCACTCATTAAAATATGACATGCTAAAAGGTTGATGTTGACAAGGAAGACAACGTAATGGGTTATGTTTTCTTATATCCGAAATAAAGTATATTATCATGGATCATCCAACATGCTGAGCCTGCCCTTCCCCCTCATGCTAGCCAAATTATTTGCACCAAGTAGAGATACTACTTGTGCTTCCGAATATCCTTAAACCCGGTTTTGCCATGAGAGTCCACCATATCTACCTATGGATTGAGTAAGATTCTTCAAGTAAGTTGTCATTGTTGCATGCAATAAAAATTTGCTCCCTAAATATGTATGATCTATTAGTGTGGAGAAAATAAGCTTTATACGATCTTGTGATATGGAAGCAATAAATGTGACGGACTGCATAATAAAGGTCCCTATCACAAGTGGCAATATAAAGTGACGTTCTTTCGCATTAAGATTTTGTGCGTCCAACTATAAAAGCGCATGAAAACCTCTGCTTCCTTTTGCAAAGGGCCTATCTTTTACTTTTATCTTCTACCCTTATACAAGAGTCATGGTGATCATCACTTTTCCTTTTTACACTTTTTCCTTTGGCAAGCACTTTGTGTTGGAGCGATCCGTATATATATATATATATATATATATATATATATATATATATATATATATATATATATATATATATATATATATATCCACTTGGACGTAGGTTTTCATAAATTATTATTGTTGACATTACCCTTGAGGTAAAAGGTTGGGAGGCGAAACTATAAGCCCCTATCGTTCTCTGTGTCCAACTAATCTTTGAACCCATAAATATCACGTGAGTGTTAGCAATTGTGAAAGATTAAATGATAGTTGAGTATGTGGAGTTTGCTGAATCAAAGCTCTTACATAGACCCTTCCCGAAAATAAGATGAATTGCAATTGTTTGATGACTAAGAGCATGGTTTGTTAGTTTTCAAGAAAGTTTATGATCTATACTTTAACATGTGAATAGCTTGTTACTTGATCATGAGAAGTTTCACGAGTTGAGCTACTGTTATGATATATAATGATGCTAGAAAAAGTGATTGGAACTATCATAGATCAAACTGATGCACTTGCTAACATTCACACTTCATAAATTATTTCTTTTATCATTTACCTACTCGAGGACGAGCAGGAATTAAGCTTGCGGATGCTGATACGTCTCCAACGTATCTATAATTTATGAAGTATTCATGCCATGTTTACAATAGTTTTATATGATTTTGGTTTGATTTGATTAGAACTAACTCGGACTGACGCTGTTTTCAGCTGAACTACCGTGGTGTTGTTTTTGTGCAGAAATAAAAGTTCTCGGAATGCGATGAAAATCAATGGAGAATTTTTCTGGAAAATATAAAAAATACTGGAACAAAGAGTTACCAGAGGGGAGTCCCATGGGCCCCATGAGGGTGGAGGGCGAGCCCACCCCCCTGGGGCACGCCCCCTACCTCGTGGACTCCCTGTGGGCCCCCCTGACTTGTTCTCGACGCCATCCTCTCCTATAAATACAGAACGCTCCAGAAAATAACCGAGATCGGAAGTTCCGCCGCTGCAAGCCTATCTAGCCACGAGAAATCAATCTAGGCCCTCTGTAGCACCTTGCCGAAGGGGGCCATCATCACCGGAGGCCATGGAGGAGGATCCGGGAGGGGCCATCATCGCCATGAAGGCCAAGGACCAGAGGGAGAACCTCTCCCCATCTAGGGGGGAGGCCATGGAGGAGGAAGCACAAGGGGGAGAACCACTCCTCCTCTCTCTCTCGGTGGCGCCGGAGTGCCATCGGGTGGGAAATCATCGCCGCGGTGATCGTCTTCATCAACATCACCATCATCATCACCATCCTCACCTATTTTACGCGGTCCACTCTCCCGCACCCCGCTGTAATCCCTACTTGAACATGGTGCTTTATGCCACATATTATGATCCAATGATGTGTTGCCATCTTATGATGTTTTGAGTAGATATCTTTTGTCTTTGGGTTGATTGAGGATCTAGATTGGTACGAGTTGTATGTTTTATTTTGGTGCTGTCCTATCATGCCCTCCGTGTCATGCAAGCTGAGGGATTCTCGCTGTAGGGTGTTGCAATACGTCCAGGATTCGCTTATAGTGGGTTGCTTGAGTGACAGGAAACATAGTAATTTCAAAAATTTCCTACACACACGCAAGATCATGGTGATGCATAGCAACAAGAGGGGAGAGTGTTGTCCACGTACCCTCGTAGACCGAAAGTGGAAGCATTATGACAAAGCGGTTGATGTAGTCGTACGTCTTCACGATCCGACCGATCCAAGTACCGAATGCACGGCACCTCCGAGTTCAGCACACGTTCAGCTCGATGACGTCCCACGGACTCCGATCCAGCAGAGCTTTGCGGGAGAGTTCCGTCAGCACGACCGCGTGATGACGGTGTTGACGATGCTACCGACGCAGGGCTTCGCCTAAGCACCGCTACGATATTACCGAGGTGGAATATGGTGGAGGGGGGCACCGCACATGGCTAAGAGATCAATGATCAACTGTTGTGTCTCCAAGGGGTGCCCCCTCCCCGTATATAAAGGAGTGGAGGAGGGGGAGGGGGCCGACCACCCTAGGCGCTCCCCATGAGGATTCCTACTCCCACCGGGAGTAGGACTCCCCCCTTCCAAGTGGGAGTAGGAGAGGAGAGGGAAGGAGAGAGAGAGGGGGGGAAAGGGGGGCGCCGCCCCCCCTCCTTGTCCAATTCAGACTAGGGGGGAAGGGGGCACGCGGCTGCCCTTGGCCGCCCCTCCTCTTCTCCACTAGGGCCCAATAGGCCCATTAGTCTCCCCGGGGGGTTCCGGTAACCCCCCGGTACTTCGGTATGTGTTCGAAACTCCCCGAAACCATTCCGGTGTCCGAACATAGTCGTCCAATATATCAATCTTTATGTCTCGACCATTTCGAGACTCCTCGTCATGCCCGTGATCATATCCGGGACTCCGAACTATGTTCGATACATCAAGACACAAAACTCACAATACTGATCATCATCTAACTTTAAGCGTGCGGACCCTATGGGTTCGAGAACTATGTAGACATGACCGAGACACGTCTCCGGTCAATAACCAATAGCGGAACTTGGATGCTCATATTGGGTGAAACCGCATAACAACATACGTTGTTCCCTTTGTCATCGGTATGTTACTTGCCCGAGATTCGATAGTCGGTATCTCAATACCTAGTTCAATCTCATTACCGGCAAGTTTCTTTACTCGTTTCGTAATACATCATCTCACAACTAACTCATTAGTCACAATGCTTGGGCTTATAGTGATGTGCATTACCGAGAGGGCCCAAAGATACCTCTCCGACAATCGGAGTGACAAATCCTAATCTCGAAATACGCCAACCCAGCAAGTACCTTCAGAGACAACTGTAGAGTACCTTTATAATTACCCAGTTACGTTGTGACTTTTGGTAGCACACAAAGTGTTCCTCCGGTAAACGGGAGTTGCATAATCTCATAGTCATAGGAACATGTATAATTCATGAAGAAAGCAATAGCAACATACTAAACAATCAAGTGCTAAGCTAACAAAATGAGTCAAGTCAATCACATCATTCTCCTAATGATGTGATCCCGTTAATCAAATGACAACTCATGTCCATGGCTAGGAAACCTAACCATCTTCGATTAACGAGCTAGTCAAGTAGAGGCATACTAGTGACACTATGTTTGTCTATGTATTCAGACATGTATTATGTTTCTGGTTAATACAATTCTAGCATGAATAAAGAACATTTATCATGATATGAGGAAATAAGTAATAACTTTATTATTGCCTCTAGGGCATATTTCCTTCAGTCTCCCACTTGCACTAGAGTCAATAATCTAGATTACACAGTAATGATTCTAACACCCATGGAGTTTTGGTGTTGATCCTGTTTTGCTCGTGGAAGAGGCTTAGTCAACGGGTCTGCAACATTCAAATCCGTATGTATTTTGCAAATCTCTATGTCTCCCACCTAGACTTATTCCTGGATGGAATTGAGGCGTCTCTTGATGTTCTTGGTCCTCTTGTGAAATATGGATTCCTTTGCCAAGGCAATTGCACCAGTATTGTCACAAAAGATTTTCATTGGACCCGATGCACTAGGTATGACACCTGGATCGGATATGAACTCCTTCATCCAGACTCCTTCATTTGCTGCTTTTGAAGCAGCTATGTACTCCGCTTCACACGTAGATCCCGCCACGACGCTTGTTTAGAACTGCACCAACTGACAGCTCCACCATTCAATGTAAACACATTCCCGGTTTGCGATTTAGAATCATCCGGATCAGTGTCAAAGCTTGCATCGAAATAACCATTTACGACTAGCTCTTTGTCACCTCCATAAACGAGAAGCATATCCTTAGTACTTTTCAGGTATTTCAGGATGTTCTCGACCGCTGTCCAGTGATCCACTCCTGGATTACTTTGGTACCTCCCTGCTAGGCTAATAGCAAGACACACATCAGGTCTGGTACACAGCATTGCGTACATGATAGAGCCTATGGCTGAAGCATAGGGAACATCTTTCATTTTTTCTCTATCTTTTGCAGTGGTCGGGCATTGAGTCTGACTCAACTTCACACCTTGTAACACAGGCAAGAACCCTTTCTTTGCTTGATCCATTTTGAACTTCTTCAAAACTTTGTCAACGTATGTACTTTGTGAAAGTCCTATCAAGCGTCTTGATCTATCTCTATAGATCTTGAAGCCTAATAAGTAAGCAGCTTCACCGAGGTCTTTCATTGAAAAACTTTCATTCAAGTATCCTTTTATGCTATCCAGAAATTCTATATCATTTCCAATCAACAATATGTCATCCACATATAATATCAGAAATGCTACAGAGCTCCCACGCACTTTCTTGTAAATACAAGCTTCTCCAAAAGCCTGTATAAAACCATATGCTTTGATCACACTATCAAAATGTTTATTCCAACTCCGAGAGGCTTGCACCAGTCCATAAATGGATCGCTGGAGCTTGCACACTTTGTTAGCTCCATTTGGATCGACAAAACCTTCTTGTTGCATCATATACAACTCTTCTTCCAGAAATCCATTCAAGAATGCAGTTTTGACATCCATTTGCCAAATTTTATAATCATAAAATGCAGCAATTGCTAACATGATTCGGACAGACTTGAGCATCGCTACAGGTGAGAAAGCCTCATCGTAGTCAATCCCTTGAACTTGTCGAAAACCTTTTGCAACAAGTCGAGCTTTATAGACAGTAACATTACCGTCAGCGTCAGTCTTTTTCTTGAAGATCCATTTATTCTCAATGGCTTGCCAATCATCGGGCAAGTCAACCAAAGTCCACACTTTGTTCTCATACATGGATCCCATCTCAGATTTCATGGCCTCAAGCCATTTTTTGGAATCTGGGCTCACCATCGCTTCTTCATAGTATGTAGGTTCACCTTGGTCAAGTAACATGACCTCCAGAATAGGATTACCATACCACTCTGGTGTGGATCTTACTCTGGTTGACCTACGAGTTTCAGTAGTAACTTGATCTGAAGTTTCACGATCGATGTCATTAGCTTCCTCACTAATTGGTGTAGGTGTCACAGGAACCGGTTTCTGTGATGAACAACTTTCCAATAAGGGAGCAGGTACAGTTACCTCATCAAGTTCCACTTTCCCCCCACTCACTTCTTTCGAGAGAAACTCCTTCTCTAGAAAGGATCCATTCTTGGTAACGAATGTCTTGCCTTCGGATCTATGATAGAAGGTGTACCCAACAGTTTCCTTTGGGTATCCTATGTAGGCACATTTCTCCGATTTGGGTTCGAGCTTATCCGGTTGAAGCTTTTTCACATAAGCATCGCAGCCCCAAACTTTAAGAAACGACAACTTAGGTTTCTTGCCAAACCACAGTTCATAAGGTGTCATTTCAACGGATTTCGACGGTGCCCTATTTAACGTGAATGCAGCCGTCCCTAAAGCATAACCCCAAAACGATAGCGGTAAATCAGTAAGAGACATCATAGATCGCACCATATCTAGTAAAGTACGATTACGATGTTCGGACACACCATTACGCTGTGGTGTTCCGGGTGGCATGAGTTGCGAAACTATTCCGCATTGTTTCAAATGTAGACCAAACTCGTAACTCAAATATTCTCCTCCACGATCAGATCGTAGAAACTTTATTTTCTTGTTACGATGATTTTCCACTTCACTCTGAAATTCTTTGAACTTTTCAAATGTTTCAGACTTATGTTTCATTCAGTAGATATGCCCATATATGCTCAAATCATCTATGAAGGTGAAAAAATAACGATACCCGCCGCGAGCCTCAACATTCATTGGACCACATACATCAGTATGTATGATCTCCAACAAATCAGTTGCTCGCTCCATAGTTCCGGAGAATGGCGTTTTAGTCATCTTGCCCATGAGGCATGGTTCGCAAGTACCAAGTGATTCATAATCAAGTGATTCCAAAAGTCCATCAGTATGGAGTTTCTTCATGCGCTTTACACCAATATGACCCAAATGGCAGTGCCACAAATAAGTTGCACTATCATTATCAACTCTGCATCTTTTAGCTTCAACATTATAAATATGTGTATCACTACTTTCGAGATTCAACAAAAATAGACCACTCTTCAAGGGTGCATGACCATAAAAGATATTACTCATATAAATAGGACAACCATTATTCTCAGATTTAAATGAATAACCGTCTCGCATCAAACAAGATCCAGATATAATGTTCATGCTCGACGCTGGCACCAAATAACTATTATTCAGGTCTAAAACTAATCCCGAAGGTAGATGTAGAGGTAGCGTGCCGACGGCGATCACATCGACTTTGGAAACATTTCCCACACGCATCGTCACCTCGTCCATAGCCAGCCTTCGCTTAATCCGTAGTCCCTGTTTCGAGTTGCAAATATTAGCAATAGAACTGGTATCAAATACCCAGGTGCTATTGCGAGCTCTAGTAAGGTACACATCAATAACATGTATATCACATATACCTTTGTTCACCTTGCCATCCTTCTTATCCGCCAAATACTTAGGGCAGTTCCGCTTCCAGTGTCCAGCCATGAGGCGCTTCTTCATCATGGCCTTCCACTTGGGATACTCGTGACCGTCAAAGATAGGGCATGTCACTTTCTTCATACCTGCGGTCGACATAACTAAAACTCCAGGCGGTTAAACCAAAATCACATAGAACAAGGGAGTACCTTGCTCTGATACCAATTGAAAGTGCGTTATATCGACTAGAGAGGGGGTGAATAGGCGATTTTTATGAAATTCTTCACTGAGGAATTTGCTAGTGAGGAAATTCCTTAGCGAAGAACTACTAGCAGCGGAATAAGTACTCAGAAGTAAACATAACAGAATACATGCATGGTCATCATGATGAAATGAAGACAAACACAGAGTACAGAAAGCGTGAAAACAGGATAGCACAAGTTGAAGACAAACAGACTGAAGAAATTGAACTAAGGAAATTGAGAAAGTCTTCAGTCAAAGTCTTCGAACACAGATATGAACAAACATGCAACACAGTAATGAGGAAATGAAAGTGTTGAGGAAATGGAACCAGTTGGCTTGGTGAAGACAATGATTTGGTAGACCAGTTCCAACTGCTGTCTCAGTTGTACGTCTGGTTGGAGCGGCTGAGTATTTAAACTCGAGGACACCTAGTCCCGGACACATAGTCCTCACCGTATTCTCCTTGAGCTAAGGACACACGGTCTTCGCCCAATCACTCATGGTAAGTCTTTAGGTGACTTCCGAACCTTCACAAACTCGGTCACTCGGCGATCCACAATTCCTCTTGGATGCTCTAGACCTTGACGCCTAACTGCCTGGAAGAAGCACAGTCTTCAAAGGTAACAAGCGTCAGATCCACGCAGGATCAATCTCTTCAGTGATGCTCAATCACTTTGGGTTTGTAGGTGTTTGGGTTTGGGTTTTTGAATTTTCCTCACTTCATGATTTTCGCTCAAAGTCCTTGGAGGATGAGTTGCTCTCAAATGACAAGTGTCAAGTTCTCGCGGAGCAGCCAACCAGCTAGTGGTTGTAGGGGGTGGCTATTTATAGCCTAGGGAGCAGCCCAACATGATAAGACATAAATGCCCTTCAATGATATGACTGTTGGATGGATAAGATATTTTGGGACAGCTGGCGCGTAGCACAACAACGGTCGGAAATTTGAGGTTCAAATTCCTCAGGGCTATCATGTTCCTCACAGTGTAGGAAATTCGCACTGGCGAATTCCTAACTCCTCAGTCAGAGCAAAGTCCTCAGTGACCAGAAGAACTGCGTCTCTGTCACTGAAGAAATTGACTAAACTGTATGAGATTTCCAATGGCTTCACTCGAAGGGATTGGTAGGTGTAGGATTTGAGTTGAGCACCACATGGAAATTTTCTCCTTAGTATTTCCTTGACCCCCTTTAACAGTACGGTGTTTCCTATGACTCAAGAAAGAGAAAATGAAACTACGAAAACAAAAGTCTTCATGCTTCATGTTCCTCAAATGATAACCAAGTCTTCAAGGTCACACCAATTTCTTCACTTTCAAAGTCTTCAGAATATCAAAGTCTTCAGTTCAAGAACTTCATTTTTAGGGGTCGACTTTCTCTATAAATATCAAACTCCTCATAGACTTATAGACCTGTGTACACTCATAAACACATTAGATCCTTAACCTATAAGTCTTCTGTACACCAAAATCACTAAGGGGCACTAGATGCACTTACAATCTCCCCCTTTTTGGTGATTGATGACAATATAGGTTAAGTTTTCAACGGGGATAAACATATGAAGTGCAAATACTGATATTGAGGAATTTGATTACAAGATATAGAAGAACTCCCCCTGAAGTCGTGCATAGCGAGGAACTTGCTTTTGAAGCAATGCACACTTCAAGAGTTGAATCATGGAGATCTCCCCCTATATCTTGTAATTCATACACGCATTTGATATATAATATGAAGAATTTGAAATGCATGATGAAATATGGTGCCTGATGTAATTCAGCATGCGTGCAATAATATTAACAAGGAATAAGCATGCCGAATAGTGCATCAAAAGTATCAGAGCATAGTGCAACAAAAGTATCAGAGCACCATCGGGTTTAAGATTACAACTCGATCCAATAAAGTTTCAGAAGAACGAGAGTTGCAACTTAGCAAAAAAAACTATATAATAGACGATAAAATAGACCCGCTTGAAGACTAACTCAAATTTCTCCCCCTTTGTCATCAAATGACCAAAAGGATCGAAACTGAGGACTAACGCTCTTGAGGATAATCAAGTTGATGAAGGAGCGCCAGCGTTGTTGGGGTCGGTTGTTGAAGTAGGGCCTGCCGCAGTGTCGTCCAAGTCTTCATTTTCATCAGTCTCACGCGATGAAGAGTATGAACTGGCCACCAAAGAAGGAACCTTGACCTTCTTTGTATTTCTTCGGAGGAGGTGCAGACCAGTCAAATTCTTCTTTGAGACCCATTTGCTTCAAATCATTAGCGATGTAAACTTGAGACAGAACAACCCAGGGATGGTTGAGGGTTTCATGAAGGTAGTAGTGGTTTTTCTTCACTGCATTATGGGTTGCAGTCATGTTGTGAAGAATTGAACCAAACTGACGCTTGACCCATTTGTGATTGCGATCAACCTTTTGATGAAGACTGACGAGTAACTCATGATCAGTCATCACCCTTGGTGTTGTGGCTTGAGGATTTGGCTTGGCATTGTTGGCCGCAGTGTCATGTGTGGCAGAGTCATCATTGGTGGAATAAGATGCAGCCTTACGAAATTGACCATCCAATGGACGAATGCCTTCATCTATCACAGTAGTAGCCTTGCCCTTTTCTTCAGCTGAGGAAAATGTCCTTTTGAGGACTTCAATAGGGGGCAAGTAGCTGCAGCGGTTCAGAGTTTCAGCTTTGTAATTGAGTGAAGACCTTGTCCTGATGAATCTCATAATCCATGACGCATAAGGCTTCAGCTCAAATGGTGACATAGCAATGTTGGCCAGAGTCCTCATGAAGAAATCATGGAAGTTGACGAGAACGCCATGACAGATGTTGAAAAGCATATTCTTCATGATGCCAACGACTTCTTCATTAGTGGAGTCGTGGCCTTTGATGGGACTCATTGTCTTCGTCAGAATGCGATAGACAGTCCGAGGCACATACAACAATTCCTTGACGAGGAATTTGGTTCGAGGGGCCTGCCCTGGCTTCAAAGGTTTCATCAGCACTTGCATATAGTGATTTCAAAGCTCAGGTTCGTTGTAAACACAACGTGCATCTTCAAGGGGAGGACTTAGAGGAAGGGCACGAAGCAATTCAGATGCCGGTGCCTTGTAATGTGTGTTCTCGGTCATCCAGTCCAGAACCCATGAATTCACATCTTCAGAGTTGCCGGAGATGTGCAGTGTTGCGTAGAACTGAAGAATGAGTTCTTCATTCCAATCACAGATGTCAGTGTAGAAATTGAGTAGTCCAGCATCATAAAGAACACTAAGGACCGGCGTGAAGCACGACATGGACTCCATATCCACGTGAGGAATATGTGCATGGTCGAAGACTTTGTCTTTGTTGAACAACACTGAGGAATAGAAGTTGGCTTGACTTGCAGTCCAGAAACGCCTCTTCCTTATGCGAGCAGAGTCATATGGATTATACTCTGTGAAGAACACGTGCTCGCCAAAGAAGTCTTCAGCCTTGAACTTTTGCTTCCTTGAGAACGGATCCTTTGGCTTGGGCAGAGGAGTGTCAGTGAGTTGCATCACTACCTCAGTAATCGCGATCTTAGGTTCTTCAGGCTGAGGAATTTCAGGTTCTTCCTCAGGTCCAGTCACATTTTCAGCAGGAGTAGCAGTTTCTTCAGCACTAGTGGCTAGAATTTCTTCATGCACAGATGTAGTGGGATGAGTTTCTTCAG
The DNA here is from genome assembly GCA_032464435.1 of Aegilops umbellulata. Lineage (NCBI taxonomy): Eukaryota > Viridiplantae > Streptophyta > Magnoliopsida > Poales > Poaceae > Aegilops > Aegilops umbellulata. Next base: position 328,697,425 of record CP136059.1, on the reverse strand, counting down.
AGCCCAATTGAACTGTTGGTGCAGGAGAGTGAGGGATTTGCTGCAGTGGGGTGAAGAGTGGAGAATTTGGATGCTGACTTTCCCAAAAGTCGTCATTCATCACTGGAGTTGTGCTTCCAATGTCCACATCTTCATCTTCCAATTCTTCAACACCAGCCTCTTCAGCAGTAAACTGAGGCATTGGTGATGAGACCACTGGGGTTGAAGGGATTGCATCCACTTCAATTTCTTCATCAATCTGCTCTGACGAAGCAGCAGATGGAGTTTCTTCATCAGATCCGCTTGGGATCACATATTCTTCATCAAAAGGAACAAGGTCCTTCGATGGCATGGTTGAGATCGGAACAACATCAATTGGATTCTCAAACGAGCTGGTCATCGGCTTCATCTTCTTTGGAGCTGAAGATTTTGAAGCACTAGATGCTTTCGTTTTCTTCACTGCAGCTCGCCCTGCAGCCTTGGTCTTCTTCACATCTGATGCAGATGGAAGGATAGGAGTTGGTGTAGGCGCAGGTGGAGCTGAGGAATCTGGTTGAATGTCCTCAGGCACAACTGATGCAGTTGCCCTGACTTCTTCAGTTTCTTCAGGCGCACCACTAGTGGATGCCCTGGCAATTTCTTTAGCGGCTGGAGTGGAGTCATCAGCCCTGGAACTAGAATTTTCTTCAGCAGCCTGAAAATCATCAGCGGTGCTGGCATGTTCTTCAGTTGGCTGAGCAGAAGCTTTAGCTTGAGGAACTTCTTGTTGCGTTGGAGCTGCAACATTGGTGAAAGTTTCAGTCAGTCTCACAAACCTGACTTTGGCTCCTTGCCAATCAGCATAGTATGAGTTGAAGTTGTCGCTGAGGGCTTTGATTTCAGCCTGCATCTTGATAAGTTCTTGAGTTGTCATTTTGACAACATTTTTCTTCAGCAGTTTCTCTTTTCTGTACTGCGATTTCTTGATCTCTCTGGCCCTATCATATTTCCACTCCTCCTCTTGGATGAAGTGAGTCAGCATGTGACTTTGGCCAGGTGTCAGCTTGAAGTCAGGCATAGGTGTGTTGGGATCCTTATGCCAGAGATCAATGTAATCGAGGATCGCCCTTGGATCCAACAGCAGCGGCACAGGTGTGCCTTTGGCTCGAGCGACCCTTTCTTGTCGGTCCCTGATGATTTCTGCAAGTTCTTCTTCATCAGCTTCATCTTCGTCAAATGGTACATTGAAGACTACCTGCTTCTTCTTAGGACTTGGGCGAGTACCGCGTCCAGCAGTAGCCTTTTTCTTCAGCAGAGAGGGTCCAGCTGAGGAGTTTGGTGCAGCTGAGGAACTTGCTGAGACACTAGAGGCAATAGAGATGCCTATAGTCCTTTGACACGCGGCAAGATGCGCAAGTGCTGAGGACTTTGGCGGAACAGCTGAGGACTTTGGAGGAGGTGCTAAGGATTTTGGAGGAGCAGGGGCAGCTTGAGGAATTTGCCTTGAAGATTTTGAAGTTTCTGGCCGTGAGGGCGCAGCTGAGGAACTTGGCCGTGAGGGCATTGTTGGTGAAGCACTTGGCTTTCGAGCAGGCTTCTTAAGAATTGATTTCCTTGGCTTGACAGAGGCCTCAGTGGCAGCAGCAGCAGCAGAATCTTCATTGAATTTCCTCATTGCTTCTCTGGCTTGTCTTGCCAATTTGGCTTGGTGCTTGGCCCATTCTTCAGGAAAATCCTCACCGCCTTTGATGCTAGTGGGATCAGCCACTTGGCCAGGTGCCAATGGGGCTCTTGGGCATGGAGGGTTCAATGCGAATTTCTTCATGTACTTTGGAGTGACGTATCTGTACTCCCTCCATTCACGTGCCCATCTCCGTTCAATCCTCTGAATGCGCACCTTGCGCTGATTTTTATCTTCTTTGCCAAACGTGGCTTCATCAGGCGTGCAGTAATCTTTATATAAATCCTCAGGGATTTCAAAGGCAGTCATGAACTCAGGCTTCTTTCCTCCTTTCTGTGGCCTTTTACCTTCAACCATTTTCTTCAGTTGAGGAATTTGAACAATTGAATTCTCTGAAGAAGTATGCAGTTTTTCTTCGAGGAACGCTGCAAACGAGTTAAGTTGATGAGAACCTAATGATTCAGCAGCGGACATGTGTACCTGTGAACAGAGTATAGTTGCGAGGAATTTGGAGAGGTCATATGCGTTCTCAGAGGGTTTTTAAAAAAGAACAAGTTTGAGGAATTTGACCAGATGCGTCTTGAAGAATTTCACTAAGCGCGCTATATATTAGGTTCCAGAGTTGTATAGATCGAAGATCCACATAATTGAGGAATCTTGAAGAAAATGATGCTTAGGGAAATGAATCAAGAACAGATAACATGTGAGGTGTTTTGTGTGTGAGGATTTGAAGAATAAAACACCTTTGAAGTTTTTATAGAAAAGTTTTGAATCAAAGAGGGCAGTAAAAGTAACTTTTAATTACCCTGAATGATGAACACGACGAACAGAGAGGTGAAACAGTGGAGTTCGTCGATGTAGATCTTCCACGCCCTAACTTGGCGGAGGAAGACGTCTACGGCGGCGGCAGAGGTGAAGATTTCCGCGGTCGGTGTGAGTACGACGGCGACGAGGTCGAGGCGGTGAAGCTCTTCCTCACCGGCGACGATGGAGTAGCGGCGGCGCTAGGGTTTGAGAAGCTCGCGCGGGAGAGAGAAATCAAGCGGAGTAAAAGAAGTGAGGAAGGGGAGAGGGGTATTTATAGAGGCAGTGAAAAACTGTTCGCCCGAAGATTTAGGACGAACGTGCCCCTGACCATTCTCCTTCTCACGACATGTGTCACCCACGTACTGTGTAGTGGATATCGTGTAAGATCGTGGGTGAGTAAAATAATGCATCGTGGGATGCGGAACGGTTTGAGCGGCAAAACCGAAAATTTGGATAAGATCAGTTTTAACGTTCCGTTCGCAATTTCTTTAGCTGACAAGGACACAGTGAAGATTTTTAACGAGTTTCAAATAGAACGCACATGAAGAATTTGTGAATAGATTGGATTGAGTATAGAATAGAGGGGAAGGGTCCGATCACATTCACTTAGCAGAAAAACCAACTTGAAGAAATAGCTATAAGTGAATGCTGTAGAGGACATATATATATATATATATATATATATATATATATATATATAAATATATATAGCCAATGAAGAAAAACGACGTCACAAGTGAAGATTTTGCAAGTTGAAGAATTTGAACAACTGAGGAATTTCAAAAGTTGAGGAAAAACTCAAATCGAAGATTTTCAACTTTTGTGGTGGCGTGACCCACCGTATAAGAATGATGATTTCAGACACCGCGTACAATTGTCGTAGGGTTCTGAGAATCAAATTCTTCATTAATTTCTTCACACTTAGAGTGTTATTCTTCATTGATTGAAGAAAAACGTTTCTTCATGTGTTGCACATCTAAGTCATCAATTTTGCATAAGTGTTAGGATAAGTGCCTTTTCATAGTACATTCGAAGACTCTAAGATATTTAGCTCACACCGCAACTTGCTAAATATCTTCTCATCCAAGGGCTTAGTGAAGATATCGTCTAGCTGTTCTTCAGTCTTCACATGCTCAATAGAAATGTCGCCTTTCAACACATGATCACAAAGAAAATGATGACGAATCTGAATGTGCTTGGTCTTCGAGTGCTGAACTGGGTTGTGAGCAATCTTGATGGCACTCTCATTGTCACAGAGGAGAGGCACATTCTTCACGTTGATGCCATAGTCCTTGAGTGTTTGCTTCATCCATAGCAGTTGAGCACAGCAAGAACCGGCAGCAATGTACTCAGCTTCAGGAGTAGACAGTGATACGTAGTTCTGTTTCTTCGAGGACCAACAGACCAAGGATCGTCCGAGGAAATGAAAAGTACCGGATGTTGACTTGCGGCCCACACGGTCACCAACATAGTCAGAGTCAGAATATCCAATGAGATCAAAATCCGAGCCCTTGGGATACGATAATCCTAGTGTTGGTGTGTGAGCTAGATATCGAAGAATATGCTTCACAGCCATATGGTGTGATTCCTTCGGTGCAGCTTGAAATCGGGCACACATGTAAACACTAAGCATTATATCTGGCCTAGATGCACATAAGTACAATAAAGAGCCAATCATGGAGCGGTATACCTTATGATCGAAGTCAATACCATTTTCATCAGTGCATAGATGACCATTTGTGGGCATAGGAATTTTGATGCCTTTGCAATCTTGCATGCCGAATTTCTTCAGCACGTCCTTGAGGTATTTCTGCTGAGATATGAATATGCCATTGCGCTGTTGACGAATTTGAAGACCTAAGAAGAATTTTAACTCTCCCATCATAGACATTTGATATTCTTCACTCATCATATAGGCAAATTCATCACTATAACGTTGGTCAGTACAGCCAAAGATGATATCATCAACATATATTTGGCACACAAACAGTTCACCATCATAAGATTTAGTAAAGAGAGTGGGATCGAGTGAACCGGGTGTGAAGCCTTTCGTCATGAAGAATTCCTTCAATGTATCATACCACGCCCGCGGGGCCTGCTTGAGGCCATAGAGGGCCTTGTTAAGTCTGAAGACTTTGTCAGGATGTTTTGGATCTTCAAAACCTGGGGGTTGAGCAACATATACTTCTTCCTCAAGCTTACCATTGAGGAATGCACTTTTTACATCCATTTGATATAAGATGATATCATGATGGTTAGCATAAGCAAGCAATATGCGAATAGCCTCAAGTCTAGCAACAGGTGCAAAAGTTTCATCGAAATCAACTCCTTCAACCTGTGTGTAGCCTTGAGCTACTAGTCGTGCCTTATTCCTCACCACAACACCATTTTCATCTTGCTTGGTGCGGTAGATCCACTTTGTGCCAATGATGTTATGCTTGCGAGGATCGGGACGATTGACTAGTTCCCAGACGTTGTTGAGCTTGAACTGATGTAATTCTTCTTGCATGGCCTATATCCATTCAGGCTCCAGAAATGCTTCATCTAACTTAGTGGGCTCTGTGATAGAGACAAAAGCAAAGTGCCCACAAAAGTTAGATAAGTGTGAAGCTTTTGAGCGTGTGAGAGGACCTGTTGCTTTAATGTCATCGATGATCTTCTCCACTTGCACTTCTTTTGCAACGCGAGGATGAGCTGGTTGTCGTTGAGGAATTTGATCACTATTTTCTTCAGCATCAATTTCCTCAGCATTTTCTTCAGGTGCATCAGCTCGACGTTGTTCACGTTCTGGAATGATTTCTTCAGCAGATTCTTCAGTAGGAATGACATCTTAAGTGGCCTTGTGTTTGATAGAATCCTCGGGTGCTGGTTCATCTAACACAGAAGGTAGGTGCTCTCTTTGCGAGCCATTAGTTTCATCGAACCACACATCTACAGTTTCAACAATCTTGTGAACAATAAAAAAGCCATATTGAGATGCTTCATTTGAAACAGAGGAGTAGTGATTAGGACCGAAGAGATCCATGTGAAGCAATTCGAATGGTCGAGTAGTGGTCATGATGGTCTTTGCTGGATGCTTGGCCTTGGTCATCTTTCTAGCTTCACAGGCACCGCATAAGTGATCCTTGAGGAATCTGACATTCTCAATGCCAATAAGATGCTTCTTCGTCGCAAGCGTGTGCAAATTTCTCATGCCTGCATGACCAAGTCGTCGATGCCATAGCCATCCTTCTGAAGCTTTTGCAAGTAGGCACACGGCTGGTTGTGAATCTGCAGAGAAATCAACAATATACAAGTCTCCTCTCCTAAAGCCTTCGAAGACTTTGGAATTGTCAGCTTCCATAATCACAACACAACGATACTTGCCAAAGATAACAACCATATCAAGATCACAAAGCATTGAGACATACATAAGGTTGTATCCTAAGGACTCAACAAGCATGACTTTGTCCATGTGTCGATCCTTTGTGATAGCAACTTTACCTAGACCCAATACCTGACTTTTGCTTTTATCAGCGAAGATGATATGCTTCAGATGTGATGACGATAAGGGAGCATCCATCAACAGATTCCTGTCACCAGTCATGTGATTTGTACATCCACTATCAAGTACCCACTCAGTGGCTTTGGGTTGATCATCCTGCAGATGAATTAGTGCAACTTACGACCTCATATACTTCAGCAGTGAAGAATATGATATCACAATTCATCAGATCAATTTCATCAAGCAGTAGGACAGATAAAATAGAGGGGGGACGTGTGAAATGAAAGTTCATTTCATCATGGTTAGCCTGCATCCTTTCAGGCAATTTGTCAGGTCCCCAGCAAATTCTTTAGACGTTACAGGACGTCTGGAGACCTGACCCTACATAAGAGATTAGTTCTTTTTCTTCACCACCCACATCTGAAGGGGCGGCAAAGAGTTCATCACTCTACGAGCTCCATATGAGAATGGTGGCATAGCGGCCAAACCATTACGTTTCACATAAGAGGGGTTAGGGTAAGCATATGAATAAGCAGAGAAATTCTTCGAGGACTTATGAACATAATAATTTGAAGAATAATGCTCATATTCATAGCCCTTGGCTCTTCCCTGTGAAACAGAGTTGTTAGCATGATGATGTTCATATGAGGACTTTGATCCATGTGAGGAATTTGATCCCCTTGAGGAATTTGGTCCGTATGAGGACTTGGATCCATACGAAGAAAAATGAGAAGATTTTTGAACAGTTTATAGTTGGAGTCAAATGACTCATCAGAAGAATGAGAAGATTCACATGTATAACCAGATAAATTAGATGGATCAACTGGAGGTCCCTTTGCAGCAACCCATGAGGTTTCGGGGTACTGATCAGGCTTCCAATATGTACCATCAGCATTGAGTTTCCTCTCAAAGGCAATACCCTCTTTCCTAGGGTTCCTGTTGAGGATCTGCTTTTTAAGCACATCACAAAGAGTCTGATGCCCTTTGAGGCTTTTGTACATGCCTGTCATGTACAATTCCTTCAGCCCTGCATCGTCAGTGATACTAGCAATGTCCTCAGATGAGGAATTAGTGATAGCAGAGGCAGGTGAAGAATTTGTAACATTCGAAGCATTTGAACATTCAGGTGAGGAATTAGCAGATTCTCGTTCAATGCATTTCCAACATGGAGGAATAAATTCTTCCTGAGCAGCGCTGATTTGTTGAGCAAGTAATGAATCACGCTCCTTCTGAAGATCTTCATAACTCACTCTTAGCTTCTCAAGATCCTGCTTCTTTTGAAGAAATTCATAAGAAAGCTTCTCAATCAGACAAGAGAGAGTTATGTTGATCTTGAAGTGAGTCATACTTAGAATGAAATCTCTGAAGAGTTTCAGCTAAAGCTTTTGACTGATCCATTTCTTCACCCAACATATCATCGCTCTTACTAAGCATGTCGTGAGCCTTTTCCAAGGCCTTTTGTTGTTTAGTGGCAAGGCAAACAAGCTTGGTATAACTAGGTCCAAAATCATCATCAGATTCATCATCACTAGACTCGGATGAGGAACATTCGGTTACCTTGGCCCGTTTGCCATGAGGCATGGTGCAGAAGATGATGATTCTGGTTCGAAAGTCATCGATTTGAGAGATTCCTTGAAATCTTCAAACCAGGGATCATGACAAGTTCGATGACCTTCATAGACGTCAGAGATTCGGTCCCAGATAAGCTTCGCATTACAAAGATGCATGATGCGCCTGAATTCATCTCTGGACAAGCAGGAACAGATGATATCCTTTGCCATGATGTCAAGTCGAGTGTACTTGCGAATATCATCAGTGTCCGCCATCTTGCATAGATTGGTAAGACCAATCTCAGTGACGGTCCACAGCTCGCTGTTCATCGCCATGAGGCGCTTCTTCATCATGGCCTTCCACTTGGGATACTCGTGACCGTCAAAGATAGGGCATGTCACTTTCTTCATACCTGCGGTCGACATAACTAAAACTCCAGGCGGTTAAACCAAAATCACACAGAACAAGGGAGTACCTTGCTCTGATACCAATTGAAAGTGCGTTATATCGACTAGAGAGGGGGTGAATAGGCGATTTTTATGAAATTCTTCACTGAGGAATTTGCTAGTGAGGAAATTCCTTAGCGAAGAACTACTAGCAGCGGAATAAGTACTCAGAAGTAAACATAACAGAATACATGCATGGTCATCATGATGAAATGAAGACAAACACAGAGTACAGAAAGCGTGAAAACAGGATAGCACAAGTTGAAGACAAACAGACTGAAGAAATTGAACTAAGGAAATTGAGAAAGTCTTCAGTCAAAGTCTTCGAACACAGATATGAACAAACATGCAACACAGTAATGAGGAAATGAAAGTGTTGAGGAAATGGAACCAGTTGGCTTGGTGAAGACAATGATTTGGTAGACCAGTTCCAACTGCTGTCTCAGTTGTATGTCTGGTTGGAGCGGTTAAGTATTTAAACTCGAGGACACCTAGTCCCGGACACACAATCCTCACCGTATTCTCCTTGAGCTAAGGACACACAGTCCTCACCCAATCACTCGTGGTAAGTCTTCAGGTGACTTCTGAACCTTCACAAACTCGGTCACTCGGTGATCCACAATTCCTCTTGGATGCTCTAGACCATGACGCCTAACCGTCTAGAAGAAGCACAGTCTTCAAAGGTAACAAGCGCCGGATCCACGCAGGATCAATCTCTTCAGTGATGCTCAATCACTTTGGGTTTGTAGGTGTTTGGGTTTGGGTTTTTGAATTTTCCTCACTTCATGATTTTCGCTCAAAGTCCTCGGAGGATGGGTTGCTCTCAAATGACAAGTGTCAAGTTCTCACGGAGTAGCCAACCAGCTAGTGGTTGTAGGGGGTGGCTATTTATAGCCTAGGGAGCAGCCCGACATGAGAAGACATAAATGCCCTTCAATGATATGACCGTTGGATGGATAAGATATTTTGGGACAGCTGGCGCGTAGCACAACAACGGTCAGAAATTTGAGGTTCAAATTCCTCAGGGCTATCATGTTCCTCACAGTGTAGGAAATTCGCGCTGGTGAATTCCTAACTCCTCGGTCAGAGCAAAGTCCTCAGTGACCAGAAGAACTGCGTCTCTGTCACTGAAGAAATTGACTGAACTGTATGAGATTTCCAATGGCTTCACTCGAAGGGATTGGTAGGTGTAGGATTTGAGTTGATCATCACATGGAAATTTTCTCCTTAGTATTTCCTCGACCCCCTTTAACAGTACGGTGTTTCCTATGACTCAAGAAAGAGAAAATGAAACTACGAAAACAAAAGTCTTCACGTTTCATGTTCCTCAAATGATAACCAAGTCTTCAAGGTCACACCAATTTCTTCACTTTCAAAGTCTTCAGAAAGTCTTCAGAATATCAAAGTCTTTAGTTCAAGAACTTCATTTTTAGGGGTCGACTTTCTCTGTAAATATCAAACTCCTCATAGACTTATAGACCTGTGTACACTCATAAACACATTAGATCCTTAACCTATAAGTCTTCAATACACCAAAATCACTAAGGGGCACTAGATGCACTTACAATGACTTGTATCGCCCACAACTCACTTGTGTTCTACTCATGCATATAACATCTACGCATAAACCTGGCTCTGATGCCGCTGTTGGGAAACGTAGTAATTTCAAAATTTTCCTACGCACACGCAAGACCATGGTGATGCATAGCAATGAGAGGGGAGAGTGTTGTCCACGTACCCTCGTAGACCGAAAGCGGAAGCGTTATGACAACGTGGTTGATGTAGTCGTACGTCTTCACGATCCGACCGATCCAAGTACCGAACGCACGGCACCTCCGAGTTCAACACACGTTCAACTCGATGACGTCCCACGAACTCCGATTCATCAGAGCTTTGCGGGAGAGTTCCATTAGCACGACAGCGTGATGACGGTGTTGATCATGCTACCGACGTAGGGCTACGCCTAAGCACCGCTATGATATTACCGAGGTGGAATATGGTGGAGGGGGGCACCGCACACGGCTAAGAGATCAATGATCAATTGTTGTGTCTCCAAGGGGTGCCCCCCTCCTCGTATATAAAGGAGTAGAGGAGGGGGAGGGGGCCGGCCACCCTAGGCGCGCCCCATGAGGAGTCCTACTCCCATCGGGAGTAGGACTCCACCCTTCCAAGTGGGAGTAGGAGAGGAGAGGGAAGGAGAGAGGGGGGGGGGGGAGGAAAGGGGGCGCCGCCCCCCATCCTTGTCCAATTCGGACTAGGGGGAAGGGGGCGCGCGGCTGCCCTTGGCCGCCCCTCCACTTATCCACTAGGGCCCAATAGGCCCATTAGTCTCCCCGGGGGGTTCCGGTAACCCCCCGGTACTCCGGTATGTGTCCAAAACTCCCCGAAACCATTCCGGTGTCCGAACATAGTCGTCCAATATATCAATCTTTATGTCTCGACCATTTCGAGACTCCTCGTCATGTCCGTGATCATATCCAGGACTCCGAACTAACTTCGGTACATCAAAACACAAAACTCATAATACCGATCGTCATCTAACTTTAAGCGTGCGGACCCTACGGGTTCGAGAACTATGTAGACATGACCGATACACGTCTCCGTTCAATAACCAATAACAGAACCTGGATGCTCTTATTGGCTCCTACATATTCTATGAAGAACTTTATCGGTCAAACCGCATAACAACATACGTTGTTCCCTTTGTTATCGGTATGTTACTTGCCCGAGATTCGATCGTTGGTATCTCAATACCTAGTTCAATCTCGTTACCGGCAAGTTTCTTTACTCATTCCGTAATACATCATCTCGCAACTAACTCATTAGTCACAGTGCTTGCAAGGCTTATAGTGATGTGCATTACCGAGACAGCCCAGAGATACCTCTCCGACAATCGGAGTGACAAATCCTAATCTCGAAATACGCCAACCCAACAAGTACCTTCGAAGACACCTGTAGAGTACCTTTATAATCACCCAATTACTTTGTGACGTTTGGTAGCACACAAAGTGTTCCTCCGGTAAACGGGAGTTGCATAATCTCATAGTCATAGGAACATGTATAAGTCATGAAGAAAGCAATAGCAACATACTAAACGATCTTGTGCTAAGCTAACAGAATGGGTCAAGTCAATCACATCATTCTCCTAATGATGTGATCTTGTTAATCAAATGACAACTCATGTCCATGGCTAGGAAACTTAACCATCTTCGGTTAACGAGCTAGTCAAGTAGAAGCATACTAGTGACATTATGTTTGTCTATGTATTCACACATGTATTATGTTTCCGGTTAATACAATTCTAGCATGAATAATAAACATTTATCATGATATGAGGAAATAAATAATAACTTTATTATTGCCTCTAGGGCATATTTCCTTCAACAGAATCATGAACCCGAGTAAGGGGGTTGTGGCATATGGGATAAAGGGGACTTTGATATGTTAATTGTCATGACCGGTTTTCCAATAAAAATATTTATTGAGAAACCAATCTTTAGAATCCAATTTGAGATAAAACCTCCTCACTGGCAGACAAACTTTTGATACAATAAGCCAGTAGCATAAATATATTACAGGGTTGAGCTGACGATGCTCAACAATTTATTACAAGCGTGCCAATAATTATACATAAAGGCGATTAATGACACGAGGGAGTGGTGGCATACTACTGACTCGCAAATATGGTAGAGGTGGAGTAACACAGTGGGGAGTGGATATGGGATTCTCAAACTAACATCCCATCGAGCGTCGAGGTGAAGCTTGATGAATTTATTAGGGTAGCGGAAGCGGATATGAAACAGTGACCAAGTCCAGGGTTGCACGAGACTGACTGGGACTCCTCTAGGCGTCGGATTCGCTATCGAACTCTTCATCCATGAGATCACCTTCGTCAGCATCTGGCCAAATCAACAAGCCAGTGAGTACTTTGAAAGTACTCGCAAGACAGTTCGGACGTAAGATATAACAAATGCCAACATGAAATACATGGATAAGTTAACCAGTACGATCAGACATAGAGGTGATAATGCTGGGTGCCAAACGAGTGTCTGAAAGACTCCTCGAGCGGAAAATGCAGAATAATAATACTGGTGCCAAACGAGTGTCTTAAAGACTCCTCGAGCGGAAAATGCGGAATAATAATACTGGTGCCAAACGAGTGTCTGAAAGACTCCTCGAGCGGAAAATGCGGAATAATAATGCTGGTGCCAAACGAGTGTCTGAAAGACTCCTCGAGCGGAAAATGCGGAATAATAATACTGGTGCCAAACGAGTGTCTGAAAGACTCCTCGAGCGGAAAATGCGGAATAATAATGCCACAATCGGGCGTCTGAGCGACACCACATAAAGGGCTTTAAAAGAAATGCCACAGTCAGGCGTCTGAGCGACACCACATAAAGGGCTTTAAAAGAAATGCCACAGTCGGGCGTCTGAGCGACACCACATAAAGGGCTTTAAAAGAAATGCCACAGTCGGGCGTCTGAGCGACACCACATAAAGGGCTTTAAAAAGAAATGCCATAGTCGGGCGTCTGAGCGACACCACATAAAGGGCTTTTGACTGATAAGGAAATAATATATTCATCATAAATATATTCAACTCATGGAAATAAACGGGTTAGTACATCCACAAGGATAAACATTTAACCGGTCTTAGTGCCCATGTGTCCCACCGGGTAATCTGTCACCAAACTGGCACATGACTGTTAGCAGGGAACTTGGAAATAGATAAGATGATTTAAGGATATAGAGCTCTGCAGAGTTTGTACAAAAATTTCCCACAGTCGACGGATTTCCGTAGTCACTAGGACTAGTTCCGTTACGGTATTTCAGAAGAAAACGCAGCAATCCAGTACACACCCATCCAACTCTTCGATGCCAGGAATCACCCTCAACATCGTCCAAGAAAAACTATTGAGACGGGGAGATCACAATCTCGAATAGCATGGGATCAAATTTATATACGCGCGCTCTAAGGGGTGCCCCCCTCTCGGTCCCAACCGGAAACACCCATGCCCCCTGACCGGATGCCTGGCTTTAATCCAGGGCCATGGAACCAGCATCCCGGCCTCTCCTTTTTGGTGTGTACCCAGAAAGCGGTTTGCATCTTACTAAACCATATCCCTTTCGGGAAACATGTGGTAGTACAGGGAAAGGAAATGGATTTGAACCCAACCGATATGGGTTGGTACTGAAGATAACTTGCATGGCCTAAGACTGGCATGCTACAACACTGCCATCTTACCCATCTTCATGCCAACACATGGCCTTGCATACTCACGTCCAACGACGTGTGAAATCATCGGGCTTACTTGCTCCAACAATGCATAATGAACGGTTCATCGGTATGCTTCACACATGCCATGAAACTATCTATATGCAAACATGCCAAGACACTCATCATATCAAAAGTTCGAACATGCTTGCCTGGTTCAGAGTAGTCGGAGCCTAGCTCGGTGAAGTTCGCGGCCCCGTCACCTCCGTCGGTATCTACGGTACAGAGAAAACATACGCGCTAACGTGAATACCGAGAGATGCAGAAAAAGTATTTCAAATATTTTTCAAATAAATCTGATAAAAAACTAGACAAAATTTTGAAGAGGACAGAAAAAGAATCAATCAAAAATATGCTTCTGATAAAAAGTTATAAAGGTTTTTGCCCAGGGACTCATCTGTAATGAAACAGAAACTTCCCAGGGTCCTATTTATAAAAGCAGAAAACGTTTCAGACTTGAATACGCTGGCTCAGAGGGGAAGACGTATTTTGCCCAAATGCGTTTTCAAAAAACGATTCGAATAAAACGAAGAATCTGACGGGGCGGTCCCACCCGTCAGGTTTGAAAACGAACGGCGCCTTTGGCGCCAGAGAGCCGCGGCGATCGCCGACGGCGATCCATGGCGAGGCAGAGAGATCGAAGGTTACCTCCGTGCTCAGGGTGCCATTCCGCGTTGGTTGTTGTTGGTGGTGGTCGCCGAGAAGCACCACGACGGCGGTGGCCCCTGCTCCGGCGGACGGCGGTTCGGGCGTGGATGGAGGTCGCCGGAGAGAGCTGCACTGATCAAATTGAGGAGGGGGTCAAGGATCTGGTAGCTAGAGAGGGAGATGGACGGAGTTTGGGCGCCGGAGACGGCCTCACCGGAGTGAATCGAGCTGGAGGCCGAGGCGGAGCGGGGTGGCCGGAGTCGGGGGAGGAGACCTCCTCGAGGTCCTCCCAGTGACCTGGCAGGGCGTTGGTGGAGTGTAGGGGTGGTGCGTGCTCGCGGGAGGGCTCGGGGTCTCCTTTTATAGGCGATCCGAGGCGGTGGCCGAGAACGGCGTTCTCCGGCGAGTGATTACGGTGGTGCAGTGCTTGGTCGGGGGAGTTTAGGAGTTGAGCACCGTCGTGGAGGTTCGCGGAGCCCGTTTTGGAGCCAACGGCGTCGGTTTATGCTTGCTGAGGTGGAGCTCGACGGAACGGGATGGCACGGGTCCATCGGCGGCAGAGAGCACGCTCTGTGCGTGCCGAGCCACGACGGTTGTGCTGCATGCGTGTGCTGGCGTGGAGGTGGACACGCGGAGCCATCAGCGGGGTTGGGCAGAGCGGAACGGCGTTGAGCCGCCGTTCTGCTCCCTGTTGGCTGCCACGGCGGTTCAGCCGCCGCGAGACACGCCGGCGTGGTCGGGTCAGAGCGCCACCGACGCCAGGAAGAAGCCAAGCGCGCGTGCGGGGCTCTGGACACGCAGACCAGGCGGCGAGCAACGTGCCAAGGGCACTGTGGGCGCGTGACTGAAGATGATCTGAAGAAATCAACACTGAAGACTGAATTTGCTGAACGTGTTCGAACAGTGCATGCAAGGTGTTCGACAGAATGATCCAGGCATGTAGGGATTTTTCCTTGGGCTGATTTTTGGTGGAGTGACTTCTCATTGCTCTAGTAGGCTGCCTGATTTTTGGTGGAATTTTTGGAGAAGTGTAGATATGAATTTCACCAAATTTGACAAATCTGGTCCAAACTTGCAGGGAGTGTAAGTTGAAAATTTTGAAAAGAAGATGAGTGGATCAAGATGGTTCTGGGTTGTGGGTGCAAAGGACTAGCCAGTAGAGTTGGTTTGAAGCCAAATCTCAAATGAAAAAGGGTACTTGCTTTGAAAATCCATCAGGCTCAAAATAATTGACAGAAAATATTTGAGAGATAAAACAAAATCCAAAACTTGTTTGGATGAGTTGGGATAGGGAATTTGAGTTATTGACAAGGAGGGGAGAAGATGTTGGAGTGGTTTTACCTCATGGGCAAAATACAAGGTCATGGATGGTTTTCAATAGAATGAAAATCCCAAATCTTTTTCATAGAGTTTTTCTTAAAAAGAAAAGACTAAACTCCCAAAAATAAAACCTGAGAAGGGAAACAATAGAGAAGGAGTTTTTAAGAAGGTCAAACCCAAAGCTTGAAGGAGAAAACAGAAATAACAAACCCTAGTCAAGGAAAAGGATTTTTAAGAGGGTTGTTTTTCTGAAAGCCTCAAATCTCAAGGAAAATCCAGCAAGGATTTTTGCAAAAACCCAAATGAAATTTTTGGAGTGTCACATTAATGCTATGGTTGGGTTTTACCTTAATGATCTTTAGTAGTTGCGGATGCTTGCTAGAGTTCCAATCATAAGTGCATATGATCCAAGAAGAGAAAGTATGTTAGCTTATGCCTCTCCCTCGTGTGAAATTGCAATGATGACTACCGGTCTTGTTAACAATTGCCTAGGACAATTCCGCACACTGATCCATCATTATTCCACACTCGCTATTTATAATATTTAGTAATATATTCTAACTTTATGATAACAACACCTACTTCTTTGTTTTAGCTCTCCGATATCATGCAAAGTTATCCTCTTCATACCCACAACGTAGTTTTATTTCTTGTTTCTAGTTGGAAGCAAACGTTCGGTGTACGTAGAGTCGTATTAGTGGCAGATAGGACTTGAGAGAATATTGATCTTACCTTTAGCTCCTTGTGGGTTCGACACTCCATACTTATCACTTCCACCTTTGGGAATTGCTACGATGATTACCTGCACTTGGGGATTATCATACTACTTCATCAGAAATTCATAAGATGAAGTGCAATGGGTTGATATCCTCGAGATACCAGGGGGTAATACTCGAAGGTAGAACAAAATAGAGGTTGGGCAGGCATACTGATCTGCAGAAGGCTAGTAATTTAACTTGTCTGAGAAATAGAATCAAAGGAGAACAATCATGGTCAGGTCCACGGTTCCAAAGGATCAATTCACAGATACCAGATGATATTTATCAAGGAAATAGTTATTATTACAAGAAGCTTCCATGATAGGATCTACATCATGTCCATGGGCATGAACACAAAGTTCAAGGTCGACTCCCACTTCTCTAATGCATAACCTTTCATTCACTTCTCGCCTTCGACGAAGTTGTCTTGAAATTTTATCTGACATAGCAACAATAGAGTATGGCCCGTAGTAGTTTCCGGGTTCACACAGATTAAAAAAGGCATAGGTTCAACCCATCAGGGTCTCTTAGGAACATATACCACAAACTTCAGGAGTAAATAACACAAGCTCGAACGTAGAGCATGTTTGGTCAATCAGAGGATAGGATTTACCAATGGAGAAAGAACTTCCAAAGTGATTGAATATGAAGGACGCTATCGGATAAAATCCAACAAAGGACCCGGTGGTCCTCAGGGCTGATGTGAGCATCGGTACCCAACTAGAGGAAGAAATAATGCAAGGAGATCAGACTATAGAAACAACTGACTAATTAAAAGCTCAAATGCAAAAGAATTATGATTTCCGATAAAGGGATCGAAAGCAAACACTTTGATTAAGGATGGATAAGTTGCATAGGCTTAGGGGTACAATCAATGGCAATCCGATTGGTCAAGAACCAGCTCATGTTTAAAATGATGTCTGAGCCAGAAGGATAAATCCTGAGGATTGCGAGCATCCATAGCATATTGAATCAATAGACTCAAAATGATAGTGACAAAGGATGCCAATAAGATTACTAGGCTTATGGGATTAACAATAATGTAAGCAAGAATTTCAAGAGCAATGGGAGGCTGAGGATTTTCGGAAGATCGAATGGTATTTTGAAGATTGGTGACATACATGAATCAACTGGGGATGAGTGGATACTCGGTAAGTGCGAGAAATTATCCGTAGGGGTATTCATGTGGCAAAGAACTGCAAGGCAGTAGGCACAAAGTATTCTCGGAACATTAGAGAGAATTTCGGGGTATCGCGTAATAACAAGATCAAGGGGGAGTGGTTGTATGAATGGCAAGTGTACTTGGTTATCCATTGGGGTTTATCGATGGAATGGAATTTCAAAAGCGATGGCACAAAGTATTGAGGGAACATCGGAGAGTAACTTCGGAATCTTCTAGTGCATCAAGCGATCATCTATATCGAGTGGCTCTCCGGGAGGAAGTAGTAACGAGAACCTAGAGTTAGAGTTAATAAAACCATTTATCCCGAGTACAAGAGACATAAGATTCCCACAGTATAGACGAGGAATAAAAGATCCTAATACCACCCAATGGCGACTTCGACCCGTAAGCCACACAACTATGTTCTTAAAAGTTTAGCATTGACTAGACTCAACTTCGGCCAAGGAGTTGGAAAGGGGGATTCCTACAGGCAGTCGGCTCTGATACCAACTTGTGACGCCCTCGATTTAATCGTACACTAATCATACACGCAAACGTGTACGATCAAGATCAGGGACTCACGGGAAGATATCACAACACAACTCTAAAAATAAAATAAGTCATACAAGCATCATAATACAAGCCAGGGCTCGAATACAAGTGCTCGATCATAGACGAGTCAGCAGAAGCAACAATATCTAAGTACAGACATAAGTTAAACAAGTTGCCATAAGATGGCTAGCACAAACTGGGATACAGATCGAAAGAGGCGCAGGCCTCCTGCCTGGGATCCTCCTAAACTACTCCTGGTCGTCGTCGGCCTGAACGTAGTAGTAGGCACCCTCGGTGTAGTAGGGGTTGTTGTCGACGGTGGCGTCTGGCTCCTGGGCTCCAACATCTGGTTGCGATGTCCGAGAAGAAGAGGAAAAGGGGGGAAAGAGGGAGCAAAGCAACCGTGAGTACTCATCCAAAGTACTGGCAAGCATGGATCTACACTACATATGCATGGGTATCTGTGTAAAGGGGCAATATCAGTGGACTGACTGCAGAATGCTAGAATAAGAGGGGGATAGCTAGTCCTATCGAAGACTATGCTTCTGGCATCCACCATCTTGCAGCATGTAGAAGAGAGTAGATGCTAAGTTCACCAAGTATCATCGCATAGCATAAACCTACCCGGCAATCCTCCCCTCGTCGCCCTGTGTGAGAGCGATCACCGGGTTATATCTGGCAATTGGAAGGGTGTGTTTTATTAAGTATCCGGTTCTAGTTGTCATAAGGTCAAGGTACAACTCCGAGTTGTCCTATTTACCGAGGATCACGGATATTCGAATAGATAAACTTCCCTGCAGGGGTGCACCACATTACCCAACACGCTCGATCCCTCTAGCCGTACACACTTTCCTGGGTCATGCCCGGCCTTGGAAGATCAACACGCCGCAGCCCCACCTAGGCATAACAGAGATGTCAGCACGCCGGTCTAAATCCTATGCGCGCAGGGGTCTGGGCCCATCGCCCATTGAACACTTGCACGTTGCGTATACGGCCGGTAAGCAGACCTAGCCTCCCTAATACAAGAGCAGGCGTTCCAGTCCAATCCGGCGCGCGCCGCTCAGTCGCTGACTTCAAGAAGGCTTCGGCTGATACCACGACGTCGAGTGCCCATAACTGTTCCCGCGTAGTTGGTTAGTGCTTATAGGCTAGTGGTCAGACTCAGATCAAATACCAAGATCTCGTTAAGCGTGTTATTTTAAGTAACCGCGGATGCCGACCAGGGCCACACCCACGTCTCACCTAGGTGGTCTCAACCTGCCCTGTCGCTCCACCACAAAGATCCATAGAGAGGGCCGTCGAGAAAGTATGTCCTTTCAGCCCCTAATCCGTGAATCAACCGCAGGTACTCAATGAGCCGACCCAACTTTAGTCACCACATGTATCATGTATTATGTACATAAGTATAAACCTGTGATCATCTCCCGACTGATCATGACTCGGTAGTATAGCATGGCAGACGGACAAGAATGTATGGCCACTGATGGAATACTAGCATCCTGTACAAAACATTTAGGATTGCAGGTATGGGTAACAACTGTAGCAACAATGACAGGCTATGCATCAGAATAGGATTAACGTAAAGCAGAAACATGCTACACTACTCTAATGCAAGAAGCAGAGAGAAGGAATAGGTGATATCGGATTGATCAAGGGGGGGGGGGCTTGCCTGGTTGCTCTGGCAAGGAGGGGTCATCAACAATGTAGTCGATCGAGGCACCAACAGCGGCGTCAGCCTCGTAGTCTACCGGAGAGAAGAGGGGGAAGAAACAATGAATACAATGCAAACAGATGCATATCGATGCATGACATGACAAGTAATAGTGCCAGGTGTGCCCTAACGCAGTAGGAGATGGTACCAGCGAAGGGGGCAAACATCCGGGAAAGTATCCCCGGTGTTTCGCGTTTTTGGACAGATGAACCGGAGGGGGAAAGTTGTGTGTACGCCATGCTAGGGATGTGTTGCGGACGAACGGGCTACATATCCAGATTCGTCTCGTCGCTCTGAGGAACTTTCATGTAGAAAGTTTTTCCATCCGTGCTACGATTTATTTTACATTAATTTTAAAAGATTTAATCAATTATTAAATTATTTCGAAAATAGCATTATTGCATCAGCACGACGTCTTTGATACGTTCCACCGTATCTATAATTTTTGATTGTTCCATGCCAATATTCTACAACTTTCATATACTTTTGGCAACTTTTTATACTATTTTTGGGACTAACATATTGATCCAGTGCCCAGTGCAAGTTCCTGTCTGTTGCATGTTTTTTGTTTCGCAGAAAACCCATACCAAACGGAGTGCAAACGGGATAAAAACTAACGGAGATTTTTTTGGAATATTTAAGATTTTTGGGAAGAAGAATCAACGCGAGACGATGCCCGAGGGTGCCACGAGGCAGGGGGCGCGCCATAGGGGTTCAGGCGCACCTTGGACCCTCGTGGCCACCCCGTAAGGCGGTTGGAGCCCTTCTTTCACCGCAAGAAAGCTAATTTTCGGATAGAGATCGTGTCCAAAATTCAGCCCAATCGGAGTTACCGATCTCCGGTTATAAAAGAAACGGTGAAAGGCCAGATCTGGGAGCTAAGAAACAGAGAGAGACAGAGAGACAGATCCAATCTCAGAGGGGCTCTCGCCCCTTCCTTGCCATGGAGACCAAGGACCAGAGAGGAAACCCTTCTCCCGTCTAGGGAGGAGGTCAAGGAAGAACAAGGAGGAGGGGGGCTCCCTCCCCTCGCTTCTGGTGGCATCGGAACGCCACCGGGGGCCATCATCATCACCACAATCTTCACCAACAACTTCACCACCATCATCACCAACTCTTCCCCCCTCTATGCAGCGGTGTAACTGTCGGTGTCAAAACCGGCGGGTCTCGGGTAGGGGGTCCCGAACTGTGCGTCTAAGGCGGATGGTAACAGGAGGCGGGGGACACAATGTTTACCCAGGTTCGAGCCCTCTCGATGGAGGTAATACCCTACTTCCTGCTTGATTGATCTTGATGATGTGAGTATTACAAGAGTTGATCTACCACGAGATCGTAGAGGCTAAACCCTAGAATCTAGCCTATGATTATGATTGTTGTTGTCCTACGGACTAAATCCTCCGGTTTATATAGACACCGGAGAGGGCTAGGGTTACACAGAGTCGGTTACAAGGGAGGAGATCTACATATCCAAATTGCCAAGCTTGCATTCCACGCAAAGGAGAGTCCCATCCGTACACGGGACGAAGTCTTCAATCTTGTATCCTCATAGTCCAACAGTCCGGCCAAAGTATATAGTCCGGCAGTCTGAGGACCCCCTAATCCAGGACTCCCTCAGTAGCCCCTGAACCAGGCTTCAATGACGATGAGTCCGGTGCGCAGATTGTCTTCGGCATTGCAAGGCGGGTTCTTCCTCCGAATACTCCATAGAAGATTTCGAACACAAGGATAGTGTCCGGCTCTGCAAAACAAATTCCACATACCACCGTAGAGAGTATAATATTTCCACAAATCTAATCTGCTGACAACTTTTCATAACGTGCCGTCCTGCCGTGGTCCGGTCATTACGAACCGTTTTTCCCAGCCTGCCGCTACACGTGTTGCGAGGCGGATTTATTGGCACGTCTTGTCAAAGCAGAGATCGTGTTCCCCTTATCACGGGATTCTCATCAATACGGGTGTTGGCAACCCACTCGTGCCTGCTGGTATGACTCCTCAATTTTAGGCAAGTTCCAAATGGCCACACAGAGGATGCTTGATATTCACCGTCTTTATAAAGGGGCCAAGGCCTGTCCTTTTCTTCTCGCGCTTGATCCTTCCCTTCCCCCACCTCGAATTCCAACACCCAAGGCTCAGGATAAGCGCTTCGGACCTTCAATCATGTCCAGATCCAACCTTCGAGGCCGGTGGATGGCCTCCTCTGTCATAGAGGAGGACATCAAGAAGCTAGGTATCTGACCGCCAAAATCTCACACAGGCTGCCTGCTCAAGGGTAGGTCATCCCTACTCCTGAACCAAACGAGAGTGTCGTATTTGTTTCCAACTTCCTCCGAGGGCTAGGCTTTAGTCTTGATCCCTTTGTTAGAGGGCTTATGTTCTATTACGGGCTTGATTTCCATGATCTGGCTCCGTATTCCATCCTTCACATCTCATCGTCCATCGTCGTGTGTGAGGCCTTCCTCCGCATCACCCCACACTTCGGCTTATGTCTCAAGACCTTAAATGTGAAGCCGAAGATAATCGATGGGCGACACGCAGAATGCGGAGGTGCCATAATAAGCAAAGGCGCCAATGCTCCGTGGCCAAAGGGTTCCTTCCCGGAGATGTCCAACTTATGGCAGCGGGAGTGGTTTTACATCACGGCTCCCCGAAGTACTAAGTGGGCAGCTGCCCCCGCCTTTCGTTCGGGCTCCCCGCCACAACTGGCGTCATGGGTCAACAAGGGGTTGGACTGGGGGCCGGTTAATGACGTGTCGACATTGCAGAGTCGCATCCGAGATCTCCTCAAGAGAGATGTCAGCCTTGTCAAGGTAATGCAAGTCATGCTAGTTCATCGGGTCCTGCCATGCCAACGTTGTCCTCTCCGTATGTGGGAGTTCAACCCAGAAGGACCGCGAACTATTCAACAATTCTTCGGCATGACGCTTGAAGGGATGTATGGATTGTTCTTTGGATCATGAATAAAGTGTCCGGACACCACCGAGGATGCGGGTCTAAACTGGAATCAACCAGATACCCATGTAAGTAATTCCACGTCCGAACACGCTGTCTTTTTATTTATCACAACATCATTCTGAAAAGTCGCTCTTTGACCAGGACTGGATAAAAAAGGCGAAGATGATCAGCTGTTCGGCCCCACTTCCCGAAGGCTCGCTAGATCCTGTACTAGCCAGGATGCTTGAGCATGCACCTTATCAAGTGCTATCAGAGGAAGATAAAGGGAGGAATAAAGAAGCCGAGAGCGGGCCTCACGCATTACTCATCCAAACCGGGGGAATTAGTATCTCCGCGAAGGAGGATAACCGGGGAGAAGAATCTAAAATTCCCTCTCCCCAAGGATGGAAGAGGACCGCCTCTGAAGATTTGGAAACGAGGGTTTCCAAATGAGGGAAGAAACCTTCACCAGGGGGCCCTACCCCGGAGGGCATCCTTACTGCACAGTGCCTGCAAAGGGATCAGCCCTCCACCAAGCCGTAAGTGAACAAGAGTACTTTTAGTAAATATATCCTGCTTCATCTCCGAGGACAATAACCGAGACGTATGTCTTGCAGTTCGGATCGTAGCCCTTCTCGACAGAGTTCGTCTTCGGGGGATCTTCTTCCGGAGATGATGGAGAGCGAAACGCCTCCCCCTGTCTCCCCGCCTCATGAGGCGGACGACCCTGAGGTGTCGTCACGGAGGATTTTTCCTGATCCGCCAAGGCCGGAAGGTAACCCTTCGGCCACCCGAAGTCCGGAGTATTCGGCTCCTAAGGAGAGCAACAGAAAGAGTCCGGGACTACCCGGTGCACAACCGGACGCACTGATGGGTCTTTTGGAGCAAGCGGCTATCTCAGAGGCGCATCATACTTTGATGGGTGCAGTGGTTGAGAGGATTTCATCTGCCAAAAATGGGTTGCATGAAGATTTTATGAGCCTGCTAAAAGGCTTTGAGGTACGCGAAGTATATATATATATATATATATATATATATATATATATATATATATATATATATATATATTGACGATACCGCACACGCTAGGTGTGCCCTATACAGATAGTAGCCCCTGAGACTCTGGTTGCTGTCCAAGGGCGGCAAACAGAGGATCATAGTCCCAGGTAATGATCATGCTGCTTTTATGTGCAGGCGGCTGAGGGTCCGGTGGCTGGCCGGACTGGTGAGTTTGCCAAACTGAGGCGACAACTTGATGCGGCAGATTCCGACATCGTGCTCATAAACAAGCGGCTTGACGAGGCACAGGGTATGTATTCTCTGGTGGTCAACCGATATTAAGAGGAGCATGATGCTAGTATTTGTAATATGCTGTGACTACAGATGGAGCTGCCGCCGTGGAGACCCTTCGGGCGGAGCTTGCCCGAGCCAAGGAACAATCCAGGAGAAGCGATGCGGCCGCCCTAAAGGCGGCCGAAGAGTTAAAGGCCGAACAGGCTGCTCATCGCCAGAGCGAAGATAAAATAGCCAAGATGGCTGTTGAGCTGAAGGATGCCGCCGACTGGTATGAGCTTCTTGAAAAGGAAATCCAAGCGAAAGCGGCGGACCTGAAGAAATCCATGCTAGCAGCCAAGGAAACACTACCAAAAAAATACACTTCCGTGATGATACGTGTTTGTCACAGTAGGTCACATTTTTTTGTCATGCATGTACATCCATGACAAATTTATGACAGAATCAAGATAGTCATACCTGTGCTGTCGTAGAAGTGTTCCACGACATTACCAAAATTATCATCACGGAAGTGTCCACTTCCATGACAATAAATCGCGCATCACAGAAGTGCTTTCGTCAAGGGTGACCGACACGTGGCATCCACCATAACGGAACGCTATTAAGCTATCGGGTCGGGTTTTCGATCCGATAACCCGTTAACAGCCCCGACCAATGGGAATTTTCCACGTGTAAAATCATCATTGGCTAGAGGAAACACATGTTGGCTCACCTTGGGACAGATGTCATCCGCTCATTGGACAGAAGGCGCCTATGATACGGCAACACATGGCACGGCCCAACAGAGGCCCATTCTTGTGAAAAGGCCGGCCCGTTTGACTTGGTCAAAAGGTGGCGGCCCGGCCCACGGGAAGCCTGCTAACGGCCTGTTCGCATATAGCCCATTTACAGCCCGCTAACCCAGGGCCCGTTACGCCCTATCCGAATTAGGCCCAGTAGCGTCATCTGGGCCGTCCAATATGATTCAGCCCATTTTAACTTCCGGCCCATGTGTGGCCCATGATTTCTTTCGGCCCATATGAGGACCTTTGTAACTCTTGGCCCATTAAGGGCCCGTGGTGAATCTGGGCCGTAATGAACAGTGTATCACTTTATACCCATTAACGGCCCATTATTCCATTGGGCCGTTTCCAGCCCAAGTTATCTTTCGTCCTTCTCAGGGCCCATTGATTCTTGGGCTCATTTGCAGCATTCGGTTACATACGGCCCGTTACTGTCATTTTCTGCTTGTGGGCCAAATTTAGCCTGTCGTTACAGTCGTTCTACATGAACAGTTGTTCTTCAGGTTTAGGCACTTGTTCTACATGAACAGAGTACAGTAAGACGCAAGAATATAACACTTAAAAATAGAAAATGAGCTCATAGACCTTACCACATTCTTGGTTCGGGACCAGTACAGAACAAGGCATTCCCAGTCATCGTCCAGTAAATGTGTCTCAGGAGAACGTAAGGGAATTGGATGAGTTTCTTTGCCGGTGAAGTACGTTTTCTTCAGGTAATTCTGATACTGCCACCAAGCATTCTTGAAGATAGCAGAAGTATTAGCACAGGTTACCTCATCCAGAGTTTCCAAATCGGTCCTTCTCTATAGAGAAAAATGGGAAAATTTGCTGTATTATAACCATCATGGAGGTAGGATGTATGGGATGAAGCAAAGGAATTGCCATGAATAGCATTACTTACACATAACTCCTGGACAAACACCTGCAACTGGCATTTTCCTTCATCTTCAGTATAATATTTCCAAGATGGGAAGATACGCACATACGATTTAACAACATCAAATGCGATAGATGCTAAACTACGACTAGCTGGTTGTGCTTCCTTCACAGGAATAGGCGTACTAACTGGTGGAGTTGGGGTTCGCCGTGCTAGTACTGGCCCTTTGGGCACTGGAGCTGCCTTACTAACTGCTCTTATTTGGGAGCTCTGTGGTGGAGATGGTGTTGTGTCAACAGGAACTGGGTTACTATCGGCTGGGGTTGGGGTTAGATTGGGTGAAGCTGGTTCTCTGTCTATCGCAGTAGGGGTACAATCTGCAAGAGTTTGGGTTATGTGTGGTAGGGCTGGTTCTTGCGCATGTACAACCAGGGTGCTATCTCCACCAAGAGGTAGCACTGTTTTATTTGAATACTGTGTTTTTAGTCCGCTAGATACTGGCATCACCCGCTCCAATTCAAATGGCTGATAAACAGGAAACATAGTTGAATGTACAGACATTGTATGAGAGACAAATGCAATAGATAGTGTGGAAAAAAGAGGGCATGAAATAGTTGACATGTATATTGTTTAACTAAAACGGATAGCATGACATAATTTCACATATATGATGTCTATCTAAACTGGATAGCATAGCATAACATAATTTAAAGATATGATGAATAACTAAACAGGATCGCATGACATAATTCACCTACATGTTATCTAAGTAATCAGGATCACATCATTTAATTCACATATGTGATTTATATGCTAAACAGAGGGCATTCGATATGATGTCTGAACTAAGAACATGGTGTTGAATATTGTGTATATGATGTCTAAACTATGCAATGCAAGACACCGTATGCATGATATGAGCAGTATAACCGTGCCAAGTTAGAGCATACACCTCAGTGGGGGAATAGGACTGGTCATCTGTCTCTGAATCCATCTCTGAGGAGCTATCGGGACCCAACAAGAGATCTGCTTCGACAGGTAGCACTGTCTGCTCTGGAGGCCTTGTTTTCACTCCAGATTTTTCCATCTCCCACCCAAATGGCTGATTCACAGGAAGAGTAGTTTAATGTACAAACATTGTCGACAAATGGAAATGTAATGAAGAAAAGGATGGACAAGATATCATTCAAATATATGATGCCTGGTTAAACAGGATGACATTGCACATTTCACATATATTATGGCTGGCTAAAAGACATGAGACTGCATAATTCCCATATATGATATAGAAACTAAACAGGTGGCATTACAGAACATGTCTAAACTAAGCAGATGACATATATGATGTCAAAAGTAGGTACTTCAAGGCAACATATGCATGATATGACTAACATCATCATGCCAAAGTAGAGCAAACACCTTGGGGGGTAAATAGGAGTGGTCAGCGGTCTGAATCCGCCTCAGAACAGATATCTTCCTTTGGGTTACAATCTGGAGGGGGGTGGGGAGGGTTTGCCATTGAATCCACCATGGAGCGATGTCTGCATGACATTGTATTGCTGCGCAAAACTCTTCTCTTTTTCTCTACATGTTCAGCATGACTGTGTACAATATCTGGCATGCATACGAAAAAAATATGGTGAGATTATGTAAGGAGAGCATGCGGAAATTTAGAGTGATGGTAACAACCAGTGGATCGACATTTTTCCGTTGAACCAAAATAGCCCTAATGGATCGACGTGAATGTATAGTAATAAGTGATGCAACAAGTGTACAACCTCTTTGCCGTAGCCATGTCGACCTCAGCATCATTGGGTTGGTCGCTGATGCAGTTGAGGCAGAGGTGGCTTTCGGAGGTGTGGAGGAAGATCTAAGGAATCTGTAGATAGCGTCCAGGGCACTGCTCTGTTGTGATGGATCATTTTGTCGTTGGAGCAGCTTCGGTGAGCCGTAAGACGTCAAGGCTGAAGCAGCACAAGTCATACATCGTCAATCTCAAGTGGGATTCTAATAGCATCTCCAATAGATGATGTAAAATGGATGTAAAATTAAAATCACCAAAAACCACCTGACTACAACAGATGAGGTAAAAACTGTTGACTCTGAACTTAACTGTCGAAACTAAAATTTACTGTGGAATCTGAATGCTACTATCGAAACTGAACGCAATGGTAGCAGAGAGGCACTTGACATGTAGTTTAGGGAGGGCCTGCAGTTCATCTTCAACCTGCACCCCCCTGAGCCGCCAGCCACCACCGACCGAACCGTCGGCCCCAGCGCCGCCTCGCCGCCCCGAAACAACTCGCCACCGCCGCCCCGGCCAGCCCTCTAGGCCCCCCGCCCCCACCCTAAACCCTAAGATAGATAGTGGGGTACCTCTCCGGCGAGCCCCCGTCCCCGCTGCGGGTGTGTAACGCCCCGATTCCGATACGCCAGGTGTCCGCCAGTTAGTCGCCGTCGTTGCCATGACATGTGCTTGCGTGTTGCACTTTGCCATGTCATCATCTGCATTTCATATCATGTCATCATGTGCATTGCATTCACATACGTGTTCGTCTCTTGCATCCTCATGTTTTTAAAACTTGCATCCGTCCCGGTCTCCCCAGTCCTCTCCGTTGTCCGTTCCGATCCCAGTTACACTTGCACGCGCCCGCAGCACCTCCGAAATATTATTTTATAAGTGGCCGGAGTGTCGTGTTTTGTCAGGACCTTGTTCTTTCCTTGCTTATCCATTTAACCGGAGTGTCGTGTTTTCATTCGAGCTCTCTCATCTCATCAAGTTTTGCCCCCCTTCTCAACCGGAGTGATGTCTGAAATCTTTCTTACCCCTTGTGCCATTCTTTTAATAGTTCCGGAGGCAGTGTGTTGTTAATCTCATCAAGTATCCTCTCATCTTGCCAAGTTCATGTTCAAATCCCTTCCATTTTCAGTCGGAGTGCTGCCAAATTATATCATTCTTATTCCTTCTCTATCTTGTTTTAACCGGAGTGGTTTCAATATCTATCTTATCACTAAACCGCTGGGTTCTCGTCATATCCCATGTTCCTCTTTTCTAACGGAGTGTTTTCAACTTTGTTCATCTTCGTTGTTTTCGTTCTTTCATTTTGCTCAACCTCTCAAGGTTCTTTGGTTTCACTCATTTGGCAAAGAAGCAACTTAGTGTTACCTCTTCTCTTCCTCTTCCGTTTCCCTCCGGTGCCATCTTAGATCTCGGGGCAAGATCCTCTCGTAGTGGTGGAGTGTTGTAACGCCCCGGTTTCGATGCGCCAGGTGTCCTCTAGTTAGTCGCCGTCGTTGCCATGACATGTGCTTGCGTGTTGCACTTTGCCATGTCATCATCTGCATTTCATATCATGTCATCATGTGCATCGCATTCGCATACGTGTTCGTCTCTTGCATCCTCATGTTTTCAAAACTTGCATCCGTCCCGGTCTCCCCGGTCCTCTCCGTTGTCCGTTCCGAGCCCAGTTACACTTGTACGTGCCCGCAGCACCTCCGAAATATTATTTTATAAGTGGCCGAAAAATGTTCTCGGAATGGGTCGAAACCTGGCATGTGGTTTTATTATAGTGTAGACAGAGCGCCTGTCAAGTTTCGTCGCATTCGGAGCTCGTTTGATAGCCCAACCGTTAAACATATAGCGGCACCGTTGCCGTTATTCTCGCCGGACGTTTCGGTCTCCGGAACAGTCGCCGGGCCTCACTTCTCTTCTCTCCTCTCATCCCAACTCATCTGCACAGCCCACCTAGGCCCAGCCTACCTCTCCTCGTGTCCGGAACCGCCCGATCGCGATCGGAGGGTCTAAAAAACCCCCTAGACCAAACCCTAGCCAAAAACTGCTATTTATAGACCCCCCATGCCATTTTTGGCCTCCACCTACCTTCCCCCTCGGGATCCGAGCCCTCCACGTCGCAGCCGCCGCCCTCCACCTCCAAATCCGCGCCGGCCACCTCGCCTCCGCCGCTTGGCGCGTAGCCATTGGCTGCGCCACCACCGCGCCGCCGCCCGTGGCCACTCCCCTTGCGCCACGTCGCCCTGCCTCCCTCCTCCTCCCGCAGGGCCCGCCGGGCCCATCACAGGCCCGCCCCGGGCCAGATCTGGGCCCGGACGAGCCCGCGCGATGCCGCCGCCAGCCCGCCGCCCTCGCTCCCGTCCGCCGCAGGCGCCCGAGCGTCGTACCCCGCGCGCCGGCGTCCGTCTGTCTGCGCCGCCGCCCGGGGGCCCGCGCGCCTCCCGGCGAACCCCCCCGCCGGTCCCTTCCCTCGCCGCCACCGGCGACCGTCGCCCCGCGCCGTCCCTTCGTCCTCCTTGCGCCGGGATCCGGCGAGGCCGCCGCCCCTTGCCCGGATCCGGTGACCGCGCCGCCGCCTGCCTCGTTTTCCGCGCCGGGTCAACCCTAGATCCGGAGGTGATATTTTTTGTCTAAGTCCCTATGTAGTTGCATTATCATGACATGTTCATCGTGCCATAACTTGCTGCATACTACTCCGTTTTGGGCGTGTGGTATGTCAAATTGTTCGTACCGATGAGTACATCATTTCATCTCATTGCATCATTTTCATTTGAGCTCGTCTTGATGCCCGAAATGCTGTTAGAAGAGGGCTATGTGATGTTAGTTTCAGATCTGTTTCAGAACATGCACTTTTGTCATTTTTGCCATGATTGATGTGTGCACCCTATGAAGTTGAGCCCTACATGTGTTTTGTAATATGCCATGCCATCTTTCCAGAGGTTTATGCCATGTATTTTTTTGATCTTTGTGGTGACTAGCACAAGCATGCAAACTAGGGATCATAATGTTGCTGATTTCAGAGACTTAGTAATTTCACTAAGTCATGTCCTGCTGTTATTTTTATGCCATGGGTTCATGTTGTTTCAGAGAGATCTATGCCTCTTTTGAGCATGATCAGTAAGGGTGCTTTGGACATATGGATTTGTTCTATGGAGTATCATAGCTTGAGTCAATCGAGCTCTACTTTTGCTATAAAATGTTACTGGCAGATTGTTTACATGTTATTCGATATTGCCAAGTTTGTTGTAGTTGATCCTTGCATGCTATGATGTTGTTCTTGTCATGTCTAGTTTCTATTCCAGGTCTTCTTGATGTATGTATGCTTAGTTTATCATGCAATGCTCTGTAGTGAGTGCATCGAGCTCATAAACATGCCTACTTGCTATCTGTTTTTGACATGTCCAGTTTTCTGCTAAGTCTGAAACCTGTAACGAAACCTGCTTAATTGACATGGGTGTTATTATATTTTCTGATCCTTTTTGACTTATGGTCAGTAAGGGACTTTTGTTAAGTGCTTTTAGTAGATTCATGCCATGCCTTATTTTGCTATGTACTATTATTGTAGCATGTTGTTTGCTTGCTCTAAACATGTCATCCTGATGTTAATTTCTGGCATGATAGTATTTTCACTAAGTCTGTGAACCTGTTATCTTTTGCACTTTTGCCATGCTTGTTTGAACCTGTTGTGGTGTGATTTAGCCATAGCTCAGTGTTCATATTTTGTAAAACATCTTGAGCAGATCACTGCCATATGCTTTGCTCATATGTTTGGGTGCAGTAGCTTAATTTCTTGTTGCTTGCTAAGTGGCATCATGCTGTTAAACGTAGAAATACGTCATTCTTGTTTTGCTTGTCATTTGCAAACCGTGTATCCGGTTCCGGTGATCTTTATATCGATTTCAACCGAAATCACCTCACCTTTCCAGTGGCATACTTGGTTTGCCAAGATTATGCCTTGTTCATCTTTTCCTTCTGGAGCACGCATATGCATTGCATACCACATCTCGCATATCATTCCATGCTTGCATCTTGTTGTTTGTGCATTGCATCGTGGTTGATAGTTGTTCCTTTGCTTGTGTTCTTGTTTTGGGTAGAGCCGGGAGACGAGTACGTGAACGAGGAACCTGTTGAGAACGCTTACGAGGACCAAGCTTTCGACAACTCTGAGAACTTTGCAGGCAAGATGACCATACCCTCGAAATCACTTCTATCTTTGCTTGCTAGTTGCTCGCTCTTTTGCTATGCCTATGCTGCGATACCTACCACTTGCTTATCATGCCTCCCATATTGTTAAACCAAGCCTCTAACCCACCTTGTCCTAGCAAACCGTTGTTTGGCTATGTTACCGCTTTGCTCAGCCCCTCTTATACGTTGTTAGTTGCAGGTGAAGATGAAGTTTGTTCCTTGTTGGAACATGGAGATGATGTTCCTTGATTGGAACATGTTTACTTGTTGGAATATCACAATATATCTTATTTAATTAATGCATCTATATACTTGGTAAAGGGTGGAAGGCTCGGCCTTATGCCTGGTGTTTTGTTCCACTCTTGCCGCCCTAGTTTCCATCATACCGGTATTATGTTCCCGGATTTTGCGTCCCTAACGCGGTCGGGTGATTTATGGGACCCCCTTGACAGTTTGCTTTGAATAAGACTTTTCCAGCAAGGCCCAACATTGGTTTTACCATTTGCCTACCACCTACACATTTCCCTTGGGAGTAGCTAACCCGAGGGTCATCTTTATTCAGCCCCCCCCTCGGGCCAATGCTTGTCTAAGTGTTGGCCCAAACTAGAGCGCTTTGCAGCGCCACCTCAAGGAAACTTGGGGTCTGGTTTTAGTTGTACGGACAGCTCATCCGGTGTTGCCCTGAGAACGAGATATGTGCAGCTCCTATCAGGATGTCGGCGCATCGGGCGGCTTTGCTGGACTTGTTTTATTACTGTCGAAATGTCTTGTAGCCGGGATTCCGAGACTGATCAGGTCTTCCCGGGGAGAAGGAATATCCTTCGTTGATCGCGAGAGCTTATCATGGGCTAAGTTGGGACACCCCTGCAGGGTATTATCTTTCGAAAGCCGTGCCTGCGGTTATGAGGCAGATGGGAATTTGTTAATGTCCAGTTGTAGAAAACCCGAAGTTGATCTTAATTAAAATACACCAATCGCGTGTGTAACTATGATGGTCTCTTCTCGGTGGAGTCCGGGAAGTGAACACGGTGTTGGAGTTATGCTTGACGTAGGTTGTTCTAGGATCACTTCTTGATCATAGTTGTTCGACCGTGCTTTTGCCTCCTCTTCTCGCTCTCATTTGCGTATGTTAGACACCAGATATGCTAGACGCTTGCTGCAGCTCCACCTCACTACCCTGTCCTACCTTTAAGCTTAAATAGTCTTGATCTCGCGGGTGTGAGATTGTTGAGTCCCCGTGACTCACAGATACTTCCAAAACCAGTTTGCAGGTGCCGATGAAGCTGTGCAGGTGACGCACCCGAGCTCAAGGAGGAGCTCGATGAAGATCTTGTTCGTTGTGTTGTTCCGTTTCAGTTGATCAGTAGTGGAGCCCAGTCGGGACGATCGGGGATCTGTGTAGCATTTGGGGTAGTCTTCTTTTATTTTGGTTCCGTAGTCGGACCTTGATTGTATCTGTATGTTGTAATGCT
Organism: Aegilops umbellulata; assembly: GCA_032464435.1. Lineage (NCBI taxonomy): Eukaryota > Viridiplantae > Streptophyta > Magnoliopsida > Poales > Poaceae > Aegilops > Aegilops umbellulata. The sequence goes on along the minus strand of CP136059.1, from coordinate 328,664,741 downwards.
TTACTCATGTATTGTGTGAAGTGGCGATTGTAAGCGAACTATGTATCTCTTTCACTTATGAATTACATGGGTTGTGTGAAGATTACCTCACTTGCGACATTGCTTTCAATGCGGTTATGCCTCTAAGTCGTGCTTCGACACGTGGGAGATATAGCCGCATCGAGGGCGTCACAGGGTGGTTCTTTCTTAACTCCGGCGAGCCCCCCAACCCCTGAAAATCGACTGACCCAAAAGTCGATTCAGTCGACTAAAGTGTGGCTTAATCGGAGCGAGTGATCGAGCGAGAGCCGGAGCAGCAGCAATAGATCTGGCTGGTATGGACGCCGCCGCTGAAGGGGCCTCACACTGGGGGAGAGCCGCCGTGGAGATGTCGCCCGCGGCGCTGGCTTCAAGGTAGCCGCTCCATGGGGGTGCGGGATGGAGCACCGTCGGCGCCGGGAGGTCGAGTTAAGGAGAAGGTGTGATGCGATGAGTGTACAACCTCTTTGGTGGCGCCGAGTAGGCCTCGGCTTCGACCGAGGAGTCGGTGAGGATGCTGCGGTTCCGGTGGAGCAGGTTAAGGCGGCGCTGTGGGGATGGAGCAGTCGCGATAGACGAGGCGATCGTCGGAGCAGCTCCTTGGAGGTGGAGGACGGGGCGGCTGAACCGGCGGGACGGCGAGATGGACGACGGATCCTCATCCGGGGAGGTGGACGAGGGAGGTCGAGCTGTTGCGGTGGACAACGTCGTCGGGGAAGAGGCTCCGGCTGGGCAGCGGTGACGTGGCGGACGGAGGAGGGTGGGGTTTCATGGCTGGAGCGGAGAGGTTATGGCGGCCTGGGATTTCGAATGGCGAAAAGGGGGCGATGTGAGGGGGTCAAGCATGACTTAGGGACGCGCTTGTCCAAAATGTAGGGTGTATTACCAAAGTAGCCCCCACCGATTTCGCATGTTGGGATTTGGCAGCTGGAGGGAGTTTTCGCGCGCGTTGTAACTACGGGATAGCAAGGCGCGGGTTGTGAAGGCGCCAGTTTTGGGAGCACGATATCTGAATTTTCGGGATATAACAAGACGCGGGTTGAATTTTAGGGACAAGCCTAACATGTAGTAATGTTGTACTTGTACGTACCAAATCAATTCACGCTTCCCTCAGTCAAAAAGAAAACAAAAAAATAAAACTATTCACACCAGACAAAGAGAGAGTCTTGCCCCGTTTTACTATACAAATGCTATTCAAAGCTACTCCCTCCTTCCATCTATATAGGGACTAATGCGTTTTACGATGCTAACTTTAACCAAATATTAGAGCAATGATATATGACATGCAACTTACACAAAGCACACCGTTAAATTTATCTATGAAAGGTTCTTTCAATGGTATAATTTTCACATTGTGCATGTCATGTACTATTAATCGTGTCAATAGTCAAAGGCGGTCTTAAAAATCTCATTATGCCCTATATAGATGGAAGGAGGGAGTATGAATCCATGATATGTCCGATTAAATTTTTTCGCTTGCTGTATAATGCATGTAACCTACTCATACCAACATTTTAGTGCATTTCAAATGTCTATACTACCGCTGCAATTCGAACTAAATTTGAATTCATTTCTCTATTTCAATAAGAATCTACAATCATGATTGTTGCCAACTTCAACCATCATAGTTTCCTTGCTATCCGCCAAATATAAATCGGACGGCCTATAATGCAGGATGGCAGGCACACCATCATGAACAACTTCATTTTTTATAATAGTAGAGATAAAATATATTAAATGTAGTATAGCATGTTCATAACCACACCATGTGTATCACCGTTATATATATTCACACATGCGTCGGTTTGAAACACTATGATAAATTCTTCAAATATCCGAATTCACTTTTTATAATTAAGTATATATGATCTCTATTCGTCTTTTACACCCACACAACCCTATTATCTTTGTAGCTAGTGCTAACTTTCTCTTGTGCATGCACACGCCCACATCGCTCTCACCCTCCCTCAGCATTCTCTAGCTCCATCGCGCAAATTCGTCTTTTCACTTTAGGTCGTTCACCCACGGTGTGTGTAGGCCCCCCAGCTCCTTCTTTACGGCACACATCGATCGATATGCCTCTCTAGCCAGGTGTGCCTAGCACAAACACAAGCTTCCCCTCTTCTCTTGTCACCGTCCATGCCTCACGCCCACCACTCTTTTCATCGTTCTCGTACTCGCACACTCCTCCCCCCCTCGATATAGTATGATGCCTCTCGTACCACCTCCTACATGCATCCATCTCTCTCTATCCTTCTCCTCGTGCCTCATTTGCTTCTAACACACACAGACATGTATACCGATCGATCTCCCAACATATACCTAGATCGACTTTAACTACCCCCCCATCGATCGGCGTACCTCACAAGTTATGTCTCTCCTTTCTCTAACAAAGGGCGATTGATCTTCCTATGTAGTTACATCTGCTTACCACAGCCACATCGTCCCCCCTCATCATTCGTGCATGCCTCCTGACCCGTCTCTCACACGCACGTGCACATACAACAAGCAACCGTCTCCTCTCTTATTGATATTGCGGGCGTGCCCTCCGTTTGTCTAGCAAGCCTATCCCATCATTTCTTAGAAGCAACTCCACTACCACCCCCTCCAACGCTCTAGCTCTGTCTCTCTCCCAACCTTATTCCTCTCCTGCACGTATGCATGTATGTCGATCGATCTCCCTTAATACATGAGGCAGATCGATCTCCCTTAATACATGAGGCAGATCGATCTCCTTAATACATGAGGTAGGCCTCTCTCCTCCTCCACACATATACCAGCCATTGTACCTCTATAGTTAATTGGGCCTCCCTCTTCCCCCAACACACACCGATATTCGAGCGCTGCAGGTAGGTATCCATGCCACAGAGACAAACTGCACATGTCCCATCTCACGTTCCAGTAGGCCAGCCACTCTATATCTTTGACGTGGGCACACACAAATTCAATGGAACTCTTTATCGATCGCGCGCGTGCACACACACACACACACATCATCCCTCTCTTCAATTCTATGGACACCTCAAGCCGATGATACATCCACTCTCTTCTCTTGGATCGCCCCCCCTCTCTCTCTCTCTCTTTATATATATATATATATATATATATATATATATATATATATATGTTATATCCAGGACTCTATTTCACACACATTGCATATGTTACATTTTTTGATTGACCCCCCCCCCAAAAAAAACACTCTCAAGAACCCACACACTATATATATATATATCTAGGTTTGTATCTCTCACACACAACCCCACGTAAGTGGTGTACGTATACAAGAAGAGAATAGGTGCACCGTGCACGTACTCACGCTTCGTGCCCAGCCACACCCGCGCGGGTACACGGTGGAGCTCATTTCTTTATGAAATGGCAGCCCACGTGCTAATTTGAACGCCTGTAGCGGTTGTTTACCTAGGGAGGTCGTGTACCACGCGTGCACGAAACAAAGTTCGACTTGACGCGTTGCCCCGTTATTTTTAAATAAAGTTATAGCACTCAATGGCACGTACACAAAATATAAAACGATTTTTATGGAGAAAAAGGTAGTCTGCTCACTATATACAATGGAGCCTTCCTGCCTGGTTTGTCGCTCTTCAGAGTATCTCACACAAGGCTGCGGTGCCTCTCTCTCTCTCTCTCTCACCGTTGGTCACTGATCCGGCCGCATCCCGTCCGCCGGGGGAAAGGGAGTGTGGTGGCCTCTCTCTATCTCACCGTTGGTCACTGATCCGGCCGCATCCCGTCCGCCGGGGGAAAGGGAGGAAGTGCATCGTTTCTCCGTTCGATGGTGCCGAGGCGGCACGTCCCGATCTGCGGTACACGCCGTTCTCTCTGACCAAGCTCCGGCGTGGCAGGGCCCCACCTGCTCGCAGATTCCGCCCGCCGCCGCTCACCTAGTTACATCCCGACGACATCCAGGTATCCCCTCCGGCCTTGCTCCATTGCCCGTCTTGCCATGTCGCTGCATGTGGATCTTCCATAGTTCTTTGCCCAAAACGTAGCTCGTTCGGCGTACTTTCCATATTGCATTCTCGTCCTCACACCGTTTTAGAAAAACACAACCGTGTTGTTATCTTCCCTTAGGACAAGGAATATGATTCTTTTTTTGTCATCTCATGTGTCATCAACTGTTATTGGCGAGTAATTGTTTCCTTTCTACCTCTTTTTTGCAAACATGGCTATCCATTTCACCTCGTTGCTATTGCGACCTTTTGGTGAACTGCACAAATCACTTTTTTTTCTTAAGAGTGTTTTGTGCAGTTGTACTAAAATATCACACGGGCAACGTCTCTACATTTCAGTGCGACTGCACAAAGGGAGATTGGTTTTGCTCTATCCTCCTCATCCAACTCCGAGCCTAATCTTCTCCAACTAGTTAGTCTTAAGAGAGACTGCAAAGGTGACCGGCTTCTATTTGTGTGTTTATTGTTTCATCAGCAGTCCTCTATTATCGTAATCACACTTAATATCTTTGGAACAGGGACGCTCAGCTCTATTTTAGTGGAACTACACAAAATAATCGGAATGTTGCATGCTCCAGACAGCTAATTTTTTTCCCAACATGCCTTGTTGATTTAGACAGAGCTGGGGGGACGTTGCTGCCAATGAAAGCATGGATCAGTTTTAATTTAACACCTTCTCACAACTCTGTCTTCAGTTGTGATGTAATTATTAGCTCTAATCTGCTAATAATTGACATGCATTAGCAAAGAAGTTAGTTTTTTTATTGTTTCTGAAAGAGCATCGATGGCAAGACACGCGAAACAAAAGCTGAAAGCTCACACCATTGTACAATTTCATGTCGCTGGAAAATTATTTGTATAGTATGTCTATTATGTAAACAAATGATGGAAGCTTGATAGCGTTGCCAGAAGCCTCTTCATCATCCGGGTCCATGTGGCATGCACAAAATTATACTCCTTCTTTCCTAAATATTTGTCTTTTTACAAATTTCAAACGGGCATATTTTAGAGTGTAGATTCACTCATTTTGCTTCGTATGTGTACTCCCTCCATTCCTAAATATTCTATTCGTCTTTCTAGAGATTTCAACAAGTGACTACATACGGAGCAAAATGAGTGAATCACCACTCTAAAATATGTCTATATGCATCCGTATGTGCCAGTCCATTTGAAATCTCTAAAAAGACAAATATTTGAGTAGTCACTCATTGAAATCTATAGAAAGAAAAATACTCCAGAGTATATTTAAGAACCGAGGGGGTAGTGCACAACCGCATGGGAGACTCAGCCCGGTTGTTGCGCCGCATTAATAGTGAGTAATGAGCAGTCAAATCATAAGCCCCACCTTTCCCACTGTAAGTTGCTCTGAAGAATCAACCATCAATACGCTCTTCTTTGAATCCGCTCATACTACTCCATCCGTCACTGTTTATACAACGCGCTTCAGAAAAAAGAAAAAAATATCTGTGGGACCAAGGCGACTAGCGATCAGCCTAAAAAATAGCATTGGTAGTTATAGCATGGCGTCTATTACTAGAGGGAACAATGCGTACACACATGCATGCAGTGCTTCCACCCCGGGTACACACATGCATGCACTTACTCCACTCCGTAGTACAGTACATGGAGAGAAAATTGTGGACTTGATTGCGGTTACTAGGCCCTAATTAATTGAGCATTAAACCAAACGCGTCTAAAGTCTCTCTGGTGGTGGAAATGCATTGAGAGAAATGCATCATAATGAAGCGCGCCCTGTAAACTGTGACGGAGGGAGGAGTTGTATGAAGGTGCAAAACCAAGTACGTGTATGGCCAGTCGGTCAATGCACCTCCTCTTGGCATATCACTGACATGTGGGACAGGAGTGTGAGCAAACTGATCTCAATTGACGGCAAAGAGCCAACTCGCCGTTCCTTGAGAGAGACGAGGAGCGAGAACACACAGAAGGGCTCGCACGGAGGCCAAGATATATTCGAGCATGGTTAGTTGATCGATATCATTCATTACATGTTGGGCTGCCGTTTTCCGCCCTTCTCCGGAATAAACGTGTACTTTATCAGAGATAAAAAATAAGAGTACAGACGCTCCACCATGCGGTTCTAGTAGTAGTACTACTCGTACTACTGCGCTTGGCTCTTCGCCTCTTCGTGAAGTCGAACAATGATGGTACTCCGCATGTTGGGTACTACAGTGTATGCCTCTGACAATCTGACACCGAATGGACTGATGCATGTCCACCGAGGGTAGGTTGCATTAGTCAAAAGGTGTAAGCGAGCTTCACCTTGTCCTGCAAGCTTCTCCTCGTTCTGCGAGTTGACGGGACACACCAAAAAGTAGTGCTAGTCCATACTCCCTCCTTTCCGATTAATATGGCTTAATCTTTTTTGCGGGTAAATGAGAGATCTTTATTCATATATAAGCATTCTTAGGACGATCGACCAAGACACTGGTCACTAGGAAGCGAGGTACCCTGCAAAAAAAGAAGTAGGATGCGAGGTGTTTCATCAAGCCAGCTCTCGGCCACATTCAAAGTGTAGTAAGCACGGTTCGCACGAAGATGCACCGCAAGGTTTGCTGACCTGTTTACATGCTGAATAACAAAAAAAGAGGAAATATTACTGAGCGCTACTATTTGTAACAGGATATGAGCCAGAATTAAGCGATAATTACGGCGAGTGTTCCATGCAATCAACTTCCATTATCAGATGCGAGAACCCTCGAAGAGAACCAAATGTGTTGAAGATTGCTTTATCACATTTTAAAATTATAATAAGAGTGCAGACGCTCCTCCATCCGGTTCCTAGTACTAGTATAGTACGTACCTTTATAGACTATAGTAGTAGTACTAGTAAATTTTACGCTTGGCTGTTCGCCTATTCGGGAAGTCGAACAATAATAGCACTAGTAGTATAGTGTATGCTTCTGGCAATATGACACCGAATTAACTGTTGCACGTCCACCGCCTGAGCGAGGGAGAGCTTGCATTAGTCAAAAGTTTCTCCTTGTCCTGCGAGCCACCGCGCGTGCTTCTCCCGTCCTGCAACCTTCTCCTCGTTCGGCAAGTTGACGGGACACAACAAAGTAATGCTAGTCCATACTGCCTCCTCTCCGGTTAATATGGCTTAATTTCAAACGAGATAAATACACTGTCTGCCACTGTATATTTGTAAAAATACGGTCAGTGGACTTCATAATACGCTCATTGTGCTCAATATATATATTTTCCGGTGTTTATACGGTCACTAGCTCACCCTGACTGAGTATGTGTGTGCATGCACGTGCAGGTTGAGCACTTGAGCGTGACCGTGTGTGTTTCGTCGTGTGCTCGGACATGCATGCATTAGGGCGTCGCGCGCGTTTTTGCGTCCAGGTGTACGTGGGACTGTTGCATACACGTAGGGGGAGTACGTGTAGGGTCCACTAAGGAGCAGTCAAATCACACAGTAAGTTAGTCGGAAGAAGCAACCATCATTTCACTCTTGAATGACACGTACGCAATATAAAATGGTTGATATGGAGAGAAAAAGAAAACCACTATATATACACTAGCAGGAGCCTAAGCTACAATCCTGCTTGCTTAGCTTGCTCTCTTCACAAGCGTAGAATGACGGGCCTGATCCCGCAGCTGGGGAAAGGGAACAATGTTTTGCGTAGACGCGGTCGACATCGACGAGGGAGAAAACCCACAGTCGGTGCGTCCCAATCGGGGGTCACCGCTGTATGGGCCGATGCCGCGTCCCAACCGCCCTTCTAGCTACAGCCCGACGTCCCAGCTAGTCCATCTTCCTTTTGGAGCCGTCTTGCTCCACTATCGTAGCTCCATCTCCATGTCCATCTTTCTCTACTTGTACCGGCTTCTACCTGTGATGAGTTTATGTCTCATGAACTAGTGCCAGTACTATTATTCTAATCACACTTCTTCAATATCTTTGCCATCAGGGATGCTCAGGGATGCTCAGCTCAATATCTTTGCACAAAAGCATCGTATGATCCAAGGGTGTCAGCCGTCTTTCCTTCGACAGGTTCTACCTGGCCAGGAAATTAAATCATGTTTAGGGTTTAGGGTTTAAGTCGTAGTGACCCCATAAGTAGTTTTTCTTTCGTACACACTCTCACAACTTTTTTCTTTAGTTGTGAAGTAAATATTGGCTATGATCTGTGAATCATTGAGATGCATCAGCATGCGTGTTAGTTTTCCTTTTTATTTGATGGAATGTTGTAACGGGGCAACCTTGGAATAGGAATAAAAATGGAGTGGAAAGTTTCCTTTTTCTGGAGAAAAAAATGGAAACGGAGAGAAACCAACGTTTCGTTTCGTTGGATCGCGCCATTGAGCAAAACCAACATTTAAATCACGTCTGTCGTGTTCGTCTCTCACCCTCCTCCATGGCTCGACCCCACACGGTCGCTCGGCATGCCACTCACCGCAAACCGAGTATACGATAACTTTCCCGCCTGCTTGTCGATGGATCGCGCCATGGAGTACTAGAGCTACTGGAAAAGATTGACGAGTTGGGGGAGGACAGCTAGCTGTAGCACGGACTTCCAAGAACTTTTTACATGCATGTTGTAGCCGGCTATTGCGACCTTTGAACACGGAGCAGCCGCGTGCACCCAGAAGCGGCGCGGGCGACGCTCTCTCGGCCGGCGCGCCGCTTCAATGTCGGTGCCAATGAGAGGTCGCGTCCGCTCTGGCCGGGCATGAATGCGGCACTGAACGTTTCGGGCGGGAAGCACGCGCGGGTGATGAAGCGGGATCGGGTTGGTCAGGACCGGCCGTGGCAGCGGTCCGGACGTGCGCAAACAAGAGATGTTGTACGTTAATATTGTTGCTTATATAATTAACAACGTAAATAATGTGTCAGTTGGACAAATATGATAAGAGATGGAGATGGAAATGGAATTTTACGTAAACACGGATATGCATGTCTATGTCTATGTGTGTGTGCGCGATGACTCTCGCGGCCTGGAAGCGGGGCGTGTTTTTGATCGAGTTTTCTTTCTTGGTACGTTAGAAAATCAGTTTGTCTAATTCACATCTAGATGTTATTTAAGGATATCACATCTAAGCTCCCACCAGTATATAATGTAGCAACAAGAAACAAAAAAAACTAGGAAAAAAAATAGACCACAAAAAGAGTGGACATCAACTTAGATGTGACATAACTATGTCACATCTAGATGTGTCCTAGACAGACCCTAAAAAATTGTCCGCCAGTTTTCGTTTCTTTTTTCTGGGAACGCGCGTATTCTATTTAAAACCACTGTTATGGAGAGATTTTTTTACTCCACTATAGCCTCTTGTTTGATAGAGTTTCTCGCGTCTCGCTCTCTCACCCTCTCCATATCAAAACAAGATGACAGTGTCCACTCTATCTCTGTCCTCACAGATGGTCACAGATCCGGCCGAATCCCGTCCACTGCGGGAGGTGAGGAGGTGCAGCATTGACGTTGTCGCCGTCGGCGATGGAGGAAGCCGATGCGCACCGTCCTCTCGGAGCCGGCGCCCTTGTTCGCTGCCGTCGTGTGGGCAGATCCCGCCCGCCCGCCTAAACGACATCTCGCCCACCCGAGGTATAACTTCTTGTACTGGTCCAGCTCCCCAGGTCGCTGCGTGCGGGTTTTCTTCTACGCGACTACTCCCCAGCTCCCCATGCATAATAGCTAGGGTTCGTTGGCTGGTCCAACATCACCTACTAGTACTATTATAGAGGAAATGCCACTCGAACAGTTGTCCTGATTTATGCCTCGGTGGAGGTATATACATGTTTTTTCGACCAAAAGTACATGGTGGTTGTGCGGTCATTGTCCATATGGTGGTAGTACTATCACTGGTTAAATGAAGAGATGCTTTTTTTCTCGGGTATCCTGGTTTAGTTCCCATCAAGATAATTATGATGCTTCTATTTGTTGGTGTACTTTTTATTAATTCTTATTGACAATTGAGATGTCGTTGCTAACCCTTTTTTATATTTTGGGAAACAGCGATGCGTGTCTCCATACCCGGGCATGTCTTCCTAAATTTTAGTGGAACTGCACAAAATTGGACGGCCATTGTTGTTCCGCCTCACTGTCCTCTGCCACGTGGTTCTTCCTTCCTCGAGCTTGATTACTATCGGTGTCAAAACCAGCGGATCTCGGGTAGGGGGTCCCGAACTGTGCGTCAAGGTCGGATGGTAACAGGAGACAAGGGACACTTTATTTTACCCAGGTTCGAGCCCTCTCGATGGAGGTAAAACCCTACTCCTGCTAGATTAATATTGATGATATGGGTAGTACAAGAGTGGATCTACCACGAGATCAAGGAGGCTAAACCCTAGAAGCTAGCCTATGGTATGATTGTGTATGACGATGGTTGGCCTACGGACTACAACCCTCCGGTTTATATAGACACCGGATAGGGTTAGGGTTACATAGAGTCGGTTACAATGGTAGGAGATCTTGAATATCCGCACACCTAGCTTGCCTTCCACGCCAAGAAAGGATCCTTCCGGACACGGGACGAAGTCTTCAATCTTGTATCTTCATAGTCCTGGAGTCCGGCTGAAGGTATAGTCCGGCTATCCGAACACCCCCTAATCCAGGACTCCCTCAGTAGCCCCCGAACCAGGCTTCAATGACGACGAGTCTGGCGCGCAAATTTGTCTTCGGCATTGCAAGGCGGGTTCCTCCTCCGAATCATGTGTACCTGTATGAATAATGTCCGATTTTTGTAATGTAGCGCTCCTCGGCTTCAGTGCCCAATAATGGTCGTCTTCCACGTGTTGAACGAATGCGAAAAGCCTGGGGTGTTTTTACATCTACACCCTTAGTCACATAAACGAGCTGCCTATTTAACGGGATGGGGATTTAGATCCAAACCACATCTTCTCCCCTCCGCGAGTTATCATCGGAGCGTCTCAGCAAAGGTCCATTCCAACATGGCCAGCCGTCGCAGCTCCTCCCCTCGCCCCTCCAGTCCTAAATCCGGAGACTGGGAGAGTTGCACCATCCCACACAGTGAGTTAGTGTCGCTGCAGGCCAAGGGATTCCTTCCCCAGGCATGTATGGTCCCGGTCCGGGCCGGACTTGCCACCTATAATGGCGGAAAGCAAGCGGAGAGCATCCCCAATCCTTCTAAAGGAGAGCGGGTGTGCCTTGTCCCTTATTTATTAAGGGGACTGGGATTTCCAATTCATCCATTCCTCCGCGGGCTTCTGGAGTTCTATGGCCTCCAGCTGCACAATCTCACGCCCGGCTCCGTACTACATATTGCGGGCTTCGTTGCCCTTTGCGAGCTATTTTTAGGCGTCGAGGCTCATTTTGCCCTGTGGAAGAGGTTGTTCTGCTTGGTGCCCCGTTCTCAAAAGGGGTCCATATATCAAGTGGGCGGAGCCAAGGTATGGCGCATCAGCGGGACCGGCTACCCATCCGGAACCCCAAAAGAGGCGTCCGAGGACTGGCCTTCGGAATGGTTTTACATAGACGATGTCCCGCTGCCGGACCCTATCCGGGTCGGTCTCCCCGAGTTTAACAGCGCTCCATTGAAGAAACGCTTGAGCTGGCGTCCGCGGAGCTCTCAGAGAGAAAGCGACAGAGACTTCCTTTATTTGATGGGCCGGATGAGACTGTTGGCTCTTTCCGGACTAACCATGATTGGAGTCATGGCCACATGCATTATGCGGGGGGTGCAACCGCTTCAATATAGTGGCCACCCCATGTGGGATTTCAACGGGGAGGATGACGCCACCCGTTACGGCCGTAAGGGGCCAGCCACAACTGCCGCTCTAGTAAAGATTTTAACATCTTTGTACAAGGGAGAAAAGGAGGACTTCCTCCGCGTCAACCCGCGGGCCGGATTCACTATGTACGAACCTCCAAGTTGGGTAAGTGAACAATTGCACTTGCCTGTTTGTTTAACACTCCCACGACTAGATACGTAATCTGACGATTTAAATGCAGGAACTGCGACAGGAAGTAAAGGACATCAACAGCCACCCTCCACAGCCTGAGGACCCAGAACGGTTCCTCGATCCGGACTCCGAAGAGGATCCAGACATATCGGTGGAGCTTATCGACGGGGTGTTCCACCAGTTAAGCAAGGACGATACCTTGGTGGCCATCACGGCTAATTACCCCCGGTTAATCCCGGCCTCCCAGGTGACAGAAACTGGAGTGTTTATTCCCTCAAGAAGATTCCATTCTCACATATTCCGGTGTTTCAAGCGACAACCATATTTCACAGGGGAGATTTCCGAGGCGGGACGCCGAACCTGCAGCGGCTAGCCAACGAGGGGCCGTAGGGCCCCGTGGGGCAAAAAGAAGTGTAGTCCGGACTGAGATTCCGACACAAAGGTATAACGCGCCCTCTGTTTCCCTGGTGTTATTCTGTCAAGGCGTATTAACATTCGCGTTGTTTCTAGGACGAAGAGGCCTCGCCGGACTATGTCCGGAGAGTTTGCCAATCACGCCTCACTAGCCAGGCTCCAACGTCTGGTCCGGAAGCGGGGACGAGCACCAGGCGCGCACCAGACACTTGTTTCTCCCGAGAGGCTTTAGATGCCTTTAATTCGGGAGATGCGTACCTTCGTGCCGTTCAAGATGGTTTAGCCAAAGCCACGGAGCAGTATGTGAAAGACATACGGGTAAGAAAATTTTGGTTAAATATATATATACTAGTAGCCCCCGGGACTTGAAACAGTTAAAGTAACTGATTTAAGGGTCATATAACATGCAGGTTCTTACTGAGAAGAACACCGTGCTGTCCCAGGAGCTGGAAAAGTGCAAGGTCCAACTAGAGGCCGCACTAGCCGCAACAGGGGAGCCCAAAGGGACCCCCTCAAGTAAGATACACTTCGAAAGATTAGTATTGTGCGGCATGGGTGCCAATCTGACAATTCATGTTGCAGATGACGCCGGACTTGATCCGGAGAAGCAACAACTCTTACGTCGGTTAAAGGCCGGTGAGAGTATGTTGACAAGGGTGAGGCGAGAGAAGAATGATCTTCAGGATGCCAACACCAAGCTGGATGTTGAACTGAAGGATGTTCGTGGCCAGCTGTCGGACTCCATGAAGGAGAATCAGCGGCTTCGACGCGGCATGTTTAGTAAGTGCTTGAACGAACTTTGAAAAATGAGTTCGGCGAGGAAGTCGAATAACAGAGTATTGTCTGTAGGTATGCTGACAGGTCGTCCTGCAGAGGAGATGCCCAGTTCTACGGGTGACCTACTTCCCGAACTCCTGCAACTGCACGAGCGAATCCGGCAGGCGATGCGAGGCATTGCCCAAGCCTTATGGCCTTCCCACTCTACGTCCGAGGGCCTTGGAGAGCTTGCGGAGAAGCTGAAGGGAGCTCGGCAGCGCTTCCGGTTGTGGAAGATATCAGCCTGCCGACAAGGCGCTAGGGAGGCCTGGGCCATGGTGAAGACCCGCTTTACGAAGTCTGACCCCAATCACATGGCCGAGGTCGGACCGGTGGGGCCAGACGGGAAGGAGATCCCTGTGAGCTTAGTATGTGGCCAGGTAGAATTGGCCGCAAAGTATTCCCAGCAGGACTGTAAATTAGACAGCCTGTTAGATGGCATAGAGGAGGAATACAATCAGTCAGGATGACTATGTAATTTATAATTGACATGTGAAATGCCTTCTATCCGGATTGTAGATCGTTTGTCGTTGCCGACCTTTTCGCTTCGACCTCGGGACCTGACGGTCCAGAGTGTGTCCGAATACCATAACGGTTATATAAGAACCGAGGTATGCATGGAGACCAGGCGTAGGGGTCATTAGTGCTTTATCAGACAAGTGCCCAACTAGTTATGTTATATTACATGGTTAGTAAGAAACATCTTCCAGAGAGAATAGTTCCGTTAAGGGTTCGTTTCGCTGGGGTGGCGTGCCCTGAAGTGCACGTCCAGCCTGCAAATGCTGGAAAGCATCTGGGGGCATGTATAAGTAAAAAAGGTTCATCTTTAGTTCACCGACCGAATATTCCCTTAAGAACGCTAGCTTTTGGCTTCACCCAGTCTGAGGTACACATCCGGCTTATCCGGCAGTAGCAATCGCAGAGGTGCTCCCTTTACCGCCTGGCCGAACAATCGGGAACGTAGGGGTAAGCACAGGAGCCAGGCAACCCAGCTTGGCCAAAACTTAAGTCATATCGATGCATATAATGGTGAAGAAAAGGTGCATGCAGAAGTCTGACGCATGCGTTGGGTGTGAAACCCGTATAAGCAAGCTTCTGTTAAAGAAGCCCCCAGGTATAAGGAGCGCTTGGTAGCGCGTCATATGATGAGCCTTTAAGGGCTATAAAAGGAAAGAGTAGGAGGAGACAAAAATAAAAATAGAAAGATATATGTTAAAAATGGACAGAGGAAGGAGACAAACTCAGAGTTCGGCGCTAGGCATAGAATCTTCGGAGACGTGTTGCGTTCCATGGGTTCGGCTCGAGTCGGTTGTCCGACGCATCTCGCAGGCGGTACGCTCCACCAGTGAGGACTTGGTCAATTATGAAGGGACCTTCCCATTTGGGCTTGAGTTTGTCCTTTTTCTTATCCGGCAGGCGTAGAACTAGTTCGCCAACATTGTAATTTTTTGCCCGTACTTCTCTCCTTTGATATCTTCGAGCCTGCTGCTGATAAAATGCGGAACGGGCTTTAGCCACGTCGCGCTCCTCCTCTAGGGCATCCAGGTTGTCCTGCCGATCAAGCTCGGCTTCTCTTTCTTCGTACATGCGCACTCGAGGTGAGTCATGAATTATGTCGCAAGGGCAGAACTGCCTCAGCGCCATACACCATAAAAAATGGTGTGAATCCGGTGGTACGATTTGGCGTGGTTCGCAGCCCCCAGAGTACGGAGTCGAGCTCCTCTACCCAGTGCGTATTAGATTCCTTTAGGGACCGCACTAGTCTGGGTTTGATACCGCTCATGATGAGACCATTTGCACGTTCGACCTGACCGTTAGTTTGTGGGTGATAGACAAAAGCATAATCGAGCTTAATGCCCATGTTTTTGCACCACAGCTTTACTTCGTCAGAGGTGAAGTTTGTGCCATTATCGGTGATAATGCTGTGGGGGACACCGTAATGGTGTACGACCCCGGATATGAAGTCTATCACGGGTCCGGATTCGGCCGTCTTAACAGGCTTGGATTCTATCCATTTGGTGAATTTATCCACCATGACCAATAAGTATTTTTTCTTGTGGGTTCCACCCTTAAGGGGTCCCACCATATCAAGCCCCCAGACCGCAAAAGGCCAAGTGATGGGGATGGTTCGGAGGGTGTTGGGTGGCATATGGCTTTGATTTGCAAAGAGCTGGCAACCGACGCATCGTTTGACCAAGTCATGAGCGTCTGCTTGGGCCGTCGGCCAATAAAAGCCCGTACGGAAAGCCTTGCTGACAAGGGACCGAGATGCAGCGTGGTGGCCACCGAGTCCGGCATGAATTTCGGCCAACAGACTCCGCCCTTCCTCTTCAGAGATACATCTTTGAAGGACTCCTGTAGTGCTTTTCTTATATAGCTCTCCCTCGTGGACTTTATAGGATTTAGATCGCCGCACTATGCTGTGTGCCTCGTTTTGGTCCTCTGGGAGTTCCTGCCTAGTAAGGTAGGCTAGGAATGATTCTGTCCATGGGGCGATGACCGCCATTATTACGTGGGCTGAAGGTGTGATTTCGGTGGCAGGGCCTCCGATTATGTCGGATTGTTCGGCGTCGGGTTGTGCGGTTATGTGCGGACTATTATCCGAGGGTTCCCCCTCCCATGCTATAGATGGCTTGAATAATCTTTCTAAGAAGATGTTGGGGGGACCGCATCTCGTTTTGCTCCGATGCATGCCAGGATGTCTGCTGCCTGATTGTTTTCTCGGGCTATATGGTGGAACTCCAGTCCCTCGAACCGAACTGACATTTTTAGGACGGCATTGCGATAAGCTGCCATTTTTGGTCTTTGGCGTCAAAGTCGCCATTTATTTGGGATATCGCGAGGTTTGAGTCCCCGCGTACTTCCAAGCGTTGAATGCCCATGGATACTGCCATCCGGAGACCATGTAGAAGGGCCTCGTATTCGGCTACATTGTTGGAGTCCGTGTACATAATTTGGAGTACATACTAGACTGTGTCCCCTGTGGGGGACGTCAAAACGATGCCAGCCCCTAGTCCGGCCAACATTTTGGAGCCGTCGAAATGCATGATCTAGTTTGAATATGTGCCATACTCTTTTAGGGAGTTCGGCCTCTGTCCATTCGGCGACGATGTCGGCTAGGACTTGCGATTTAATGGCTCGCCGTGGTTTGTAGGTTATGTCAAACGGGAGGAGCTCTATGGCCCATTTTGCTATCCGGCCCGTTGCATCGCGGTTGTTGATAATATCGTTGAGTGGTACTTCCGAGGCTACTGTTATAGAACACTCTTGAAAGTAGTGTCGTAGCTTCCGGGATGCCATAAACACCGTGTATGCGATCTTTTGGTAATGCGGGTACCGTGATTTGCATGGTGTAAGGACAGTGGACACATAGTAAACCGTCCTTTGAAGGGGGAGTTTGTGTCCGTCTGTTGCCCGCTCGACGACGAGTACTGCGCTAACAACTTGATGGGTTGCGGCGATGTACAATAACGTGGGTTCGCCAGTGTTCGGCGCGGCCAGGACTGGGTTTGTTGCGAAGATGGCCTTTATTTCCTCGAGTCCGGCTGTGGCAGCGTCTGTCCACTCGAAGTGTTCGGTGCGCCTAAGGAGGTGGTAAAGGGGCAATGCCTTTTCTCCCAGGTGGGAGATGAAGCGGCTTAAAGCCGCCACGCATCCGGTGAGTTTCTGTATTTGTTTGAGGTCTTTCGGGACATCCAATTGTGACAGAGCTCGGATTTTAGCTGGATTTGCTTCAATTCCTCTACCGGATACAATGAAGCCCAGGAGCTTTCTGGCTGGAACACCGAAAACGCATTTTTCCGGGTTGAGCTTAATGTCGTATTTTCGGAGGTTGTCGAATGTGAGCCTCAAGTCGTCTACTAGAGATTCGACATGTCTTGATTTAACGACCACATCATCTACGTATGCCTCCACTGTTTTGCCGATCTGGTTTGCCAGACATGTTTGAATCATGCACTGATATGTTGCGCCGACGTTTTTTAGCCCAAAGGGCATTGTGTTGAAGCAGAATGGGCCGTATGGTGTGATGAATGCTGTTGCGGCTTGGTCTGATTCTGCCATCTTGATTTGATGGTAACCGGAGTATGAGTCGAGGAAGCACAACGAATCGTGTCCTGAGTGGCATCGATGATTTGATCTATTCGAGGGAGGGGGAAGGGATCCTTTGGGCAAGCCTTATTAAGGTCTTTGAAATCGACACACAGACGCCAGGATTTGTCCTTCTTTGGTACCATCACCAGGTTTGCTAGCCAGTCCGGGTGTTTTATGTCTCTAATGAATCCGGCCTCCAATAACTTGGCTAGCTCCTCTCCCATGGCCTGTCTCTTTGGTTCGGAGAAACGCCGAAGAGCCTGTTTGACCGGTTTGAATCCTTTCTGGATGTTTAGGCTGTGTTCGGCCAAACTGCATGGGATTCCTGGCATGTCTGAGGGGTGCCAAGCGAAAATGTCCCAGTTCTCACGTAGGAACTCTCGCAGTGCGGCGTCTACATCAGGGTTCAGTCGTGCCCCGATGGAGGCCGTTTTATTGGGGTCCGTTGGGTGGACCTGGAATTTGACTATTCCGTCCGCTGGTTTGAAGGATGTGGATTTGGATCTCTTATCGAGTATCACGTCATCCCTATTGACCGTGGATCGCAGCGCAGTCAGTTCCTCGGCCGCTAAGGTTTCGGATAGTGCCTTGAGGGCCAATGCGGCTGTCATGTTCTCGGCGCAGAGTGCTATGTCCGGATTACTAGCAAGGGTGATAATTCCGTTTGGCCCAGGCATTTTAAGCTTCATGTACCCGTAATGGGGTATGGCTTGAAAAATTGTGAAAGTCTCCCGCCCTAGTATAGCGTGATATCCGCTTTTGAACGGGGCCACCTGGAACGTGATCTGTTCGGACCTGTAATTATCCGGCATGCCGAATACCACATCTAGTGTAATCTTTCCGGTGCAGCGCGCTTCCTGACTGGGGATTATTCCTCTAAAGGTTGTGCTGCTTCGCTCAATGCGGTTCCAGTCTATTTCCATCTTTTGGAGGGTTTCCTCGTAAATGAGGTTCAATCCACTGCCTCCGTCCATGAGTACCTTTGCGAGGCGACAGCCGTCCACTATGGGACTGAGGACCAATGCGGCTGGTGCTCTGGCTGCTCGAATTTTAGGCTCATCACTCGCGTCGAAGGTGATAGCAGTATTACTCCATGGGTTTATTGTCGCTACTTGATAGACTTTAGTGAGGCTGCGGAGTGTTCTTTTTTGCATGTTATTTGATGCGAAAGTCTCAAAGACTGTGAGAACTGAACTGAAATTCTCCGGCTGGTTTCCTTTGACCTCTGGAAATAGGAGGTCCTCGCCAATTTTGGCCACCTGTCGGAGTATCCAACATGCCCTAAGGCTCTGAGTTGGGGTGACGTCCTCTGCACTGTGAATCTTGCAGGGTCCATCTAGCCACTTTTCCAGTACGGTTCCATGCCCCCTAGAGGGTTTTGATTTTTTAGCGTTTAGTCCGGGCGCCTTACTATGGTTTGCCCTCTTGGTTCGGACGGGATTGCTATTCTGGGCCGGATAATCCCAAAATTCATTTTCGGTTTTCCGAGCACTTTCCATGGCACAGTATTTTTGTACTATGGTCGCCAGGTCAGCAAAGCATGTAATATTACGACTGCTGATGGCGTTGAGTATTCCCTTGTCTGTGCAGTTACTGCAAAAGATTGAGATTGCGTCTCCCTCGCGGTAGTCCTTTATCCTGTTCATAACCAGGAGGAATCTAGCCCAGTAATGATGTACTGATTCTTCGGGCATTTGCTTGATTTGGGAAAGATCGCTTAAGATCAGGTGGGTGGGTGTCGTTGAATCTGAGACCTCGCCTAATTTGTTGTTCGGAGACCGAAGAACTTCCGGATTCTGAGATCCGGAGTCTTGGATGTTATCCGATTTGCCTGATTTTAAGCTCAGGTCTTGGATTGTATCCTCCCCTCCGCGGATATCCGGCATGGAGGGTTCGGGGATTCGGACATAGCTGGTCCTTATGATAGATGAAGGGTCGCCGCATTGTGTCTCCACCACTGCAACGTGATGGGTGACCTGGGGAGAGTTAATTTCTCTCAGATCGGGTTTAAGCCCAACCTGGTCGTAATTTGTGGCGACGCCTAGTGCGGCGATACGATCCAGGAGCTCGTTAACCGAAGAGAGCTCCATCGGATCCAATTGCTCGGTGAGTTCTGAGCCGACGTGGAGGTTGCTTTTGATGACCCGGGAGGTCACCGTCGGCGTAACAGCCGAACAGGCGGTTGCGAGAAAACCACCTAGCCGGAGAGTTTGGCCGACATCCAAAGCTCCTTTCATAATGGCGCCGTCTTTAAAGACGGGAAGAGGCATCCTTCCTGATCGCGACGGCACAGAGGAACTCTCAATGAAAGCACCAATGTCGGTGTCAAAACCGGCGGATATCGGGTAGGGGGTCCCGAACTGTGCGTCAAGGTCGGATGGTAATAGGAGACAAGGAACACTTTATTTTACCCAGGTTCGGGCCCTCTTGATGGAGGTAAAACCCTACTCCTGCTAGATTAATATTGATGATATGGGTAGTACAAGAGTGGATCTACCACGAGATCAAGGAGGCTAAACCCTAGAAGCTAGCCTATGGTATGATTGTGTATGATGATGGTTGGCCTACGGACTACAACCCTCCGGTTTATATAGACACCGGGTAGGGTTAGGGTTACACAGAGTCGGTTACAATGGTAGGAGATCTTGAATATCCGCACACCTAGCTTGCCTTCCACGCCAAGAAAGGATCCTTCCGAACACGGGACGAAGTCTTCAATCTTGTATCTTCATAGTCCTGGAGTCCGGCTGAAGGTATAGTCCGGCTATCCGAAGACACCCTAATCCAGGACTCCCTCAATTACTAAGAAGAAACAGACCATAGTGAGGATTTGTCGAACTTCATATGTGCCTCACCCAAACTTGATGCCAAACGGATGATGCATCACCACGATGACCTATCGATGCTCATGGTTGCGCCTCATGGTTGCGTCGGCGGGTGAAGCTGATCGATTTTCAATGAAAAACAAGCTGTCTTCCATCAGTGCTTTTTGCTTGTTACGCACAAAGATGATATCCTTCGTCATTTCACCTTGGTTGCGTTGGAGACGCAGTCGTCTTTCACATTGGTGCAATTTTATCACACAATTGGCTATGAACCAAATGTTTCCTCGAAGAAGGATCGACGTTGGTACTAAGAGCATAAGTTTTGTATTGATTTCTAAGCCTTCTCACAACTTTGTCTCCAGCTCCCCTGTAATTTTATTTGTCTAGCTATTAACTTTGATTTAAAAAATGGTGTGGACTAAAAACTCGGATGGACGTAGTAGCCCTCCATTTTTATTTACTCTGCATATTAGATTTGATTGAAGTCAAACTTTGTAATACTCTCAAACCTTTCCGATAATTGAAATTAAAATTCTTTATTTGTACACACTCTCACACGTTTCCGATAATTTGGCGCATGTGTGGTTGTTCACTTAAGGGAGGGTAGTGTACCACATGTGAAGGACAGGAAGTGCGACCAGGACGTGTGGGCGTGGATCGTTAGTTCATCGGAAGTAGTACTAGTTTTCTTCACTGTACATTAAATAAAGAGTTTCGTTTCGTACTTACACAATTCAAAACGATTGTTATGGAGAGAATAAGAAAACAACTCCACTATATATTAGTCGTATACATGAGAGTACTATATGGATGCAGCTTCATTGACTTAGTGCACCTGCCTTTGGATTTATGACAGGTGGGCCCAAAATGTGGCTGGCTCACCTGTCATACAGCCAAAAGCAGGTGCAGTGAAGGCACCGGAGCTCAGTCCGTACTACAGTTGTATATATATAAGCGGGAGCCTCAGCGCTTGTTCGCTAGGGTTTGCACTCTCCACATGCTCGCCGCACTACATATATGTTACACGCTGGAGGCTCAGCGTTCACTTGCTAGGGTTTGCTATATTCACAGTCTCTCAGCCTCTCTTCACCACATCTAAACAAGACTGCGTTGGCCTCTTGTCTCTCTCTCCCCCCTCACAGCTGGTGAAGGAGGCATCTGTATCCGGTCGCACCGGGAAGGGGAGGAGGTGCAACGTTCACTCTATCGCCTTCTGCATGGGAGGCAATCCACTGCCGGCTGCGCTGTTCTCTTTCATCCAGCGCCTGTGCGGGAGGGCCACCCCCTTCTTCCTCGCTGCCGTACGTAGTGTGGGCAGATCCGGCCTCCCGTCGCACACCTTGCCACATCCCGACGACCCTAAGGTATAAGTTTTTTTGAAACCGTCGTTGCTCTAGCTGCATGTGGGTCTTTTTCGATCTGTAGTCGAATCTAGGTCCTGGTTCAAAGAGGAAAGAAGGGTGCGGTTGGCTGGAGCAAGAATCTAGGACGTGGTTCAATGAGGAAAGGAGGGGTGGAAAGTAGTATAGACTGGCTATCCAGCCGCTTTGTAGGTCGAAAAGGGAAAAAGGGGGTAACCTAGTACACACATCTGTAAGGAACCGATCTCTTTGTTGAAAAGGGAAAGAAACTGGGGAGTCGGGTAGTTTGTGCAGGACTAGATTTGCTGCCCTCACATAGGAAGAAGGTTCAAAGAGAACAAATATGGGACCAGCGCATATATGCTGCTTGGCTACATACTCTGCATCACCCATTTATACGTGTGGACGCACATGGTGCTGGCATGTCTGAGGGAGTCCTGGATTAGGGGGTGTTCGGATAGCCGAACTATACCTTCAGCCGGACTCCAGGACTATGAAGATACAAGATTGAAGACTTCGTCCCGTGTCCGGAAGGATCTTTTCTTGGCGTGGAAGGCAAGCTAGGCGTGCGGATATTCAAGATCTCCTACCATTGTAACCGACTCTGTGTAACCCTAACCCTATCCGGTGTCTATATAAACCGGAGGGTTGTAGTCCGTAGGACAACCATCATCACACACAATCATACCATAGGCTAGCTTCTAGGGTTTAGCCTCCTTGATCTCGTGGTAGATCCACTCTTGTACTACCCATATCATCAATATTAATCTAGCAGGAGTAGGGTTTTACCTCCATCGAGAGGGCCTGAACCTGGGTAAAATAAAGTGTCTCTCGTCTCCTATTACCATCCGACCTTGACGCACAGTTCGGGACCCCCTACCCGAGATCTGCCGGTTTTGACACCGACATTGGTGCTTTCATTGAGAGTTCCTCTGTGTCGTCGCTTTTAGGCCCGATGGCTCCTTTGATCATCAACAACGATGAGGTCCAGGGTGAGACTTTCCTCCCCGGACAAATCTTCGTCTTCGGCGGCTTCGCTCTGCGGGCCAATTCGCTTGGTCAACTGGAGCAGATCGAAAGCTACGCCCCTGGCCATCAAGTCAGGTTTGGAAGCTTAAACTACACGGCTGATATCCGCGGAGAGTTGATCTTCGACGGGTTCGAGCCACAGCCAAGCGCGCCGTGCTATCCCGAGGGGCATGATATAGCTCTGCCTCCGAATAGCATCCTGGAGGCCGCACACGCTCCGGCCCCGATCTTTGACTCGGAGCCCGTTGCGTTTTGTGAGGATGAACGGTTGGACGTCACCTCCAGGGCTGCGATCTCAAAGGCGATCGAGCCGAACGCCAGCCCCGTACTCCGCACGGCCCAGGACTCCAAGGAGCCGGACTCTTTTCCGAACTCCGAGCCTTCCGCGCCCCGCCGATCGAATCTGATTGGGCGCCCGTAATGGAGTTCACCGCCGCGGACATCTTTCAGTGCTCACCTTTTGGTGATATCCTGAATTCCCTCAAGTCTCTCTCTTTATCAGGAGAGCCCAGGCCGGACTACGGTCTGCGAGGTCGGGATTCGGGAGACGAAAAAATTCAAAGCCCACCCACCACCCACTTAATAGCCACTGTCGACGATTTAACCGACATGCTTGACTTCGGCTCCGAAGACTTCGACGGTATGGGCGACGAAGGAGGAGACGAACAAGAACCAGCACTTGTAGGGTGCTGGACCGCCACCTCGTCATATGACATATACATGGTGGATGCTCCAAAGGATGCGGATGGCGATGGAACAGCGGAAGACAACAACTCGAAAAACCCGCAAAAACGACGGCGCCAACGGCGCCGCTCTAAATCCCGCCACAGTAGAAATGGTGATTCCGTCACGGGAGATAATGCTACCCCGGACGCCGAAGAACACCAGAACCGGCAAGATTCGGCACAGGAAGATGGAAAAGCCAGCCCTCAGGAGAGAGCGGCAGAGCAAGAGGTTGCGGATAATAACTACATGCCTCCCTCCGAAGACGAGGCAAGCCTCGATGACGACGAATTCGTCGTACCATCAGACCCCGCCGAACAAGAGCATTTTCAACGCAGGCTTCTAGCCACGGCCAACAGCCTAAAGAAAAAGCAGCAACAGCTTAGAGCTGATCAAGATCTGCTAGCTGATAGATGGACGGAGGTCCTTGCGGCCGAAGAGTATGAACTCGTGCGCCCCTCCAAAAATTATCCTAAGCGCAGGCCGCTACCCCAATCAGAGGGGGAAGCATATGACATGGCAGACCGGCCACCCCGTGGCCGCGACAGAGAGGCCTGTCGAGCCCCTCAGCAAGCCATGCCTCGGTGCCGCTCGAATAAGGCACGGGAAAACGAGCCAGACCTGCGAGACTTACTGGAGGATAAAGCAAAGCAAACAAGGTCGATCTATGGATCGCGCGGACGCCCAACGACACGTGATGATCGTCACTCCGGACACAATAAATCCGGCCGGGCCGAACACAGCAGGCACAACTCTTCCGAACTGCGTCGCGACATAGCCCAGTACAGGGGCGCCGCACACCCACTATGCTTCACAGATGAAGTAATGGATCATAAAATCCCAGAGGGTTTTAAACCTGTCAATATCGAGTCGTACGATGGTACGACAGATCCGACAGTATGGATTGAGGATTATCTCCTTCACATCCACATGGCACGTGGCGATGATCTGCACGCCATCAAATACCTACCCCTCAAGCTTAAAGGACCAGCCCGGCACTGGCTTAACAGCCTACCAGCGGACTCAATCGGTTCTTGGGAGGACCTGGAAGCCGCATTCCTCGACAACTTTCAGGGGACCTATGTGCGGCCACCGGATGCCAACGACCTAAGCCACATAATTCAGCAGCCAGAAGAATCGGCCAGGCAATTCTGGACACGGTTCCTAACAAAGAAAAATGAGATAGTCGACTGTCCGGACACAGAGGCCCTAGCAGCCTTCAAACATAACATCCTTGACGAGTGGCTTGCCCGGCACCTGGGACAGGAAAAGCCGAAAACCATGGCAGCCCTCACGACACTCATGACCCGCTTTTGCGCGGGCGAAGACAGCTGGCTGGCTCGCAGCAACAACTTATCAAAGAAGCCCGGTAATTCGGATACCAAGGACAAAAGTGGCAGGTCACGTCGAAATAATCAAAAGCGCCGCGTTAGCAGCGACAGCAATGAGGATACGGCAGTCAATGCCGGATTCAGAGGCTATAAATCCGGTCAGCGGAAAAAGCCATTTAAAAAGAATACCCAGGGCCCGTCCAGTTTGGACCGGATACTCGATCGCTCGTGCCAGATTCACGGCACCCCCGAAAGGCCAGCCAATCACACCAACAGGGATTGTTGGGTGTTCAAGCAGGCAGGCAAGTTAAGAGCCGAAAACAAGGACAAGGGGCTGAACAGCGACGACGAGGAGGAGCCCAGGCCGCCGAACAACAATGGACAGAAAGGGTTTCCCCCACAAGTGCGGACGGTGAACATGATATACGCGACCCACATTCCCAAGCGGGAGAGGAAGCGTGCGCTACGGGACGTATACGCGATGGAGCCAGTCGCCCCAAAATTCAACCCATGGTCCTCCTGCCCGATCACTTTCGATCGAAGGGACCACCCCACTATCATCCGTCATGCCGGTTTTGCCGCACTGGTCCTCGACCCAATCGTGGACGGATTTCATCTCACAAGAGTCCTCATGGACGGCGGCAGTAGTCTGAACCTGCTTTATCAGGATACTGTGCGGAAAATGGGCATAGATCCATCAAGGATCAAGCCCACGAGGACGACCTTTAAAGGCGTCATACCAGGTGTAGAGGCCAATTGCACAGGCTCGATAACACTTGATGTGGTCTTCGGATCTCCGGATAACTTCCGAAGCGAAGAGTTAATCTTCGATATAGTGCCGTTCCGCAGTGGCTATCATGCCCTGCTCGGACGAACCGCATTCGCTAAATTCAATGCGGTGCCGCACTACGCATCTCTCAAGCTCAAGATGCCAGGCCCTCGAGGAGTAATTACGGTCAGCGGAAACACAGAACGCTCCATCCGTATGGAAGAGTGTTGGGAAACATTGCAGAAAATTAAAATTTTTCCTACGGTTTAAGATCCATCTATGAGTTCATCTAAGCAATGAGTCATGGGAGAGAGATTGCATCTACATACCACTTTGTAGATCGCGAGCGGAAGCGTTCAACGAACGGGGATGAGGTAGTCGTACATGACGTGATCCAAATCACCGGAGATCCTAGCACCGAACGGACGGCACCTCCGCGTTCAACACACCTACGGTCAGCGTAACGTCTCCTTCTTCTTGATCCAGCAAGGCAAAGGAGAGGTTGAGGAAGATGGCTCCAGCAGCAGCACGACGGCGTGGTGATGGTGGAGCTGCAGTACTCCGGCAAGGCTTCGCCGAGCTCTATGGAAGAGGAGGAGGTGTTGGAGAGGGAGAGGGAGGCGCCAGGGCAAGGGGTGCGGCTGCCCCCCTCCCCTCCCCCCTTTATATAGGCCCCTGGGGGGGCGCCGGCCCTGGGAGATTGAATCTCCCAAGGGGGCGGCGGCCAAGGGGGGTGGAGTGCCCCCTAAGGCAAGTGGGCGCCCCCCCACCCTAGGGTTCCAACCCTAGGCGCAGGGGGTGGGCCTTGGGGGCGCACCAACCCACTAAGGGCTGGTCCCCCTATCCCACTTCAGCCCATGGGGCCCTCCGGCATGGGTGGCCCCACCTGGTGGACCCCCGGGACGCATCTGGTGGTCCCGGTACAGTACCGGTGACCCCTAGATCATTCCCGATGGCCGAAACTGCACTTCCTATATATAATTCTTCACCTCCGGACCAATCCGGAACTCCTCGTGACGTCCGGGATCTCATCCGGGACTCCGAACAACATTCGTGTTACTGCATATACATATCTTCACAACCCTAGCGTCACCGAACCTTAAGTGTGTAGACCCTACGGGTTCGGGAGACATGCAGACATGACCGAGACGGCTCTCGGGTAATAACCAACAGCGGGATCTGGATACCCATGTTGTCTCCCACATGCTCCACGATGATTTCATCGGATGAACCACAATGTCGAGGATTCAATTAATCCCGTATACGATTCCCTTTGTCAATCGGTATTTTACTTGCCCGAGATTCGATCGTCGGTATCCCAATACCTCGTTCAATCTCGTTACCGGCGAGTCACTTTACTCGTACCGTAATGCATGATCCCGTGATCAAACACTTTGATCACATTGAGCTCATTATGATGATGCATTACCGAGAGGGCCCGGTGATACCTCTCCGTCAAGCGGAGTGACAAATCCCAGTCTCGATCCGTGTCAACCCAACAGATACTTTCGGAGATACCCGTAGTATACCTTTATAGTCACCCAGTTACGTTGTGACGTTTGGCACACCCAAAGCACTCCTACGGTGTCCGGGAGTTACACGATCTCATGGTCTAAGGAAAGGATACTTGACATTGGAAAACTCTAGCAAACGAACTATGCGATCTTATGCTATGTTTAGGATTGCGTCTCGTCCATCACATCATTCTCCTAATGATGTGATCTCGTTATCATTGACATCCAATGCCCATAGTCAGGAAACCATGACTATCTATTGATCAACGAGCTAGTCAACTAGAGGCTTACTAGGGACACGTTGTTGTCTCTTATTCACACATGTATTACGATTTCCGGATAACACAATTATAGCACGAATAAAGACAATTATCATGAATAAGGAAATATAATAATAATGCTTTTATTATTGCCTCTAGGGCATATTTCCAACAGTCTCCCACTTGCACTAGAGTCAATAATCTAGTTACATTGTGATGAATCGAACACCCATAGAGTTC
This sequence comes from Aegilops umbellulata, assembly GCA_032464435.1. Taxonomy (NCBI): domain Eukaryota; kingdom Viridiplantae; phylum Streptophyta; class Magnoliopsida; order Poales; family Poaceae; genus Aegilops; species Aegilops umbellulata. The sequence continues at coordinate 328,637,487 of CP136059.1, read as the reverse complement.
TGGTGCTGATCATGTTTTGCCTTAGGGAGAGGTTTAGTCAATGGATCTGCGACATTCAGATCCGTGTGCACTTTACCATCCGACCTTGACGCACAGTTCGGGACCCCCTACCCGAGATCCGCCGGTTTTGACACCGACACTGGTGCTTTCATTGAGAGTTCCTCTGTGTCGTCACCTTTAGGTTCGATGGCTCCTTTGATCATCAACGGCGATGAGGTCCAGGGTGAGACTTTTCTCCCCGGACGGATCTTCGTCTTCGGCGGCTTCGCTCTGCGGGCCAACTCGCTTGGCCATCTAGAGCAGATCGAAAGCTACACCCCTGGCCATCAAGTCAGGTTTGGAAGCTTAAACTACACGGCGGATATCCGTGGAGACTTGATCTCCGACGGATTCGAGCCACAGCCAAGCGTGCTGCACTGTCAAGAAGGGCATGATATAGCTCTGTTCCCGAACAGTGTCCTGGAGGCCGCATACGCGCCGACCCCGATCCTTGATTCGGAGCCCGCTGCGTTCGTCGAGGAAGAACGGTTGGACGTCACCTCAGGGGCTGCGACGTTAAAAGCGATCGAGCCGAACGCCAGTCCCGCACTCCATGTTGCCCATGACTCCAAGGAGCCAGATTATTCTCCGAACTCCGGGCTTCCCAAGCCCCCGCCGATCGAATCTGATTGGGCGCATATAATGGAGTTCACCGCCGCGGACATCTTTCGGTGCTCACCTTTTGGTGACATCCTGAATTCTTTCAAGTCTCTCTCTTTATCAGGAGAACACAGACCAGATTATGGTCTGCGAGGTTGGGATTCGGACGATGAAGAAATTCAAAACCCACCCACCACCCACTTGATAGCCACTGTCGAAGATCTGACCGACATGCTTGACTTCGGCTCCGAAGACCTCGACGGTATGGACGACGAATACGGAGACGAACCGGAACCAGCACCCACAGAGCACTGGCTATCCACCACACACAACGACGAACTCATGGTGGATACACCGGAAAATATTGCCAATGAGGAAAAAGGGGGCGAAAAGAAGGGTGAACCCTCCGGGAAGCACTCAAAGCGGCGACGTAAACGCCGAGCTAAACCCCGCCTCGATCAAGACCCCGCCATAGAGCAGGACGAATCGGCAGGTGACGAACATGCCTCAGAACAGCCGTGTGAACATCGCAGCACGGATAAAGAAGACGAACAGTCTTCCCCCTGTCATAACCAAACTCCAGACGATATCACGCTGGATAAAACCATGGAGCAGAAGAATCTCCAAAAAAGACTAGCTGCCACAATACGCAGCCCAAAAAAGCAGAAGCAAAAGCTAAAGACGGCGGAAAATGCACTCAAGACAAGATGGAGCAAAGTAATCAAGACCGCAGACAAATACAGCGGCAGCCGCCGCACCAAAAGCTATCCGAAGAGAAAGCTACTGCCCGAATTCGATCAGGAGGCCCTAGAGCCCCCAAACGTGGAAAATAACAAGGCTGCGCGGTCGGATAGACGACCTACCGGCCACCACAAAATGGCAAACGGCGCCGCACACAATGCGGCATGCGACCCAATTAAAGATTCGCATCATGCCCCAGCCAGATCCATTTACGGACAAAGGAAGCACACCCCCTATGCTTCACCGATGAGGTTCTGGAATATGAATTTCCAGAGGGGTTTAAACCCGTTAACATAGAGTCATACGATGGAACAACAGACCCCGGAGTCTGGATCGAGGATTATATCCTCCACATACATATGGCTAGAGGAGACGTTCTCCACGCCATAAAATATCTACCTCTTAAGCTCAAAGGGCCAGCTCGGCACTGGCTTAAAAGCCTTCCTAAAAATACAATCGGAAGTTGGAAAGAGCTCGAGGACGCTTTCCGAGCAAATTTTCAAGGGACCTACGTCCGTCCCCCGGATGCAGACGACCTCAGTCACATAACTCAGCAGTCCGGAGAATCAGCTCGGCAGTTCTGGAACAGATTCCTCACTAAAAAGAATCAAATAGTGGATTGTCCGGACGCCGAAACCCTAGCGGCTTTCAGGCATAATGTCCGAGACGAATGGCTAGCCAGACACCTCGGCCAGGAAAAGCCAAGAACAATGGCCGCACTCACAAGCCTCATGACCCGCTTTTGCGCAGGAGAGGACAGCTGGTTAGCACGATGCAGCCCCAGCGACCCAAGTACATCAGAAATCAGAGATGGAAATGAGAAGCCGCGACGAGATAAGGATCATCGATGAATCAAAAAGAAAAGTCTGAAGAGCACGGCAGCCAACGCCGGATTCAAAAACTCACAGCACAATCAGACAAAGCCAACCCCTCAGGATAACAGGGAAGATCCGTCCAGCCTAAAAAGAATCATGGACAAGACATGTCAGATACACAGCACTCCTGGGAAACCTACTAATCATACCCACAGAGACTGTTGGGTTTTCAAATAGTCCTGAAGGCTCAACGCTGAACACAAGGGGCTCGACACACCTAGCGAGGAAGAAGACGAACCCCAAAAGCAGCACACCAGGAAGCAAAAGAACTTCCCACAAGAAGTCAAAACAGTGAACTCACTTCACATAACAAGGCATGAGGCACCCGTAAAGGTCCGCATATTCAAGCCTAAATCTCAGGCGTCTTGCCACTGGTCATTAAAGCCAATAACTTTCAATCAGCTAGATTATTCTCGAAATATCAAGCATGCGGGCCGGACCGCCTTGGTACTCAAACCAATAATAGACGGATTCCAGTTTACCAATGTCCTTATGGACGGGGGCAGTGGACTAAACTTGATATATCAAGATACAATTCGCAGCATGGGCATAAACCCAACAAGAATCCGTCACAGTAAAACCTCCTTTCAAGGGGTAGCACCCGGCCCGGACACCCATTGCATGGGTTTTCTTCGGCTGGCAGTCATATTTGGCTCCGCCAATAACTTTCGTCGCGAGAAGCTGATCTTCCACATAGTCCCGTTTTCAAGCCGCTATCAAGCACTACTGGGACGAGGAGCCTTCACGCACTTTAACGCAATACGCATTCCGCATCCCTCACGCTAAAGATGCCCGGTCCTCGAGGCATCATCTCTTTAAAGGGAATGCACTAAAATACGTCTCCTCCAAAAGGAGGATTGCACGGCTGCCTAAACAACCGCACAATAAAATGGCCTCGCCGTCCAACAGACCTTTTCGATATAAGTCACAGAAGGCCATGGCCCCGGACTCCATGAGTTCGGCAAGAGCCCCCCATCATCGTCGGCTCACTACGCCATACAAGGGGCCGCACACAGAGACAATAAAGCTCGACTTCATTCATTTTTATTTTTAATTATTCCTTTTGTCCCGCACGACCCATTTTAAATTTAAATTCCTCTCTTTCACAGATGAATGTCGTACGGCGCCCGTCCAGGACACGGCACAGCGGAGACACAGGCGCAGACGTGCAGTAGGGACCCGCCTAAAGGATTCTTTTTTAGATTAAGGCCCTGCGTAAACCTTTTTTACTGTCTCTTGCTGTTATACATCCCTTGGTTCATTTTACCATAACCAAGGAGGAGACTGGCGTCTTGGCATGTGGCCACGCCAGAATTATTGCTCGTACCTGGACACGAAGGGCTTTTTTTTCTTTCTTTTTATATAAAAGGGGGAGGGTGTTGTTCCGCACACACCCACAAAGACCGAACACCTTAGGGAGTGTTCGGCGTCGCGAGTTTTGGCACTATATGCATCAGCTCCGAGTCATGATTTTGGTCACATGTTGGGTTGCCCGGCTCCTGTGTTCGGCCACCTTACGTTTCATTTTGTCAGCTAAGGTAGCTCCAGGAGAACTACTGCGATTGCGCCCCGGTTCGGCCTGGCGAGCGCCTCAGTAGAGAAAGCCGAAAACCGACTGTCATGATGTAGCGAGAGACTGGTCGCCACTCGATGACTCATAGGGGTTTATCGAACTCCTCCGTTTTGACGAAGGGCCGCTTCCCGGTCAGGCTAGCATGCGTCCCGAATTCGGATGAGCGCAGTCACCATTCCTGGGCTACCTAAAGAGTCCCATTGTCAAGCTCCTATGACTAAGTGAAAGTGTTAAAGCATTATAGTCCGGATTGCCTAGCCCGCTGCGCTATCACCTCCTTTGTAGGACCAAGACGTTGGGCTAAGTGTGATATTGCGTTTTCAGCGCGCACCCCCACACTATGTGCGTGGGGGCTGAAGCCAACGACTGGAATCTTTCAGAATTTATATATATTGAAACGGCCGCACAGGAGAGGTTTTATTACTTGAAGGCACAAGTCTAAAACACGCCATCTATAAAAATACTGATCTATGATTACATATGTTGTCATAACGCAGCATCTTTCGAACACTGCGTCTCTATTATACGAGCGCCCGCGAGGACCTCCTCAAAAAAGTGTTCGGCAGGATTTCGGCCTTCAGCCGAATCACGAGACGCAACAGCGGTAGGATCCATATCTGCCCAATATGTCTTAACTCGGTCAAGAGCTAGCCGAGCACCCTCTGTGCACGCTGACCTCTTCAAAACTTCTACTCGAGGCACCACGTCAAGAAATTGCTGCACCAAGCTAAAATAGCTTGTCGTTTTCGATCCGCCTGGGCATAAGCGATCCATGGCATACGTCATGGCGAGTCCGGACAATCTATTCAGCTCGGCCCATTGGGCCAGGCGATCGTCCACCGCAAGTGGACGCCTTGGATTGGTGAACTGCGACCAGAAGAGTTTTTCCACTTCATGATTCTCCTTATCCTGAAAGTGTCTGGTCGCATCGGCAGCACTAGCCGCCAAGTCCAGGTAGATGTCCTTCACACTCCACGCTCGGTCCAACAGGGCAAACCTCGAATCACAAAATTGTCTCCGCAGCAAGAAGGGCTTTCCATCCGCAATCAGTCCGGCTTGACGTAGCTCTTCCTTTGTCACTCTCACCATAGAGCGGGCGTTCTTGAGGTCAGCAACAGCTTTCTCCAAATCCGTCTGCCTGGCTCGGCCTTCCTCCTCAAGATATCTACAACGGTCAGTAACACTTTTCAACTCTATGGCAATATTAGCCATCTCATCCCTGCTTCGGCAATGGGCAGCCTGTTCGGCCCGCAGCTCTTCACGGGCTCTCAAGGCAGCTGCATCGCTTCTTCTGGCTTGGATCTTCGCTTTGGCAAGTTCGGCCCTAAGTCCTTCCACGGCTGCCGCACCATCTGCATCAAGTATACACACGGTAAGATTTTGACCTAGATCTCCTCTTACTAACAATCGCCATGAAAAATCAATACCTTGAGCATCATCAAGCCGCTGGTTAACCAGCGCGATGTCGGCCTCTGCCTCGTCAAGTTGCCGTTTCATTTCGGCAAAATCTTGAGTCCGGCTCGACCCCAGACAATTAGCCGCCTACATATACATACGCCATTTTAAGGACCTGGGATTAAGATCCTCTGCGTGCCGCACATCTTTGCGCCACACAGAGTCTCAGGGGCTACTATCTACACAGGATGCATGTTATATGTGTAATTAACACTAATGTCCGTTATTTGAAACGTACCTCAAAACCCACCAATAAACTCTTGACGGCCTCGTTCAGTCCGCCTCCCGCGGCTGCAATTTTTTCAACTACCGTGTGCATCAACACACGATGCTCCTCTAAAATAGAAGCTCGGCCCACCAGAACCTTTAGCTCCCCCGACCGAACACCAGTTGGCGCCAGACTCGTCCCACGGACCTCTTCGGAGGTCGGGCACGGAAAGCCTTGTGGGGTCATGTGATCGTCTTCTGCCTCTGGCAGATTCGGAGAGATCCTCTGCGATGACACTTCGACGTCGTCCGCCTTGTCAGGCGATGCAGAAAGAGGAGGCGTCCCGCTCTCCATCATCTCCGGAAGGAGATCCCCCGACGATGAGTTCTGCTGTGAAGGGTCGAGGTCCGAACTACAAGGCAAAGTTTCGGTCAAACAATTCTCAGATATAAAGCAAGGATTTCTCTTAAGAACAATTCCTTTTCTACTTACGGCTCGTTGGAGAGCCGCTCACCTTGCGGACTCAATTCGGCCGAGGGGATCCTCGGCGACGGGTCCTCTGACATGGATTCTTTCCCCCGTTTTGAAGCTTGGACTTCCGGGTCGTCAGTGGTGGTCCTCTTCTTTCCCCTAGGAGGGGAACTTTCAATTCCCCCCTTCGGAGTAGCCTCTCTCGAAGAGGCCATGGTTTCCTTGTCGGTCCCCTTATCTCCCTCCAAAGGCACTACCTCTAGCATCCTGACTAGCACGAGATCTAGCCTGGTTTCGGGAAGGGGAGCCGAACACCGGATCAGCTTCGCCTTTGCTATCCACTCCTGCTTAAAGGAAGAAATGCTGTTAAAAAGCAAGTAAAACTATGCGGATAGAAGGTCCGAACACAAGGTCACCCACCTGAGTATCCGGGCGATTGCGGCTTAGGCCAGCATCCTCAGTCAGGTCCGGACTCGCTTCTTGCGATCCGAACAACAGTTTATGCATCTCCTTAGGCATTACACCCATAAAATTTCGGAGAACTCGCGGTCCCTCTGGGTTGAACTCCCATAAGCGAAGGGGGCGACGTTGGCCGGGCAGTGTCCGGCGAATCAGCATGACTTGTGTCATCTTGACCAGGTTGAGGCCTCCTTCCAGGAGATCCTTAATGCGACCCTGTAGCAGAGGAACATCTTTGGGCAAACCCCGATCCAATTCCGTATTGATCCACGATGCTAACCGTGGTGGGGGACCCGAGCGAAAGGCCTGAGGCGCCACCCACGTGGTGCCCCGAGGAGCGGTAATATAGAACCACTCCCGTTGCCATAAGCCGAGCTCTTCTTGAAGAGCGCCTTCGGGCCAATGAGTGTCGGCTTTTCTTTTTATAGTGGCACCTCCACACTCTGCGTGGCGCCCCTCGATTATCTTCGGTTCTACTTTGAAGGTCTTGAGCCATAGCCCGAAGTGAGGGGTAACATGGAGGAATGCTTCACACATAACTATGAAAGAGGAGATGTGGAGGATGGACTCTGGAGCTAGGTCATGGAATTCCAGCCCGTAATAGAACATCAGCCCCCTTACAAAAGGATCTGTTGGGAAGCCTAATCCATGGAGGAAGTGGGAGATGAATACTACGCTCTCGCCTGGCTGAGGGCTAGGGATCGCTTGTCCTTGCACAGGCAGCCTGTGCAGAATCTCGCTGGTCAAAAATCTAGCTTCCCTCAACTTTGATACATCCTCCTCTGTGACAGAGGAGGGCATCCATCGACCCTGAAGATCAGAACCGGACATTGTTGAAGGTTCGGCGCGCCTGAAATCTGGGAGCCTAGGGTGTTGGAACTCGAGGCGACAGGCGAACTCGTTTTGGGAATAGAAGAGGGGACGGGGCCTTGGTCTCTTTATAAGAGGCGGAATACCAAGAGCCCTCCCCGTAACCGTCTTGGACTAGCCTTGAGTTAGGCAGGACGTGCTAACAGGCACGTTTGGGTTACCCACGTCCGTATTAATGAGAATCCCGTTGAAGGGGGCACACGATCTCTGCTTCGATAAGATGTGCCAAGGAAACCGCCTCGTTAAACGTGTAGCGGTGGAGCAGTAAAAATATTCCGTACAGAAGGCTTGGCCGCAGTGTTATGATGCACCGCGGGATACGTCAGCAGATTTGATTTGTGTTAATATTATTCTCTGTATGGCAATATGTGGAAACTTGTTTTGCAGAGCCGGACACTTTTTTGGTGTTATTCATCTTCTTGAAGAACTTGGAGGAGGAACCCGCCTTGCAATGCCGAAGACAATTTGCGCGCCGGACTCGTCGTCATTGAAGCCAGGTTCAGGGGCTACTGAGGGAGTCTTGGATTAGGGGGTGTTTGGATAGCCGGACTACATCTCCCGCCGGACTCCAGGACTATGAAGATACAAGATTGAAGACTCCGTCCCGTGTCCGGAAGGTTCTTTCCTTGGCGTAGAAGGCAAGCTAGGCGTGCGGATATTCAAGATCTCCTACCAATGTAACCGACTCTGTGTAACCCTAACCCTATCCGGTGTCTATATAAACCGGAGGGTTGTAGTCCGTAGGGGAGAATCATCTTCATACACAATCAAACAATAGGCTAGCGTCTAGGGTTTAGCCTCCTTGATCTCGTGGTAGATCTACTCTTGTACTACCCATATCATCAATATTAATCTAGCAGGAGTAGGGTTTTACCTCCACCGAGAGGGCCCGAACCTGTAAAACAAAGTGTCCCCAGTCTCCTGTTACCATCTGACCTTGACGCACAGTTCGGGACCCCCTACCCGAGATCCGCCGGTTTTGACACCGACAGTGACCAAGGCGGCAGTGCCACAAATATGTGGGACTATTGTTATCAACCTTAACTCTTTTGGTATTCACACTATGAATATGTGTATCATCACGTACGAGATTCATTAAGAATAAACCATTAACCATTGGAGCATGACCATAAAACATATCTCTCATATAAATAGAACAACCATTATTCTCGGATTTAAATGAGTAGCCATCTCGAATTAAATGAGATCCAGACACAATGTTCATGCTCAAACTTGGCACTAAATAAGAATTATTGAGGTTTAAAACTAATCACGTAGGTAAATGTAGAGGTAGCGTGCCGACGGCGATCACATCAACCTTGGAACCATTCCCAACGTGCATCGTCACCTCGTCCTTCGCCAGTCTCCATTTATTCCGCAGCTCCTGCTTGGAGTTACAAATGTGAGCAACTGCACCGGTATAAAATACCCAATAGCTACTACGAGTACTGGTAAGGTACACATCAATTACATGTATATCACATATACCTTTTGTTTTGCCGGCCTTCTTGTCCGCTAAGTATTTGGGGCAGTTCCGCTTCCAGTGACCACTTCCCTTGCAATAAAAACACTCAGTCTCGGGCTTGGGTCCATTCTTTGGCTTCTTCCCGGCAACTTGCTTACCGGGCGCGGCAACTTCCTTGCCGTCCTTCTTGAAGTTCTTTTTACCCTTTCCCTTCTTGAACTTAGTGGTTTTATTCACCATCAACACTTGATGTTCCTTCTTGATTTCTACCTCTGCTGATTTCAGCATGGCATATACCTCAGGAATGGTCTTTACCATCCCCTACATGTTGTAGTTCATCACAAAGCTCTTGTAGCTAGGTGGAAGCGACTGGAGGATTCTGTCAATGACCGCTTCATCCGGGAGATTAACTTCCAGTTGGGTCAAGCAGTTGTGCAACCCAGACATCTTGAGTATGTGTTCACTGACAGAGTTATTTTCCTCCATCTTACAGTTAAAGAATTTGTCGGAGACTTCATATCTCTCGACCCGGGCATGAGCTTGGAAAACCATTTTCAGCTCTTCGAACATCTCATATGCTCCATGTCTCTCAAAACGCTTTTGGAGCCCCGACTCTAAGATGTAAAGCATGCCGCACTGAACGAGGGAGTAATCATCGGAACGTGACTGCCAAGCGTTCATAACGTCTTGTTCTGCAGGGAGAACAGGTGCGTCACCCAGCGGTGCTCGTAGGACATAATCTTTCTTGGCAGCTATGAGGATGATCCTCAGGTTCCGGACCCAGTCCGTATAGTTGCTGCCATCGTCTTTCAGCTTGGTTTTCTCTAGGAACGCATTGAAGTTGAGGACTACGTTGGCCATTTGATCTACAAGACATATTGTAAATATTTTAGACTAAGTTCATGATAATAAAGTTCATCTTAATCAAATTATTTAATGAACTCCCACTTAGACAGACATCCCTCTTCTAGTCATCTAAGTATAACATGATCCGAGTCAACTAGGTCGTGTCCGATCATCACGTGAGACGGACTAGTCAACATCGGTGAACATCTTCATGTTGATCGTATCTTCTATACGACTCATGCTCGACCTTTCGGTCTTCTATGTTCCGAGGCCATGTCTGTACATGCTAGGCTCGTCAAGTCAACCTAAGTGTTTGCATGTGTAAATCTGTCTTACACCCGTTGTACGTGAACGTTAGAATCTATCACACCCGATCATCACGTGGTGCTTCGAAACAACGAACTGTCGCAACGGTGCACAGTTAGGGGGAACACTTCTTGAAATTATTATGAGGGATCATCTTATTTACTACCGTCGTTCTAAGTAAACAAGATGCAAAACATGATAAACATCACATGTAATCAAATAATAAACGTGACATGATATGGCCAATATCACATAGCTCCTTTGATCTCCATCTTGGGGCTCCATGATCATCTTGTCACCGGCTTGACACCATGATCTCCATCATCATGATCTCCATCATCGTGTCTCCATGAAGTTGCTCTCCAACTATTACTTCTACTACTATGGCTAACGCGTTTAGCAATAAAGTAAAGTAATTTACATGGCGTTTCTCAATGACACGCAGGTCATACAAAAAATAAAGACAACTCCTATGGCTCCTGCCGGTTGTCATACTCATCGACATGCAAGTCGTGATTCCTATTACAATAGCATGAACATCTCATACATCACATATAGATCATTCATCATTCATCACAACTTTGGCCATATCATATCACAAAGCACTTGCTGCAAAAACAAGTTAGACGTCCTCTATTTGTTGTTGCAAGTTTTACGTGGCTGAATTAGGGTTCTAGCAAGAAAGTTCTCTTACCTACGTGAAAGCCACAACGTGATTTGTCAACTTCTATTTACCCTTCATAAGGACCCTTTTCATCGAATCCACTCCAACTAAAGTGGGAGAGATAGACACCCGCCAGCCACCTTATGCAACTAGTGCATGTTAGTCGGTGGAACCGGTCTCACGTAAGCGTACGTGTAAGGTTGGTCCGGGCCGCTTCATCCCACAATACCGCTGAAGCAAGATAAGACTAGTAGCGGCAAGAAAGTTGACAACATCTATGCCCACAACAAATTGTGTTCTACTCGTGCAATAGAGAACTACGCATAGACCTAGCTCATGATGCCACTGTTGGGGAACGTTGCAGAAAATTAAAATTTTTCCTACGGTTTCACCAAGATCCATCTATGAGTTCATCTAAGCAACGAGTCATGGGAGAGAGATTGCATCTACATACCACTTTGTAGATCGCGAGGGGAAGCGTTCAACGAACGGGGATGAGGTAGTCGTACACGACGTGATCCAAATCACCGGAGATCCTAGCACCGAACGGACGGCACCTCCGCGTTCAACACAAGTACGGTCAGCGTAACGTCTCCTTCTTCTTGATCCAGCAAGGCAAAGGAGAGGTTGAGGAAGATGGCTCCAGTAGCAGCACGACGGCGTGGTGATGGTGGAGCTGCAGTACTCCGGCAGGGCTTCGTCGAGCTCTATGGAGGAGGAGGAGGTGTTGGAGAGGGAAAGGGAGGCGCCAGGGCAAGGGGTGCAGCTGCCCCCCTCCCCTCCCCCTTTATATAGGCCCCTGGGGGGGCGCCGGCCCTGGGAGATTGAATCTCCCAAGGGGGCGGCGGCCAAGGGGGGTGGAGTGCCCCCCAAGGCAAGTGGGCGCCCCCCACCCTAGGGTTCCAACCCTAGGCGCAGGGGGTGGGCCTTGGGGGGCGCACCAGCCCACTAAGGGCTGGTACCCCCTTCCCACTTCAGCCCATGGGGCCCTCCGGGATGGGTGGCCCCACCTGGTGGACCCCCGGGACCCATCTGGTGGTCCCGGTACAATACCGGTGACCCCCAGATCATTCCCGATGGCCGAAACTGCACTTCCTATATATAATTCTTCACCTCCGGACCAATCCGGAACTCCTCGTGACGTCCGGGATCTCATCCGGGACTCCGAACAACATTTGGGTTACTGCATATACATATCTTCACAACCCTAGCGTCACCGAACCTTAAGTGTGTAGACCCTACGGGTTCGGGAGACATGCAGACATGACCGAGACGGCTCTCGGGCAATAACCAACAGCGGGATCTGGATACCCATGTTGGCTCCCACATGCTCCACGATGATCTCATCGGATGAACCATGATGTCGAGGATTCAATTAATCCCGTATACGATTCCCTTTGTCAATCGGTATTTTACTTGCCCGAGATTCGATCGTCGGTATCCCAATACCTCGTTCAATCTCGTTACCGGCAAGTCACTTTACTCGTACCGTAATGGATGATCCTGTGATCAAACACTTTGATCACATTGAGCTCATTATGATGATGCATTACCGAGAGGGCCCGGTGATACCTCTCCGTCAAGCGGAGTGACAAATCCCAGTCTCGATCCGTGTCAACCCAACAGATACTTTCGGAGATACTCGTAGTATACCTTTATAGTCACCCAGTTACGTTGTGATGTTTGGCACACCCAAAGCACTCCTACGGTGTCCGGGAGTTACACGATCTCATGGTCTAAGGAAAGGATACTTGACATTGGAAAACTCTAGCAAACGAACTATGCGATCTTATGCTATGTTTAGGATTGGGTCTCGTCCATCACATCATTCTCCTAATGATGTGATCTCGTTATCATTGACATCGAATGCCCATAGTCAGGAAACCATGACTATCTATTGATCAACGAGCTAGTCAACTAGAGGCTTACTAGGGACACGTTGTTGTCTGTTATTCACACATGTATTACGATTTCCGGATAACACAATTATAGCACGAATAAAGACAATTATCATGAATAAGGAAATATAATAATAATTCTTTTGTTATTGCCTCTAGGGCATATTTCCAACAAAGAGCACACAGTGGCCCTCGCAGCGGAAGTACAAAGCAGCCTTTCAAGGCAACTCTCCAGTCCGGCCGTTAAAAAACCGGACAATGCAAAGCGCGCCCGGAGTAACCTGCAACAAGACCACCTGGCATGATCAGAGCAAGCGTAGCAATACGGCCCGGCCCCAGCCACCGCAACATAGCGGAGCAAGTACCTCGAGTACACAATTACGCCCTTAAAATTCCATGGGCACAGGGGGAGGGGCACATTAACGACATGCCTACAACACGACGTCAAACGTACTAGGGGCTGCCGGATTTTTTCTTTTTTACTTTCAGGACTCCATACCTCTGGATACCTGTTCGGCAGTATTGCCGCACAGACGATGCAAGATCCAGGAAAGCAGACAAAGCTACGCCGCATTCCGGAATTCTCAGGTGGTCTCTATTTCGAGCGATATATCAGTTTCTAAATTCCGCGGCCTGTGCCTGGTCAAGACATGTTAAATAAGTCTAATATCTTTTTTGCTTATCGCACTACTTGTATCGTTCGGCCTTGATAAATAGCCTCTTTATAAAACAATGCATAGCTTTTTGTCTATTTTTTGCATTGTCCTCTTTCGAATATATATATTTATTACATAACATGATCGCACCCGTACACCATGGTACGGCAAACCACGCCAGGGGCTTCATTACCCTTTTATCTGGTGTGAGAAGTCCGTACACTTTCACAAGTGCGGCACCCCGAACTTATAGCACTATATGCATCAGCTCCGAGTCATGATTTTGGTCACATGTTGGGTTTGCCCGGCTCCTATGTTTTGGTGCCTTACGTTCCGCTTTATCGGCTAAGGTAGCACTAGGAGAACCACTGCGATTGTGCCCCAGATCAGGTGGGTTGAGCACCTCAGTGGAGAAAGCTAAAACAGACTGTCATGATAAGGCGTGAGACCGGTCGCTGTTCGAGAGGTTTTTCGAGTCCTTAAAGGCTTATGCCGCTTCGAGCGAGGAGCTGGCTATGTCCGGACAAAGGCGTGGATAGCGCCCCGAATTCGGCCTTCCGAACTAGGGGCTTCGCCGAAATTTAAAATTATAACGTTCTATGGCTAAGTGAGAGTGTTCAAGCATTATAGTCCGGTTGCCTGGTTCGTTGTGCTAAGCGCCTCCCTCGAAGGACCCAACTATGGGAACAAGGGCCCTCAGGTTTATCCCGAACACCCCAGCACTAGTGGCATGGGGGCAGAAGCCGACGACTGGCCATCTCTCAATTTTTGATAAATGGTCGCACATAAAATAATATTTTAAATTCAATAAGCATTGCTTTGCGCATATGAACAAGTTTTCAGCGCACAGGATACAAACGAGCGAGTTCATTCAAATATTACATCTTTAGTACAATCATCCGCGACAAGGCGGGCTCCGGCAAGAACTTCCTTGTAGTTGTTCTCGGGCTTGCGATGCTCCTTCCCCTGCGGCGGCCCGTCCTTCACCAGCTTCTCTCCGTCCAGCTTACCCCAGTGTACCCTTACACGGGCAAGGGCCCTCCGGGCACCTTCAATGCAGACGGAGCGCTTGATGACCTCAAGCCGTGGACAGGCCTCCACCAGCCGCCGCACCAGCCCGAAATAGCTCCCAGGAAGGGCCTCTCCAGGCCACAGCCGAACTAGTAAGCCCTTCATGGCCTGTTCGGCCGCCTTGTGGAGCTCGACCAGCTATTTCAGCTGATCGCTTAAGGGCACAGGGTGTCCGGCCTCAGAATACTGAGACCAGAACACACTCTCTGTCGAGCTGCCCTCTTCGGCTCGGTAGAACGCGGCGGCGTCGGATACGCTCTGGGGAAGATCGGCGAACGCCCCTGGAGAACTCCGGGTTCGGGTAAGTAATAGGTAGTTTATTTTTATATTCCTACTTTGCATTGAGAATGCCTTACCCGTTGCTATCTTTTTCACCTCCTCCAACTCTTGGAGGGCCTTTTGGGCTTCGGCCTTGGCACTCTTGGCGGTCTCGACGGCCGACGCAAGCTCGGATGCTTGCGTTTTTGACTCAAGCTCCAAGCCCTCATGTTTTGTCATGAGAGCTTGCAGCTCTTGCTGCACCTCGCCGACCTGAACCCCGAGCCTTTCTTGCTCGGCGCGCTCCTCGGCCGTTTTCTTTTCGGCCTCTGCCAGCGCCTGCTTCAGGGTTGCTACCTCGGTTGCGGCCCCTACAATAAGCAGTACAATCCTGTCATTTCTTTCTGCAATCAAGCCTCTCTATAGGCACCTTTTTTCTTTTTTAGGTATTTCTTACCTTCCTTCTCCTCGAGCTGCCGTTTGGCAAGGCCGAGCTCTTGTTCGGTCCGCCCGAGGTCCTTTTTAAGGACATCCACTTGCACAGTCAGTGCGGCGGTGGACAGCAGTGAAGCCTGCATACGCATATTTGACCTTTTTTGTTAGACTCCTTTGAAAATTACTAGATCCTCTATCCGGCTTTTCTTTCCGAACACCGAACAGAGCATCAGGGGCTACTGTTTATGCGGTAAATTATTTGACATATTTTTACTTACCTCGAAGCCTGTTAGAAGGCTAGCGCAAGCTTCATTCAGTCCGCTCTTGGCGGACTGAATCCTTTGGATCACCGTACTCATAACAGTACGGTGCTCCTCATCGATGGCGGCGCCCTTAAGCACCTCCAGCAGATTGTCCGGTGCCTCCGGTTGTACGGAGGCCGCCGGCTCAGATGGCTTACTCCTCTTGGAAGGAGTTCGCCCACCGCGGACCGGGACTGTCGAGTCCGGTGCGGTGTCCGGCACAAAGCCGGACTTGGCGCCCTGGGGGGTTTCTTCCCCTTTACTCCTGGGGTCCGGAGGATTGCCTTGTGGCTTCTCCAGGACCACCTCCTCCTGCCCCGGAGCTTGTCGCGACGCCACTTCGGCGTCATCTGCAGTGCGGGGGGAGACATCGGGCGGAATTGAGTTCACGTCTGTGTTGGGGAACGTAGCAGAAATTCAAAATTTTCCTACGTATCACCAAGATCTATCTATGGAGAAACCAGCAACGAGGGGAAGGAGAGTGCATCTACATACCCTTGTCGATCGCTAAGCGGAAGCGTTCAAGTGAACGGGGTTGATGGAGTCGTACTCGTCGTGATCCAAATCACCGATGATCCTAGTGCCGAATGGACAGCACCTCCGCGTTCAACACACGTACAGCCCGGTGACGTCTCCCATGCCTTGATCCAGCAAGGAGAGAGGGAGAGGTTGAGGAAGACTCCATCCAGCAACAGCACAATGGCGTGGTGATGATGGAGGAGCGTGGTACTCCAGCAGGGCTTCGCCAAGCACGTGATGGAGGAGGAGAGGTGTTGGGGAGGCGAGGGGCTGCGCCTTGGATCAGGTGTGAAGTCCTCCATCTCCCCCACTATATATAGGAGGGCAAAAGGGGGGGCGCCGGCCCTAGGAGATCCAATCTCCTAGGGGGGGCGGCGGCCAAGGGGGTGCCTTGCCCCCCAAGGCAAGGGGGGCGCCCCCTTTAGGGTTCCCCCCCAAACCCTAGGCGCATGGGCCCTAGGGGGGAGGCGCCCAGCCCACTAAGGGGCTGGTCCTTCTCCACATACAGCCCATAGGGACCCACGGAGCAGGTGGACCCTCCCGGTGTACCCCCGGAACCCCTTCGGCGGTCCCGGTACAATGCCGGTAACCCCGAACTCTTCCGGTGACCGTATGATGACTTCCCATATATAAATCTTTACCTCGGGACCATTCCGGAACTCCTCGTGACGTCCGGGATCTCATCCGGGACTCCGAACAACATTCGGTAACCACATACAAACTTCCTTTATAACCCTAGCGTCATCGAACCTTAAGTGTGTAGACCCTACGGGTTCGGGAGACATGCAGACATGACCGAGACGTTCTCCGGTCAATAACCAACAGCGGGATCTGGATACCCATGTTGGCTCCCACATGTTCCACGATGATCTCATCAGATGAACCACGATGTCAAGGACTTAATCAATCCCGTATACAATTCCCTTTGTCTATCGGTACGATACTTGCCCGAGATTCGATCGTCGGTATCCCGATACCTTGTTCAATCTCGTTATCGGAAAGTCTATTTTACTCGTTCCGCAACACATCATCCCGTGATCAACTCCTTGATCACATTGTGCACATTGTGATGATGTCCTACCGAGTGGGCCCAGAGATACCTCTCCGTCACACGGAGTGACAAATCCCAGTCTCGATTCGTGCCAACCCAACAGACACTTTTGGAGATACCTGTAGTGTACCTTTATAGCCACCCAGTTACGTTGTGACGTTTGGCACACCCAAAGCAGTCCTACGGTATCCGGGAGTTGCACAATCTCATGGTGTAAGGAAACGATACTTGACATTAGAAAAGCTTTAGCATACGAACTACATGATCTTGTGCTAGGCTTAGGATTGGGTCTTGTCCATCACATCATTCTTCTAATGATGTGATACCGTTATCAATGACATCCAATGTCCATGGTCAGTAAACCGTAACTATCTATTGATCAACGAGCTAGTCAACTAGAGGCTTACTAGGGACATGGTGTTGTCTATGTATCCACACATGTATCTGAGTTTCCTATCAATACAATTCTAGCATGGATAATAAACTATTATCATGAACAAGGAAATATAATAATAACTAATTTATTATTGCCTCTAGGGCATATTTCCAACAGTCTCCCACTTGCACTAGAGTCAATAATCCAGTTCACATCGCTATGTGATTAACACTCAAGGTCACATCCCCATGTGACTAACACCCAAAGAGTTTACTGGAGTCAATAATCTAGTTCACATTACCATGTGATTAACAGTCAATGAGTTCTGGGTTTGATCATGTTATGCTTGTGAGAGATGTTATAGTCAACGGGTCTGAACCTTTCAGATCCGTGTGTGCTTTACAAATATCTATGTCATCTCCTAGATGCAACTACTACGCCACCTTTGGAGCTATTCCAAATAACTGTTCCACTATACGAATCCAATTTACTACTCAGAATAATATGGATTAGTGTCAAAGTTTGCATCGGCGTAACCTTTTACGACGAACTCTTTTCCACCTCCATAATCGAGAAAATTCCTTAGTCCACTAGTTACTAAGGATAACCTTGACCGTTGTCCTGTGATCCATTTCTAGATCACACTTGTACCCCTTGACTGACTCATGGTTTGGCACACTTCAGGTACGGTACACAACATAGCATACTTTAGAGCCTACGACTAAAGCATAGGGGACGACCTTCGTCCTTTCTCTCTATTCTGCCGTGGTCATGTCTTGAGTCTTGCTCAATACTCACACCTTGTAACACAGCCGAGAACTCCTTCTTTGCTGATCTATTTTGAACTCCTTCAAAATCTTGTCATGGTATGTGTTCGTTTGAAAGTACTATTAAGCGATTTTGATCCATCCTTATAGATCTTGATGCTCAATGTTCAAGTAGCTTAATCCAGGTTTTCCATTGAAAAACACTTTTCAAATAACCCTATATGCTTTCCAGAAATTCTACATCATTTCTGATCAACAATATGTCAACAACATATACTCATCAGAAATTCTATAGTGCTCCCACTCACTTCTTTGGAAATACAAGTTTCTCATAAACTTTGTATAAACCCAATTCTTTGATCATCTCATCAAAGCGTACATTCCAACTCCGAGATGCTTACTCCAGTCCTTAGAAGGATTGCTGGAGCTTTGCATACTTGTTAGTATCTTTCAGGATTGACAAAAATCTTCTGGTTGTATCACATACAACCTTTCCTCAAGAAAATCGTCGAGGAAACAATGTTTTGACATCCTATCTGCACGATTTCATAAATAATGCAGTAATCGCTAACATAATTCCAACAGATTCTTAGCATCACTACGAGTGAGAAAGTCTCATCGCAGTCAACTCCTTGAACTTGTCGGAAAACATCTTAATGACAAGTCAAGCTTTCTTAATGGTGACATTTACCATCATTGTCCGTCTTCCTTTTAAAATCTATCTGTACTCAACATCCTTACGACCATCGAGCCGTTCTGCCAAAGTCTACACTTTGTTTTCATACATGGATCCTCTCTCGGATTTTATGGCCTCGAGCCATTCATCGGAATCCGGGCCCACCATCGCTTCTCCATAGCTCGTAGGTTCATTGTTGTCTAGCAACATGACTCCCAAGACAGGATTATGTGCCACTTTGAAACAACACACATCCTTGTCGTCCTACGAGGTTTGGTAGTGACTTGATCCGAAGTTTCATGATCACTATCATAAGCTTCTTCTTCAATTGATGTAGGTGCCATAGGAACAACTCCTGTGCCCTGCTACACACTAGTTGAAGTGACGGTTCAACAACCTCATCAAGTCTCCACCATCCTCCCACTCAATTCTTTCGAGAGAAACTTTTCCTCGAGAAAGGACCCAATTTGAGAAACAATCCCTATTGCTTTCGGATCTGAGACAGGAGGTATACCCAACTGTTTTGGGTGTCCTATGAAGATGCATTTATCCGCTTTGGGTTCGAGCTTATCAGCCTGAAACTTTTTCACATAAGCGTCGTGACCCCAAACTTTTAAGAAACAACAGCTTAGGTTTCTCTAAACCATAGTTCATACGGTGTTGTCTCGACGGATTTGCGTGGTGCCCTATTTAAAGTGAGTGCGGTTGTCTCTAATGCCTAACCCATGAACGATAGTGGTAATTCGATAAGATACATCATGATACGCACCATATCCAATAGGGTGCAACTATGATGTTTGGACACACCATCACATTATGGTGTTCCAGGCGGTATTAGTTGTGAAACAATTTCCACAGTGCCAAACTCGTAACTCAGATATTCATTTCTATGATCATATCATAGACATTTTATCCTCTTATCACGAAGATCTTCCACTTCATTCTGAAATTACTTGAACCATTCAATAATTCAGACTTGTGGTTCATCAAGTAAATATACTCAGTATTTACTCAAATCATCTGTGAAGTAAGAGCATAACGATATCCACTGCGTGCCTCAGCACTCATTGGACTGCACACATCAAAATGTGTTACTTCCAACAAGTTGCTTTCTTGTTCCATTTTACTGAAACCGAAGCTTTCAGTCATCTTTGCCCATGTGGTATGATTTGCATGTCTCAAGCGATTCAAAATCAAGTGAGTCCAAACGGTCCATCTGCATGGAGTTTCTTCATGCGTACATACCAATAGACATGGTTCACATGTCTCAATCTTTTCAAAAATGAGTGAGTCCAAAGATCCATCAACATGGAGCTTCTTCATGCGTTTTATACCAATATGACTTACATGGCAGTGCCACAAGTAGGTGGTATAATCATTACTATCTTATATCTTTTGGCATGGACATGTGTATCACTATGATCGAGATTCAATAAACCATTCATTTTATGTGCAAGACCATTGAAGGAATTATTCAAATAAATAGAGTAACCATTATTCCCCTTTAAATGAATAACCATATTGCGATAGACATAATCCAATCATGTCTATGCTCAACGCAAACACCAAATAAAAATTATTTAGGTTTAACACCAATCTCGATGGTAGAGGGAGCGTGCGATGCTTGATCACATCAACCTTGGAAACACTTCCAACACATCTCGTCAGCTCACCTTTAGCTAGTCTCCGTTTATTCCGCAGCTTTTATTCGAGTTACTAACACTTAGCAACCGAACCGGTATCTAGTACCCTGATGCTACTAGGAGTACTAGTAAAGTACACATTCACATAATGTATATCCAATATACTTCTATCGACAGCCTTCTCATCTACCAAGTATCTAGGGTAATTTTGCTCCAGTGGTTGTTCCCCTTATTACAGAAGCACTTAGTCTCGGGTTTGGGTTCAGCCTTGGGTTTCTCCACTAGAGCAGCAGCTGATTTGCCGTTTCATGAAGTATCCCTTCTTGCCCTTGCCCTTCTTGAAACTAGTGGTTTCACCAACCATTAACAATTGATGCTCCTTCTTGATTTCTACTTTCGCGGTGTCAAACATCGCGAATATTTCAAGGATCACCATATCTATCCCTGATATGTTATAGTTCATTACGAAGCTCTAGCAGCTTGGTGGCAATGACTTTGGAGAACCATCACTATCTCATCTGGAAGATCAACTCCCACTTGATTCAAGTGATTGTTGTACTCAGACAATCTGAGCACAAGCTCAACGATTGAGGTTTTCTCCCTTAGTTTGCAGGCCAAGAAAATCGTCGGAGGTCTTATACCTCTTGACGTGGGCACGAGCCTGAAATCCCAATTTCAGCCCTCGAAACATCTCATATGTTCCGCGACATTTCAAAATGTCTTCGGTGCCTCAATTCTAAACCATTTATCATTACCGAACTATCATGTAGTCATCAAAACGTGTATGTCAGATGTTCGCAACATCCACAGACCACGTTTGAGGTCCAGCACACCGAGCGTTGCATTAAGGACATAAGCCTTCTACTGTCCGCATAATTGCTACTATCAACTTTCAACTATATTTTCTCTAGGAACATATCTAAAACAGTAGAACTAAAGCGCGAGCTTACGACATAATTTGCAAAGATCTTTTGACTATGTTCAGGATAATTAAGTTCATCTTATGAACTCCCACTCAGATAGACATCCCTCTAGTCATCTAAGTGATTACATGATCCGAGTCAACTAGGCCGTGTCCGATCATCACGTGAGACAGACTATTCATCATCGGTGAACATCTTCATGTTGATCGTATCTACCATACGACTCATGCTCAACCTTCCGGTCTCTTGTGTTCCGAGGCCATGTTTGTACATGCTAGGCTCGTCAAGTCAACCTAAGTGTTTCGCGTGTGTAAATCTGGCTTACACCCATTGTATGTGAACGTAAGAATCTATCACACCCGATCATCACGTGGTGCTTCGAAACGACGAACTTTCGCAACGGTGC
The DNA here is from genome assembly GCA_032464435.1 of Aegilops umbellulata. Taxonomy (NCBI): domain Eukaryota; kingdom Viridiplantae; phylum Streptophyta; class Magnoliopsida; order Poales; family Poaceae; genus Aegilops; species Aegilops umbellulata. The sequence goes on along the minus strand of CP136059.1, from coordinate 328,615,934 downwards.
ACAGTTAGGGGGAACACTTTCTTGAAATTTTAATGAGGGATCATCTTATTTACTACCGTTGTTCTAAGCAGATAAGATGCAAAAACATGATAAACATCACATGCAATCAAATAGTGACATGATATGGCCATCATCACCTTGCTCCTTTTGATCTCCATCTTCGGGGCTCCATGATCATCGTCGTCACCGGCATGACACCATGATCTCCATCATCATGATCTCCATCATCGTGTCTTCATGAAGTTGTCACGTCAACTATTACTTCTACTACTATGGCTAACGCTTTGGCAATAAAGTAAAGTAATTACATGACGTTTATGTTGACACGCAGGTCATAAATAAATTAAAGACAACTCCTATGGCTCCTGCTAGTTGTCATACTCATCGACATGCAAGTCGTGATTCCTATTACAAGAACATGATCAATCTCATACATCACATATATCATTCATCACGTCCTTTTGGCCATATCACATCACATGGCATACCCTGCAAAAATAAGTTAGACGTCCTCTAATTGTTGTTTGCATGTTTTACGTGGCTGCTATGGGTTTCTAGCAAGAACGTTTCTTACCTACGCAAAACCACAACGTGATATGTCAATTGCTATTTACCCTTCATAAGGACCCTTTTCATCGAATCCGATCCGACTAAAGTGGGAGAGACTGGCACCCGCTAGCCACCTTATGCAACTAGTGCATGCCAGTCGGTGGAACCTGTCTCACGTAAGTGTACGTGTAAGGTCGGTCCGGGCCGCTTCATCCCACAATGCCGCCGAATCAAGATTGACTAGTAACGGTAAGCATATTGAACAAAATCAACGCCCACAACTACTTTGTGTTCTACTCGTGCATGGAATCTACGCAATAGACCTAGCTCTGATACCACTGTTGGGGAACGTAGCAGAAATTCAAAATTTTCCTACGTATCACCAAGATCTATCTATGGAGAAACCAGCAACGAGGGGAAGGAGAGTGCATCTACATACCCTTGTAGATCGCTAAGCGGAAGAGTTCAAGTGAACGGGGTTGATGGAGTCGTACTCGTCGTGATCCAAATCACCGATGATCCTAGTGCCGAACGGACGGCACCTCCGCGTTCAACACACGTACAGCCCAGTGATGTCTCCCATGCCTTGATCCAGCAAGGAGAGAGGGAGAGGTTGAGGAAGACTCCATCCAGCAACAGCACAACGGCGTGGTGATGATGGAGGAGCGTGGTACTCCAGCAGGGCTTCGCCAAGCACGTGACGGAGGAGGAGAGGTGTTGGGGAGGGGAGGGGCTGCGCCTTGGATCAGGTGCGAAGTCCTCCATCTCCCCCACTATATATAGGAGGGCAAAAGGGGGGGCGGCGGCCAAGGGGGTGCCTTGCCCCCCAAGGCAAGGGGGGCGCCCCCTTTAGGGTTCCCCCCCAAACCCTAGGCGCATGGGCCCTAGGGGGGAGGCGCCCAGCCCACTAAGGGGCTGGTCCTTCTCCACATACAGCCCATAGGGCCCCCCGGAGCAGGTGGACCCTCCCGGTGTACCCCCGGAACCCCTTCGGCGGTCCCGGTACAATGCCGGTAACCCCGAACTCTTCCGGTGACCGTATGATGACTTCCCATATATAAATCTTTACCTCCGGACCATTCCGGAACTCCTCGTGACGTTCGGGATCTCATCCGGGACTCCTAACAACATTCGGTAACCACATACAAACTTCCTTTATAACCCTAGCGTCATCGAACCTTAAGTGTGTAGACCCTACGGGTTCGGGAGACATGCAGACATGACCGAGACGTTCTCCGGTCAATAACCAACAGCGGGATCTGGATACCCATGTTGGCTCCCACATGTTCCACGATGATCTCATCGGATGAACCACGATGTCAAGAACTTAATCAATCCCGTATACAATTCCCTTTCTCTATCGGTACGATACTTGCCCGAGATTCGATCATCGGTATCCCGATACCTTGTTCAATCTTGTTACCGGAAAGTCTCTTTTACTCGTTCCGCAACACATCATCCCGTGATCAACTCCTTGATCACATTGTGCACATTGTGATGATGTCCTACCGAGTGGGCCCAGAGATACCTCTCTGTCACACGGAGTGACAAATCCCAGTCTCGATTCGTGCCAACCCAACAGACACTTTCGGAGATACCTGTAGTGTACCTTTATAGCCACCCAGTTACGTTGTGACGTTTGGCACATCCAAAGCACTCCTACGGTATCCGGGAGTTACACAATCTCATGGTCTAAGGAAACGATACTTGACATTAGAAAAGCTTTAGCATACGAACTACATGATCTTGTGCTAGGCTTAGGATTGGGTCTTGTCCATCACATCATTCTTCTAATGATGTGATCCCGTTATCAATGACATCCAATGTCCATGGTCAGGAAACCGTAACCATCTATTGATCAACGAGCTAGTCAACTAGAGGCTTACTAGGGACATGGTGTTGTCTATGTATCCACACATGTATCTGAGTTTCCTATCAATACAATTCTAGCATGGATAATAAACTATTATCATGAACAAGGAAATATAATAATAACTAATTTATTATTGCCTCTAGGGCATATTTCCAACAGTCCGACATATCCAGGGAGCCGCTCGATGAATCATCGAGTCCGGCCCGGGGCGGGCTGCATAAAATACGTGCGATATCAGGGAAAGCCGCACACTAAAAGGATATCATCAATCACCCTGGTATATAAATACTTACGATTTCGCCAGACGCTTGGTTCTATCCGGCCACTCCTCTCCACCCTCTTCGGCGTCGTGGGAGAAGTCCGGAGGAGGGGTCTTCCTTTTCCTTGACCCCTCGGCCTCCCCCGTTGGGGCGGCCTTCTTCTTCTTTGCTCCCCTCGCTGGAGGGGGAGAGCTTCCTTGTTCCTCCTCCTCGTTTTCACGAGAGGAGAGCGTTGCGGACTCGTCAGATGACGAGTCCGACACCACCATGTTGCGGGAACTTTTTTGAGTCCCGGTGGTTTTCTTCTTCCTGGCCTTCCTCTCTGGCACCACGTAAGGTGCCGGAGCCATCAGCTTCACCAAGAGAGTTGGGGCTGGGTCTTCGGGCAGAGGAGCCGGACAGTTAATTAGTCCGGATACCTCCTGCCAAGCCTGTCAAAGGTGAAGGGAGTTTAGATCCCGCATAAAGTTAATCTATGTAGAAGAGCTTAACGAACCTGTCAAAGGTATAGATAGCTTACCTCGCTAGCGTTGCGCTGCGAGCTGTATCCGCGATCCTCGGAGGCGGATGTGGGGGACTCGGCGCCTTTGGTCAGCACCTTCTAGACGTCTTCATGCGTCGTGTCGAATAGCCTACTAAGGGTTTGGTGCTGCGCCGGGTCGAATTCCCACAAAGTAAAATCCCGTTCTTGGCACGGGAGGATTAGGCGAACGAGCATGACCTGGACTATATTGACAAGCCGGATTGGCTTGTCCACCAGGGACTGGATGCATGTTTGCAACCCAGTCACTTCCTCCTCATTGCCCCACGACAGGCCTGTCTCTTTCCAGGACATGAGACGCGTGGGGGGTCCGGATCTGAACTCAGGGGCCGCGACCCATTTCGGATCGCGGGGCTCGGTGATGTAAAACCACCCAGCCTGCCACCCCTTTAGGAACTCAGAGGACGTTGGCTATCTTGCAAACCATAGCGCCTCCGCACTCCGCCTGGGTGCCGGACACCACCTTGGGCTTGACGTTGAAGGTCTTGAGCCAGAGGCCGAAGTGGGGGCGGACGCGGAGAAAGTCCTCACACACGACGATAAACGCCGAGATGTTGAGAACAAAGTTCGGGGCCAGATCGTGGAAATCCAGGCCGTAGTAGAACATGAGCCCCCGGACAAATGGGTGAAGTGGAAAGCCCAGTCCGCGGAGGAAGTGGGGAAGAAAAACTACCCTCTCATGGGGCCTTGGGGTAGGAAGAAGCTGCCCCTTATCAGGAAGCCGATGCGGGATGTCCTTGGACAAGTATCCGGCTTTCCTTAACTTTTTTACTTGAGCCTCCGTAACGGAGGAGACCATCCACTTTCCTCCCGCTCCGGACATTGTTGGAGAAGGTTGAGGAAGGAAGAGCGGACTTGGGCGCTGGAGCTTGAGTGCGCGAGAGATGGATTGGCAAAGGAGGAAGAAGGCGTAGGTTGAAAAGGTGAATCTGTATCCCTTTATATAAGCAGGTACGGTTAGGCGTCCTCACCTACCTAATAAAACTCACTTGCCTCCCAAACGCCGCGGTAAATGGCGTGGTTGGGTTACCCACGTCCGTATTAATGTGAATCCCGCTAAAGGGGGGCGCATGATCTCTGCTTCGACAAGATGTGCCAAGGAAAGCGCCTCGCTAAACGAGCTGAGGTGGAACAATGAAAACAATTTATGTAGAAGGCTTGGCCGCAGTGTTATGACGCACTGCGGGATACGTCAGCAGATTTGATTTGTGTTAATATTATTCTCTGTATGGCAATATGTGGAAACTTGTTTTGCAGAGCCGGACACTATTTTGTGGTGTTTATAATCTTCTTAAAGAACTTGGAGGAGGAACCCGCCTTGCAATGCCGAAGACAATCTGCGCGCCGGACTCGTCGTCATTGAAGCCTAGTTCAGGGGCTACTGAGGGAGTCCTGGATTAGGGGGTGTTCGGATAGCCGAACTATACCTTCAGCCGGACTCCAGGACTATGAAGATACAAGATTGAAGACTTCGTCCCGTGTCCGGAAGGATCTTTTCTTGGCGTGGAAGGCAAGCTAGGCGTGCGGATATTCAAGATCTCCTACCATTGTAACCGACTCTGTGTAACCCTAACCCTATCCGGTGTCTATATAAACCGGATGGTTGTAGTCCGTAGGACAACCATCATCATACACAATCATACCATAGGCTAGCTTCTAGGGTTTAGCCTCCTTGATCTCGTGGTAGATCCACTCTTGTACTACCCATATCATCAATATTAATCTAGCAGGAGTAGGGTTTTACCTCCATCGAGAGGGCCCGAACCTGGGTAAAATAAAGTGTCCCTCGTATCCTGTTACCATCCGACCTTGACGCATAGTTCGGGACCCCCTACCCGAGATCCGCCGGTTTTGACACCGACAATGTCCCATACAACTATTTTGCTGTTGTTAATCTAAGAATGCCGCGAGAAAATTGAAGCAATGCCATTGTTAAAGGTAAATTACATTTTTTAGCGAATGTTGTTTCAAGAGAATGTCTCTGTTAATATGAATCAAGGCAACCGTTTTAGAAATGCTACTGTCCTACTTTGTTTTCCATCCAAGATAAGTTAGATGCTTCTTTCTGTCACCATTTGTTTCATCCTCCTTTATCGGCAAGTAATTGTTTCCTTTTTTGCCTCTGTTAAAATAGGGGTATCGATTCAACTTGTTGCTACTGCGACATTTTGCTTCGCTACTCGAAACACTTATGTTTTAAGACTGTTTTGTGCAGTTCAACTTGAATGTCACACCGGTGACTTTGCTTAATTTTGGTGGAACTGCACAAAAGGAGATCAAGATTTGTTTCCAATCTTCGTGGCGAGTTGTTTCAAATCTTGGTCTCAACCACATGATGTGTAGTGTGCTTTGAGATGTTGTGCTACTTGTTTTGGTACTGTTTTAAATAAATGTTGAATTGAAGCTCTTGTATTGCTGCCTTTTCCCATTAAGTAGTGAACAAAAATGGGATCAACCCAGACATGATGCTTGTTGCTTTGTTACAACAAATTTAGCATCACCCCCTTTATAAGCCAGTAATTGATGCCACTCTCAGAATTAACTACTGAATCTTATTTCAAAACTACAACACTTGTTAGGGATTGGCGGGATTACCATTTTTGTGGCCGCTTGTTTCATCCTCCTTTATTAGCCAGTAATTGATTCCTTCTTTGCCTCTGTTTAAACAGGGATATCTATTCAACTTGTTGCTATTGCAAAATTTTGCTTCGCTACGCGAAACACTTTGCTTGATTTCAGTGCAACTGCACAAAACGAGATTGGATTTCCTATTCGTGTTGGCAGATTCGTATTTTATCTTGTCCGTCTCATGAAAGGTCAGTAGAGGCCTTCATCCACATGATTGTGCAGTGTGCTTTGAGATGTTGTGCTACTTGTATGTGTACTGTTTTAAATAAATGTTGAATTGAAGCTATTGTATTGCTGTCTTTTCCCATTAAGTAGTGAACAAAAATGGGACCAACCCAGACATGATGCTTGTTGCTTTGTTACAACAAACTCTGCATCACCCCCTTTATAAGTGGATGGAAGCACATACTGTTGTTGTGCCCACTCTCCCTGGAACTGCTTATGCTTTTTGTTAATCTAATGCCGCTGGTAAAATTAAGCAATGCCACTCTCGGAATTAATTAACTACTGAATCTTAGTTCAAAACTGCAACACTTGTTAGGAATGGTACTATCCTGCTTTGTAGTTTTTTCTGCATGTTTAACCAAGATATTGTTAAGATAATGTCTCTGTTAAAATGAATCAGTTGCATTGTTTTAGAAATGGTACTTTTCTGCTTTGTCGTTCTTTATACATGTTGAAACAAGGCATTGTTAAGATAATGTCTCAGTCAATATGAATGAATCACACTGATGGAGAATTGCTACTCTCCTGCTTTGTTTCCCATTAAGATAATGTAGATCAGTAGATGCTTTTCTTCTGGGAGTACAAGTCATCAACCGTTAATTCTCAGTAATTGTTTCCCTTATACCTACCGTTGCTTACAGGGATATCAAAATTAAAGGTCGGTTTTATTCCGACATCGATTTTAGTTGAACTGCACAAAAGGAGCCAATGTGTCCAAGGCAAACTGCTGCATTACTGGGTCCAGTTGGTCGTTCCACTTTGCAGAAAGAAGCAGTCACTGTTTGCGCTACATTATAGAAGGAATGACCGAGAAGCTTTACAGAGTATTATTAGACACCGGTGACATGACTAGGCTGCAGAGACCATTGGCAATTTAACAACATGTGGAGTGCCCTGGGAAAAAAGTGCCCAAACAAGTACAAGAAGCGACAGGACTCCATAATCATAGGCATTACATATTTTGAATGGGAAAAGCTTGTCAAAGTTTAATCATTGATGTTAGCAAGAATACGTTAGTTTAATATATTGGAATTGGAAAACCTTGTCAAAATTTGCTCATTGATGTTAGCCAGAAGATATGCATTTGATATTTTTGAGTGGGACGCCCTTGCTGTGAGCAGCGTCGAGTGTTTTTTCCTATTCCTGTGTTCAGTTTAGAAGTAAATAGTTACTCTGCTGAGATATTCCTGCGTTAAGAGTTTGTTCTGAATATTTTCTATGTAATGCCAGGCCTTGTGTTTGATTGCAAAGTTGAGCTTGGAATGTTGTGGCATGCGGCATCACGAGCTGTTCACCGTGCCTCCTAAGAATAATGCTTCATATTTTTCGGTGTACTTGGAACCAGGGTACCCAGACTTGCCTGTCTACGGCCCACGTCGCATTCCTAGTACGGCCCGGTAAGGCCCAACTGATCGACCAACTGCTCAATACCCTCACAAGGGGGGGGCAGCCCTAGCGAGGAGAACAACCAAGACCTCCTCAGGGAGTGGCCTCAGACTGCTCCGGAGGGGCGACCAAGACCTCTCCCAAGAGTGGCCTCAGCTAGGCTGCTTCGGGAGGGCGGAGATCTCAAGGCAAGGGCTGCCACAGGAGAAGGCAGTGACGCAAGCCATGATGAAGCGTGCCAGCGCGCGCCAGCGGGCGCAGTTTCCATATCGGTGCAAAGGAGACCGCACAGGCGCAGGCTCCCGAGGGGCGTGACAAAGGTTTCCCCTTTGGTGCAACAAGACCGAATACCGCAAGGACGGCAGGAAAGATGTCATCGGCGAGCCCACCACCGCGTCACCGCCTGCCCTCTTTGCAGGCGAAGACCACCTTTTGTCAGGATAGGAGCATCCTTGTGTTCTAGCTCAAATGGCCGTTGTGGGATTCTCTCCCCGCCTAACCATTTCGGGGGAAGAGGACCCTGGTCGTCTATATAAGTAGGTAGGGTTCCTAGCATAGAGGGGGACGAACCCATTGGAGACTAACCCATTGAGACCTAGCATAGCAAGGGAGCAAGAACATCTGCCTCCTCACCCCGCTTGAGCTCGCCTCCTGAGCTCAGGAAACCACTGTATTTGTTCATACTCCAGCCCTCGCGAGGCCAATCCACTAAAGCAGGAAGTAGGGTTTTACACCGCAAGGTGGCCTGAACCTGGGAAAACCCTTGTGTGTTCTACTTGTTGGCTTGCATTCCATTCCCACCACCAGGAGAAGAGCGAGGCGCTAGGTAGACGTGTAGTGGGAGAGATCTTCGTCACGCCTCTGTGTTTGAATCTTAAGGGTTTTGCGGAGCCCGAAATCCGACATTTGGTGCACCACGTAGGGGGCGCATCGAAATCTCGCCGCCCCGACGACCTTGCCTCGTTCTTCTCCAACGACCCGGCATACCTCGGCTCCGACGCCTCTGATGGCGGAGACGCAGCCGACGCGCGCCGAAGGACGCGGCGCTCGGACCGCTCGAGCGTCGCCCTTCGGCCAAGGGACGCGCTGCCACCCCGCCTTGATCGGTGTCGAAGAAACGATGAGCGTCGTCGACCCGCCGCTTGGAGACCGGCAGCCTCCACCGCCCACGCGGCGCCAGAACCGTGCGGCAGCGCGTGCTGCTGGCCACGCCGCGGCAAACTCTCGGGACCGGTGCGAGACGGCAAACATGAGGGCCGCGCTGCTGGTAGCAAGGGAACTACTAAGATGCCGATTGCTCGACGCCGGCCATGACGCACTGCTCCTCAGGGTGGCCGAACTCCTCGACGCCGCCGCCACCGGGGCCGAGCCGTTCTGCTTCCGCATAACGTCTCCAGAGCCTGGGGGCCGCCCCGACCGCGTGTGGTCGCCCGTGTGGGCAAGGGCAACCACGACCTACGAGGGGGATGTGGGGTATGATCCGCTGAACCCGGCATACGACTCTGCCCAGCTGCCACAGGCCCACCCGCATCAAGGCGCTGTCCACGGTGAAGATCCATCCGAGAGCGGTCTTTGGGCCACACCCAATGCCCGACACCACCAGACATTGACGGCGGGGCTCGGGACCGCGGGGACAGGAGCCTGGCCATGCGCCCCTGGCCATCAGCTCCCCGCCGTCGCCACCGACGGCTATGGAGCAGGAATGAAGGAGGAACGCCCGCCCGCGCGAGCAATCGCGTGGGCCGGCACGCAGTTGGGGTGCTCCTAGACCCTGCCCTATGAGAGGCGATGCCCGCCGTGACCAGCAACACTTCACCATGGTCTCAGGATGCCTTGGGGGTGCCCCAGGCCTCGTTCGAAGACAGAAAGGGAGAGGAGGCCCGGGTCGGGCCCTCGTCCCCTCACGCGTGACCCGTCGTGCACGATCCCGCCTTGGATTTCGCCAGTGGCTCATCGGTGGCGGGTATGATGCGCGTGGGGAGGGGCCTCCTGCCCCTCCGCTCAAAGCTCAAGACGCCGCGCCTCCCGGCATGCCATCCCTCGGGCTGTGGAGGGTACGTCGGGTGGCGGTACGACAGCCCGTCCTATGCATGTCAGGAGGGCCCAAGACCGAGGCTTCACCCCCCACTCGCGTGACCCCGTACCCTCTGGGTCTGTCCCTGATCAGGAGGGCTCAGAGGCCATTAGGAGCGTGAGCGGGGCGGGGTCCCCCTCGCACCTCAGGATGCCGTGCTTCCGGGCGATGTTAGCCCCTCAGGGCGAAGCGTGCCCGGAGGTCACCTAAGCGGTGTGCCTGGTGCTCGGCAGGGGGGCCTATAGCTAATGTCTCATCCCCCCACTATGTGCAGTGTCCCACGTCATGAACGCCGCCTTCGGGTGGGTCCATGGCGGGAGCGGACTAGCGCGGGGTGGGGTCCTCAAGTGAAGGGGCGGGCACGTTAGAAGGTCTCCGCTCGTGACATTCTCACGTAATAATGAGTGGGGCTGTACACACCCCGGAGTCTCCTGAGCGCCACCCTGGGGCCTCACGGCGGCTCCCACCCACGTCCTAGTGGAAGTACCATGCTCCACGCTAGCCATCGACACTGCCCTCCAATGGCTATGCCCACATCAACCGGTGGTAGCCCTACGCTCCGCGCTGGGGAGAAGACTGAAGACCTGGTCAGGGGCCGGATGCGGCCCCCCTCCTTTTTGCCATTTGCCCTTGCCTCTTTTGTATCTGCCTTCTAGAGCCGAGCTTGCGGCTGCGCGTTTTGTCTTTGAAATAAAAGGGGGGAAGTTTCTCGTTCGTGTTTTGTTGAGTTCTTTCACTCTTTTCGTTCTTAGCCCCCTTTGGCTAAATCTGTCCGCAGCCGCGACCCCGCCAGATCGCCCCTCGTGAGCAGGGGCCGGGGCGCAGTGCGTATGTCCTGTCTGGCCCACGGCCGGACCGCCAATCTGCCCGCACCAGTCACAAGTACTTGCGAGACACGCTCAAACAGGGTCGGCGGGCACCCCCTCAGAAACACAACATAGGCCCAAGGCCCCAGCCTCAGGAGTGGACGTCACAAGGGAGTCCTCAAACCCATCCTTACATCATCAAAAGCTCAAATTACATAACGTTCATCATGATTGGCTCTAGGGACACAATCCAAAAACTAGTATGAAAAGAGCGGGACTGGGCTAAGCGTCGGCTCCATCCACGGGACTGCCGGCGTCATCCTCGGACGCTGGTGCATCTTCAACCGCTGGAACAAGCTCCGTCACCAACACCTCCACGTGGTCACTCACCCACGCTTCCACATCGCCGGCAACCACATCGGGCACCGGCTCCAGCAGGGCCCTGAAGTCGGAGCACGGGTCAAGGTGAAGTAGCTTCCCGAAGATGCATGTGACCACGCGCCGGAGAACGTCGCGGCTTTGCTCCTCGACAAGCTGCCGCATCGTCATGACCTGGCCCTCAAGACTATCAACCACCTCGCTGAAGAACTTGAGGTAGTAGGCGTCATTAACCGTCAGGGGATCGTCGACCCCTGAACCAAGGAGCTCACGCAAGGCTCCATTGGCCCTGTTCCCCAAGGCTGTGAGCATCTCTGAGCGGACCCTTCGCATCCCATGAGCATGGGCGGCTTCAGCAGGGCTCAGGGTTGCGGAGGCAGAGATGTCCTCCACCGCTGGTAAAAGCGGGACAACTCTGCCCTCGCGGCAACACGGGCCTTCTCGGACGCTTGTTCGCGGCGCTCGTCCACCGCGCAAGCCTCCTTCGATGCCCGTGCGCGACGTTCCGAGGTGGAGCGAGCCGTCTCCGACGTCTGCAAACGACGCTTGGAGCCCACCAGCTGCCCCTCGAGGGCGGCGATCTTCTTCTTCAGCTCGTTGCCCTTCTCAGCGAAGCGAGTCTCGTGGAGCTCCAGCTTCCCGCGATAGTCTTCCTGTAAAACCCGGATCTCCAGGGCGGCCTTGGCCTCTCGACCATCTAGCTCGACCTCGGCCTCGGCTACTTGGCGCTCCATCGTCTCTAGGCGCTCGCGCTCCATGCCCAGCTCCATCGCTTGAAGAGTTAGCGCCTCCTCCCGCGCCAAGAGGCCAGCGGGGCCATCACCAGCCGTAGCCACGGCAAGGGCGGCCATCCGAGCTCGTACTTGGCGCTCGAGGGCCACGTTCAAGGCTTCGAGCTTGTGTTCGCGATCCTCGGCCACCACCCGGCGGCGATCGGTGTCTCGGGCTTCCTCCAAAGCATGGTCGCGCGCTTCGTAAGTGGCGGCCAGGGACGCCTCCGCTTTCTCCAAGACAACTTCATGCTGCCGCTGGCTCAGGTTGACAGCAGTCTTCAGCTTGCGCCACTCCTCCGAGAGGCGCAGGTCCTTAGCTCTGACGCACTTGTCCACCTCGGTGACCTCATCCCCGAGGCGCCTCAAGACATCCGACGCCTCCCGCAGCAGGCCCTGGTGGACCACGCTCCAACGTTGTGCAGGACCCAGAAAACGACTGGGCCCATCTACAACATCTGGGCCGTCGAGAGGAGGTTCTTCCATGCCCTCAGCACGGGCCTGGGGGCTTGCCTCAGGAGCAGAGGGCGCCTCCAACGAGAAGGGAAGACGGAGGCCAGGCAGGCGGGTAGCATCCGGGGCCGCCCCGAGGGCCTGCTGGTCCACAATGAAGACAAGTCCTGGGCCCCGAGGCGAGCTCCCAGGGGGCCAGAGGAAGCCTTACCCCAGGAGCACTCAGGGGCTGGGAGCACGGTCCACAAATGAGAGTCCTGGCACAAGCTCCGCCGAGGGCTTGGCGTGGTCCGAAGGGTGGGCACTATCAGAGATATCTACGGGCCCTGCAGAGCGGCCCTGAGGTGGGCTCGCGGTCGTCCTAGAGGGGCCCGTGACGAGCAAGGAATCAGGAAGGCCTCATCAAAAGAGGTCAAGAAAACTAAGAGCACATACCTGCTCAGCGTCGCCCGCTTCGTCCTCTTCAGAGCCCTAGGGGCTGGGCCACAGCTACTCCGCATCTTCCGCCTCCTGCTTAGCTCCACGAGGGACAGCAAGGGGCTGCGAGGAGTTGACGCGTCCTATGCGGGGGCATGACCGCGATGAGTGTCAGCGTCCCCTTTGGTGATACTGGCCGCGGCTTCGGGGGCTGGGCATCCCCCGTCATCGGCGTCCCCCGTGACCTCGAAGACCGGCTGGCGCCCTTCGCCCGTGTCTACCTTGGAGGCAGGATGCTGGGCCTCCTCTTCAACAACCTCGGGGGCCATCACATCCCCGCCGTCTCCTACCTCTGGTACCAGCCGCGCCCCCACACCTTCAGCTCCCCGTGCTGGGGACACCCGCACCCCGCCTGCCCGATCCGGGGACGGCATGGACCGGGCATCAGGAGCGCCACCGGGCGTACTCATCGCCGGGAGAAATGACGGGCTCGTGAGCCCTAGCACCACCTCCAGAGGGTTGTCGCAAGGTCCGGAGACGCCCTCCGGCAGCTGCCCCCACGCGTCGAAGCAGGGCATCTTCTCAGCATAAGCCTTCCCGGACACGGGAGCCAGGCACAAAGGAGTCGCATAGGCGGACCACACCCCGGGCACTTCACCAATGAGCAACAGCAACATTTTACGGAGCATCTCAGGAGGAAGCGGCTTTCGTTGCAGGCACATCAGGTCCCCCCACTTGGAGAGGGTCCACATCGGCCGAGAGTGGCGCTGGAGCGAGGCGATGCGCACGACGAGGAAGTCCCTCACCACCATCCCCAGGGTCAGCCCGCTCTCCCTCAGGCTGGCCAGGCGGCGCCAGACTCGCTCCGCCCGTGGGTCCGAGAGGTCCTCGTGCCCCCATCGCGAGCTCGGCTCCACAGGCACGCGAGGGAGCTCAAGCGGAGGGATGTGAGTAGTGGCATCGACATACACCCATTGTCGACGGAACCCCGCTGTGGCCGGGCGGAGCGTGAAGTCAATCTCGGAGGCTGCGGTTGCCTCCACCGCGCGCAGCGACACACATCCCGAGCGCTGCCCCTCATCGACCAGATGGAGGGCGAAGAAGTGGCGAAGCAGGGCCATAGATGGAGGAATGCCAATGAAGACTTCGCACAGGAACGCGAAGCCTGAGAGGAGGATGATGGACCTCGGATCCAGATGCAACGCCAAGACCTGGTAATGCGTGAGCACCGCATTGGAGAACTCGGAAAAAGGGGGGACAGGACCAGCGAAGATGGCATGGAGATGAAGCTGGATGTCAGTGGCGTTCATCTCCATCACCAGCCGGGAGGCAGGCCAGGCCTTGGTTGGTCCCCACTCGTTGGATTCATCGGCCAGGGCATTGCGAACCTTGTCCATGCCCTCTTGGTTCACCACCGAGGAGCTGCCGAGCGCCGGCTCGTGGCCCGGCGGCGGCGGCGCAGCCGCACCGATTACTCTCTTCCTTGCCCGGCGCATGGCGGCGAGGGCAGGAGGCAAGGGAAGCAAGGAGAAGAAGAAGGCCATGGGGAGGAAGAAAGATGGGATCAGCGACAAGGGAGCCGCTTATTGTCTGCGCAATGGTCAAATCACACGATTGCCAAGGCTGCGTGGGAAGTGGGGACACCACGTCCAATCCAACCGTCACGCGCCAGCCTGGCCCGCAGTCTTTGGGGCTCGCGGCGCTTCGTCCTCGACTAGGCTTCGCCCAGAAGCCAACTCCGCACGCGCCTTGGGCCCGGGGGCTACTGTCGGCGTACTGGGAACCAAGGTACCCAGACTTGCCTGCATGCGGCCCATGTCGCGTTCCTAATATGGCCCGATAAGGCCCAGCTGAACGACCAGCTGCTCAAGACCCTTGCGAGGGGGGCCAGCCCTAGCGAGGAGAATAACCAAGACCTCCTCAGGGAGCGGCCTCGCCTAGACTGCTCCGGAGGGGCGACCAAGACCTCTCCCAAGGGTGGCCTCAGCTAGGCTGCTTCGGGAGGGCGGAGATCTCAAGGCAAGGGCTGCCTCAGGAGGAGGCAGTGACGCAAGCCATGACGAATCGTGCTAGCGGGCGCCAGCGCGCGCCAGCGGGCACAGTTTCCATATCGGTGCAAAGGAGACCGCACAGGCGCAGGTTCCCGAGGGGCGAGACAAAGGTTTCCCCTTTGGTGCAACAAGACCGAAGACCGCAAGGATGGCAGGAAGGATGTCATCGCCGAGCCCACCACCGCGTCACCGCCTGCCCTCTTTGCAGGCGAAGACCACCTTTTGTCAGGATAGGAGCGTCCTTGTGTTCCCGCTCAAATGGCCATTGTGGGATTCCCTTCCCGCCTAAACATTTCGGGGGAAGAGGACCCTGGTCATCTATATAAGTAGCTAGGGTTCCTAGCATAGAGGGGGACAAACCCATTGGGAGACTAACCCATTGAGACCTAGCATAGCAAGGGAGCAAGAACATCTGCCTCCTCACCCCACTTGAGCTCGCCTCCTGAGCTCAGGAAACCACTGTATTTGTTCATACTCCAGCCCTCGCGAGGCCAATCCACTAAAGCAGGAAGTAGGGTTTTACACCGCAAGGTGGCCTGAACCTAGGTAAACCCTTGTGTGTTCTACTTGTTGGCTTGCATTCCATTCCCACCACCAGGAGAAGAGCGAGGCGCTAGGTATACGTGTAGTGGGAGAGATCTTGGTCACGCCCCTGTGTTCGAATCTTAAGGGTCTTGCGGAGCACGAAATCTGACAGTATTGTTTTGCATGTCGATCTAATGCCAGTGGTTTGCTTGTTAAGAAGATCAACCTCTTCTATTGTTTCCGTACTTAAGAAGTTCATCGTCTGATGTTTCATTCATAGCCTATACAACAAGTCGGGTAGGTTAGACGTGAAACCATATAATCTTCCGACCAACTCATGATATTAGGCTGTGATTGGATCGTCGTTTTCCAACCAAAACCGCTCGTAAAACTGACGCTTGTAAATTAAAGCAGATGGTCTCGGGCGAAGGTGCTTGGTTGGTCGATTTTGACTAGTAAAATATCTAAAGGACTTCACACACGATAAAAACGCTGAACGACACTCGGACGATTGCTAATCCAGCCATTAGCTGCTGTTTCAGCCTTGCCCATGGATGGCATGATACGCACATCGTGCATGTATCGTCTGGTAATGTCGTCCATATAGCAGTGCTCGTAAAATATACACTGGTCTCTCAGATTACACGTGTAACCCGCCAGTTTTACTTACAGACCTTGGGCCCTCGATTTCATTACGCCTGTATTTTACGCGTTGTTTCCGATGCCGAGTAAACTACACTTGTATGTTAATACAGGTTTGAAATAAACCAGAGCTCCCAAGCGCGGCCTTACCGTTTCATGCCGTCTCAGTTTCTCGAAGGTGCTCATAGGTGTCCGATGATCCTGGCTTCCTGAATGAGTAGCGGGCGCTATATCAGACCATCCGTAGGGCACGCAAGGCCCTCTCTGTTGTCCTTTGAGTTGTTGCGCTCGCCGTGGCACCGAGCATTGTTAACATCGTCAACGAACATGAGGATTTAGGAGATGACTTTATTTTGACTGGATGACACTAGGGACCAACTAGGGCCATAGTCGTACGTACGCAAGTGCCTCCTTATTATGTACAACTATATATATTTTTTCTTTCTCCTGTTTTCCTGACATCACGGTCCCACACCATTGTCAACCTATGTAGTCAATATAAACGAGAGAATTGCACAAGGTGCGGCCGACAGCTGGGACCAAGCAACTCGAGCAGTATTTGTGTTTTTGAGGCGTGAGCACTACAGAGTTTTTCTTGGCGATGATTTCGTTGTTGTTCAGAGGAGAGCAGGGTATTAACTGGGCGGGCTGTGGCCCGTCCATCCCAGGCCCGATATCCAGCCCGGATACTAATTTTTTCAAGATGAAAATGGCTAGCTCAACTATACGTCTTTTTGAGGAATACCAATGCAAGGTCAAATTGTTATTCTCCGCCCCGCTGGGCTGCAAATCTTTCCTAGGAGGGATGCATTAGGCTTAACAGGAAAATGGGCTTTAAAAAATAATAAATGGGATGTAATTATAAAAACTGGGCAGTAACTATAAAAAATGCACCAAACACGAAATTAGTTTATAAAACATTATTTATGGATTTTGAAAATCTTAAATTTTCATTGTTGCGCGCGCAATGTTTCGGATCCCATCAAAATGTGGGAAATTTTATTGAATTCTATCTTCAACGGTTGGTTGAAGCTATTAATCGTTGTCCTAGATAGAAAATGGGTTGTACTTTTAACAAACTGTAAATGGGCTGTTGTGAATTCCATTAGAATTCAAAATTGGGTTGTACATTCTTACAAAACGCAAATGGGCTATAAGTTCTCTGCCACGCACTTGTGGGCCTACTAAGTGCGCGTCCCCTAAAAAAACTAAGTTGACGCGTATGCAAGGCTTTGTCAACTTATTATAGTCAACACACGGTTCTAGCAGCAGTGGCCGTTGGATGTCTATCCAACGGATGCCGTGCTTCTTCTTCAATCTCAGATATTCTTAGCTTCGGCCGCCCAAAAAATGATTCCTCCCCCTGACATCTGGGGCGCACCGTTTCGGAGGCTGACCTGTGGGCCTACTAAGTTGGAGCGTACCAAGGGCTTTGTCAACTTAGTCAATATAAACGATTCTACCTTCAGTGACCGTACGATGTCCATCCAACGGCCGTAGTGCTTCTTCAACCTCTGGTCTTCTTGGTCCAGCCGCCCAAAGTAGCGCCGGTCGTGCCGCCTGCTCCTGCCTCCCGTGGCCGGCTGTGCTGCCGCAGAGGCCTCACCGCCCCCATACTACTCCCACCGTTGGCCAGGCCATCCCTCCACTCACCCACACACCCTATTATTCTGCGGCGACGGTAGCCACACACCGCAGCCGAACCAGTGAACCCTCATACTCCTCATCGTGCGGGCTTCCACTACTGCGTCTTCCCCGGCTTCGCGTCGTCCCCTTCCTAGGCCTCGCCGTCGTCCACCGCCCTGGTGCTCTCGGCGCGGTGTGGTCAACGTGGTCAATGACCGACTTCCATCGGAAGAGTACTGTACGTGGAGAGGTTGACAGCTGGGTCCACGGCGGCCCCAAGGAAGTGCCTCCTTATTACGCGCAAAATAATTATTCCTCAACCTGACAGCGGGAACCCACCGGACGAGCCACCTTATTTCGCGAAAAAACATTTCCCCCTGACTGCTAGGACCCACTGGACGGGCCATCGTATTTCGCGAAAAAAACGTTCCCCCCGCTGTCAGCTCGGACCCACCGGAAGTGCCTCCTTATTACGCATAAAAAAATGAATACTCCCCCTGCTAGCTGGGAACCACCTTGGTGGGAGGCTGACTTGTGGGCCTACTAAGTTGACGGGGACGGAGGGCTTTGTCAACTTAGTCAATATGAACGATTCTAGCTCCAGTTACCGTACGATGTCCATCCAATGGCCGTAGTGCTTCTTCAACCTCTGGTCTTCTTGCTCCAGCGACCCAAAGCAGCGCCGGTCGTGCCGCCTGCTCCTGCCTCCCGTGGCCGGCTATGCTCGCGCGGAGGCCTCACCGCCCCCTACTGTTCCCACCGCTGGCCAGGCCCTGCGGCGACAGCAGCCTCACACCGCAGCCGAACGAGTGAACCCTCATACTCCTCTCCGCGTGGGCATCCACTGTCGCGTCTTCACCGGCTCCGCATCGTCCCCTTCCTAGGCCTCGCCATCGTCCACTGCCCTGGTGCTCTCGGCGCGGCGTGGTCAACGTGGTCAAGGAACGACTTCCATCAGACATAGACTGTACGTGGAGAGGCTGACAGTTGGGTCCACGGCAGCAGCAAGGAAGTGCCTCCTTATTACGCGGAAAATAATGATTCCTCCACCCGACAGCAGGGACCCACCGGACGGGCCACCATATTTCGCGAAAAAAACGTTTCCCCCCTGACTGCTGGGACCCACCAGCTACACTTTCGCACGCAAGGAAGTGCGTCCGGGCAAAAAAAAAGAAAACAATTCGCCCCCCTGACTGTTGGGACCCACTAGCTACATCTTCGCACGCAAGGAAGTGCCTGACAGTCGGGACCCACCTGGTCGAAGCGTACGTAGCGTTGTCATTCTGCTTGCGAACGTGTACGTACATATATACTGGTGGATGTAGAGGCGCGCACGTGTCGTAGTAGAGGCGCGCACGTAGCATGTACATGTACGTACAGTGGCCATGGTGCAAGAAAGAAAATACGACCACGTATGTGTACATACGGGCGGGGTCTCGAACACCTACTCGCGCATATGTACGGCGAGGGCTCGTGTACATGGCTTGGTCGGAACGGAGAAACAACATCGTCGTCGTGTTCATGGGGAGGCAACGGAATGCTCGTGTTCATGGGGAGGCAACGGAATGCGTCGTGTTCATCGGGAGGCAACGGAATGCGTGGGAGCCAATCGGCTGGGTCTGAACGGAATGTGTGGTCATGTTCATCTGGAGGGCTTGGACGGAATAGGCGATGGAAACGAGGCCTGGCGTACCGCAGAACGGAGGAAACGGCCTTGTGTTCGACCAGCCACATTTGAAACGGGATCCTGTTCATCGGGAGGTGTCTGGCGTACCGCAAAACGGAGGAAACAGACCTCCTACGATCGAAACGGGGGTCCTGTTGATCGGGAGGGGTGTGGCATACCGCAAAACGGACGAAACGGACCTCCTACGGTCGAAACGGGGGTCCTGTTGATCGGGAGCGGTGTGGCGTACCGCAAAACGGAGGAAACGGACTTGTGTTGGAGCCCTACGGTCGAAACGGGGGTCCTGTTCATCGGGAGGGGTGTGGCGAACCGCAAAACGGGACTCCACGAGATACTGTTCATCTCCACCGTCGACCTCCTCCAGCCTCCACGGGCTCCTGTTCATCCAGCCTCCACCGCACGATACTCCACCGGCTACTGTTCAACCACCCCTCCACCGTCTACTGTTCATCTAGCCCTCCACACCACGGGGTCCTGTTCAACCACCCCTCCACGGGCACCCCTCCACCGTCTACTGTTCATCCAGCCCTCCACCACACCACGGGGTCCTGTTCATCCAGAGGCAACGCCACCGCTCACTGTTCATCCAAACCCCCCGCAACGCTCACTGTTCATCCCATCGATCGGCTTCAGTTAGCAGCAGTAGCGAAGGAATCGCTCGATCGGGTTCAGTTAACACCCATCGATCGATCGCTCGGGTTCAGTAACGCGTAGCTTGCAGTGCAATCGCTCGGGTTTAGTTAGAGCCCAATGCCTCGCTCAGGTTCAGTTAGAGCCAATGCCTCGCACACACGCGCATACGTGTATGAGAGAAACGCGCATCGCTCAGCCCCCGACCTCCCACCGTAACCGGGAACTCCCCGAAATTTTCCTCCCCCTCGCTTCTACCACGGTTTTTCCGTCATGGACGGCCCAAAGAATGTCATGAAGCTGCGTCTCCGGCCCGCCCAGAACGAAAAGCCCATTTTCTGTCATGATTTTTTGTCATAGAAGTAGGAGCCCACCACATCTATGATGATACCGGGTTTTTTCATAATTATCGTCATAGAAGTGTCATATGTATGACAGAAAAAATTTCGTTCGGCCCAAAATGTCACGGATGTGTCTTTTTTTTGTAGTGAAACCCGCTCTAAAATCAGAGCGGCGAAGGAGGAGCTTCGTCAAGCCGGAGATATCATGGCTGGGAAGCCCTTTTTGTTGCGGACGAAGTTCGGAGATCCGAAGTATGCCCCTCTGGAACAATTATGGAGTGCTGCAGACGCGTACTTGGACTTGGCAACGAGTGTTGCTAATGCGATGGAGTTTTTCAAAGATCAAAAAGATCACGAAGTGCAAAAGTTGTTCTGGTCACAGTTCAGTGCTCCAACACGTCCGCTGCTGTTAAATGAGCAAATGGCCGAGTGGGCTGAGCTCCACAGGTTGTCCGGGCTTGCCATGAGGTCTGTCGTGGATCATCTTTGGCCAGAAGGACCAAGGCCAAATAGTTATTTTGGTTTAGTGCAATGATTCCTTGGTGTTGTGCCGCATATCGACGCTGTAAAGAGGTCGGTGTGCATAGAGGGTGCGCGGATGGCTCTTGTCTGTGTTAAGACATACTGGGCAGAAATGGAGGCCACCGCTATTGCAACCCGGGGTCCGGCCATAGGCCAGGTCTCGGCCGAGCACTATTTTGAAGAAGTCCTAGAAGGTGTTTGTTTAATAGAGGCTCAGTGATCGAAGAGTATCATGTTCGAGTGACATGTATCCCAATTGTATAAACAATGCTATTTGGATTATAAAGGCTATGTTTATACTTTTGCCTGAAAGTATTATGATGCCTCCTGCGCGGCCGTTTATGTATGTATATAACCTGAAAGTTTGCAGTCGTCGGCTTCAGCCCCCATGCATATAATGCGGGGGTGTTCGGAAAAACGCGCATTCACACTTGATCCAACGTCTTGGTTCATTAAGGAGGTGATGGCGCCGCGAACACGGCAATCAGACTATATAGCTTTAACACTTTCACTTAGCCATAGGAGTTTGACGGTGGGGCTACTATATAGCCCCTGGTACTTCCACGCTCATCCGAATACGGGGCGCGTACATACATGACCGGGAAACCGGCCCTTCGTTAATGCGGAGGAATCGTGAAGATTCCGTTGAGTCATCGAGTGGTTGACCAGTCTCGCGCTTTATCATGACAGTCAGTTTTCGGATTTATCTACTGAGGTGCTCGTCCAGATGAACCAGGGCACAATTGCAGTAGTTCTCCCGGTGCTACCTTAGCCGATAGAGCGGAATGTAAGGTAGCAAAACACGGGAGCCGGGCAAACCCAACTATTGACCAAAGACATGATTCGGAGCTGATGCATATAAGGCCAAACTCGCGACGCCGAACACTCCCTAAGGTATTCGGACTTTACAACATATGTTGGGCTAAGTAACGCCCTCGATAATAAACCCTGAATTTCCAGGTACGTGCATTATTCTGACGTGAAAAAATGTCAATAACGCCATCATCCCTCTCGGTTGTGTTGAGTATCCGGAGGGTGTGAAGCAACAAGAGACAGTAAAAAAGTTGTACACAGGGTCTTAATCTAAAAAGAAACCTTTGAACAGGGCCCTGCTGCACGTCTGCGCATGTGTCTCCATTGTGCCGTATCCTGGAAGGGTGTAGCACGATGATCATCTGCAAAAGGGAAAAAGCCAGGTGAAAGTCTTCATGCGAAAAATTGGTTATTCTTAGTGAACCATTAAAATTCAACCTAAATAAGGTCAAGCCGAACTGTAGTTCTTTTTACATGTGGGAAGCCCCTAGCACCACCTATGGGGGCATATCCATCGACCCAATCTCAGGTTTATTTGAGTTGTTACAGCCAGTGGTGCGCCGGACTCGTCTAGCCGTGTCCGCGGTCTTGACGACCGATCATTTATTCTGGTTGGAGAGGTCGTTCAGTGTTCGGCTGCTAGCGCTGCCACACATTCTTCCGCATGTAAGGAACACTCTGTGTTTCCGCTAACTATGATGATGCCACGTGGACCGGGCATCTTGAGCTTAAGATAAGCGTAATGCGGTACTGCGTTAAAACGATCGAAGGCCGTTCTTCCGAGTAGTGCTTGATAGCCGCTTCGAAATGGAGCGATGTCGAAGGTTAACTTTTCACTTCGGAAGTTGTCGGGAGAACCGAATACAACCTCTAGTACTAGAGAGCCCGTACAGCGGGCCTCTGGGCCTGGTATTACTCCTTTAAAGGTAGTATTGCTTTGGTTGATTCTTGTCGGGTCTAACCCCATTTTGCGGACTGTGTCCTGATATATTAGATTAAGACTACTGCCGTCGTCCATAAGTACTCGGGTGAGATGATATCCGTCAATTATTGGGTCTAGCACCAAGGCGGCCGATCCTCCGTGTCGGATACTAGTCGGGTGATCCCTGCGATCGAAAGTGATCGGGCGGGCCGACCAAGGGTTGAACTTGGGGGCGACGGGCTCCATGGCGCATACGTCTCGAAGTGTGCGTTTGCTCTTCGTTACGTGAATCATGTTCACTGTTTCGACCTCTGGTGGGAATTTTTTCTGTCCCGTGGTGTTTTGCTGGCGAGGCTCATCCTCGTCTTCACTTGGTGTCTCCCTCCCCTTGTGTTTGGCGTTTAGCTTGCCGGCCTGCTTGAAGACCCAGCATTCTCTGTTGGTGTGATTTGCACGTTTTTCGGAGGTGCCATGAATCTGACATAATATGTCTAGAATCTTGTTTAGGATGGACGGTCCATCTCTGCTGCCTTTGAATGGCTTTTTCCGTTGACCGGGTCGAGAGCTCCTGAATCCGGCATTTACTGCCGTGTTGTCTGGGCTGTCTTCATTGTTTCGACGCTTACTTTTATTGCGTCATGGTTTTCCATTGCCATCCTTGACTTCGGTGTTGGGGAACGTTGCAGAAAATAAAAAAATTCCTACGGTTTAACCAAGATCCATCTATGAGTTCATCTAGCAACGAGTGATCGGGTGCATCTACATACCTTTGTAGATCGCGGGCGGAAGCGTTCAAGAGAACGGGGATGAGGGAGTCGTACTCGTCGTGATCCAAATCACCGGAGATCCTAGCGCCGAACGGATGGCACCTCCGCGTTCAACACACGTACGGTCAGCGTGACGTCTCCTCCTTCTTGATCCAGCAAGGGGAAAGGAGAGGTTGATGAAGATCCAGCAGCACGACGGCGTGGTGGTGGATGCAGCAGTCACCGCAGCACGGCTTCGCCGAGCTTCTGTGAGAGGGAGAGGTGTAGCAGGGGAGAGGGAGGCGCCAAGGCTTCAGGGTGCGGCTGCCCCTCCCTCCCCCCCCCCCTTATATAGGCCCCCTGGGGGGCGCCGGCCCTCGAGATCAGATCTCCCAAGGGGGGCGGCGGCCAGGTGGGTGGAGTACCCCCCAAGGCAAGTGGAGGCGCCCCCCCACCCTAGGGTTTCCAACCCTAGCGCAGGGGGTGGTCCAGGGGGGCGCACCAGCCCACTATGGGCTGGCTCCCCTCCCCACTTCAGCCCATGGGGCCCTCCAGGATGGGTGGCCCCACTCGGTGGACCCCCGGGACCCATCCGGTGGTCCCGGTACAATACCGGTGACCCCGAATTCTCCCGATGGCCGAAACTGCACTTCCTATATATAATTCTTTACCTCCGGACCATTCCGGAACTCCTCGTGACGTCCGGGTCTCATCCGGGACTCCGAACAACTTTCGGATTACTGCATACTTATATCTATACAACCCTAGCGTCACCGAACCTTAAGTGTGTAGACCCTATGGGTTCGGGAGACACATAGACATGACCGAGATAGCTCTCCGACCAATAACCAACAGCGGGATCTGGATACCCATGTTGGCTCCCACATGCTCCTCGATGATCTCATCGGATGAACCACGATGTCGAGGATTCAAGCAACCCCGTATGCAATTCCCTTTGTCAATCGGTATTTTACTTGCCCGAGATTCGATCGTCCGTATCCCAATACCTCGTTCAATCTCGTTACCGGCAAGTCACTTTACTCGTATCGTAATGCATGATCCCGTGGTCAAACACTTTGATCACATTGAGATCATTATGATGATGCATTACCGAGTGGGCCCAGAGATACCTATCCGTTATACGGAGTGACAAATCCCAGTCTCGATCCGTGTCAACCCAACAGACACTTTCGGAGATACCCGTAGTACACCTTTATAGTCACCCAGTTACGGTGTGACGTTTGGCACACCCAAAGCACTCCTACGGTATCCGGGAGTCACACGATCTCATGGTCTAAGGAAAAGATACTTGACATTGGAAAAGCTCTAGCAAACGAACTATACGATCTTGTGTTATGCTTAGGATTGGGTCTTGTCCATCACATCATTCTCCTAATGATGTGATCTCATTATCAATGACATCCAATGTCCATAGTCAGGAAACCATGACTATCTGTTGATCAACGAGCTAGTCAACTAGAGCCTTACTAGGGACATGTTGGTGTCTATGTATTCACACATGTATTACAATTTCCGGATAACACAATTATAGCATGAATAAAAGACAATTATCATGAACAAGGAAATATAATAATAATCCTTTTATTATTGCCTCTAGGGCATATTTCCAACAGTCTCCCACTTGCACTAGAGTCAATAATCTAGTTACATTGTGATGAATCGAACACCCATATTGTTCTGGTGTTGATCATGTTTTGCTCGTGGAAGAGGTTTAGTCAACGGATCTGCGACATTCAGATCCGTATGCACTTTGCAAATTTCTATGTCTCCATCTTGAACATTTTCACGAATGGAGTTGAAGCGACGCTTGATGTGCGTGGTCTTCTTGTGAAACCTGGGCTCCTTGGCAAGTGCAATAGCTCCAGTGTTGTCACGGAAGAGTTTGATCGGCCCCAACGCATTGGGTATGACTCCTAGGTCGATGATGAACTCCTTCACCCAAATTGCTTCATGTGCTGCCTCCGAGGCTGCCATGTACTCCGCTTCACATGTAGATCCCGCCACGACGCTCTGCTTGCAGCTGCACCAGCTTACTGCTCCACTATTCAACATATACACGTATCCGGTTTGTGACTTAGAGTCATCCAGATCTGTGTCGAAGCTAGCGTCGACGTAACCCTTTACGACGAGCTCTTCGTCACCTCCATAAACGAGAAACATGTCCTTAGTCCTTTTCAGGTACTTCAGGATATTCTTGACCGTTGTCCAGTGTTCCTTGCCGAGATTACTTTGGTACCTCCCTACCAAACATACGGCAAGGTTTACATCAGGTCTGGTACACAGCACGGCATACATAATAGACCCTATGGCTGAGGCATAGGGGATGACACTCATCTCTTCTATATCTTCTGCCGTGGTCGGGCATTGAGTTGAGCTCAATTTTACACCTTGCAAGACATGCAAGAACCCCTTCTTAGACTGATCCATATTGAACTTCTTCAATATCTTATCAAGGTATGTGCTTTGTGAAAGACCTATGAGGCGTCTTGATCTATCTCTATAGATTTTGATGCCTAATATATAAGCAGCTTCTCCAAGGTCCTTCATTGAAAAACTCTTGTTCAAGTAGGCCTTAATGTTGTCCAAAAGTTCTATATCATTTCCCATCAAAAGTATGTCATCTACATATAATATGAGAAATGCTACAGAGCTCCCACTCACTTTCTTGAAAACGCAGGCTTCTCCATAAGTCTGCATAAACAAAAACACTTTGATCATCTCATCAAAGCGAATGTTCCAACTCCGAGATGCCTCCACCAGCCCATAAATGGATCGCTGGAGCTTGCATACCTTGTTAGCATTCTTAGGGTCGACAAAACCTTCTGGCTGCATCATATACAGTTCTTCCTTAAGATAACCGTTAAGGAATGCCGTTTTGACGTCCATTTGCCATATCTCATAATCATAGTATGCGGCAATTGCTAACATGATTCGGACGGACTTCAGCTTCGCCACGGGAGAGAAAGTCTCATCGTAGTCAACCCCTTGAACTTGTCGATAACCCTTAGCGACAAGTCGAGCTTTATAGATGGTAACATTACCACCCGCGTCCGTCTTCTTCTTAAAGATCCATTTGTTTTCTATCGCTTGCCGATCATCGGGCAAGTCTGTCAAAGTCCATACTTTGTTTTCATACATGGATCCTATCTCGGATTGCATGGCTTCAAACCATTTGTTGGAATCTGGGCCCGCCATCGCTTCTTCATAGTTCGAAGGTTCACCGTTGTCTAACAACATGATTTCCAGGACAGGGTTGCCATACCACTCTAGTGTGGAACGTGTCCTTGTGGACCTACGAAGTTCAGTAGCAACTTGATTCGAAGTACCTTGATCATCATCATTAATTTCCTCTTCAGTGGATGTAGGCACCACAGGAACATTTTCCTGAGCTGCACTACTTTCCGGTTTCAAGAGGTAGTACTTCATCGAGTTCTACTTTCCTCCCACTTACTTCTTTCGAGAGAAACTCTTTTTCAAGAAAGGATCCGTTCTTGGCAACAAAGATCTTGCCTTCGGATCTAAGGTAGAAGGTATACCCAACGGTTTCCTTAGGGTATCCTATGAAGATGCATTTTTCCGACTTGGGTTCGAGCTTTTCAGGTTGAAGTTTCTTGACATAAGCATCGCATCCCCAAACTTTTAGAAACGACGGCTTAGGTTTCTTCCCAAACCATAATTCATACGGTGTCGTCTCAACGGATTTAGACGGTGCCCTATTTAAAGTGAATGTAGTTGTCTCTAGAGCGTATCCCCAAAATGATAGCGGTAAATCAGTAAGAGACATCATAGATCGCACCATATCCAATAGAGTGCGATTATGACGTTCGGACACACCGTTACGTTGAGGTGTTCCAGGCGGCGTGAGTTGTGAAATGATTCCACATTTCCTTAAGTGTGTGCCAAATTCGTGACTTAAACATTCTCCTCCAGGATCTGATCGTAAGAACTTGATTTTTCTGTCACGTTGATTCTCAACCTCACTATGAAATTCCTTGAACTTTTCAAAGGTCTCAGACTTGTGTTTCATTAAGTAGACATACCCATATCTACTCAAGTCATCAGTGAGAGTGAGAACATAACGATATCCTCCGCGAGCCTCAACGCTCATTGGACCGCACACATCAGTATGTATGATTTCCAATAAGTTGGTTGCTCGCTCCATTGTTCCGGAGAACGGAGTCTTGGTCATTTTGCCCATGAGGCATGGTTCGCATGTGTCAAATGATTCATAATCGAGAGACTGTAAAAGTCCATCAGCATGGAGCTTCTTCATGCGCTTGACACCAATGTGACCAAGGCGGCAGTGCCACAAGTATGTGGGACTATCGTTATCAACTTTACATCTTTTGGTATTCACACTATGAATATGTGTAACATCACGTTCGAGATTCATTAAGAATAAACCATTGACCATCGGAGCATGACCATAAAACATATCTCTCATATAAATAGAACAACCATTATTCTCGGATTTAAATGAGTAGCCATCTCGTATTAAACGAGACCCTGATACAATGTTCATTCCCAAACTTGGCACTAAATAACAATTATTGAGGCTTAAAACTAATCCCGTAGGTAAATGTAGAGGTAGCGTGCCGACGGCGATCACATCGACCTTGGAACCATTCCCGACGCGCATCGTCACCTCGTCCTTCGCCAGTCTCCGCTTATTCCGCAGCTCCTGCTTTGAGTTACAAATATGAGCAACGACACCGGTATCAAATACCCAGGAGCTACTACGAGCACTGGTAAGGTACACATAAATTACATGTATATCACATATACCTTTAGTGTTGCCGGCCTTCTTGTCCGCTAAGTATTTGGGGCAGTTCCGCTTCCAGTGACCCTTCCCTTTGCAATAAAAGCACTCAGTCTCAGGCTTGGGTCCATTCTTTGACTTCTTCCTGGCAACTGGCTTACCGGGCGCGGCAACATCCTTGCCGTCCTTCTTGAAGTTCTTCTTCCCCTTGCCTTTCTTGAACTTGGTGGTTTTATTGACCATCAACACTTGATGTTCCTTTTTGATTTCTACCTCCGCTGACTTCAGCATTGAAAATACTTCGGGAATGGTCTTTTCCATCCCCTGCATATTGTAATTCATCACAAAGCTCTTGTAGCTAGGTGGGAGCGACTGAAGGATTCTGTCAATGACCGCCTCGTCTGGGAGGTTAATGTCCAGCTGGGACAAGCGGTTGTGCAACCCAGACATCTTGAGTATGTGCTCACTGATAGAACTGTTTTCCTCCATTTTACAACTGTAGAACTTGTCAGAGACTTCATATCTCTCGACCCGGGCATGAGCTTGGAAAACCATTTTCAGCTCTTCGAACATCTCATATGCTCCGTGTTGCTCAAAACGCTTTTGGAGCCCCGGTTCTAAGCTGTAAAGCATGCCGCACTGAACGAGGGAGTAATCATCAGCAAGCTGCTGCCAAGCGTTCATAACGTCTTGGTTCTCTGGGATGGGTGCTTCACCTAGCGGTGCTTCTAGGACATATTGTTTCCTGGCAGCTATGAGGATGATCCTCAGGTTTCGGACCCAGTCCGTATAGTTGCTGCCATCATCTTTTAGCTTGGTTTTCTCTAGGAACGCGTTGAAGTTGAGGTTGACATTAGCGTTGGCCATTTGATCTACAAGACATTTATGCAAAGATTTTAGACTAAGTTCATCTAATCAAATTATTTAATGAACTCCCACTCAGATTAGACATCCCTCCAGTCATCTAAGTGAAACATGATCCGACTCGACTAGGCCGTGTCCGATCATCACGTGAGACGGACTAGTCATCATCGGTGAACATCTCCATGTTGATCGTATCTTTCATACGACTCATGTTCGACCTTTCGGTCTCTTGTATTCCGAGGCCATGTCTGTACATGCTAGGCTCGTCAAGTTAACCTAAGTGTTTGCATGTGTAAATCTGTCTTACACCCGTTGTATGTGAACGTTGGAATCTATCACACCCGATCATCACGTGGTGCTTCGAAACAACGAACTGTCGCAACGGCGCACAGTTAGGGGGAACACTTTCTTGAAATTTATTATGAGGGATCATCTTATTTACTACCGTCGTTCTAAGTATACAAGATGCAAAAAATGATAAACATCACATGCAATCAAATAATAGTGACATGATATGGCCAATATCGTATAGCTCCTTTGATCTCCATCTTGGGGTTCCATGATCATCTTGTCACCGGCATGACACCATGATCTCCATCATCATGATCTCCATCATCGTGTCTCCATGAAGTTGCTCGCCAACTATTACTTCTACTACTAAGGCTAACACGTTTAGCAATAAAGTAAAGTAATTTACATGGCGTTTCTCAATGACACGCAGGTCATACAAAAAATAAAGACAACTCCTATGGCTCCTGCCGGTTGGCATACTCATCGACATGCAAGTCGTGATTCCTATTACAAGAACATGATCTCATACATCACATATATATCATTCGTCATTCATCACAACTTTGGCCATATCACATCACAAAAACACTTGCTGCAAAAACAAGTTAGACGTCCTCTAATTGTTGTTGCAAGTTTTACGTGGCTGCAATAGGGTTCTAGCAAGAACGTTTTCTTACCTACGTGAAAGACACAACGTGATTTGTCAACTTCTATTTACCCTTCATAAGGACCCTTTTCGTCGAATCTGCTCCAACTAAAGTGGGAGAGACAGATACCTGCTAGCCACCTTATGCAACTAGTGCATGTCAGTCGGTGGAACCTGTCTCACGTAAGTGTACGTGTAAGGTCGGTCCGGGCCGCTTCATCCCACAATACCGCTGAAGCAAAATAAGACTAGTAGCGGCAAGAAAGTTGACAACATCTACGCCCACAACAAATTGTGTTCTACTCGTGCAAAGAGAACTACGCATAGACCTAGCTCTGATACCACTGTTGGGGAACGTTGCAAAAAATAAAAATTTTCCTACGGTTTCACCAAGATCCATCTATGAGTTCATCTAGCAACGAGTGATCGGGTGCATCTACATACCTTTGTAGACCGCGAGCGGAAGCGTTCAAGAGAACGGGGATGAGGGAGTCATACTCGTCGTGATCCAAATCACCGGAGATCCTAGCGCCGAACGGACGGCACCTCCGCGTTCAACACACGCACGGTCAGCGTGACATCTCCTCCTTCTTGATCCAGCAAGGGGAAAGGAGAGGTTGATGAAGGTCCAGCAGCACGATGGCGTGGTGGTGGATGCAGCAGTCACCGCAGCAGGGCTTCGCCGAGCTTCTGTGAGAGGGAGAGGTGTAGCAGGGGAGAGGGAGGCGCCAAGGCTTCAGGGTGCGGCTGCCCCTCCCTCCCCCCCCCCCTTTATATAGGCCCCCTGGGGGGCGCCGACCCTGGAGATCAGATCTCCCAAGGAGGGCGGCGGCCAGGAGGGTGGAGTACCCCCCAAGGCAAGTGGAGGCGCCCCCCCACCGTAGGGTTTCCAACCCTAGGCGTAGGGGGTGGTCCAAGGGGGGCGCACCAGCCCACTATGGGCTGGTTCCCCTCCCCACTTCAGCCCATGGGGCCCTCCGGGATGGGTGGCCCCACCCGGTGGACCCCTGGGACCCATCCGGTGGTCCCGGTACAATACCGGTGACCCTGAATTCTCCCGATGGCCGAAACTGCACTTCCTATATATAGTTCTTTACCTCCGGACCATTCCGGAACTCTTCGTGACGTCCGGGATCTCATACGGGACTCCGAACAGCTTTCGGATTACTGCATACTTATCTCTATACAACCCTACCGTCACCGAACCTTAAGTGTGTAGACCCTACGGGTTCGGGAGACACGTAGACATGACCGAGACAGCTCTCCGGCCAATAACCAACAGCGGGATCTAGATACCCATGTTGGCTCCCACATGCTCCTCGGTGATCTCATCGGATGAACCATGATGTCGAGGATTCAAGCAACCCCGTATACGATTCCCTTTGTCAATCGGTATTTTACTTGCCCGAGATTCGATCGTCGGTATCCCAATACCTCGTTCAATCTCGTTACCGGCAAGTCACTTTACTCGTACCGTAATGCATGATCCCGTGGTCAAACACTTTGATCACATTGAGATCATTATGATGATGCATTACCGAGTGGGCCCAGAGATACCTCTCCGTCATACGGAGTGACAAATCCCTGTCTCGATCCGTGTCAACCCAACAGACACTTTCGGAGATACCCGTAGTACACCTTTATAGTCACCCAGTTATGTTGTGACGTTTGGCACACCCAAAGCACTCCTACGGTATACGGGAGTCACACGAACTCATGGTCTAAGGAAAAGATACTTGACATTGGAAAAGCTCTAGCAAACGAACTATACGATCTTGTGCTATGCTTAGGATTGGGTCTTGTCAATCACATCATTCTCCTAATGATGTGATCTCGTTATCAATGACATCCAATGTCCATAGTCAGGAAACCATGACTATCTGTTGATCAACGAGCTAGTCAACTAGAGGCTTACTAGGGACATGTTGGTGTCTATGTATTCACACATGTATTACGATTTCCGGATAACACAATTATAGCATGAATAAAAGACAATTATCATGAACAAAGAAATATAATAATAATCCTTTTATTATTGCCTCTAGGGCATATTTCCAACATTCGGATGTGCCTGGGTCGCTGGTGTCGCTATGGGCCAGCCAACTATCTTCGCCCGCGCAAAAGCGGGTCATAAGGCTTGTTAGGGCTGTCATTGTCCTCAGTTTTTCCTAGCCGAGGTGTCCGGCGAGCCATTTGTCCCGGATACTGTGTTTGAAAGCCGCTAAGGCTTCGGCATCCGGGCAGTCGACAATTTGATTCTTTTTAGTGAGGAATCTATTCCAAAGCTTTCGGGCTGACTCTCTGGGCTGTTGAGTTATATGACTTAAATCGTCTGCATCCGGAGGTCGGACATAGGTCACTTGAAATTAGCCCTAAAAGCATCCTCTAGATCTTCCCAACTTCCAATTGAGTTTTTGGAGAGGCTCTTCAGCCACTGCCGAGATGGTCCCTTCAACTTGAGGGGCAAGTATTTGATGGCGTGGAGATCATCTCTGCGAGCCATGTGGATATGAAGGATAAAGTCCTCAATCCAGACCCCAGGGTCTGTTGTTCCGTCGTATGCCTCTATGTTCACGGGTTTGAATCCCTCTGGAAATTTGTGATCCAGCACCTCATCGGTGAAGCATAGGGTGCACGGCACCCCTGTATTTGGATGTGTCATGGCATTCTGACGGTTGTAGTGTTCGGTTTTACTTCTGTGCCGGAGCTCGCTTCCTAGGACCGTAGATGGACCTGGTCATACCAGATTTTTTGTGCAAGTCCTCAGTAGATCGTGTGCTGACTTATGTGCGACATTGTTAGCTGCCCTATCGTGGCCATAGGGTGGTCGATCCGGCTAATCTGCCGTTTTATTTTTCGGCTGTATAGGCTCTAAAGCCTCGTCGTCGAATTCAGGCAGCAACTTGCGCTTTGGATAGCTCTTTGTGTTGCGACTGCCACCGTACTTTTCTTCAGTGTCGAGCACTTTGTTCCATCTACTGTTGAGTGTATTTTGCGCGGCCTTAAGCTTTTGCTTCTGCTTCTTTAGACTCCTTGCGGTGGCAATAAGCCTTCTATGCAGGTTCTCTTGCTCCAAGTGCCTTTCCGGGATGATGTGTGCATTGTCGTCCGGATTGTTCTCCTCTCCGGAGACAGGTTGATTAGCTTTACCCTCTACATCGCCGTGATCGGATAGCGGCTCCGTACTATGTTCGCCGTCCGCTGGTTCATCCTGCTCTGTCGCTGGGTCCATGTGGTCGTCGTTTCCTTTGGAGTCGCCCGGCGTATTATTCTTTCTTGCGTTGTTATCGTTGTTTTTGCCGAGGCGGGATTTGGAGCGGCGCCTATGTCGTCGGTTTGGTTGCTTCTCGAGGGAACTATCCTTCGCTGCATCCTTCCGTTCCTCGTCATTGTTTTCTTTGGGTGTATCCACCATGTATATATCGTGTGATGAGGTTGCTGTCCAGTGCCCTATGGGCGGTGGTTCCTGTTCCTCCCCCGCATCATCGTCCATACCGTCGATGTCTTCGGAGTCAAAATCGAGCATGTCGGTTAAGTCGTCGACACTGGCTATTAAGTGGGTGGTGGGTGGGGAACGAATTTCTTCGTTGTCCGCTTCCCACTCGAGCCGGACATAGTTCGGCCAAGGGGCTCCTGACAAGGAGAGAGAGAGAGACCTTAATGAATTTAGCACACTCGCCCTTGATATCCGCGGAGGTAAACTCCATGATCGGTGCCCAATCAGATTTGATGGGCACTGACATAGGCGGTTCGAAGCCCGTCTCCGGGGACGAATCCAAGAGTCCGACAACACAGGTCTCATAGGAGGTGAAGTCAGTATTCGGCTCTATCGCCACTGAGTGTGCGTCCTCCGTGGAGGGGTCCATCCACCCATCCTCGGACGGCGCAATCTGCTCCGGATTGAGGGCCGGAGTAGCCACAGGTGTGATCTCCCGAACACCGTCTGACGGCAGAGCTTAGTCACGCTCGTCGTGACTGTGCGGCGCACCTAACATGGGCTCGAATCCGTCGAAGATCAAGTCTCCGCGGATGTCAGCAGTATAGTTTAAGTTTCCAAACCTGACCTGACGGCCGGGGGCGTACTCTCGATCTGCTCCAGATGGCCAAGCGAGTTGGCCCGCAGTGCGAAGCCGCTGAATGCGAAGATATGTCCGGGGAGAAAAACCTCACCCTGGATCGCATCGTTGCCGATGATCGAAGGAGCCATCAAGCCTTATGGTGATGGCACAGTGGAACTCTCAATAAAAGTACCAATGTCGGTGTCAAAACCGTCGGATCTCGGGTAGGGGGTCCCGAACTGTGCGTCTAAGGCAGATGGTAACAGGAGGCGGGGGACACAATGTTTACCCAGGTTCGGGCCCTCTTGATGGAGGTAATTCCCTACTTCCTGCTTGATTGATCTTGATGATATGAGTATTACAAGAGTTGATCTACCACGAGATTGTAGAGGCTAAACCCTAGAAGCTAGCCTATGATTATGATTGTTGTTGTCCTACGGACTAAACCCTCCGATTTATATAGACACCAGAGAGGGCTAGGGTTACACAGAGTCGGTTACAAGGGAGGAGATCTACATATCCGAATTGCCAAGCTTGCCTTCCACGCAAAGGAGAGTCCCATCCGGACACGGGACGAAGTCTTCAATCTTGTATCTTCATAGTCCAACAGTCCGGCCAAAGTATATAGTCCGGCAGTCCGAGGACCCCCTAATCCAGGACTCCCTCAGTAACCCCTCTTTTACCCGCTGTAATCTCTACTTAAACATGGTGCTCAACGCTATATATTATTTCCCAATGATGTATGGCTATCCTATGATGTTTGAGTAGATCCGTTTTGTCCTATGGGTTAATTGATGATCGTGATTGGTTTGAGTTGCATGTTTTATTATTGGTGCTGTCCTATGGTGCTCTCCATGTCGCGCAAGCGTGAGGGATCTCCGCTGTAGGGTTTGCAATATGTTCATGATTTGCTTATGGTGGGTGGCGTGAGTGACAGAAGCACATACCCGAGTAAGTAGGTTGTTTGCGTATGGGAATAAAGAGGACTTGATACTTTAATGCTATGGTTGGGTTTTACCTTAATGATCTTTAGTAGTTGCGGACGCTTGCTAGAGTTCCAATCATAAGTGCATATGATCCAATTAGAGAAAGTATGTTAGCTTATGCCTCTCCCTCAAATAAAATTGCAATAACGATTACCGGTCTAGTTATCGATTGCCTAGGGACAAATAACTTTCTCGTGACAAAAAGCTCTTTACTAAAACTAATTTAGTTGTGTCTTTATCTAAACAGCCCCTACTTTTTATTTATGTGCTCTTTATTACCTTGCAAACCTATCCAAAAACACCTACAAAGTACTTCTAGTTTCATACTTGTTCTAGGTAAAGCGAACGTTAAGCGTGCGTAGAGTTGTATCGGTGGTCGATAGAACTTGAGGGAATATTTGTTCTACCTTTAGCTCCTCGTTGGGTTCGACACTCTTACTTATCAAAAGAGGCTATAGTTAATCCCCTATACTTGTGGGTTATCAAGACCTTTTTCTGGCGCCGTTGCCGGGGAGCAATAGCGTGGGGTGAATATTCTCGTGTGTGCTTGTTTGCTTTATCACTAAGTAATTTTTATTTGCTGTTCTTAGTTGTTCTCTATCTTTAGTTATGGATATGGAACACGAAATATAAAAAATTAGGTGTACTTGCTGCTCATGGAGATGGGGAACCTCCTAAAACCCTCGATGCTCGTTATGTGATAGATATTATGTACTACTTTGATAATCTGAGAAAACCCCATTCAATTTGGTAATGGGAGACATGTTGGACCAACGTGAATACTTTAGGGATTATCGCTTGACTCGTGTGTGCTAGGCAACTATGCTTGAGATATGATTATACTTGTTGCTCTAGGATGACGTCTCCACACCTTCCCTCTTCATGCAAATTTAATGATGATGAAACCTTGGCTTCTTATGCTAGAGGTATATATGATTACTATGATGTGGAACAAATAGATGAATTTGTTGCTTTTATGGGTGCTTATAAAATTGAATCTGTATTTAAAGAGTGTGAAAATCTTTATGATGCTGTTTATAGACCTGAAAATTTAGCTATCCTTAAATATTGCTATGAGAATTATGAATACAATGCCGATATTGATGCATTTATTGAGAAAGTATCCGCTGTCCAAGAAGAGACCAATATTTTGCAGGAGTCTATGGAAGA
Organism: Aegilops umbellulata; assembly: GCA_032464435.1. Classification (NCBI taxonomy): domain Eukaryota; kingdom Viridiplantae; phylum Streptophyta; class Magnoliopsida; order Poales; family Poaceae; genus Aegilops; species Aegilops umbellulata. Next base: position 328,580,274 of record CP136059.1, on the reverse strand, counting down.
AGAAATTAATGACATTGTGAGCTCATTGGATGGAAAAGATGAGGAGGAGAGCGAAGAACAAAAGGAGGAAGAGCGGACTGATCACCCGTGCCCACCTTCTAATGAGAGTAACTCTTCAACTCATACATTTTTTCATTTCCCTTCGTGCTTACTGAAGGATGATTGCTATGATGACTGTTATGATCCCGTTGATTCTCTTGAAATATCCCTTTTTGATGATGCTTGCTATGCTTGTGGCCAAGATGCCAATATGAATTATTCTTATGGAGATGAACTTGCTATAGTTCCTTATGTTAAACATGAAATTGTTGCTATTGCACCCACACATGATAGTCCTATTATCTTTTTGAATTCTCCCGACTACACTATATCGGAGAAGTTTGCACTTATTAAGGATTATATTGATGGGTTGCCTTTTACCGTTGCACATGATGATTTTGATGAATATAATATGCATGTGCTTGCTGCTCCTACTTGCAATTATTATGAGAGAGGATATATCTCCACCTCTCTATGTTTCCAACATGATAAAATTGCAAGAAACTGTTTATACTATGCATTGACCTTTACTTTGTGCGCACGAATTGTTCTTTTATGACATGCCGATGCATAGGAAGAAAGTTAGACTTCGTCATTGCTTGATATATGCTACTTTGTGCTCACTACTAAATGATAAATCATTGCTAATAAAAATTGGCTTTGATATACCTTGGGATCCGGGTGGATTCACTACTTGAACACCATATGCCTAGCTTAATGGCTTTAAAGAAAGCGCTGCCAGGGAGACAACCCGGAAGTTTTAGAGAGTCATTTATTTCTGTTGAGTGCTTTCATATAGTTTAAAAACAAAAAAAATAACGAGGGGAACCTAAAACTTTTCAAAAAGGAAAGTGAAAGTGAGAAAGACAAGCATTGTTGAAGTGGGAGAGCTCCTTGAACTTTGTTCATGCTCACGGAAACTTTGTGAATCTTGATTAAAGAAACTTTTCAATAAAAATAATTATCCCCTTGCACAATTCCATTGTATTATAAAAATAATGTGCCAAGATTTTCCTTTAGGATGTTTACAATGCTTGTTGGTTTGCATGGTGCAGGACAGAAACTTTGGCTGTAGTGCATGATTTTTCATTTTTTACTGGAACGTCAAACGGTTCTGAAACTTTTTGCACTGTGTTTATATTTTTTTCCTAATTTTTAAGAATTTTGTAAGTACCAGAAGTATGGTTAATGTTCAGATTGTTACAGACTATTCTGTTTTAGACAGACTCTGTTTTTGATGCATAGTTTGCTTGTTTTGATGAAACTATCAATTCTTATCAGTGGATTAAGCCATGGAAAAGTTATATTACAGTAGCTATAATGAAAAAACAAAATATGAATTGGTTTTCAATAGTACTTAGAGTAGTGATTTTCTTTATTACACTAACGGATCTTACCGAGTTTTCTATTGAAGTTTTGTGTGGATGAAGTGTCCGATGATCGAGAAGGTCTTGATATGAGGAAAAGGAGGATAGGCAAGAGCTCAAGCTTGGGGATGCCCAAGGCACCCCAAGTAAATATTCAAGGAGACTCAAGCGTCTAAGCTTGGGGATGCCCCAGAAGGCATCCCCTCTTTCTTCAACAAGTATCGGTATGTTTTCGGATTCGTTTCGTTCATGTGATATGTGTAATTCTTGGAGCGTATTTTGCAATGAGTTTTCACTTTTCTTTTATGCACCATGCTGGTATGAGATAGTCCTTGTTTGATTTATAGAATGCTCTTTGCACTTCACTTATATCTTTTGAGTATGGCTTTATAGAATGCTTCATGTGCTTCACTTATATCATTTGAAGTTTGGATTACCTGTTTCTCTTCACATAGAAAACCGCCATTTGTAGAATGCTCTTTTGCTTCACTTATATTTGTTAGAGCGTGGGCATATCTTTTCTACAAAGAATTAAACTCTCTTGCTTCACTTATATCTATTTAGAGAGATGACAGAAATTGGTCATTCACATGGTTAGTCATAAAATCCTACATAAAACTTGTAGATCACCGAATATGATATGTTTGATTCCTTGCAATAGTTTTGTGATATAAAGGTGGTGATATTAGAGTCGCGCTAGTTGAGTAATTGTGAAATTGAGAAATACTTGTGTTGAGGTTTGCAAGTCCCATAGCATGCACGTATGGTGAACCGTGATGTAATGAAGTTGGAGCATGAGGTATTTATTGATTGTCTTCCTTATGAGTGGCGGTCGGGGACGAGCGATGGTCTTTTCCTACCAATCTATCCCCTAGGGGCATGTGTAGTAGTACTTTGCTTCGAGGGCTAATAAACTTTTGCAATAAGTATATGAGTTCTTTATGACTAATGTGAGTCCATGGATTATACGCACTCTCACGGTTCCATCATTGCTAGCCTCTTCAGTACCGTGCATTGCCCTTTCTCACCTCGAGAGTTGGTGCAAACTTCGCCGGTGCATCCAAACCCCATGATACAATACGCTCTATCACACATAAGCCTCATTATATCTTCCTCAAAACAGCCACCATACCTACCTACCATGGCATTTCCATAGCCATTCCGAGATATATTGCCATGCAACTTCCATCATCATCATATACATGACTTGAGCATTTATTGTCATATTGCTTTGCATGATCGTAAGATAGCTAGCATGATGTTTTCATGGCTTGTTCGTTTTTTGATGCCATTGCTATGCTAGATCATTGCACATCCCGGTACACCATCGGAGGCATTCATATAGAGTCATATCTTTGTTCTAGTATCGAGTTGTAATATTGAGTTGTAAGTAAATAAAAGTGTGATTATCATCATTATTAGAACATTGTCCCATGTGAGGTTATCAAAATAAAAGAGGCCAAAGAAGCCCAAATAAAAAAAAGAGGCCAAAGAAGCCCACCAAAAAAATGAGAGAAAAAGAGAGAAGGGGCAATGTTACTATCCTTTTACCACTCTTGTGCTTCAGAGTAGCACCATGTTCTTCATATAAAGAGTCTCTTGAGTTATCACTTTCATATACTAGTGGGAATTTTCATTATAGAACTTGGCTTGTATATTCCAATGATGGGCTTCCTCAAATACCCTAGGTCTTCATGAGCAAGCAAGTTGGATGCATACCCGCTTAGTTTCAGTTTGAGCTTTCATACACTTATAGCTCTAGTGCATCCGTTGCATGGCAATCCCTACTCCTCACATTGACATCAATTGATGGGAATCTCCATAGCCCGTTGATTAGCCGCGTCGATGTGAGACTTTCTTCCTTTTTGTCTTCTCCACCAAACCTCCACCATCATATTCTATTCCACCCATAGTGCTATGTCCATGGCTTGCGCTCATGTATTGCGTGAGGGTTGAAAAGGCTAAAGCGCGTTAAAAGGTATGAACCAATTGCTTGGCTTGTCATCGGGGTTGTGCATGATTTGAATGCTTTGTGTGGTGAAGATGGAGCATAGCCAGACTACATGATTTTGTAGGGATGAGCTTCGTTTGGCTATGTTATTTTGATAAGACATAATTGCTTGGTTAGTATGCTTGGAGTATTATTGTCTTAATGTCAAATGATAGACTATTGCTTTGAATCACTCGTGTCTTAATATTCATGCCATGATTAGATTATGTGATCAAGATTATGCTAGGTAGCATTCCACATCAAAAATTATCTTTTTTATCATTTACCTACTCGAGGACGAGCGGGAATTAAGCTTGGGGATGCTGATATGTCTCCGTCGTATCTATAAATTTTGATTGTTCCATGCCAATATTCTACAACTTTCATATACTTTTGGCAACTTTTTATACTATTTTTGTGACTAACATATTGATCCAGTGCCCAGTGCCAGTTCCTGTCTGTTGCATGTTTTTTGTTTCACAGAAAACCCATATCAAACGGAGTCCAAACGGGATAAAAACTGACAGAGATTTTTTGGAATATTTACGATTTTTGGGAAGAATAATCAACGCGAGACGATGCTCGAGGGGGCCACGAGGCAAGAGGGCGCGCCCCAGAGGGTCAGGCGTGCCCTGGACCCTCGTGGCCACCCTGTAAGGCGGTTGGAGCCCTTCTTTCATCGCAAGAAAGCTAATTTCTGGATAGAGATCGTGTCCAAAATTCAGCCCAATCAAAGTTACGGATCTCCGATTATAAAAGAAACGATGAAAGGCCAGATCTGGGAGCGCAGAAACAAAGAGAGACAGAGAGACAGATCCAATCTCGGAGGGGCTCTCGCCCCTCCCTTGCCATGGAGACCAAGGACCAGAGAGGAAAACCTTCTCCCATCTAGGGAGGAGGTCAAGGAAGAAGAAGGAGGAGGGGGGCTCTCTCCCCCTCGCTTCCAGTGGCGTCGGAACGCCACCGGGGGCCATCATCATCACCGCAATCTTCACCAACAACTTCACCGCCATCATCACCAACTCTTCCCCCCACTATGTAGCGGTGTAACCCCTCTTTTACCCGATGTAATTTGTACTTAAACATGGTGCTCAGCGCTATATATTATTTCCCAATGATGTATGGCTATCCTATGATGTTTGAGTAGATCTGTTTTGTCCTATGGGTTAATTGATGATCGTGATTGGTTTGAGTTGCATGTTTTATTATTGGTGTTGTCCTATGGTGCTCTTCATGTCGCGCAAGCGTGAGGGATCTCCGCTGTAGGGTTTGCAATATGTTCATGATTTGCTTATGGTGGGTGGCGTGAGTGACAGAAGCACACACCCGTTGTTTGCGTATGGGAATAAAGAGGACTTGATACTTTAATGCTATGGTTGGGTTTTACCTTAATGATCTTTAGTAGTTGCGGACGCTTGCGAGATTTTCAATCATAAGTGCATATGATCCAAGTAGAGAAAGTATGTTAGCTTATGCCTCTCCCTCAAATAAAATTGCAACAATGATTACCGGTCTAGTTATCGATTGCCTAGGGACAAATAACTTTCTCGTGACAAAAAGCTCTTTACTAAAACTAATTTAGTTGTGTCTTTATCTAAACAGACCCTACTTTTTATTTACGCGCTCTTTATTACCTTGCAAACCTATCCAAAAACACCTACAAATTACTTCTAGTTTCATACTTGTTCTAGGTAAAGCGAACGTTAAGCGTGCGTAGAGTTGTATCGGTGGTCGATAGAACTTGAGGGAATATTTGTTCTACCTTTAACTCCTCGTTGGATTTGACACTCTTACTTATCGAAAGAGGCTACAATTGATCCCCTATAGTTGTGGGTTATCAGTCAGCAGTCCATAGAGGTGTTGACTGGGTCCCGCATGTCATTGACTGCTAACTAACTAACCAGGTTAATTAGTTTAGTTAACAGATTAGTTAAGTTAACTAATAGTAGTTAATTAGGTTAATTAGTTATTAATTTAATTAAACACAATTAATTTAGTTAATTTAGTTAATTAATTAATTGATATTTTATTTATTATTATTTTTTTAATTCTCTCTTTTTAATAAAAAATGTTCTAGGGTGGGGCCCCATTGTCATAGGCCCCGGGGGGCCTAGCGGGCAAACGGGTTACGGGCGTCAGGCAGAGCCAGGCGACCAGCGCCAACCCGCCCGACGGGGCGCTGTGGGGCGGCATGCAAAAGGCGGGTGCGCGGCTTGGCGCCGGTGGCCGTGGCCGTGGCCGGAGCGGAGTCGGGGCGCAGGCAAGGCGCTGTTGGAGGTGGTGGTGGCAGCGGGGCGCTCGACGGCGAGGCTAGGGGCGGAGTGGCGCATTCGTTCGCGGGCAGAGGCGGGAGGCACGACGGCGGGTCCGGCCGGACAGAGCAGGGCGGAAGCCGCCTCGGTTGGGTGCGGCGATGCACTTGATGGCGCATGGGAGCAACGGCAAGCTGGCTGCTGGGCGACGGCATGCGCGGGTGCGGGCGCGTGCGGCATGGGTGCGCAGTCGTGGGCGCGCCGAGTGTGCGGCGGGAGCAAGGCATAGGAGAAGGAGGGGGCCTCACGAGGTAGCTGTAGGGTACGGGGCAGCGGGGCTCGGGGAGGAAAATGGGGATGACGGCGACGACGGAGAGGGGCGGCGAGGCGGAGGCGCGTCGAGCTCCGGGCGGGCGCCGCGCGAGAGAAAGGATGGGCGTGAAGGAGGTCCGATGACGAGGCGAGCAGCACTGGGGACGGGCGCCGACGTCGGGGGCGCGGTCGTCTGGTTTGGTCCCCCGATCCTATCTGGATCGGGGAGGGGGAGAGAGACGTGAGGGGGGGAAGTGCGGGGGTGCGGTTAGGGTTTCGGTAGGTGGGGGATAAGGTGAGGAGGGGTGGGCTGGCCGTTTGGGCCTTTTCCCAGTTGGGCTGGTGGCCTGCTGGGCCGGAGGTCGGGGGATTTTTTTCCTTTCTTCATTTTTGTATTGTTTTTCTTTTCTTTTATTTCTTTTATTTCTTTTCTATTTTAGCTTAGTTTTCTTTTATTATTGTTTTAGCAAAATACCAAAATGGCACCTTGATTGATGCTACAACTGATGTCACAACCACAAAAAGTTTCATCCCAAAATAATATAGTTTAGTATTTTACAAAATATAAAAGGCATTTAATCAATGGTTTTAGCTACTGATTTAATTAGTTTAGTGCATTTAAACATTTTATATAGACTTGGTTTCTCCACCAATATATCTTATGAATTATTTGTCACAATAAGAACATTTTAGTTTTGACTTTTGAAAATTTTAATTGTTTGACTTGTTTTTGAATTTGGATTTTGAATTGGTTTTGAACTAACGCGAGATTAGTAACAGTAACTGAGGTGATGTGGCATCGTTAACATGGGATTACTATAGCCTAATTATCCGTGCGTCACAGTTCTCAAGCTATAAAATCAGCTACCCATGACGACTGAAGACGTAGACTTAAAATCTCCTCTACGTCATGTGGATAAAATAAGTGCCTAACCAAATTCTCATCTCATCTCCTCTGTTCACTCAGAATTAAATCAGACACCCATTTGATCCTGGTCCTATTCTTCTTTGCAGAAACCCTAAGACCAGAGATTCTTGGTAGCCAATTATCTCTCAAAATATTAAAACCTTAAGAATGGTAATGGCATTTTGGTTGGTATTTACACTCACAGTCACATCAGCACGAGACATCATCATCCTAGAAAGAATTTAACTTCCCTAATTATTTTGGAAATGGTTAGTTTTCCCACAACCCCTTTGCTCAACAAGTGATATGATTAGGAGCTCATAAAAATGAAGAAAGTGGGGAGAGGGGGTGGGACTCGGGAGCTCATGGTTTCATTTGGTTCACAAACGGTTTCGCCTTTGTGTATCTTGTGTGAATATCGTTCAATCTTTATTCCAGTTGTTAGGTTTTGAAAAAAATTGACGTGTAAGTGCAATTTTCACGCTAGCGTGCGTACTTCTACTATAGTGTGTGGTCTTCCAATGTTGGCGTGCGTACTTCCCATGTTAGTGGTGTGTACGAACATGGGGTGTGCACATGCCTCAAATTAAATAAAATACACATGTAAATGCACAGGGCAATACATATGCTCGTATGGAACTACACATACCGCGGAGAAAGTGCACATATCTGGCGTGTTGGTCCGAAAAAAGGTTCATCTTTTACGTGGCAAAGCATTGTGTGGCAGGTCTTAATACTTATAGAAGAGGGCACATCTGGCGTGTTGGCGCCGGTGAAACAATCAATATATGGGAGGAACATTGGGTTCCGAGGAGCCCCACTCGCATGATATTTGCTCCAAAGGGGCATGTTCTTCTTCAAACAGTAAATGAGCTAATTGATCCGAATACATGTAATTGGGATGAGGACTTAATACGAGACATTTTTTACCCTATTGATGTTGACAGGATGCGTCAGATACCCCATAGCGATCATATGGATGAAGATTTTGTGGCATGGCACTACACAAAATCTTACACGTTTTCAGTCAGGTCATATTATGTTGAATGAGATCATTCTCATCGGCATAGACTTACCCGTACTGATGGTCAAAATACGTCATCACGAAACCTAGTTTGGGAAATTCTATGGAAGTTGCAGGTACCGAATAAAGTCAAAAAAATTGTGTGGAAGGCTCTCCATGGGATAGTTTCAGGACTATCAGTACTTGTTAATAGGCACATCCCTACTTCGCCACAATGTCCAGTATGCTATATGGGTCTGGAGGACATGTTACACTTAATGTTTACTTGTGCACAAGCGAAGCAAGTCTGGGCTACCCTGGGTCTTCTGGAAATTATTAAAGAAGTGTCACATATAGATAGATCTGGGTATGTTATGTTGGAAGAGCTGCTGCGTCGAACTAGTAACAAATCACCAATTCTTGATCATGTTGGTCTTAAAGAGCTCATCGTAGTTGGGGCATGATATGTATGGTGGCAACGGCGGGAGTTTGTTAAGGGGGGATCTGTAGCCCCGCTGCCTCGCACATCTTTTGCGATTCAAGCTCTAGCAAGCAATTTTGCTGGCGCACATTCAGGGACCAAGCAAGAAGAAATCACTTGGATAAAACCACCAAATGATGTATACAAGCTGAATGTAGATGCTGCTCTTAAGAATGATGGCGGAGGAGGTGCAGGAGTGGTTATTCGAAATCATAAGGGTGAGTCCATAGTTGGTGCATGTTGGTCTCTTCACCGCCTGTTGGATGTAGCAACAGCAGAAGCTAAAGCACCACAACATGGCTTAAAACCTCATTGAAGACTTGGGGTGTATTCCAGTCATTGTAGAATCGGATTCCTTGGAACTTGTCCAAGCTTTCAATGGCACAATCCAGGTTTGGAGTCCTTACGCGGCTATACTTGCAGATTGTTTTCAAATAGCTCAAAGGATTTGTGATATTTCTTTGCAACACTACTGCAACTGGGAAGCAAATTATGTGGCGCACAATTTAGCTTGGAATGCTAGTATTTCAAACTCTACTATCTTTTGGGATGATACCCCACCTAGTTTTATTGTTTATGATGTAATAAGTTATATATCTCTTTTTAAAGTGAAATAAAGTGCGCCATGAAGGCTTTCCCTGAAAAAACTCCCCTCCCGAGGTCACTCTGCTACATATCTTTTCCTAATTTTGTAGCATGTTACCCAAATCCAAGTTACATATTTTGTGCTTGGCACTAAGAATAGATTTTGCACTTGGTAGTGCAGTCCATTCTTAATTGGAGTAACCAGTAGGCAAAACTAGCAACCATCTGTTCCAAGGCTTGTGATTTTTTTACTGATAGAGTCAATATGGTAGAACTATATGTATCTAAATTGAAACCACAAAAATTTCATCGTGGAGTTGTGCGCCCCCCCCCCCCCCCCCCCATTTGGTGACTATTGACCTATGAACTTTAGTCCCTTTGCAGGGGTAGACCTAAGCGAGGCCAAATCATATAACTGATGCACTTCTTGTATAAATTTGCAGGATTTGAATTTTTTCCCTTTAAGTATGAATATAATTTATAAATTAAAAAATCACTAACTTGTACTTGAGTCCTCCCTTGGTACTTGACAAAGAAGAGCATGCCTATCATTAAACAATGGTAGTCGAGGTTTTCTTTAGGAAGTAAACTAATGTGTACTCGGTCCTACATGTCCAGCACATGGGTAAAAGCCAAGTTAAGTCAACGAAAGTCCAAGCCAATAGTCATGGTCAATAAGTCATCTACTGGTAGAGGAAATAAAAAAACAATGACAAAGAAGAAGACCCATGAATAATGAAAGCCATTTAGGCCAAGGGGTGGCGACGAAGCCGGGGAGCGCGACGAACGCGGCCGAGCACCGCTCGCCGCCGCCTGCTTCCGCAAAGCATTTCTTTTGCGCCATAGCGCCTTGCGCGACGGCCCAGGCTTGCGCCACGGCACGGCGGAGCCCGCGGCAGGCCCAGGGTTGGCCCTAGCCGGTGCGCCTCCAGCCCCGGTCGAGGACTCCCCTGATCCGGACGACGCAGACAACCCCAGGCCGGAGACGATGGGCTGCAGTCTGGAAGAGACGGAGGCCGGGCTAGCGGAGCCGGAAGCCATGGCGATCCCCGCACAGACGCGACTCGAGAGGAAAGGGGAGCGCCGGGGCCCAGGTGGCCGCCGGCGAGAGAGGGTGGGCGCCGGGGCCGGGCTGGCCGCCGACGGAGAGGAAGGTGGACGCCGGGGCCGGAGTGGCCGCCGGCGGGTGACGGTGTCCTGGATTAGAGGGTACTCACCCCGTCGTCTCCCGATCAGTTAGATTGGGCCGAGGACCCCGTGGCCGCATACTCATGGGCCAGTTCGGACAACCTCTGCCGCATACAAGGAAGACTCCACAAGACTTGGCGCTCAAGACAAGGACTCTCCTAAACCCTAGGCCTCCGGTGTCTTACATAAACCGAGGCCAGGCTAGTCAATAGACAATCTCATATTCATTACTACAATCTCATGGTAGATACATGTACTCTGTACTGTAGCCATATGAATACAATCAAAAGCAGCATGTACGGTATTATCTCATCAAAAGAGCCCGAAGCTGGGTAAAACCCCGTGTCCATGTTATCATCGCTCCCAGACGCCTAGCTTAGGACCCCTGCTACGAGATACGCCGGATATTGAACCGACATTGGTGCTTTTATTGAGAGCCTGCTGGGTGATCGATGCGGATCGATGGAATGATCAGATGATATTTTTTCAATTACATGTGTTCTGTACAGACTGTCTTTATTGTAAATTATAACTACTGCCTCGGGATACCCTGTTCACAGTCAAATCAAGATCATACAAAAAGTGTCCGACCTCTGATAATACGGCAGGTCCGATCTCCGCTGTTGCGGCGTCGGCGCGCCGTGGAGGTGTCAGAAAAAAGGGCACGGAGGCAATGGAAAAGTCCATCAAGCGGCGTCGTAGCCAAGGAGCCACCCTGGACCAGTAGAGTTCACACGTGGCAACTACGCAAATCGGCCGATCAAATCAGCCTGACGGAACGCATGCACCGGGGAGATCCTTTTCCTTTCCTTTCTTTATCTCATCTCCTGCCCGGCCGCCAGTCCTCTGCTACCTTTTGCTAAAAAGTGCATGGACCTAAAATATTATCACGTAATTGAGTACTAGTATGCTCATCCAATTGACTACTAGTTTTGCAGTACAGTGTCCTGGACGTGGTTGGATCTAGTAATCCAAAATACTACCTCGCGCAGAAAGGAAAGAGAAGAGAATCTTTTCATGCGAAAATCTGCATCCGACACGGGCTCAGCTGCACCCGCTTAAAAAAAATTCAAAAAAATACTAGAAAAAAACAAAAAATTTCAAAAAAAAATTGTGTCGTAGATCATTTGATGCGTGAGGTGCGCTTCAAATTTCAACTCATTTGGACATCTGAGAAATTCTGGGCAAAAAATACAAATCGGGTCAAAACAGTTCCTGAACAGTATACTGTTTTACAGACCCCGATTTTGTCTTTTTTGCCCAGAGCTCCTCAGATATTCAAATGAGTTGAAATTTGGAGCGAACCTCACGCATCAAATTATCTACCACACAAAATTGTTTTGGAATTTTTTAAATTTTTCTAGTATTTTTTTTCCGTGAGCGCGGGTGCAGCTGAGCCCGGGTGCAGATTCACCGCACTCCTTTTCATGGCAGTTCTTACTTGTTTTGTACTCCCTCCGTTCCAAAATATTTGTCTTTCTAGGCATTTTAAATGGACATAACATACGGATGCATGTACACATATTTTAGAGTGTAGATTCACTCATTTTGCTCCATATGTAGTCATTTGTTGAAATCTCTAAAAAGACAAATATTTGGGAATGGAGGAAGTACAGGTCATTGCCTTTTATTTGTTTTGGCAGATCAGAATTGTGAAAATTGGGCAGTACTCCGGACCGAGAAGTGCCAGCCTTGTACTAGCGTTTCATCAGCGTCTAGATGTGGATTTTTTGTCCGCAGTCTGACGGACGCCAACCGGATTTGCCCTATAAAGGGTGTGCGGTACTAGTCCGATGAGTTCGGGCTTTTTCACCTTGAATTTCAGCGCCTCGCTACTCGAACAGAAATATCAGGTTCTATTTTTCCAGTTACCTACACAGTATATATTAAATACGCACTGGATATTGTTCTGCTGGTTCGCATAATTTTTTCTATGTAGACCTTTAGCGACCGATCTAAAATTTGGTCCGTCGACGCGGCAGCCCCATCCGGACATAAAGTCACATGAGGAGATGATCCCCGCGCAAGCTGGCAAGCTCCGGCTTGATCAGCTTCTCAGGGCGCACGCGCGACAACGCATACATGAAGCGGCGACAGCACGTCCCGAGCGACCACATGGGGATGAGGATCTCCGAACACACATCAGTATGGTACCTCGATTTGCGTCAGCGAATTTTAGTTATTCGGATCAGCCCCGTCATAGCCGTCGAACAGGTTTTGTTTTTCCTAACTATTCGGTTAGCTCCCAAAATTATTGCACACGGAATATTTTCTGTTGGTTTGCAATGCATTATTTTTGCAGTGGTATTTTGTCGACACTTGGGCACGACGTTGGTCTAGCCGGTGTCTTGCCGTCACTGAGGTTGGCCGACCTGTGTCGACATCACCGCGCCACAACGCCATCATACCATCGAGCTAGCCTCAACGCTCAGGCCATATTTACCAAACCTTTTTTTTACTTCGCATAAATTAATTATGGACCTTTTTTCATTATTATTATTTCTTGGTTGCACTATGTTGTGCGTGCAGGCAATCTATTTAGGTTGGGCCGCGCCAACACCTCGGCAAGCCGATGTCGTCATCCCGCCTGCGTCGATCAAGTCATCGCGTCGCGTCAACGCGTGTCCCTGTAATCGACTTCGACTACGTCACGCGGTCACTTCGGCAAGCCGACGCCGTCGTCCCAATCGGCATAAATCGGCTCGCGTGATCATCTTGTTGGTCAAATTGCATACCAACATGTTCGGATGCCTTGGGGACTTCGGCATCGTTGAGAGAGCTCTACCTCATGGAGTGTTCAGCGCACGGGCCAAATTTCTTTTATTACTCACTTTGCATAAATTATTAATTACACAACAATTTTTTTATTACTATTATCTCCGGCTTGCACTATTTTCTGTGCACAAGTAAATGATCCGGCTTGGGTAGCTCTGTCACCTCGGCGTATCGACGTACCACGTCACCTCGGCTGGACCAGGGGTTTCGCCATCACTTCATTAACCTACGCCCGGGACTTCGGTGTCATACTGCCGGCCTGCGCTCTCGCCTCGGTCGGACTGGGGGTTCCACCTCGCCGCTGTGGCCGTACTATGACGCCACTTCGGAGTGCCGAGTCTTCGCTCCCCCTCCTCGGGACTGGCTTGGGGGCTGGAACCTTGTCCCGCATCAAGTTCGGACCGCGTCATCAACACCGAGCACATTAACCAGCTAAGCCGCTTTCATTCTAAAAAATTTCAGTTTTAAGTTTTGTTCTGTTCGACCAAGCATTATAGTTTTTTGGCAAAAAGTTGTTTGTGAAAAAACCCTTGTCAAAACTTTGTTTGTGGCACAGAAACTCGCATACCCCGTTTATTTGGGGGCTTCCTTTATGAAGCCTTTCCTTTTGCAAATGATTATACTTGTACGGCTTCGTTCCTTGTTCGTGTATTACGCCACAATATGCACCATAAGCGATTTGCAAGCTGGGTTTCCTCGCTTCTGTGTTTACCCCTACGTTCCCGATTGTTCGGTTAGGGAGTAAAGGAAGCACCTCTGCGATTGTCACGATCGGGTCATCCGAGCCGGACCTCAGACTGGGTGAAGCCAAAAGCTAGCGCTCTTATTATTTTCAATTATGGTCGGCACACAACGGAACTCATGAGTACAAAAAATCTACTGCACAAGTCTCATAGTAATAATGAGCACCGAAGAAAGGTATCGGTGGGGGTACTATTTTTTCGAAGATGCTTCTTACACTTTGTCAGTAATATAGCATAAGTTTCCTGAGCGTGCTTTGTCTGTTATAGCCTTATGACCTAATTGCCTGGTTATCGGAAACACCGTTGATATTCTCGACAGGTGGAGTACATAACACATTTCGGTCCTTGACCGAAGAGGGAGAAGCCGACAGTCGGTTATGACGCGTTTAAAGTTCGGGTGAACACATATATGATACAAGTACTTCGGTACATACGATCATTACACATAAAAATTCTTTTACCCAAGTCACTTGGGGGCTTTTAAATTTATATGGGCCGTTTTATAATAAATGATTTTTTTCTAGTCGTTGCAAAGTCTTTTCCTATTACTCCTTTTTCGACGCGACTGTGTGGTCAATAGCCAGTGAGCCTAATTTCTCTCTCAAAGCCACTAGAGTTTAGTTTGCTAAATTGGCTTAACGAGAAGTACCACGCCTTAGGGATAGGAGATTGAAGCCGTAGGCTGACCCGCTTGAAGTCTTGAGATAGGATGTGTCATATTAAAGACGACATAAGCACTTTTTTTCTAAGACCAATTTTCGGATTGGCACCGAACACTTGATCTTGTTCGGACGTCAAGTTTTTACTGACGTTTTTTGGTTTTCCAAGCTTATGACACTTTTAAACTATTTGTGTGTTTTCAGCATAAGTCTTGCAGTGCAACGCCGGACACCTTTACAGATTCAGCAAAACCATTCTCGGATATTGCTATATATGCATCGGTTTCCAATTGTGCCTTCGGTCGATAGTTGGGTTGTCCGGCTCCTGTGCTTGCCTCCTACGTTCCGCTTTGTTCGGCTAGGTGTGCACAAGGAGAATCACTGTGATTGATCTTCCAGCTCGCATGGTTAAGCGCCTCAGTGGAGAAAGCCGAAAACTGACTGTCACAATAAGCGTAAACTGGTCAGCGATCCGATGACTATGTTAAATGACGGGTCGTTCATAACATTGGCCGAAGTATTTACGGCTTAACCTTGGCTATCGCCAAACACTAACCGGGGGCTCGTAGCTAGCTTTCCCAGTTTAAAGCTCCTATGAGTAAGTGAAGGTTATAAAGCTCGCATATCTGATTGCCTCGTTTCCGCTAACACAACTGCCTTTGGGCACGGAGATGTCGGCTAAGGGTTGTCTTGTTATTGCGGAAACACCCTGCGTAGTATCTACAAAGGGGCAAAAGCCAACGATGGGCCACTTTCAACTGATAAACGGCCGCAACGGAGTCAAAATAGACACATCATCGGCGTTTGTATTTAATATACGAGGGCCGCCTTCCGTAATCATCGTTATAAAGCCATACATATGCATCAATTTGACTTAAGATTTTGGCCAAGTTGGGTTGCCTGGCTCCTGTGCTTACCCCTACGTTCCCGACTGTTCGGCTAGGTGGTAAAGGGAGCACCTCTGTGATTGTTACTACCGGGTCATCCGAGTTAGTACCCCAGACTGGGTGAAGCCGAAAGCTAGCAATCTTAAAAGATCACGTTGGTCGGCAACGGCAGAAGTAAAAATTTTGGTTCATTAATACCATAGAGTTCGGGAACTTTCGCCGAACTAAATCCTCAATATTTTTTCCTCCCACATTGATCGGAGGTGAGTTTTCATGATCATGATAAGCATGACGACCCAAAGAAAGGAACCGATAGATAGCGGGACTATTTTCTTTGGAAGATGTTTCTTACGTTAAAACATAATATAACATATCTCTCCATGTACCTTTGTTTATAAAACCGTATGACCGGATTGCCTCGTTTTACGTAAATCTTTGCCCTTATAACGACTTTATAAAGTAGGACAAACACTCCCCAGCTACTGGCCTAGGAGGTTGAAGCCGATGGTCGGTCAACAAAGTTTTGTACAATGCGGATTTGAGAATTAATGATGAAAATTACTTGGATACATAGAATCATTACACATAAAAATTGCGAGTAAAATCCATTTACTGCAATCCATCTTTTAAACCCCTTGGGGCCTACCTTGACGAGCTCGGATTTCGACAAGCTCTAAACTCTTTTAAGAGATATTTATTCTTTTTCCGAAAAGTTTGTATTAAACACAACAAAATTTTCTGTCAAACTGATATCGATTCTTAATTCGGCCACCCGTGCCCACATTAAGGCTCGGGGGCTACTGGGCTTTGCGCTCATTATTTACAAATATTAAAGGGACACATCGATCCCCTAATCTGGTGTTGCCACCCGACCAGTGTCTCGGGGGCTACTGCATTGCCTATTCAATGCAGAAAATTTAAAGTGCTCAGTGTTCGGCATAACCGAACTATGGACAAGCGCATCTTCAGACGACAATAAGTACCATATGGGACTTATCCGGCATCAAGTTGATATATCACGGCGACTTCTCACGACCCTCTCTCAAGGACCCGTCCGCCGATCACTATTACCTCTAATATATTACACTGTGTTTCTATTCCTATGTATGATGCCGAGCTAGGAATTGACCCTCAGGCCGATTTCACCACCTGGGTCTCAGGGGCTACCAGGATCAGCAGTTTTATGTTTTCCTTCAGGTGCATCTTGGATTTTTAGTCCGATAGACGCCTTGAGGGCTACTGGCAACACATCTCGTCAGCAAATAAATTTATACGCATCGGAAATAAAATCCGTAAACAATCAGCCCATGACCGAGGTGCTGAGCCACCTCGGAAGCAGTTCGGCATATAGCTCGGATGCAAGTGGCTGGCTCATTAGAGGGAATTTCCGGCATTAAGCTCGGCTAAACACCTTTTTTAACCAAGGTGATCTATGACACCTCAGACATAGTCTGGCGTTGGAGCTTGGGCATAGTCCGGCGTTGGAGCTCGGATACAGTCCGGCGCTGGAGCTCGGATGCAGTTCGGCGTTGGAGCTCGACTATAACAATTCTCTTCGGATACCGTCCGGCGTTGGAGCTCGGATACATTCCGGCGTTGGAGCTCGGATACAGACTAGCGTTGGTGCTCGGCTGCAAAAGATACCTCGAATGCAGTCCGACATTGGAGCTCGGACGCAAGAGGACACTGCCACCCGGGAACAACTTCAAACCCGATGTGTGGCATAAAAATAACAAGGCATTGATAAAGTCCGGAAACTTAAAGGGGCTCCTCGGATACCCGACGTGTAAACTCTTCAGATTCACTTTGGCGATCCTCAAGATCGAAGATGGAAAGATTTGTTGAACCAGTTTTCAAGACCGACGACCAAAGATGAAGAACAGTTCGGAAGAATCGAGGAGCGTATATACCCAACTTGAAGACCGGTTCAGGGGGCTACAGACGGTGTACTGGATTAGGGGGTACTCACCACGTCGTCTCCCGATCAGTTAGATTGGGCCGAGGACCCCGTGGCCGCATACTCATGGGCCAGTTCGGACAACCCCTGCCGCATACAAGGAAGACTCCACAAGATTTGGCGCCCAAGATAAGGACTCTCCTAAACCCTAGGCCTCCGGTGTCTTATATAAACCGAGGCCAGGCTAGTCAATAGACAATCTCATATTCATTACGACAATCTCGTGGTAGATACATGTACTCTGTACTACAGCCATATGAATACAATCAAAAGCAGCATGTAAGGTATTATCTCATCAAGAGACCCCGAAGCTGGGTAAAACCCCGTGTCCATGTTACCATCGCTCCCAGGCGCCTAGCTTAGGACCCCTACTACGAGATACGCTGGATATTGAACCGACAGAGGGGTAGCGCTCGCTAGGCAGGGAACTCTTGGTCCCGTGGAATAATTTTTACGCAAGCTAGCATCTGACGCAACAAGAACGATTGCGTGCCGCGGGGATAGATAGGGGAGACGGAATATTCAAAAGATATCAAAGTGCCAATCTTATTGGTATATGACAACCTTCTCCATAAGGCAGTCGTACACCCCCCTACGTCTTTGTTGCGACCACATTACTAACTTTTTTTTTGCGGGTGGACCACATTACTAACGATACCCCTACTCTTTTGTTGTTACTTCGACAACAAATATAAGTGTGAACTTGATGTAGCATGCGGTCTAAACCGTAAGTAAGACGATGTACCGGTGAGAACACTGGCGGACCTCCCCGGTGGGCAGGGTATGGCGCCTGCCATACCTTAATTTTGAGCAAAAAAAATTTATAACTAGTATGCATCAGTCGCTAGCAGGATAGGCTGCCTCGTCGTTGTTAATACGTGATGGGTCGACGGCCCGACGCAGCGAGCGACACTTCTGGCGAGCGGCAAGATGGGCCAACACCCAGCCAGGTTCGAGCGTCCACGCGAGCGAGCAGAGACGCAACACACTCGACCACTCTGTTCTCTCCCCACGACGCCAACCCTAATCCCTAAGCTAGCGTCGCCGCCGCCGGCGGCGGCTGGCCAGGTCTCCAGGAGTGGGCGGGGCAGGCAACGGCGAGTGACGGCGAACAGCCAGTGGCAGGGCAGGCAACGGCGGCGCAGTCGGGGGCGCTAGAGGGCGGCGGCACCGCGGCAGCAAGCGGCGTCTCCAGCCAGGGCCTAGGCGCCTAGCAGCAGCAATAGCAGTCCGGCCGTCCGGCCACTTCTGAGTCCGGCCGGCGCAGTCACGGCCAGATTGCCCGAAGATGGAAAGGAAGAGAAGGCAGTAGGAAATCCAAAGGAAAGGGGAGGTGGTTTCTCATTTTTTCTGAAAAATCTTAGTGAGACTTCGCCACACTTAATTTTTTTTCGTGGTCCGCCTCTGGGTGAGAACATGCCCTTTAGCCCCATTTTAGACCGGGAGCGCGATAATCTTCTATCATGGGCTTCTCTGGTTCATGGATATCCACCACATGGATGCATGTGAAGTGCCACATGACATGTTTCTCCGAGAAATGCAGCTGCATATCCATTCTGACTTTCAACCGCGCAGACATTTATAGAAATGCTTCTAATTGCGATGTTTAAACATCTTTGTGCTATGTAAACTTTCAGCAACGGTCACAAAATTCAGCATGTGCACTTTTGCCTTCGACGATGGGTCTAGAGGCAGTGTCATAAACACATGAAGACGCGAATCAACCTGTGGTTGAGTTGGTTAGGTGGACAGTGGTATCCCCAACCCACCAGGGTTCAAATCCTGGTGCTCGCATTATTTCAGGATTTCCGGCGATGCGCTTTCAGTGGGAGGAGACGTTCCCGTCGACGATGAGGCGCCTACGGTGACTTCGTAAATCTCAAGATGATATGACGGCTCAGTCTCTCGAAGATGCTCATAGGGGTAGGGTGTGTGTGCGCGTTCATAGGAGTGAGTGTATGCGCGTGTATATGAGCGCTTGTGTCTGTACTGATGCTCAAAAAAAAACACATGAAGACGCCACAAACATGTTGTGATATAAACATGTCCAGAGCTCATATCCGGCCACGCATCCATCCAAATAAGGCAGTGTCGATGAGTTTTGGTGCGTCACACTGCAGGACTCTTGGGCTAACAGCTAGCGGCTCCCGTGGATGGAGAAACGTGAGCCCTCCGATTCCTGGCACGGACGGTGGTGATCAAGCGCACGTTGGCATCAAGAGTTCGGAGCCAATTCAGCAACGCAACCAAACATGCTGTAGGGAGATCGAGACCGTGACAGCACGACGAAAGTTCCACGAGCTTTGGTACTGTACTTGAAATACACAGGTCGGTACTAGTACTTGTCTGGCACGTGGGCTGCTTGCTTGTCCGTTAGCTCCATTGCCACATGGCTAGGCAGAGTAGAGCATGTTGAAGTGGACTGAGGTTTCGCTGAATCCGCTGTCGAGTCCATGAGGTGAGCTGCAGACCATCTACAAATTCATGCAGTTCAACCGGTCGACTCTGCCTTCTCGCTCCCAACTCACTCTGCTCCCTCCTTCCCTTTCTTCTCCTCGATGTCCATTGTCCCGCACACCATTCTGCGCCCGTTCGGCGTGAACCCGTGCGGTGGCGGCTATCTGAGGCGGCACGCACGGCCGTGTCTCCGCCGTGCGAGCCACGTCGGTGCAACGAACGGGGATGAGCTGGGCGGTGGCAAGAAGAGGAGGAGGAAGAGGCCGGCGGAGGAGTCGCGGTTGGAGGTTCTTTACGATGACGGGTTCGGGAGCGTCACCGTGAAGGACTACCGGGATGCGGTGAGGGCCATGCCCAGGGACGACGGCGGGCCGCCGCGGTGGTTCTGCCCCGTGGAGTGCGGCCGGCCGGAGGTGGACAGGGCGCCGCTGCTGCTCTTCTTGCCAGGTTGGTTGGTCTCGGAAATACCGCTCAACGTTATTGTTCGTTCTTGTAAGCAAAATCGATCGCTTGTCTTTCCTCTGCTGGAAGCCTAATGCTGTTTTATTTTTCATTTTTTTGGATCTGAGCTGCAGGAGTCGATGGTGTTGGAATGGAGCTCATTTTGCACCACAAGTCTTTGGGCAAGTGAGTACTGTTTTGTTTCTATATCAGAAGAGGCGAGTCAACAATTTGGAAAATATTGTCGCTTTATGCTTAAAAATAGTTGTCCATCATGATAGTCATGTGTCATATATTACACTGTCATTTCTTGCTTGTATGAAGTAAACCCATGATAACCGGTGTGTAGACTGGAGTGTCACATCGGTGAGATATTCTGTCAAAAGAAACAAGTAAACGCTTGTTTATGCTCTAATTTAATTTTTCATCTTCTTTTTATGCAGAGTATTTGAGGTTTGCTGCTTCCATATACCAGTAAATGACCGTACATCATTTGAAGGTATAGATGGAGGGATATTTCATATATTATTATTTACATTTGCTTGGCATCTCTATGCCCTCGCAAGTACTTGATCGTCTTTACTTGATATAGAAAGACCTCAAACAGACAAATCTTAAGGGCCTCTTTAATTCGTAGGATTTTAAAAATGTAGGAATAGGAAAAGTATAGGATTGGAGTGGCATGCCCACTTGAATTCTATAGGATTAGTAATGAGTGTTTAATGTCATAGGAAAAACAAGAGAGAATTCCTTATTTGGCCCTTCCTTAAAATTTGCTTCCCTTTGTGGCCCCTTAAATTATTTTCTTCCCGTTTTGACACTTAAACTTCATTTTGTGCCCTATGTGACCCTTTCATCGATTTTTTTCAACCAATGGTGTTAACTGGCACATGCAATGACATTTTTGCCCTTAATGGTAGTATGTCACCAGAAAAGAGAAGAGAAGGGGAATGAACGGACAGAAAAAAGAGGAGGGGGAGGGATCTGTGTTGGAAGTTTTTTTTTTGGGAAAATCTTTGTTCGGAGTTAAAACACAACATAACCTCCTGTACGTGTGCGTATAGGTTTCTTGCTCTTCCATGTATCTGTGTTGGGGCCGAGGTTCCTCATGCGGCCGTGCCCGACCAGTGGCCAGCTGTATCCTCCACCCGTGCGAGGGTGCGCCGAGGCCGCTGGCACCTCTCATGCACGGCGGCTCCGAGGCTGTCAGCCGTGTTTGTTCATCGTATTACAACTGTGGCTCGTATCCTCCAGAAACAATACCACTAGTAGAAAAAAGGCCTGTAGTAACCAGAACCGGGACTAAAGGCCCTCCACGTGGCCGCTGCCTGGAGGTCCACCTTTAGTCCGGTACTAAAGAAAATTTTTTGATTTTTTTTCAAAATTTTATTTTGAAATTTCTTTTGAATTTTTTTATTTTCAAATTTCTGAATTATTTTAACCTCTAATCTCTAATCACCCCTCATCACTGCTCAATTTAATCTCTAATCATCCCTCATCATTTCAAATCATCTAACTTCCCAGACGGTCACCCATCCTCCCACTCCCCCAGCCTGAGCACGCTTAACTTTCAGGTTCTATTCTCCCTCGTTTCCAAGTCTGCACTCGTTGTTTTTCTGACAATAGTAAGATGTTAATCCTATTAATCCTCAGGAGTTTAGCTTGAGCATGAAGTCACATATTTCACTGTTTGAGTTTGAAACTATTGTTTTAAAAAACAATAATTATTTAGTAACTCTAATTTTTCTTGAATAAGTAGTTTGACCATAGTTTGACCATAGTTTGACCCCATTAGTACCGGTTCGTGGCACGAACCGATACTAAAGGTCCCATTTGAACCGGGAGTAATGCCTTTCCGACGCCCTCGCCGCTCGAACCGGGACTAATGCTCACATTAGTCCCGGTTCGTAACGAAACCGGGATTTAATGCCTTTTCTGATCTGAACCGTTGCCCCTTTTCTACTAGTGTACGTACGTGCAAGCTAGCACATGCAAGAAGCTTGATTGTTTTTCAAGCAGCAGCAGTGTACATGCAAGCTAGCAGGCTGGCAGCTTCATTGATTCTGGCCTAACTCTCGCGTGGACGTACGTACGCGACTAGCTTCTGCTCGATCGACCTGATCGTCTCTCGGAATGTAGCGACTTCTCTCGTTGGAACGAACGCGAAATAAATAGATGGATTGCAACCGGCTATCTGGTGCAACTCGCCGGCCGGCCAGTACATCCGTGCACAACTATAGTGCACGTACTGGTAGCTAGGTACTATAGATCAATTAAGCTGCCAACTTGGCATGCTTTGTTGAGGCTACCTTGCATGTACTTGTTCAGCTCCAACACATCGAGGTGACCAGATCAATGTGTCCATGTACATAATTTGGTCACATACAACACTAGGGGTAAAACAGTTTTTTCAGGTTAAACTTAACACCGTTACATGTCAAAACTGACGGAAGTGTCATATGGGGAACAAAATGAAATTTGAGTGTCAAAAAAGAAAGAATACAAAAAGTTAGGCCAAAAAGGGGATCAAATTTTAAAAAAGGGCCAAATAAGGAATTCTCTCGAAAAACAAAGGAATTGTAAAAAAAATGAAGTGGATGTTAGTTTTCCTATGAAATGTAGTACAAAAGATTTATAGGAAAAATTCCTATAGAATCCAATCCTATGAATCGAAGGACAACATAGGAAAAAATCTTAAGGATCAAAGGAGCCCTAAACAAGGAGAAAACTGTGTCCCATGTGTAGAGCACGTGGAGTGGTGATTGTTTGATTCTTCTCTCGCTTATCCTATGGGGGAAAACAAAAAAAGTTAGAGCATCTACAACAGGGGCCTCAAATCCCTCTCAAATGCCCGGGCGGACGGCCCGGTTACTGACTGGTCAAAAATAGGCGACTCAGATGAGCGCCTCAAACCGGCCTTAAACATCTGGGCTACCTGGCACCTGGCACCACTCATATCCATCTCCAATCTGGGGCGAATATGGGGTTGCCCGGACGCATCCGCCACGTCGGATCCGGTCTACGCTGGCCCATCCGACCTTACATATATTCGTCCACATCCGCTCACCGGGCCAAACACTACCCACTCCACTCCACTCCCCTCCAGTCCACTCCGCCCCAGGCTCCCGTCCGGTGATCCCCGACTCCGGCATGGTGGGCAGTAGATATGACTCCGACCAGTCCGGATCCGTCGACTGGGTGTCGTCCCGTGCGGGTTGGAGGATGCTATGATTGTCCGCATTGCCGTCCGCCACTCCTGGGAGGACTACGCCCGACCGACGGGGGATCTGTCCGGCACTAATCCATTGCGTCAGTGCAACGGGCGCTCGGATCCACCGGGGCTGGATCATCATGATCTGGTAGCCTTCCATCTCCGGTCGGACTAAGTGGTCCGACTAAGTGTGAGTACTATAGGACTGGTGTGCCCGCCGTGGGAAGGGGAGGATAAGGGTAGCTGACGGCGCGCGCTGTCGTAGAGGAGGAAGCCATCCAAACCCGCATCCTCAAGAAGCGACACTAGAGGAACGCATGCGCCCTTGCCAGAGAGCAAAATCGAGTGGTCTGTGCCATGGTCGGACTGTCGCCCAAAGGGAAGAAGGAGGACAACCACGGGCGGGACAGCTCCGGCAACAAGCAGATTCGGCTTGATCAATTTTGCGTTTTTGAGCACTACTTTCGCGAGAAAGATGACAAAGGTGCCGGGAAAGGCAAGGGCCGCCGTGGATGATTTTAACCATAGCTAATATATAGATAGAACATGCTAATTTTTGGTAGTCCTATGACACATCCTGATGTAGTAACCGGATGATGTGTTGCAACGTTTACATACGTTGCATGTGTTTTGTATGGATTTGAGGTTTGCTAATTGAGGTGTGCAGTTGTACAAAGAAAAAATTAAAAGTGTAACCGGTCGCTGCCCACGGACGCGTCCGGGCATGTCTGCGGGCATTTGAGGAGCCAGATTTACCTACCGTGGCTGTAGAGTAGATGCTCTTATGCATTTCTTATGTTTGTTACCGTTATATCTTACAAAGATTAGTGACTATGAGGATTCATTGTATGATTGCAACTGTTAAAATACTGCTAAATTTAATACATCTTTTTAGCTTACATCACATTTGCAAGCTTGACGCCTTCTTAATTACAATGTATACAGGTTTATTACAAATTGTGGAAGAATATGTCAAACATGAGAATGCTTTGTCGCCAAGCAGACCAATATATATAATTGGGGATTCTTTTGGTGGATGTCTTGCAATTTCAGTGGCAGCTCGCAATCCAGAAATCGACTTGGTTCTTACACTAGTAAATCCAGGTAGGTGAAATAACATTTAGCTGATCCACATATTGATTTGGTTCTACACTCTTGGTTTTAGAGTATGATAGTATATAATCTGATTTTTCAGCAACATCATCTGCAAAAGCTTCGTTACAGGCAGTATTGCCTCTTTTGGAAGCAGTGACGACCAACCTTCCATTTATACATCCTCACCTTCTCAAATATTCAATGGGTATATTTCTCTTAACTTGTCAATTATGCTTATAGGTAAACTAAATCTCCATACTTGGAGTACGGTGACAATTTTACTTTGACCATAGATATATCTTCAAAATAACCCGGTATATCATAAAGATGTTGACATATATTTTTCATTGAAAGTGGTTTATTTCAAGATAATATATAATTCATGTTTTGATTATTATTATTTTTTAGAAGGAAGATTTTTTTGTTTTTTTATTATAACTTACTGTCAAACTTTGTCAGGGAATAAACTATTGCAAAGACCGATTTCAGGTTTCTTTCTGTGAGAAGCCGATAAATATAAACGGGCTCAACGCTAGTTATGCTTGTTCTGCTGATCTTTTCCCAACTATTGTATATTGCAGCGTTAGAGCACTTGCACAACCAGCTAATTCTTAAACCAAACATATGATATACAATAAATATCAAGAATATGAGCTATGTATATGAATCATAATGGTACTGGAACAAATCAGTTTCCAAATCAGTTTCTATATCTTTAGGCAGAAAAGGTTATTCATCGGCATATGAGCCACTTCAATTCTTATTATATTGTTTTTCGATGGTGAATCTAAGAATTTCTCTTAATTATGTATTTGTGCTCCTCAAACTGTTTTTTCATGTTGCAAGATAGGTAACCCTCTTAATATGGCTATGGTTAGCCTTGAGAATAGTCTTTCTCCACAGGAGACTCTACAAGAATTTTCAAACAAACTCACTTCAATGCTACCTTTAGTTTCCGTAAGTTATCAGTTACCATTTCTTTTAGAATATTTAATCTTTCCGTTATACATGCACAAATAAGAATTGAAATTTGTGGAAATTCAAATTTTATTTATTCAGAGAGACATTTTCTAGCTTTTAACAACATTATTTATCACTTAAGAACACCTAGATGGTCATCCATTATTATACTTTCTAATGTTCTCACAAGAAAAACTTACTAAGCAGAAGTAGATTATTGTTGTAAAAAAAGCACCCGTAGATAGTAATATTGTCCTGTCAGAATTGATGCTTATTATTTCTCAGGAACTAGGAGATATAATACAAATGGGCACTCTCGTGTGGAAACTTAAGCTTCTCAAGTCAGGTGCAAACTATGCCAACTCTCAACTTCATGCGGTACAAGCAGAAGTACTACTTCTTGCAAGGTATCTCTTTTTAACAGTTTCACACATTTGGTAGCTCAGGTGAGGTATAATCTTACAAATTTTATCTCCCACTATAAATATATTTGGATTTAGTGGCATTGAGAATCTGCCGCCAAGTGGAGAAGCAGACCGACTGTTTAAGTCACTGAAAAATTGCAAAGTTCGGTACTTCAGGAACCGGGGCGACAGACTACTCATGGTACAAACTATCATGCTCAATATTTTTCTCTTCAATTAGTTCCCAACAGTTCCATGGTTTCACTTACTTGGTTGAGTAGTGTACACTAAGTTTAACTTTGATATTGTCCAATAGAATATTTCTGAATCTCGTGGCACTTCGACAGGAGGATGGCTTCAACCTTCTAACTGTCATAAAAGGAGTAAAAATGTACCGCCGTGGTAGACAATGGGACTGTGTGAACGATTTCCTGTCACCCACATTAAGTGAATTCAATAGAACATTTGGTGAAGATTTCAAGTATGTATTGAGCATATAAGATTGATTCAACTTTTCACATGCTATCATATAGAGATGAGTAGACTCATTCGTACGAAGCTCAAACTTTTGCAGACTGTTTCATCAGTTACTGAGCCCAGCCATGCTCTCTACAATGAAAAATGGGAAAATTGTCCATGGCCTTGCCGGTGTTCCTGACAAAGGTCCTGTCTTGTTTGTGGGATATCACCAACTCTTGGCCATGGAGTGGGCTGCACTGATTGAAGGGTTCTTGAGGGAGAAAAAAACAATCATCCGAACAGGGGCCCATCAAGTATTTTTTGCTGGAAATTATGAGACACTACGCGAGGAGTTGTCTCTGTTTGATTTTGTTTCCATATACGGCGCGGTTCCAGTTAGTCCGATCAATACGTACAAATTGTTTGAGAGAAATGAATTTGTTCTCCTCTATCCAGGCGGTGTGAGAGAAGCTCTACATAGGAAGGTGTGCTTGAACAAGGACAATTTGTTCTAATAAAATTGCTTGTGCGTTCTACATTCTGCTATGCTTATTTTGTTGTGCTTGGCAGGGTGAAGCATACAAATTGTTTTGGCCAGATCAAACCGAATTTGTAAGAATGGCGGCATGGTTTGGAGTTACGGTCATACCATTTGGTTGTGTGGGAGAAGATGACTTTTTGGAGGTTAGCTTTATGTGCTTTTGTACTTCGAGTCATCTAAAGCAACAAGATTTAAATATTGTAGTCATGGTTTTAAATAGTGGATAGCGGGCTGGTAGCGGACCGGGGTCCGCGTAGCGGAATACGGATAGCGGGCGCTATGTCCGAGTAGTGGATTTGTAAAAATACTAGATTATTGTATATATTTCTAGATCATTAACAAAAAATAATGACATTTTATTTGAGCAATAGCGGATGCTATCTCCGCTATTTGAAACTATGATTGTAGTACAAGTTATATTGCATATTTTAAGGCATTAAAATGGCTCTTTTCTTATCTCCACCCAACAGAGTCTACTAATATATTGTTTGTACCTTTTACAGATAGTTGTGGACTACAATGATCAAAAGAACATACCATATATCAGAGACGAGATAAAGTCATTCAACAGAGATTTTACAAGATTAAGGTTAGATTTCTATTACACTGTCCATTTTTCCTTCGATAAACAAACAATCAAGTATCTCCTTAGAAAGTTAGTTACCAATCTCAAGCCTTGGTGCCACTTCACCTCCATTATCTAAGGAATAAAAACCTTGGTCACCTTCTTTGTGCATGTTTGGTTTCAGGGACACTGTGAAAGGAGAGGACGGGAATCAAGTCTTGCATCTGCCTGTTGTTCTCCCAAAATTACCAGGGCGGCTATATTTCTTATTCGGGAAGCCAATCGAGATGAAAGGAATGGACAATGTGTTGACAGATAGGAAGAAGGCAAACCAAGTATATTTTCAAATCGAATCAGAAGTGGAGAATGCAATGTCTTACCTAAAGAGGAAGAGAAATGAAGATCCTTACCGGAGTATTGCGCGACGTGCGTTGTACCAGGCAACTTGGGGTCCTTCTGCTCAAGTGCCTACTTTCGAACCGTGAAAGATTGGGTCAGGACTTGTTTGCTTAGGCTAACTGGGCCATGACTTTCAAGTTTAATTGTCAGTTGAGCCAATTTCCAAAATAGGGTGAGTTGAAACTTCCATGGACTTGGCACAATGAAAGAAACCAAGTACCAATCTAAAGAAGTTACGAGCACCAGAATCATGCCTTTCGGAGAGAACGTGGTGATGTGCGTGATATGATGGTGTGGCAATACTCACATATAATGCGTGTCCCATAGATGTATCTTTACTAAAGTTGTGTACCTACAGAATTAAGTATCTTAAATAGTAGTGAAAAATCTAGACTCTTTGAGAACGCCTTCCCATCTTTTGCAGTTCCTCTCTAGTTACTCCGTCATTTAGTCTTAGTATTTATTTGACATTCTAGTTCATACTTAGTTAATTCACTTATTTATCATACTCCTAGCAACCAATAGAATATAATATTTTCAAACTACGGTTTGAGTGCGAGCATAGCTACGTATGTGACAACATAGTTGTGGGGTTGGTAATTGTGCTTCAACTAGTCATGCACACTGACAAGACATCACCTTTCCATTGCTCTCCGCATGCCCCAAGGACGTGTCTTGGTGATGATAGACATATGTACACCTATGACATACTTATTGACTCCTCTTGCCGTTCACACCGCCCAAGCCTAGGGCATGCCTGCTCTGGATGCCTCCTCAGGACATACTTCACATTGAGCATCATCGCCTTTGGCAACCTAATCAAGCGCCTCTGTGACATGAAGCGGACGAATGAGGCTCTGGATGTGCTGCTCCACATGATGCTCGAGTTGCATGATTACATGTCTGATGTTCACACAAATTTTTACTTTTCCATTTTTTCAAAGCGAAAATATTTTTTATAACACACAAGTATTTAAAAAAATATATTGACATTTTTTCAAAACAATGTGAATGCTTTTTAAAAATTATCCGAACATTAAAAATATTTTTTTAATTACATGAACTTTTTTATAAAATGCATGAAAACTTTAAAATTTTCATAACACTTTTATTAAAAGGAATGAGAATTTTTAAATTACATAATGTTTTAATACATGAACACTTTTTAAAATTACACGGGCAATTTTAACGCACGAACAGATTTGAAATTACGTGAATATTTTATAAAATATATTAACATTATTTTAATTAGGGAATTGTGTTTATAAAAAGTATAACACCTTTTAAGTTACATGAACACTTTTAAAATTACTGAACACCTGGTTATGTACATGATTTTTTTAAACATGCGAATGCATTTTATTAATTTAGTAATACCTTTTTAAATACTTGAATAATTTTTGAAAATATATGAACATTATAAATAAGTAAAGTTTAGTAAAAAAAGTAACAGAAAAGGGAAAGAGAAAAGAAGAAGAAATTTGGCCTGCGAGCGATCGTTACACCACTTCGCGCGCATGCTTCCAACCAGCGGTTAATGGGCCAGCCCAACCTCTACGGTAGCGGGCATATAGCATCCCCCTGTCTCTCTGTCTCTCTTTTTACCACAAAAATAAATTAGTAAATCAGGGGGATTTTTTTTTTGAAACTAATCAGGGGGATTTAATGGTGGGGAGAAGGACACACGTCAGCCATTCGTGTTGCTTCTCCAACTCTTTATCTCTTCCCGCCGCTTCCTTCCATGGAGGGTAGGAAACAATTTCTCCACCACAGTAGCTCGTCGCCGTCCGCTGGTAGTCAGCGGCCGCCACCGCGTGGGAGCATCGGAGAGCTCCTCGCCGGAGCCGCCCACTGCGTCAGAGCGGGACGCACCAGCAGGCCATATGTGGAAGCGGAATCATCCGTGACCATCCCTCTGCCGGAGTTCGTGGCGGCTGCCATCTCTGATTCCGGTGCGTTTGTTCCAAACCAGTAACGGCGCACGACGGTGTCCATGGTTCCGCACACCATTCTGCGCCCGTTCGGCGGAAACCCGTGCGCCGCGGGTGGCCATCTCAGACGGCACCATGCCCGGCTGTGCCTCCGCCGTGCGAGCTCGGTCGATGTGACGACCGGGACTTTGCCGGGCGGTAGCAGCAGCAGCAACAGGAGGAGGAAGAAGCAGGCCGCGGAGGAGTCGCGGTTGGAGGTTCTTTATGACGACGGGTTCGGGAGCGCCACCATGAAGGACTACTGGGAGGCGGTGAGGGCCATGCCCAAGGACGACGGCGGGCCGCCGCGGTGGTTCTGCCCCGTGGAGTGCGGCCGGCCGGAGGTGGACAGGGCGCCGCTGCTGCTTTTCTTGCCAGGTTAGTCGTTCTTGTAAGCAAAATCGATCGTGTGCCTTTCCCCTTTCCTCTACTGGAAGCCTGATGCTATCGGTGGAATTGTCTGAACTGCAGGGACCGATGGTGTTGGACTGGAGCTCATTTTGCACCACCAATCTTTGGGCAAGTGAGTATTGATTTCTTTAATCGACGACCATTTATTTTATAAAGGACGCTTTATTACTTAAAACATTTGTAAGTATTACTAGCAAAACGGCTCGTGCGTTGCAGTGAGAGGAGAAAAAAATCATAATGTTCAATGGCCATAACCATATTTTACTGCATCACCGAGATACACTATTACTCTCATTTCCATAAAATCGTGAACAATTTTTTGAAAGTTATGAACATTTTTTTAAACTCGTGAACATATCTGCAATCGTGAATATCTTTACAGATTTTAAAACATTTTCCACAATCATGAAATTTTCTACATTCATGAACATTTTATACTATTTGCAAACAGTTTCTAAAAAGTTATGCACATTTTTAAAAACATTTTTATTGAATAGGTGAACATTTCTAGAATTGACGAACATTTCTTTTGGAAATTGGTGGAGCAATTTTTAAAATCAAGAAATATTTTTTTGATTTAACGAACATTTTTTGAAATGCATGACCATTTTTGAATCCGCGAACATTTAATGAATCATTAAACTATTGTGTAAGTCACAAACAGTTTTTAAATTTTAGGATGTTTTTAAATTCATGAACATTTTTTGAACTGGCAATTTTTTTAAATTTCATTAACATTTTTTAAGCACCAACTTTTTAAAAACATCATGAACATTTTTGTATTTCCCGAACATATGTTTTCAAAATTATAAGCATTTTTAAAAAATCATGAACATTTTCTGAATCCAAAACTTTTATAAAATATTAAACATTTTATTTAAAAATTCACTTTTTTATTTTTTAGAACTTTTTGAAGTCCCAAATTATTTGAAGTGAAAGAAAGAAAAGTGAAAACGGAAAACAAAAAAATAAAAAATGAAATTTAAAAAGCAGGCCGCTGGATATGGGCCGGCCCAAATAGGTGCACTTGTCGTCTCCAAGCGCGCTGAGTGCAGTATAGTGGGTTCCTACTGGGCCGGCCCAAGCAGGGATTCCCTGTGTGAAACATTTTTTAATCACTTATAGGTGGCATTGGTGGGTACCCCTAAAAAGGTGGCATTGGTGAGTAATACTCCCTCCGTCCCATAATATAAGAACATTTTTAACACTAGTATAGTGCCAAAAACGTTTTTATATTATGGGACAGAGGGAGTATTTTGCAACTTAAGGACAGTTTCGATGACGTGTCGTCGGAAGCAATAGCCCCTTGATTATTAGGGATAGACATTCGGCCTCTGCATAACTAAGATACACACAACCAAGTCCAAGCTCAAAAAGTAAGAAACGGGGTATTCGAGAAAAAAAAAAGGGTAAGAAACAACCGAAATACAAGAAATCATGTAGAGAGATTGCATAACGCCTAAACTGGAGGAGGGTCAATCCTAGGATCATGTTGTAATCCATGTTGGGTAAAAGTATCCCTCATCGTGTTCTCCAAGCGTGTCCACACCTTCATAAACATGTCTTGATTCTCCATACATTGTAGAGACGACCATAAACGGAGCGCATCGGTACACCTGTAGATAACCTGCATAAGAGAAGTATTTTTATCATGAAAAACCTTATCATTTTTACATAATCAAAGCGACCAAATAATGGCAAGCGCTCCCATGCCGAGAAGAATTCTAAACCTGTAATCTATCCCATGTAACCAGTTGCCAAAAATGTTAGCAACGCTACAAGCAAGAGCTGATGGTGTTGGAATGGAGCTCACTTTGCACCACAAAGCTTTGGGCAAGTGAGTATAGATTTCTTGTACGGACAACCAATTATATGTGTTTTATCATGTTTTTTATTTGAGAAATACTCCCTCCATTCCTTTATACAAGGCCACTATGGGAAATACATTTTGCATCTATATAAGGCCACTAACAGTAATCGAGGTAAAAATTAATGATGTTTCCTCGAATTAGCAACTTGTTTAATACTTGCATGCATGCAGTCATAATGACGTTGTGCTACTTCCTTCTCATTTCTTTCTTGCATGCATGAGAGCTTATTAGTGATCCCTTTTAACGAGAAGAAAAGTTGGCTTGCAAAGTAGTCATTAATTTTTACCTTGGAACCTGTAATTTGAGTTTGTGGCCTTGTATAAGGGAATGGAGGGAGTACCATATTCTTGTTTACTTAGCTTGAGTCACGCCATACAAAGAGTGACTCAAATTAAGGTGTAAATGAACAGTAAATCTGAATTTGGAAAATATTATTGCTTTATGTTAGAAATTTTACTGGCATAAAGTTGCAATGCATAATTCATTTTTGTCATGATAATCATGCGTCATATCTTGCTTGTACGAAGTAAACCCATGTCCAGGTTCTAATTTAATCTTTGATCTTCATTTTATGCAGACTATTTGAGGTTTGCTGCTTCCATATACCAGTAAATGACCGTACACCATTTGAAGGTAAGGATAAATGAATTGTTCAGATATTATTATTTTCACTAGCTTGTCATGTCTGTGCCCTCACAAGCACTGACCATCATTACTTGCTACAGAAAGACCTAAAATGGACAAATCTTAAACAGGGTGACAATTGTGTGTCGTATGTGTAGAGCACATGGTTGTGGTGATTGTTTGATTCAACTGGATTATCCTATGAAAAAACAACATATATGCATGCATTTCTGTTTGTTTATTATCACTGTATTAATGGCTATGATGATTCACTGTATATAATCATAGTTGTTACTTCAAACTCCTAAAATTTAATATTTTTTGAGAGCTTTCACCCCAAACCAAGTTTGCAAGCTTGACATCTGCTTAATCATAACTTATACAGGGTTGTTAAAAATTGTGGAAGAATATGTCAAATATGAGAGTGCTTTGTCACCGAGCAGACCAATATATATTGTTGGAGATTCTTTTGGTGGATGTCTTGCAATTTCAGTTGCAGCTCGCAATCCAGAAATCGATTTGGTTCTTACACTAGTAAATCCAGGTAGGTGAAACAAATTTATGTATACGTTAATATCTACTGTTATCCTGTGTTCCGAATATAGATTTGGCTCTTACACTTAAATTTGATTTTTCAGCAACATCATCAGCAAAAACTTCGTGGCAGACAGTATTGCCTCTTTTGGAAACGATGCCAAGCAACCTCCCAGTTGTCCAGCCCCACCTTATCAGATATCTAATTGGTATATTTCTCGTAAACTTGTCAATTATGCCTCTGTAAGTAAACACGGGTCACCATAGTTTAAGTGCGGTGATGATCTTGAACTTTGGCTACATGTATATCTTCAAAATTCAGTAGACCATAACATATTTTCCCTTGAAGGTGGTTTATTTCAAAATAATATTTATTGCATGTTTTGGTTATTAATTTTCTCCCAGGCAACCTAATTTTAAGTATAACTCATTATAAACAAAAAAAAGTGAAAATACTTAGTAAAGGCTTCTTTTCTCCATGAACCTAGTAAATATAAACGGGCTCAAAGCTAGTATGTTTGTTCTGCATCTTTAGCCAACTATCATATATAGCAAATTTAGAGCACTCGCATGAGTAGTCAACTCATGAACTAAACATATGATATACAATAAATGCAAAGGATACGAGTCAGGTATATGAATTTTAATGGTGCCAAAAAAATATGTTTCTATATCTTTAGGCAGAAAACTTATTCATTGGTATATGGGCAACCTCAGTTCTCACTATATTCTTCTTCGGTGTTGAATATAATAATTTCTCTTAATTATATCTACTTCAATGTCTTCGGGAAATCAGTGCTCCTCAAAATGTTTTTATGTGTGGCGAAATAGGTAACCCTCTTAATGTGGCTATGGTTAGTGTTCAGAACGGTCTTTCGCCTCAAGAAACTCTACAAGAGTTTTCAAACAGTCTCACTTCAATGCTACCTTTAGTTTCAGTAAGTTTTCAGCTTATCACTTATTTTGAGATTTTTTTATCAATCATGCACAAATACAATTTGAAATTTATGGACAATTAATATATTTTATTTATTCTAAGAAAAATATTGTAGCTTTTAACAACATTATTTATCACCCAAGAACATCTGGATGGTCATCAATTATACTACTTTCATATGTTTTTACAAGACAAACTTAGTAGATCATTGCTGAAAAAACACACACACACACGTAGATCGTAATATTGTCTTGTCAGACTTGATGATTGGTGTTTATCAGGAACTAGGAGATATAATACAAATGGGCACTCTCGTGTGGAAACTTAAGCTTCTCAAGTCAGGTGCAAACTATGCCAACTCTCAACTTCATGCGGTACAAGCAGAAGTACTACTTCTTGCAAGGTATCTCTATTTAACAGTTTCACACATTTGGTAGCTCAGGTGAGGTATAATCTTACAAATTTGATCTCCCACTATAAATATGTTTGGATTTAGTGGCATTGCGAATCTGCCGCCAAGTGGAGAAGCAGACCGACTGTTTAAGACACTGAAAAATTCTAAACTTCGATACTTTAGGAACCGGGGTGATAGACTACTCATGGTACAGACTATCATGATCACCATTCTTTTCGTACATTATTTACAAGCATTTCCATGTTTTGACTTATTCGATTGAGCAGTGTACACTTATTTAACCTGTGGGGTTGTGTCATAGAAGAATTCTGAAATTTTTGTGGCACTTCGACAGGGGGATGGCTTCAATTTGCTAACTATCATTAAAGGAGTAAACATGTACCGTCGTGGTAGACAACGGGACTTCGTGAACGATTTCCTCCCACCTACATTAAGTGAATTCAAGAAAACATTTGGTGAAGATTTCAAGTATGTATTGACTATCTAACACCAATTCAACTTTCGCGTACTATTATATAAGGATGATTGGAGTCATAAGTTGGAAGCTCAAAATTTTGCAGACTGTTTAATCAGTTATTGAGCCCAGTTATGCTCTCTACATTGGAAAATGGAAATATTGTTCGTGGCCTTGCCGGTGTTCCTGACAAAGGTCCTGTCTTGTTTGTGGGCTATCACCAACTCTTGGCCATGGAGGTGCCTGCACTAGTTGAAGGGTTCCTAAGAGAGAAAAAAACAATTCTCAGAGCAGCAGCTCATCAAGTATTTTTTGTCGGAAATTATGAGATACTGCGTCAGGAGTTGTCTCTGTTTGATTGGTTCTCTGCATTCGGTGCGGTTCCAGTCAGTCCGATCAATACGTACAAGATGTTTGAGAGAAATGAATTTGTTCTTCTCTATCCAGGTGGTGTGCGGGAAGCTCTACATAGGAAGGTGTCCTTGAAATTTAAATTTTGTTGTACGAAAATTGTGTTCTCTATAGTCTGATATGCTTATTTTGTTGTACCTGGCAGGGTGAGGCATACAAATTGTTTTGGCCAGATCAACCAGAATTTGTAAGAATGGCAGCACGGTTTGGAGTTACCGTCGTACCATTTGGTTGTGTGGGAGAAGATGACTTTGTGGAGGTTAGCTTTATGTGCCTCTGTACACTGAGTCATCTAAAGCAACATGATTTACATATTAGTATATAGTAAAAAGTTACTCCCTTCGTCTCAAAATAAGTGACTCAACTTAACTTTAGTTAGTACAGTACATTCTATATTTTTAAGGCAGGAGAAGTGGTTATGTTGTGTACCTTCTATTTACATAGTCAACTTATGCTTTCTATCGTTCATTTTTATAAAACTTTAGAAAAACTTATGCATTCTTTGTACCTTCTGCAGATAGTTCTGGACTACAATGATCAAAAGAACATACCCTATCTCAAAGACGCGATAAAATCATTCAATGAAGATTTTAAAGGACTAATAAGGTCGGATTGCTATTATCCTTGTTAGTTTTCCTTCAATAAAGAAGCATTCCAAACACTCAGTGTCACCTACGTTATCCAAGGAACAAAAACCTTGGTCACCTACTGTGTGCGTGCTTGGTTGCAGGGACACGGTGAAAGGAGATGATGGGAATCAAGTCTTGCATCTACCCGCTGTTCTCCCAAAGGTACCAGGTCGGCTATACTTTCTGTTTGGTAAGCCAATTGAGATGAAAGGAATAGACAATGTGCTGACAGATAGGAAGAAAGCAAACGAAGTATATCTGCAAATCGAATCAGAAGTGGAGAATGTAGTGTCTTACCTCAAGAGGAAGAGAAAGGAAGATCCTTATCGGAGTATTACGCGACGCGCGTTGTACCATGCAACTCAGGGTCCTTCTACTCAAGTGCCGACTTTTGAGCCGTGAAAGGTTGACTCTAGCCTTGTTTCCTTTAGGCCCAGTTTGATCAGGACTTTCATGTAGGATTGTAAGTTGAGGCAATTTGAGAATTAACTATGAGATCACTTATAGACCTTCAATATTGATTTATTGAAGTGTAATTACAAGCATGCACACCACACACGCATACTGTTAGAATAAATCCGAGGCACTCCGTTGATCATCCGAGGACCAAGCAATCACACGAGCACGACACCGAGATTTGTTAACGAGGTTCACCTATATGCCTACATCCCCGGGGCTTGACTACGGGCGCTCCTCCCCGTGACACCGTCACAATACCGCATCTTGGCCACCCGGGCGCCGGCACACGCCGCCGGCTCCCCCTTGCGCGCCTGTGCTATTATGTTGGCATAGGTTACATCGTGTCTACCCCCGCTATATATGAGAGGCCTAGGATACAAGTGTCCTATTAGGACACGACTCCATATTCTATCTAAACACAATACAACTACAAGTTCAACTATAATCTACCTTGTACATTATATTTGACACAACTCCAACAAACTCCACCTTGGCGAATATTCTCCACCATCTTGAATTCGACCATGTGTCAAACTTCCATGTACATTGAACTTGAGCTTATCCCATGAGTACCGCTGCAACTCCAAAGACTCCATGTAACTCCACCTGCAACTTGTAGTCCCTTCTTTTTTTGAACATAGTCAACGCTCGAGCAAAATTAAGTTTCTCTTTACTCTAGTCTGTGCTCCCAACTTCCAGAGTATCCGTCCAACGCCGTCAGACACTAATCACTGACCTGCGTGAAAATGAACAACTCACATATTGGGTGTCACACATAAGAGTTACCTGAACTCAACATCACCGCTCCTTTCTTGACCACCTGTCTGAAACTTGAAGGAATTTCACCGTCGCTGGTAGTCATCCCGAGTCAAATTCGCAGTTGTCTCACCACATGTATGACCACCAGAGCCCTGGCCCATCTCCATGTCCCGTGCATACCGTACGCCTCGCCGCTATTACCGCGTCGAGCCTCCGCTGTCCCGGTCGAGTCTCAAGGGTCGCGAAACCACACCACTCAACCCCCACTGCAGAGTACCACCGGTCATCACCGACCGATGACGAGTTTCACGCTTCCATCAGACCACTGGGCTCCAGTCCGAACTACGTGTCCCTCGCTTTTCCATCCCGCTGAATAGGCTTCGATTCTCTGGATCCTTACACCGTAGCCCCTCAATCCAGCTCCACCTTCAACATGACTCCATGGCAGATGATCAGTCCACCCTCGCGCCTCATCGACTTCAAGCTCCGTGTATACACCACCTTGAATCAATCCCGCGACATAGTCTTGTTGAAGCCACACAAGCACTCAGGCCCGTGCCACGTGTTTCCACGCCCAGAAGTCGGTCACCATCAGCATCACGCTCCTATGTCGTTGTCGCCGATCCCACCACTGTCTTCTGTATCAACCGACTTGCGTCGATCCGTCAGACTGCCTGTCTGACTACATGGCACGCTCGAGGCTCCCAAATCGTCTTTCAAGAATTTCCATCCATCGCATGATAATTCCATCACAGCTGACCTGACTTCCCGCAACGCCTTCAAGCATCCCTCTTGTGCCAACAAATCTTTCACCCTTGTCTGCCATAACCCAAGGTTTCCAGTCCCGTCGAACTTCTCCACCTCAAACCTGGTACCCATTGGCGCCATGGTTCTTTCTACGGCTGACCCTGCGAAAAATTATTCGAGCTTTCCTCACGTGATGCCCAAGTACACAAGCAAAACCTGACGTGGTACACCCTCGTGCACTAATAGCAAAATCCAACCAATCTTGATCTTCACGTGTAAGTGTAACTGCTCCAGGCACAAAACTCCAATGCTAGCTTTGCTTTGCCATGACCTTTTGCTTTCCAATGAATACTTATCGTTGATGGATTTTCTCACGCTAGATGTGATCTGCCTCCGTCTGCGTCATACATGGAGACTCGGTCTCCTTTTTGTTTCCAAACAAATTCCATGCTCAGCTTTTGAGTCCAGCACCCTGCGCGTACAAGAGTACGCCCGAGCCTCCGCTCGGCCAGCCCCGCCTGGGCTTGCCTGCAATGGGTCGCCCCAAACCCCGCTCAACGATCTCAACATGCGCCTCCTACACGCTTGCCCGATCGATCCATTGATCGACCGCCGCACGACTTGCCTGCGCTGTTTTCGATCGCATCTCGCCGAGTAAGCCAAAAACTGCTGCCATGTATCTGCTTCACGATCTGATTACTGCTCGAAGATAACACAACATGACCGGTCTGCCTGGATCATAACTCGCCGATGATATTCATCCCATATTACAATCGCTTCCTGCAGATTTATGTGGACACTTCTTCTTCCTCTCGATCAACGATCCACAGCCTCCGAACGACCTAGCTCATGATACCACTTGTTAGAATAAATCCGAGGCACTCCGTTGATCATCCGAGGACCAAGCAATCACACGAGCACGACATCGAGATTTGTTAACGAGGTTCACCGATATGGCTACATCCCCGGGGCTTGACTACGGGCGCTCCTCCCCGTGACACCGTCACAATACCGCACCTTGGCCACCCGGGCGCCGGCACACGCCGCCGGCTCCCCCTTGCGCGCCTGTGCTATTATGTTGGCATAGGTTACATCGTGTGTCTGCCCCCGCTATATATGAGAGGCCTAGGATACAAGTGTCCTATTAGGACACGACTCCATATTCTATCTAAACACAATACAACTACAAGTCCAACTGTAATCTGCCTTGTACACTATATTCGACACAACTCCAACACATGCCGCCACTGCTGGGCAAGTGTGTGTGTGGGGGGGGGGGGGGGGTGGGGGGGGGTGGGGAGGGGGGCTGTGAGTCTATGACGCCAGTCATCGGTAGCTACCGCAACCGCTCCGTGGCCTCCAGGCAATATCTTCTGGCAACCATGCCTCCCGTGAAGCAGGCTACGGTGCATGATTTCCATTGCAATGACTTGTTTTTTCTTTAAGATGTCCAGATGCTATCACATATATAGGGGGGGGGGGAGGGGGAGGGGGTGGCTGCGGTAGCTACCGCAACCGCTCCACGGCTTCCAGGCAATATCTTCTGGCAACCATGCCTCCCGTGAAGCAGCCTCAGGTGCATGATTTTCATCGCGATGACTTGCTTTTCTTTGAGATGCCCAGATGCTATCACATATATATAGAGAGAGTTAGTACGCTCGCCTCACCTTCCACCTCTCCCCCGTACCGGTTGTACTCTCTCCGTAAATCTTGAAAGAAAAGAATTTGGTCCATATGTCATAAGAAAATTGATGTATGGTAGATTTTGGCTTAAAAAACTGATCCCGTACCTCTAGCGAAAACCCTTCGAATTGGGTGGTTTTGAGAAAAATGTAGTGCGGAGTACTCAAACCCAGTTCGCCAAAGCACTAGCTTGAAGCCCAACGCCTCAGCCCATTCGTTGTCCATTTCAAAGAAACACTTCGATTTGACCCTTTTGACTACTATATTAGTATGGGTGAACACTTACCAAAAACCGATGATTGAACCTGAACTAAATAAATCGATGTAGCCATTTTATTTTGCGAGAGAACTTTCAATCTATTCATCAATGTCAAGGTAGTACGAAGAACACCAGAAGTAAAAAAATTATATCTAGATCTGTAGACCACCTAGCGACGACTACATTATTTGCCAGAAGAAAAGAACACATTTCCTTCTTCGGTGCAACAAACATCTTCGTAACGCTATACTCATGTCAATCGACGTGATAAGTTAGCAGTGCCTGTTTCAGTGACAGGAGCTATGTGCGTTTCTTGAGGCGGCTATGCCCCCCTCCTCGGCAGAATGATTAACCACACTTAAAATCATGTAGTTGAGCTAGTGTTACTCAATATACCTATAGGTTATATGAAGATCAATATCATAAAGCACGTTGCTTGAAAATTACTTAACTACGAATTGTAGAGAAGTGAGGATTTTTTTGCAAAACAAAATGTTATGAAGATCCAAAAGATTAATCACAATGTCATTACTAACTGTTACATTCCATAATCACATCCATGGAATGAGTACGTGAAAATCTTAAAATTTGTAAAGTTCAGGAGGAATAAAACTCTCAAATTATAACCTAATAATGATCATCAGATTGCATATATTGTACTCTTGTTTCTTTATTAATTGTTCCCTAACGGTTTCTCATATAAGGCTCGCCGGTTTGCCATAACACTTTCTCTTTATATTTTCCCACTGAGTTTTAAAGGAGTTTTTAATGGCATATCGTATTGCACTCCTTTTCATTTATGAGTTTTTATCTCAATGTTTCTCATAATGTTTCTTAATGAGGCAATATCTTCTCAAAAATCATATATCATGCTTTCTGTTTTCCCCTACCAGGGGTTTTAAAGGAAAACATATAAAGCATACTGATTGTTCTATAAACTTACTAATAAATTTTATCCCCTTTTAGAAATTTTCCTCGTATGAGTTGCCGAGAGACAATAATCATTATATGTTTTATCATTTTCTACCTATTTTATCCCACCGGTTGAAGGAGTTTAAACAACATATCAAAATATTATTCTCCACATATTTTTCCCATGACGTTTTTGAAGGCATCTTTCTCAAAATGAAGATGATGAACATTCTCAGGGAGGAATCTTTATTAAGATGATTCGTGTTAGACTAACATAGATTGGAGAGGAGTGTTAAGGATTAAATTTATCTCGATGCAAAAAAAAAGATTAAATCTATCCTAATAATCAATGCTTAAGTCGGTTGTAGTTAGTGACAAGGTAATCCTAACCACCTCACAAAGAAGGTATAAATACCCATTATTCAATCAATGAGATTATTTTTACCATCATTTTCTTTCATTTTAAAATAGTTTTTTCTATATCAAAATCTAGGCAGACATATCTAAATGAGCTGCATAATAGTGTAATCGTTCATTTGGAACTTGTTGATGAATAAAATCAAGCACATATGACTTTCTCTCGTTTCCTTGCTAACCCTAGGCAGTTAGGGCAAACTTTCACCTCCAAACTTTACCGGCGAGCCTATGGACTCGCCTCCCCTCTGTCTGCTGTTCCGGCGGTCAGTGGTGGGAGGGAAGTCCTGCCACCTCTGCTCCGTTAGTAGTTTGGGTTAGGTTTTTTAGTCCTCGCAGGTGCGGCGCTCGAGCAGATGACGACGTTTCTTCTTCAAGTTTGTCTTCCGAGCTTCGGTCCCCCTTTAGTTCGTCCGCTTGGACGTAGTCGACGGAGCTCCGACGTAGATTTCTGCTGTCTTCTTGGGGTAGGGGGTGGGTGGGGGGGTGAGGTTAGAGTTTCTCGTCATGTGACGAGATTTGGTGTTAGGTACTTCAAATCTATGCAAGAGTTCAACAACGACAACCGTGACTCCAAGACGTTGGTCCTTAGGGACACGTGCACGAAGACTTCCTCGGTGGTCTTCGACAAAGGTCAAGCCGGCCCCGGTAGGGGAACGACAACAGCGGCACGTCGACCGCTCGTTCTAGCGGCAGTAGTGGTCGTTCAGTGGTCTAAAAGTTTCGATGTAACTTTTATTATGTTTAAGGTGCTTTGTATTTTCAGTGAACTTTTATAACATCTGATTTTTTTTAAAGCTCGTTCATGAATAAAGTTTTACAGTTCCCTGAAAAAAAGTATCTCACGGGAAATTCACTTGACTCAGCTGCCCCCGTGACTCCAAAGAAAAAGAAAAGGCTCTGTGTCCTCCGGCGACTTCGCCCAGCCATCTCCCCGGCGATCCCGGCGGCGGCCACTGAAGGCTTCACCTCCCTCTCCCGATTCGATCGATGTGAGTTTTTCTTCTTCCTGTAATCCCCCAGCTTTTTTTTTCTTTCTCTTCTCCTCTCTCGGAATCGAACCCTAGCTACAGTTTTGTGATCTGTCCCCAAATTAAACCGCAATTGCATCTACTTGTTCAGTGCGGAGCCTAGCTGAGGTGGGAAGGAGGATCGATGGATGCTCCGGAGGCGATTCCCCAACGGTGAGACCTCCAATCCCTCCCATCTCTTTCTATCCCCCCAACACTTTCTTTCCTTTAGTCCGTTCCGCTGGATGTTGTGTGTTGGATGTTTTGCCCCGGCAGTTGCTTCAAGAAATTGACGCCAGTTCGCATTTTTCTTGTGTTGGCGCCAATGTCTCAGTGTCCATCCCAAGAAGAAACCATGTGTGGATGGCAAACAACAGCAGCATTCCCAGACATCCATGGGCCAGTGCCACGCGATATCCGAGGTGCTTAACGACGACAACCTCCTCATCGAGATCCTCATCCGTGTCGGCTTCCCTACCACCCTCGTCCGCGCCGCCCTCGTCTGCAAGCGCTGGTACCACCACGCCTCAGACCGCGGGTTCCTCTGCCGTTTCCGCAAGCGCAACCCACCCCGCCTCCTTGGCTTATACATCGACGTAAAGTGGACCGGGTTGGGGTTCTACGGTAATCCACACTTCGTCCCAATGCAGCCCCAGCCCCCGGAGCTCGACAACGTTGTCCGTCGTGTGGCAAGCCATAGCTTCGACGCCTACGATGACGGAATATGGATCCTGCACTGCCAGAATGGCAGCATCTTCACCCGGTACCATAAAGGAACAGAAGTGACACATGGAGTTTACCACCCATTGTGCCCTGAGAGAGACATGGATTTCATCCCACCACTCCCAGCCGCCCAGAACCGCATTCAAAAACTTCTTGGTGCAATCCTCTCCAAAGAAGAAGGCGATGGGTTGTCCTACCTGTATGTGTTGGCGGAGTGTACCAGGCAAACAAAAACTCTCAACGTTCGTGTGTATATGTTGCAAGGCGGCATCTGGTGCATGCATACGTCGGCCACAACACAACTCCCTCATACACTGCCGGCACTGAAAGCTGTGCTTGTTGATGATAAAATTTATATGGCTGACGTCCTCAGTAATGACATTATTGTCTTGGATTTGGCGACCTCGAGTTTTTCCAGAATTCTGCTCCCACAAGGAGTGAAGTATCACACTCTTCACACCATCTTGTCTCGGGCTGATGATGCTTCCGGTCTATATCTCATCCATGTCCATGTCAT
This sequence comes from Aegilops umbellulata, assembly GCA_032464435.1. NCBI lineage: Eukaryota > Viridiplantae > Streptophyta > Magnoliopsida > Poales > Poaceae > Aegilops > Aegilops umbellulata. The sequence goes on along the minus strand of CP136059.1, from coordinate 328,536,858 downwards.
GGAGCATCAACTTTGCATCTGGCTCCACAAGGGGGACAACTGGTTGCTGGTCGATACCCTTTGTTTGCATCAGATGTGGGCTAATTTGAGGATGCGAGATCACACGCTCGAGGACGAGGATATTAGTTACGCCTATATAAGCCAGGTGACGGATAATGTGCAGTTTGTGTTCTTGAAGACAATGTGTGGACGCATACTCTATCTGGACGTCACTAGCAGGACACTACATAAAGTGCATGGGATGACAGAAAAGGATCGACATTTCAGTGCTATCTATCCATTTATGATGATTTGGCCGCCCATATTCCCTGCGCTCAAGGATGATCATGCAAGGTTTTCCCTTTGTCCTTTACATGATCTATGTATTTCTCTTGTTGATGCTAGTTTGTTTTGCACAGAAATTTCTATACTGCGGGTAATACCTTCGTATTAAGTTTACTCTGTACCTTGTGTGTACCTAACATGATTTATTCGAATCACTTGTGGAAGCTTAAAGTTTGTTATGTTTTCCATTTAATACTTATCCTTGCAAGATAAAAATATCTTGATATCAATCAATCGATTCATAACAGCATATATTTACTTTCTGATCCAAAAATTGTACGAATTCATTAATTTCTGATCTACCAAGTAAATACTCATTGTCAGAGGTTTCTAAATATGTGCATATTTTGTTTGGCCTATTGAGCGTAAATGGTACAAGCTCTCTCGACAATAATTTTGGATGAACACAATTTCTGTGAACAGTCAAACAGTTTTAACATGTCTTGGCAAAAGATTATGATCAGTCCTGGCGGCTTTATTTTTTACTGTCCTTCACAAATGCTACTATCCCTTCCTATCAAGTTACATCATATATAAAAGTTTTGCACACATGTCTTCTAGTTGATTCAACTTCTCCTTGAATTGGCCTTCTTTTTTCTGGTAGGCAGGGGGGTTGGGTGGAAATGGGTCAACCTGAAACTGTAAGCACATGAGATCTTCTAGTGTACAATGTTGGTTGAGCAGGTGAAGTAAATCTATGTGCATATCTTTTTTTCTTTCTTACCAATTTAAAAGGTGATGTGTGATACATTGTTTTAGGATTCCAGTGCATGAATTTGATTAATTACTAAACTGTTTAGTTATTACATTTCCAAAAAAAGAAAACATGTCTTTGAGTTACATGTCGGATGTGTCTGCTATGTACTCCGTGGAGGTATGATAGTACAGCTAATTGTTCTTCTGCTGCTTGGATGGTGCTTGTTTTGTGTAGGTACGTTTCTTTTTCGCGAAACAGCTTCAATAGAAGTTTTTATTTGAGTTATCATAGAGGAGAAACATTTGTGATAGGGTTGTCCCCTGTGCATGAGTGCATGGTCGGCGATATCACAATGGGCAATCAAGGATAGCTAAGAGAACCTAGAGACAGGGGTTAGCCTATGAACTTTGGTCGTCAAGCTAATATACCTCAGAGTATCAATCCTTTGTATGTTCAGAGTTTTGTTGTATAACGGAATCGATGTGTCATGTCTGTATGCTGAAGCATGCTGTCTCTCACATGGATTTCAATTATGAATCGTATGCTCATGGTTATGTATGCTTTCTGTTTCATATATGTGCCAATGATGATTTTCCTCTTATATGACAAGTAGTGTATAATAAATCCAATCTAACAAGTATGGTACCTGGGTGTGGTTTTACCTTCTATGACCCCCTTGTAGTTTGGGAGGGCTATCAAGGGTCGGTGCATTTATTATATGAACACTTCTATCGTTTTTACTTTTGGTTGCTGCGTAGAGTTGGACCTCCATTTGTAGAACTACTTTCAATTCTCCAGATCCTTGTAATGCTCAATTATGTCCATCTTGATCCTTGTTCTGTGTTGCTTTGAACAGGGACGCCATGTGAAGAAAAGGGGATACCCAGAAGGTCTTTAGATCACAGTACTTTTCTGGCAAAGCCTATCATAGTGTGCACAAACTTTGTTTTGAGTCAGTCACAACTTTATTGGGTACTGGATAAGGATGTTATGTATATGTGTAACTGGATCAGTTGCTGCTCTGCCCTGTTTGTAAGAATCATTGTATGTTTATGCTTGAAAAAGCTGTCTATGTCCAGAGTCCAATCTATCTGTGTTGTGGTACGTCTTCTCCATTTTCAGATTATGTTCTGTTTAGCAATGTGCAGCTCTACCGACTGTTTACAGATGATATTTTGCACCTGGCAACTCTGTATCCGTGATGGATTGCGCTAAATACAAGATCCTTCTCCATCTAAGGAGCTTCTATTAAGCTGATGCGTTGCCTCGAGTCTTGGTGCACATTAACCGATGAAGCTCAACCCTATCTCGAACTGAGCTATTTCTGCTTTTTCTAACAAAGAGTTCGAGCAGTGAATTGAAAAAGGGTCAAGCTTGCACCTGCTTGACGCTTTTTACATTGTTCATTCTCAGGTGGATTCGAACTTGAGAAGTATCCTTTGATGCTACAAATAAACATTCAAGTGTCCAGAATGTTATCGTAGTCGCTGTTAATTTGACGTGCTTATTATCTTTTGTTCGGTTTCAGGAATGCAACACCAAGATCCGCAAAGGAGAACTTTGCCTACTTGAGATTTTTCTCTTCCTAAGGAAACTATCTCATTAAGGTTCGTTCTAGGAATTACACCAAATAGCCCTCTTCAACTTTGGAGCTCGTTTGATCCCCTCTCGATCTCCTCTGCCTCCCTCGGTGAGGTGACGGTCCCCCAAGCGCTCCTCTTCCTTCCGGTGACTATGGTCGTCCTTGTCCTGTCCCCGAGCTGAGCTCATCCCCCGCCTTAGAGCTCCTGTCCCCTCCAGTTGTCATCCTCCTTGACCAAGGTTATAGCCTCTGCCACAGTTAAAAAGAAAAAAAGGTTAGCCTCTGCCTCCTCTCCACCCTGATGAGATAAGCTTGCTGCTCCAGATCTAAGATGGATTGCTTACTGCACAATGTCACCTTGTTAGTGGCCAAGACAGGCCGACTGTTCCCTCTGTGCCATGTTTCCTTTCGAGCAAGTTAAGTTAGACGTCACAGTACTTAGTAATGCTTTCTACTAGTATATGACATGAACAAGCCTTGCATGGTGACGATAGCCTTTGATTCATTTTGCTTCTCTCAATAACTTCTATGAGCAATGCCAGCCCTGATTGCCCTTTTACCTGCTTCTGTCTATATATGGATCTTACATCTGTGCTGATCTTGTCTGAAAACAATCATGATCTGATAGCTTCTGTAACCAGCTATGTAAGAAACTTTTGGTGCAATTTAAGGGCAAGTTCAATCAACACTTGTACAGTCCATCTTGCAATTTAGAATGTCTTCATTACATGCGATGCATGCTGATGTCTCCGTTCAAGTATCCTGAGCCCAGGATAATGTACCAACCTACATAGTCTTACATTTAACGGGGTAGCTTGAGCAAATGATGATATGTCTTTTGGTCTGGTTGCAGTAATGTCGTCGTATTTTATGTTTCAAAAGACGTTACCTTGCTATGATCAATCCATGCGGACGGAGTAAATAGTCTATTAGTTCAGTTATATGAGAATGATCTGGCGACTGGTGTCTGGTGGCACATAAACTTTTTAACTGACTGAGTTGGTGTATTCAGCTGCTGGATGTTTTTTTGCTTGTCACAAATTCGTTGGCATATACTGAATGAAGACCGGTTTCTTGGTCCCAGTGGATGGAGCATGTCTGAAGTTTGAGGAAACTTGCAAACAAAGTCATGGGGCTCATCTATGCCACTCAGTTCTCATGGGTGCCTTTTGATAGCACTCGATGTTCTTATCATTTTTCGTGAAATTGGCGTCAGGCAGAGGGTCGGTGTCCGCTGTTGTTGGGGTTGAACTGATTTCAGTCCCAGCATTATTAGGTAAAAACTAATCATGTTCGAAAGTTGCCGCAAGGATGTTCGCACTGATCACTTGAATGTAGCTTGTTGGTATTGTCGCTGTAAATTAGTTCTGGACACCCTGTGAGGGTATCTTATCTTCCTGTATTACTTCCGACTCATGTTGGGGAAAGGTTTCATGGCCAGGCAAAACAAAATATGCAATGTATTTTCTTCAATATTTCATCCTCAAGAAAATAAATGCATGCAGTTCCTTCACCCCTATATTGAAAGAATATTGCTCACCCACACGTGCTCGCCTGGATCCATGACGCATAATCCGAGTCATTTCCCCCCCTGAAATTGGGTAGGACATAATTGAACCTAAGCAATAATCAAAAGGACATGGATCCAATCTATAACTCTAATCCAGTATCTTTCCTATTTTAATTACTCTCTTTACTACTGTACTTAGATAAATATTCCATATCAATAGCTTAATCCTATATTCATGGACATAACAGTATATAGGTAGGTGTAAGAATAAACATTTTCACTACTATTTCTTATTCTTCGGTCATGGTCATGTTATAAAAAAACATGCATTTTCTACAAATACTCTGACCATTTTTCACTGCCAAGCAAAAGTTTGATGCATATTTTCTTTGATAAAGAAAAATGCATGCACGTGGAAAATCACGGAACGGGATGAACTCGCCTAACTAGCTTCCTCTTGATCTCCATGAGTTTTGAGGTCTTTGTTGAGAAGCCCCTAAAGCCATCGATACAACAAGTTAGTGATGTAGATGAAGATGTCGGGGCCATTGAGATCTATAAACAACATGGGTTGTCACCAAGGATTAACACACCAAAGGGGTCACTGGGGACTCATAATCGAGTTCCGACCTAGGGTTCTATGCTTTCTAAATATATTTCTTGATGTATCAAAAAATTCCTAATGGATGACACCCTCTATCGTAAGGGTAAGGGGTGAGGAGTGCTTATGCGGTGCATCCCCCAAGTCCAGGGTTGAGATCTACTCAAATAGTTAAATGCAAGTGTATGAAGGGCACAATCTTACTTCTAAATTTTGTTGAAAAGATCTTTAACTAAGTGTTCTATTGGCCTACATTCCTCCTTGACGAGAGAGAACTTGTGAAAATGTAATGTGTGCCAATATCACAGCCGAAAACACCAACTTGCCAAAGCACTAGAGATACCCCTATGACGGACCTTCACGGCCTAGGGGCTTGATCATCTGGTAGCCTTTCCGGCACCACCCGAGGGCATAAATTTCTTCTAACGGCGGTGAATATATTCACTAAATGGATTTACGCTGAACCTGACATCAACTTGATGACTATGGCCATAGTGTGCTTCACCCACAAGAATGCGGTGACACGTTTTGGTGTTCCTAAAAGGACCACCACTGCCAATGACACCCAAATTTTCATTAGAGCTTTCCACGACATCTGCAACGAATTGGGGACCTAGATGTGATTTGCCTCCATTGTGCGCCTTCAGAGCAACATGCAAGTAAAACAGGATAACAGACACATGTTACCTGGTTTGAAGAGGCGCTTTTATGCCAAGGAGAAAATGCAGCTCACAAAGCTACCAACAATCCCATGGAAGGAGAAAACTACACACATATCCCCTGGGTACACTTCTTGTTTGTGGTATATGCTGCTAGAGCCATGCTGCCTTGCTAAACAAGAGTTGGCTCATCTCGTATTGACTCGTACGACGAGGAAAAAGTGATTGAAAGGTGAAAAGATAATCTAAATTCCCTCAAAGAATGGAGTGATCCACAAGTTACTAGCTATTGCTACGAGGGCATCACGAGAAATGGGTTGCCCAAAGAAAATTCCTGGAAAGTCAATCTGGTCCTTCTACTGATACAAAGACTGAAGCAATAGCAACAAGTCCTCTCGAATGTATGAAGGACCATATGAGGTGCTCGCCAAATTTTTCTTAGATGCTACAACATTACAGAGACAAAGAGGAGAATCATTCCCCAGGAGTTGGAACATTGGGCATACAAAGAAGTTCTATTTACAATGCCCTCATAGAGGTAATCTCCGTCACTAAGACGAACCGTTTTACTAAATGTTAGCGAAGGATTGTTCAAACATATACTTAATGGTTTCCCAATTCTGCAGCTTGTACCGGTTTCCCATTATAGAGAAACAAGAAGAGAACATTGTGGCACCGTGTCTCTCACGTAGTTTAGAGGTAGATATTAATAAGAGAATTTAAAGAGTCATGACACAAGAAGAGAGGGTGCGGGTCCCTGTGATGAATGAGGCTTCGAGATGTAGTCCTTGAGCCCTCTTATACGTTTGTTGCCGTGAATTGATGCCTCTAATACTAGTATTATGCTATACTACATTGATAGGCTACCACTATAATTAGTGGCTTTCTTTTCTCTTTTATGTTGGGAATGTCCGGAAAAATGTGCTCAGTTTAGGTGGTGCATGGACAATCTAAAGTTCCACAATATGTACACGACTACTCCCTCCGTTCCAAATTACTCGTCGTGGTTTTAGTTCAAATTTGAACTAAAACCACGATGAGTAATTTGAAACGGAGGGAGTACACACTAGTACATGCTAGCTAGTTGCTGCTGCTGTTGTGTCAATCAATGGAAGCTCTCGAAAGCATGTTCAAATAAGCGAACTGAATATTGACGAAATTCAGAGGTCCAATTCAACCCATAATAATTATACCTTTGGTCGGTTTTAGATTTTTTTTTGAATATTGACGAAATCTAGAGGTCCAATTCAACACATAAAGGCCAAACAGAGACATGCATATTTAAGATGGAAACCTAACAAGCACCGTCACTTTCCTTGTTGCTAACACATCCCACTGCATCAGTTCGTGTCACTTCATGTAAGACACGCTGAAAAAATTCGAGAAATCGTTCTGCAACCACCAGGACTTCACGTAAGACTTGAATTCTTTTTATTCCGGGTTTATAAAGGTTAGTTCTTTTTAAATTGAAAAGCCATGTATCTAATGATGAATAGAAAGCTTTCCTCACAAAAAAAGAAAGAAAAAAGAATAGAAAACCAGTGTGTTTTTCTCCAATTGACAAATGGGCCGGACTTGCACGGGCCAACATTACATGCTGGTAGGCCGCTACATAGGGACCCGTGCACTTTTCTCTCTCTCTGTCTCTCTCTCTCTCCAAAAAGGCAATTCTTCACTCGTTCAGTCCGCAGTCTCCCCACAGCAGATCAAAAAAAAGACAGCGGCGGCGGTCGGAGCGGAGCGGCGCCGCCGGCGACCTCGATCGGCCCCGTCCCCGGCAGGCACCCACGAATCGAGGTCAGTCCACCACCTTGCCTCCCTCTCCTTCTCCATCTCCTACTGATTTCTTCTCTTTTCTCTTCTCCCCTAGCTCGTCGGCGCCCGTGTCCGGTCGGAAGGCGGGGACGCCGCGCGCGCGTCTCCATCCTGACGCCAAAGTCGTGCGAGGAGGTGGCCATCTCCCGACCCCACCTCCGATCCCTCTGCGCCGGGTCATCGGCCAGGTAAGGGTCGCCCTCCTCCCGCCCCCGCCCTCGCCCCTGTTCAATTTTGGCTGCGCAGACAGGCGCGGACGGCGCGGATGCGTCCCCCTGCATCCCTACCTGATGTTGATTCAAAAGATTGCCTCTCCGTGGGATGCTTGCATTTTTACCGAGCTTTTTTTTTATCTCACCTTAGGGGACAGAGTTGGGCTACATAGGCTCTGTTCGTTCTGTGTTTCTTTACTTTTCTGTAAGTACTCATCTTGGTTTCCTCAATGGAAATAGAAGGGCCAATCTCTTTTTTTTTTCAAAAAAATAAAAATAAATCTTTCTTGCTTCCATCCGGCAAATGCATCATTTCTGTGCTAATATTTTCCCGCAATTGCACGGTGTTTCGGTTCATTGAAACTGAATTAGCAATGATGAACTGGATATTCCAATTCTGCAAATGCCATAACAAGCATCCATCTGCAGAGTTAGTGCAACTGCAATTAGGCCTGCAACACAAGTACATTACTCAACTTATACAGGTGGCAAACAACAATGAAACAATGATGTTCCACTGATACTAGGAGCATATCTTAATCCAGTGCAGAGTATAACTAGTTTGTGGTCCACTCGAAAGACAGCCTGAATATTCAGATAAAGCAATACATCCGTTGCAGCTATATATGCAGCTTAGATACCTTGATATCCCTTCATTAATTCGAAGAAATAGACGCTCTCGTGTATCTGACTGGGCATATTTCTATTTCTAGTCAGTAGTCTAGTGAAATAGAAAAGCCAGCAGTAACTCAACAATTAGAAAGAAAGAAAAACTACTTTGAGCATTTCAAAAAAAAAAAAACTACTTTCAGTAGAAAATAAACTCCAAGAATTATCGCAAATATCAATGATAACATAGAAGAACCTGCTCCAGGTGCATAATCTAATCGAATACTAAACATTATATACCATGCTTCACTCAGTCTATTTGAGTCAGTAAAGGCTTGTGATGGGCTCCCACATAAGACCGTTTCCGCTACCAGATATGAATGAAGTGCAGCTCACTACAACTCAACTTAACTATATGATGGCACCCTAGCTTATCACGGACATGGATACGATACAACAAACTTAATATGCTTATTCTTCACATGGCATTTCTGTTCCAAGTAAAAAGGAAAAACATAACAAGGATAAGATGGAGGCAAGGTAACTAAATATAAATATAAATAGATAAAGCGAATTGGCAAGACATGTAGGTGTACAACGGCAGCCAAATATAGAGCGCACTCTAAATTTATATTAGTACATTCGAGCGATGTGGATCAAATGCTTTATATCCCAAACTGACTTATTTTTTCTTCTACCTTCCGAAACAGAAAAGGTCAAAGCCACGTAACAAATTGTAGTGTTCACAAATCATCTGGCCATCTCAAATTATGCTCAACTAATACTTGTAAGATGTCCCAACGATTTGAGAAGCAAGCACACACTCTTCTTCTAATGGAATTGAATGCTCCTACACATTTGAGGTTCTTGAGAAAATAAAATGGCCTACAAGAACCTATCATATGCCTACCCCAATTTCAACCAAGCAGTGCGATGGTTGATGAACCATTAACAAAGTAATGGAGGGCATGGTATCGTTCGGGCCAAGCAAACATAACAGAAGAGCCGGTTGCATAGCAGGATTGATTAATGTTGGCTGAGGATGATAGATGGGATCGAGCTGCGTGGAGTTGCACTATGTGCATGTGCGAGAACTGAGCACATATCCGTACTCGTGTTTGCATTGATGCAGTGCATGTGAGGGATCTAGACCCCTCCTCAGACTGTGATAGGCATCTCCTTGCGGCGTGATAGGTGGGAGGGGAAAAAGCGAGCAAACAAGCAAGCAGGGAGAGTGGGAGGTCATGGACATGGAGCTGGCATGAGTGCATTGGACACCCTCCACCAGAAATTGAGCGAGCCGTTCATGAAGGAATATAACCAAAAGAAGTTGGGGAGCACGGATCTCTACCTCAAAGGATGAGCCCTTGATGATGGACGTAGCTGCTCTTGTGATGTTGTCAACTGTGACTAGACTAAGCTACATGTCCAGATCATGGTGTTCTATGCTTGTTTCTCCGGAAGGGGAACAATTCTGAGCCTTGTAGGGGAAAGGAACTGTCCAACACACTGCCAAAACTTGTTAAGTTAGCTTCTTTGCACAGAGAAGAGAAGGGGGTTCCATCTGCACTAACATCGGATCTGAGACAGCTACGCCATCCATGGATTGGGACACGACAGGACATGGGCTTGCATCATTGCGTTGGAGTCTACTCCTCCCCTTTCACATGCACCGATGCCACACCCTCCACCTCTCCTGCATGTGCTGCGGTGTCGCCTGGCCTCCTCATCATAATAGTTAAAGGAGTTGCCTGACTTCGTATGCTTCCCTTGGAGCTGCTTCAATCTATTTCCAGCTAGGAGCAACTTAGATATCGAAAAGAATAAATGACCTCCAAAGGCATCTTCACAAGCAAATAACAATAGAAAGACTGAAACAGCCTTTGCAAGAGAATGTATGCTCCTGCCCCCCCCCCCCCCCCCCCCCGCTGATCGCTGACCAAGGTCACGGGTCTCTCCTCCACCACGCCAGGATCCGAACCAATCTCCCTTTTCCTTTTTTAACAGTTGCTCTTTCAAAAATAATAATAATCAAAAACAGAGATCGATGGAGACAATGAAAGGCACCTTAAAATTACCAATGTACACAGTCAGTAGTACTACATGTTGGTAAGCATAGATCTGTTGACAATCAACAAATCTGCTGAAGAGATATGTTCGGCATAGAAGAACAATTATTTTCTTGACATAGCAAACAAAATTATATTTTATTTCTACACATATGAGCATTCCACATGTGCCAGCAAGGAAGTCTCTAAAGATGGTTAGAAACTCATGAAACTAATAGCACATGATCGATCAAGTGCATCAGAATTTAGTGCCAGTAGCAATTTCATTATTTTCCTAGGCACAATAGAAGCACAAGCTACCCATACAAGATAGCGGCACCATACAAAGTCAAAGAATTGCATTTCAGAATGGTAGCAACATCATACTAGTCATTTCATCATAGTACCAGCAGGATACAAGATGACCTCAAATGGAGCTTGAATATCTACACATCTCCACAGAAAAGTACATAAAAAATTTACCAATTGCTCACCAGCAGACAATTGGACGATCCAATTCTTGCCTGCCTCGTCCTGGATAAAACTAAATGTGTAAATCTGGTGCTGGTTACTACCCACTCAAAGATACATAACTTTGCTAAAGAACAGACAATGTAAAGTACTGAACTGATTGACCTGGAGCCTACTACATTGCTACCGCCGAATGCAACCAACCATGGAGCACTGAACAAAGACACATAAGACTAAACTGATTACCTAATCTAGTAGAAACTGAATCATGGAGCGCAGGGATCAACCCAAGGCTATATATAGATTTATAGCACACGGAAACTTGTGAAGTACATACAGGCAGGGGTGTGAAAAAAGTCTGAGATAGGTAGCAGGTGAGATCTAAGGCATTATTGTCCCCATCAGTACCAAAGAAGAAGATTAAATTAAAGGACAAATAATAGTAACACCTGCATTCTCTTCATACTGATTGCTAGTGAGTGTTTATTGCAAGCTTTCTTTTTCCAACTAGCGACAACACAGTCAGATGAGTAGCAACTGTACAACACAGCCAGATTGGTTTATTTATTATCAAATGGGCAATCCTACAATTTCTTTTATCTTTTGTGCTGTTACCATCTTTAGTTCAGATATCGTACACTTCCATATGCATTATGTCTGAATATTCCATATGCTACAATTCAGTAGAGACTTTGTCTAAACATTCCATATCCGACGAAGAAAGGAGGGGAAGGGGATTTACCGATCGTGGTCTCATGGAGGAGCAACATTGTAGGGTAACGGGCAACGCTGTAATACGATGGTGGAGGTCGCCGGTGGGCTCATCAGTGCCGGCGGCCAGTGGAGTGAGAGAAAAAGCCGACGACCAAGACGACGATGGCAACCAAGAAGATGCCGTCGCCGGCAGCAGAGAGGAGGTAGGGGGTGGATAGTATGAGAGAAGAGGAGAGGAGAAGCAGCGTTGGCGGTGGAGAATGGTGGCGGCATCGCGTGGTGGCGGCAGCGGCGGTGGTGCAGGGTGGTGGCCATAGGAACCCTAGAGGAGAGAGACTCGGGTGGGGGAACGGGGGAGTGGAGCCAAGGGTTGGAGCGCTTCTGTCTGTCAGGAACTAGTGGGTTCGGCCCATGGACCAGAATCATTATGAGCCGCTGTGATTTGAAATCAGGCCGCACGGCTCGCACCGCACCAGATCGGTGATCCGCTGAACCCGCTCCAGTCCAGATCATTTTCTTGCTGAACCCGTTTGAACCCGCGCCATTTGAGAACTACACAAAAACCAACCATTTGGACCCTACACGAACCCACCCCAATCCCAGGTTGAGTCGTAAGCAAGAGCTATGGTTACAAAATTTGCTTTACACTGCAGTGCCAGAATGAATTTTGCTCAACTCTTCGTTGATGTATCATTGTATGGATATATGCAAGAATAATTTTATGCCTTCGCTTTGTTGATGTCATGGGTGTTTTTTTGAATTTATATACACCATTTACTAACTACAAAACCTCAATGCTAGAAGTCATTCTAAACACAAACAGTTGGTTACAAATACAAAGGCTTCCCTGCACCGCAATTTACAGGAGGCTCATTTAGACAACTTTGATTTTCCTGTAACCAAAGGAGAAGTGCAGGAATACTACACACACATGAATATTTCCTTTCCTGCAGTTTGGTTCATAGGAATCGTTGTAAGAATTTTGGATGATAGGGAAGAAATTCCTTTGCTTTCACAGGAATCGTACAAGGTTCCAAACATCTACTCGCATCTCTTTTTTTCTCAAAATTTGCGGATGCCCGAGGCAAATCGAGCTTCATCAAATTAATTAGACAAACTCACTCATCACCCCAGCCAACCACAACCGCTCATCGTTGCGACTGGGCTGTTCACGGCGTGGGGTACGAGAGAAGTGGCATGGTTGGATACTGATTTGTGTTTGATCGTTTTTTAGGGGGTATTTGACCGTTTGTGTGGGTGCCTAAGTTATTTTTTCCCTTTTTATATCAAAGGACCTGTGAGTTGGTGCTTTTGGTTCAATCCACTTCCGTATATGGTTGACATGAATTAGATGGGTCAATTTATTAAGCAAATACGACATGTTCTTATTATGTTGTTAGGCAAGTTTGTTTATGGAAAAAAGTTGTTAAGCCAATTTATTAATTTTAGTTAGATTCCTTTATTTTTTTCCTTTTCTGCAAACCAAATGACCAAGGTGGAAAAAATCCTGTGTTTTTCATTCCTCTATTTTAACCTTGATTCCTATTCTATTCCCGTGTTTTTTCTATTCCTGCATTTTTCCTATCCGATGAACCAAAGGGAGCCTAATATGTGTCAATGTGATTTATGACCTCAGTTCTGTACTTATATTGCATTATTTCTCTATCTGTTTTCATGACGGGAACACCCAGCTATAACACACTACCAAATTGCAGAATCTGAGCATTTGATGGAGCAACTGAGCCCCAGTGGACCTGTTCCTCAACCCTCATGGTCATTGGATATCATTCCTACGAAAGTAGTTTGCACGCTATCACAGGGATCTAATGTAACTAGCATGGACTTTCATCCTTGCCATACACTATTACTAGGTATGATCAAGGTTGCTAATTTAATATCTAAAAATATATATAGATGCAGTCATAACTTTGCAAGTACAAAATGTGTTTCATGTAATTTGGGTGAATGTTTGGATTTCAACACCTTATTGATTTTCTTGTCATGTTTACTGCTCACATAGTTGGATCTGCTAATGGTGAATTTACAATCTGGGAGATCGGTACGCGTGAGAGGCTTGTCTCAGAGCCCTTCCAAATTTGGAACATGCAAGCATGTTCAGCACAATTTCAGGTAACAAATTATATATGTAATTTGCTCCTGTTGCTTTTACTTGTAGTCTTGTACCTTGTTTGCAAGCACCTACTTGGTTTGATATTATATATGTGGCTCACTAATTATTTTCTATGAGAAAAGTGTGTCGTGGCTAAAGATCCCTCCATGGCCGTTAGTCAAGTTACATGGAGCCCTGATGGATACATGATTGGTTAGTGTCAATATTTCAATCTTTAGCCGGTAACTCTGTATTGCACTTGGTAAATTCTTCGTATTGTGCTCCATTGTTGCTAAGCTTCCTTTCTTTTGCTTTTATAGGAGTTGCATTCACAAAACATTTGATCCATCTGTATGCATATGAGCATCAAAATAAAACACGTGAAGTGGTAGAGGTATGATCTTCTAATTGTTCATCGAACTTCAAGTGTATAGATGTTATATTTCATTATATGAATTGACTTTTGTTACTAACCCATTTATTCTTCATGCCAGATTGAGGCTCATTCTGGAGAAGTTAATGACATAGCTTTCTCCCAGCCAAATAAGCAACTATGTGTTGTCACTTGCGGAGATGACAAGCTTATTAGGGTACCTAACACATCTTAAATGGTTATCATCTATTTCATTTTCCCCCAGCATGGTCCTCTGTAACTTACTTTCTATTTTGTAGGTTTGGGATATGCATGGACAGAAAATATGTTCGTTTGAAGGGCATGAGGCACCTGTGTATTCTATTTGCCCTCATCACATAGACGATATTCAGGTATGTGTTGTCTGAATACAATATTTAGGCATTAACATCTCAGAATGCAATGAATATCGATGGTTGCTCCTTAGTCTGTATGCTTCAAAAGTCTACTCAATTATAATTTGAATTGAGGCAGTATGAGCCATCATGAGGGCGATGACTGTATTTTGTGTTCCGGGAGAAATTTATGAGTGCATAGTTTTTTCAAGCACATCAGCCTTTATCTGGTGTACTGATACATATTATATTGTGTTCCTTGCAGTTTATTTTCTCAACTTCCCTTGACGGGAAATTGAAGGCATGGTTTTATGACAATGTGGGATCTAGGGTGGACTTTGATGTTCCAGGAAAATGGTGTACTACAATGCTCTATAGTGCCGATGGAACTAGGTAAACATAGATGTGGTATTTTGCTCGCTAGAAGTGTTTCGACGTATTGTCGATGTAATATTTACTTGATGTCGATTTGAAGGTTGTTCTCATGCGGAACAAGCAAACAGGGAGACTCACATTTGGTTGAGTGGAACCAAAGTGAAGGATCTGTCAAGAGGTCATATTCTGGATTTCGTAAAAAACCATCTGGTGTAGTACAGGGTGTCGTGCAGTTTGATATAGCTCGGAATCACATTTTAGCTGCTGGCGAAGATAATCAAATTAAGTTTTGGGATGTTGATAACACCAACATGCTGGCCTGCATTGAAGCTGGCGGAGCCTTGCCAGTTAGTATCTGTTCCCTATAATATTATCAACCTTTTTTCTCCATTTGTAGCAATCTAACCTCTGTACATGTTAATAGAGCTTTCCAAGATTAAGATTCAATAAAGAAGGCAATCTTCTTGCTGTTACTACAGTAGACAGTGGCTTTAAGATAATTGCAAATAATGATGGGCTCAAATCTTTACTGTCTTTTGGTAACCTGCCTTCCGAAGTGTTCAGATCGCCATATGAAGCTTCTGCGATGAAGGTAAGCACATATTTTCCGGCCTTCTATTGTCAGGACAGGTTGTGGGTATAGTTTCAGAAATTTTCTATTAAATTAATAGGTCTCAGGTGCTCCTGTTGTCTCGGGCATCTCTCCTAACATTGGCCGAACTGATCACTTAGACCGAAACTATCCTGCAAAGCCATCTCCTATACTGGTATGCTGATCCATGCTGATCTAGAAGTAAAAAGACTTTGACTAGTTTCATATGTGTTAATGCCTCTATGTAAATCTTATAAACAACAATCTAAGCATCATCTAACTTAATCATGATAATGATAGAATGGCGGTGATCCAGCATCTGGAAGCATAGATAAAAAGCGAAGAATTTCAGAAGAAAAGTCTGATAAAGGGAAACCTTGGGATCTGAAGGAAGTCCTAAATCCCCAGAAATTTTGTCTTGATACAATGCTAGAAACTGACCAAGCCAGCAAGGTTCGGCCCATCTTATTCTTGATTGTTTGTTTGTACTTCTTATCACAGACGTTTGTTGATCTCCAAGAATAATTCTTATGTGATGTCTGCATGTGCTGGAAAGGTATCAAAGGTGCTCGACGACGATGACCTCCTCAGGGAGATCATTATCCGCGTCGGCTTCCCCACCACCCTCGTCCGTGCTGCCCTTGTCTGCAAGCGCTGGTACCATCATGCCTCTGAACCCGCCTTCCTCCGCCGTTTCTGCGAGCGCCACCCGCCCTGCCTCCTCGGCTTCTACGTCGAGGACAGGGAAGATCATAAAATGGCTTCTATTCGCTTCTTCAGTTTGCTAAATAAGCCCCAAGAGCTTTCTGCCATCATCCGCTCTCTGCTGGGCTACAGTTGGGACGCCTACCGCGGCGCACCGGCCAACTTCCTCTGCTCCCGGAACGGCAGAGTCTTCATCAGCTTGTATGACCAGGTCAACCGCAGCAAATTTACAGTTGGGGCGCACAGTCCATTATGTCCTGAGAGAGGCCTGACTGTTGTCCCACCATTCCCACACGTTGAAATCCAGGATGGCTATTCCCGCACGATGAATGATCTCTTCTCGGTAGAAGAAGTCAATGACTTGTCCTTGTTGCATGTGTTGGTGGTGTCTAACATGCAGAGAACAAAATCTACGATGCACGTACATATGTGGCGACATGGTGATGGTGTGTGGCGCACATATCTTACCTTGGACACAGACCAGCTCCTTGATCCGCGACGGGAACCAAAAGCTGTGCTCGCCAACAATAAAATCTACATAGCAAGTGCCCAGAGCGACATTGTTGTCTTTGATTTGACTGCCTCGAGCATCTCTATGTTTCAGCTCCCACAAGGGGTGGAGTATGGCGATAGAGATACCATGTTGGCACAGGCTCAGGATGTTTCTGGTGTGTATCTCATCCATGCAAAGAAGCTTCAGCTTCACATTTGGCTCCACAAGGGGGACAACTGGTTGCTGGTGGACACCATTTGTTTGCGTGAGATGGTTGCTAATATGTGGATTCCAGGTTACAGGGTTGAGGATGAGTCCTATGCTCCTCTCCGGATAAAGCACGTGGGTGACTATGCTGAGTGTATGTTCTTGGAGATGGGTCGATGCGCACTTCAATTAGATGTCAAGTGCATGCAGTTGCGTAAAGTGTATATCATGGCAGAAGAAGAAGTGTGTTTGGGTGATATCCATCCTCTTAAGATGATTTGGCCGCCCATATTCCCTGCGCTCAAGGATAATCCTGCAAGGTTTGCCTTTTGGCCTTCAGATGATTTGTATATTGCTTTTGTTCGGGTTACATAGTTTTGCTAGGTGCGCTACTCATTGACTGTTTGATATAGCTGCGGGATGGTGTTAGTATATGATTGATTCTTTAGGCCATTTTAACAGTATACTAGTTTAGCGACATAGATAATGCTTGCATTAAGATGTCTTGAAATCACTTGTGCATTAAGATGGTGTTAGTGGTGTAATATTACATGGTGTACTATGTACAAAAGTACAAAACGTGTATATAAGTGTTGAAAGTGCATAGCCTTGTTACCATGTCGACCACTTCATTGTCCTGAAATATTATCTCAAACCTGAAATTTTAGCTTCCCATTTCTTAAATTTTGGTGTATTTTTTCACTGCCTACCTTTGAGCTGTGAACCTCAAGCTTACGAGACGGTTTCACTGAACTTATGTATGCGATTTTATTTTCTGAAACTTTATGTATGCGATTGTTTTATTCTGAAACTTATGGATGAGGTTGTTAATACTTATTTTCTTTAAGAATGTCACTTAGTGGATTTTATTTTTTTCTTGACACAAGTGGTTGTTGATTTTACATGGTCAGGTATGATTGAGCTTATGCATGAACCGTGAAAGTTCGTTTTATACTTTGGGTAGTTTGTGCTTGTGTGTGAAGCACACCTTTCTCTTTGGATGATCAGGTATTTGTTTCACTGGAATGCAACTATGAAATGGAAACATGCCAGTCTGCAATATGAGGGCATTTAAGCTTACAGGCTGGAGCTTTTGAAAAATAAAACTAATGATAATAAAAATGCTATCCTGATGCTGAATTAACTCTACTCTATCCTGATGCTTTTGTTTACAGCTCTTAACACCTAGTGACGAACATACATACTCACCAAATATAATTAGCTGCTAACTCCATATCGTTTAAAAAAAGGGGATTTGATTATGCAGGTTTAGGCACTCCAATTATTATGGCATAGTTGCTAATTAGGTGCATACTGCCGTCTGATAGTGACAATCTCTTTGAGCTAGCTGCTACAATCTCTTTGACCCTTTTATCCTACCGTAGCAATTTGTTAGTTATTGTCTGTGTCGATGAGAGGAAGTTCAGTGAAATAGTTTCTGAAATCAGAAGTAAACTTATTCCAGCATCTGGTCTATGTGCCTGTGTGTGCAAATTCACTCATATTCTGATAAGTAGTTTTCGTTTGTTCTGCATTTAGTATGGCTCTTGACTGAAATCTTAATGCTTGTATTGCTTTTCCAGTTAGCAGTAGTAAAGAAAAATCTAGTGTAGTTTAGGGATGGAGCAATTATCATTTATCGGTCAAGGAATTTTTTGTTCATGTCGACTTGCAATGTTTATTCATATTCAATACAAACTTCAGTGATGCACTTTTGTCATGTTCTACTAACTTCCTCGTATCATTAGAAGGTCACCTTGATCCCTTAGTCTTCTAAGTCATCACACATGTTTAATACACAGTCCCAAATAAATTCATGTATGATGACCTCTGCAATCTTCTTCAGCTCCAAATAAATTTTCATGGAGGGGGCAAAGCTCAAGTTAGAAGAGTTGGAGGGGAGCCAGTCAGCACCATTTGATAGATGAATTGCAAGTGCAAGTGTACGAAGAGGAGAAGATTGCACAGTAGTTATGTAAGAATAAGATTCAACTGGAGGCCAAGCTAGCATTTAGGGATGGGAGGATAGAAGAGCTGGAAGGGAAGGTTGAAGAACATGATAAGAAGGATGATGCGCAACAAGAGCTCAAAGTCGCGGAGATAAGATGATCAGATTTTCAGTGGCATCCATCCGGCAGTGTTGGCATTACCTTGGCTGCTGTCTTAACTTGCATTTATGTTAAGTTGTGACTAGTAAGGAATCAACAAGTGATTATGTGAAAAGTGGATGTTGAATTTTAGATCATTGCTTTGTGAATAACAACTCTGTCCGAATATGCTTTTCTTTTCATATCAATGAATGGTGTTTTAGATATGTACTTGCAGTCCATGTTTTGTGAATAACAATTCTGCCAAAATTAGATGGATTGAAACATAGTATTACATCACAATACAATGCCATGTTCATCACCAAGCAAAGTAAATCAAAACTGCAGTAGACTAAATTAGCAGTCACTTGGGTCCAGCCTTCCCATTAGAGTCACTCAGAGTAACAGTCCGTGCCCACAGGAAAGTAGCCTGAAATTACATTACATTCAAGCACAGCGAGTTGCATCAACATATACAGCCAACATGTTACAGAGAGAGGTTAATTCAGAGATTACCAAGCCGCTCAAACTGGAACTTGTCGCCGACAATTGCGGTCGCAGGCAATGGTACATCATCTGCGCCCTTTACCTCTTTTGGGTGTGGGTTGAGATCACACAGCCAATCTTCCAATTCTAAGAGAGCAAGAAACACATCACAAGAAAAGCGACTTCTGGATTTTCTGGGAAATGCATACCTAGCAATTAAATTGACAAGAATCGAACTGTAAATATACCAACGAATAGCCAATGGGTTTCATGTATAGCCAATATATGAATTTATCCCAATCCCAAGTGAAGCATTGCTTCAAGTTCAGAGAACATGTTTATGCAATTTTTTTGTTTACGAAGATGTTTATTGCTTACGTATCAAAGTTGCTGTACTTTTTTTGCGGGCATGTTATGCGATTTCCTCAATTTCCACTTATGATCCTGCCCAATGAGCACTTCTGAATGTCACTAATCATTTTTTACATGTATCTTGTTCCAGTAACCATTTTCTATAAGTGCAATGTTTACGCAGTTCTGAATAAAAGAAATGGTTCTGAAAGCAGATTACAACTTGATTTTCTTCGCGAGTGATAGGTAATTAACACATATATACATATATACGGGGAGCTTTTTGACTTGATTTGTTGCCTAGCGACATATGGTCTCTGTACATCACAGGTTTGAAAGTAGATCTCACCAAAGGACATCTCATTTGGTCCAGTTTTTGCCCATATATCATCTCTTGTTTTGCTATAAATACTTGAAGTTCTCTGTGATACTCGCAAATATAATGAGATAAAAATACCTATTTGCTATAGGTCATAAAAACCACGGAATGATGGATTGTCATCAAATAGAGCAACCTGTGATTCTTGAATACAGTAATATTAATTTTCTCTGTTTTTTCTTGGATACAGTATTATTACCTGTGATAAAAATACAGTATACCTGTGATAAAAATACAATATTATTCTTGATAATTTCCTAAAAAAAATATTATTCTTGATATAATAATCTGTGATAACATGAATCTCTGTTTTAGTGTTTGCACATCTCACCCATTTCAGTCGTATATACAATACAGATAGTCGTCGTCCATTATACCTCCAGAAAAGGAGAATTCTACAAACAGGAATAATATTGCAGAAGTCTCGGTGAGGTAGAGTACATACATATGAAGTTATTCGAGGATGCTTGGTTCATAGATAACTTTGTCCAGTGGACCACGAAGGAATATTCTGTCACTAAGCAATACAACCATCAGAACTTAGGGTTCAGGTTGATAACGGAAGAAAACACTTGCTGCCAGGGTTCAGATTTGTAACGGAAGAGACACTTCTAGACTGATGGTGGTTACTTGGTTGGTCGCTGGACATGATCACCCCTGAGCTTGTTGAGGTGTGGACCATTTGCAATTCTGAGCCAGAAGTCACAGAAGTGCCTATCAGGGCAAGGATAAAAAAACGCGTCGACTGCATTTGCATCCTGGTAATTTGGGCCAACATGGAGAGAGAGAAATTCTCGGCTGCTTGACAACAAGATAATTTGCGACTGTCGTGGTAATAATTTTCTCCAAACATGTTTACTCAAAAGTTCCCTTTTTTTCCCTTTTGAGAGTAGGATAGTTTCATCATCAAGAAGTAATACAGCATATCTTTTGAACATGCAAAAATAATAATGCTCTAGTGCATCATCACCTGTAATTAACCCAGAATTTGGAATTTTTAACAAAAAGCCGGCCACTCAGAACGCTTCATTGATCAGATAACATGATTACATCGTTTAGCCGGAACTTTAAATATATCTAATAGAACATGATGTAATTGGTAGGCATGTAGTGGCAAATAGGTTCACCACGCTCTCCGCCTAACAGCTCAAAGTACTGCTGGTCCCAATCAGATGTGTTCATGTGGCACATGGCTGTTGCCGTCACGCCTGGTGTTCCATCTTTCAAGCCTTTGAGTTGCACCGTCAAAGACTGCACCTCTCTTGGCCTATGGCAATAAAAAACCTCATAGGGGAAATCCATAGGGTGGCATGGGACCGAATTATTGCTGAATTGGGCGATCTGTGCCACAACATACATGGTGTTGGGGGTCTCATGCCCATGAATTCTTGTAATGGCTGCTCGTGCACCGCTGACTCCCAAAGCTTTGGTAGCGAACCTGGCCATTGCTTCACGAGATGAGAAGCACATGTGAGGCTCCTCCTTGTCAGCCGGTTTGCCGCATGAACGAAGGGTGTCAGCTACCTGCTGGGCCTTTATCGAGCTGTGAGGTATCTTGTAATGTGAAAGGATGGTTGCCAAATACTTTGACTCCAACGGAGTAGAGAAAGAATTGACAGACTTTGGTGAACCGCCTCGTGCAAACATGGTTCCTTGCGGCAGTACAGTGCCAACGCGCAGATTCTTCTTCAAGAACAACATGCCAGTCTGAACTTTGATCTGGTGGCGTTTGGCTTGTGCTTCAGGAACAGCAGAAGCTGCATAGTTATAAATTAAAAGATAATATCAGTTCATCAAAAATATCGACATGCAAAAATTAATTTAGGAGATTCAATACATATATAAACAAACTAAGAGCTTTTATCCGGCCAGAACACTTGCTAAAATTGGTTAGGTAGCACAAGTACTTACTTGAATATTCATGGTCTGGATCCCAATGTACCGCATAAGCACTATCACCAAAACCATTTTCTAGCAAATAAAACACGGTGAGATGATACAGTTCGAACACATTAAGTTTGGTAAGGGTAGCACATGTGCTTACTTGAAGGTGAGTGATCAGGATCCCAATGTACCGCATAAGCACTTGCACCAAAACCATTTTCTTCTGCAGAAAATAACAAACTATAGTTTATTCACAACTAACATTTTTGTGACTTGGTTCAGATAGCATAGGCACTTACTTGAAGGTGAGTGATCTGGATCCCAATGTACCGCATAAGCACTTGCACCAAAACCATTTTCTTCTACAGAAAATAATAAAAGATGAGTTGATTCACAATTGACACAATCTTGAATTGACAAAGATTGCATAAGTACTTACTTGAAGGGGCATGATCTGGATCCCAATGTACTGCATAAGCACTTTCACCAAAACCCTTGTCTTCTACAGGAAATAACACATATGTGATATATGATTCAGACTTGCCATATGCAAAACTTGATAAGGTAGCACATGTGCTTACTTGAAGGTGAGTGATCAGGATCCCAATGTACCGCATAAGCACTTGCACCAAAACCATTTTCTTCTGCAGAAAATAACAAACTATAGTTTATTCACAACTAACATTTTTGTGACTTGGTTCAGATAGCATAGGTACTTACTTGAAGGTGAGTGATCTGGATCCCAATGTACCGCATAAGCACTTGCACCAAAACCATTTTCTTCTACAGAAAAATAATAAACCATGTTTTGATTCACAGTTGACACCATCTTGAATTGGTAAAGATTACATTAGATTAGTACTTACTTGAAGGTGCATGATCTGGATCCCAATGTACTGCATAAGCACTCTCACCGAAACCCTTGTCTTCTATAGGAAATAACACATATATGATATATGATTCAGACATGCCATATTCAAAACTTGAGAAGGTAGTACAAGTACTTACTTGAAGGTGCATGATCTGGATCCCAATGTACTGCATATGCACTTTCACCAAAACCCTTGTCTTCTATAGGAAATAACACATATGTGATATATGATTCAGACTTGCCATATTCAAAACTTGATAAAGTAGTACCAGTACTTATTTGAAGGGGCACGATCTGGATCCCAATGTACCGCATAAGCACTTTCAGCAAACCCATTTCCTTCTGCGTGAAATAACAAACTATGAGTTGATTCATATAATTAACACATGCTCGACTTGTACAGATATAGGTACTTACTTGAAGGGGCATGATCTGGATCCCAATGTACCGCATAAGCACTATCACCAAACCCGTTTTCTTCTGCCGGAAATAAAAAGCTATATGAGGTGATTCAGACTTCACACAATCTCAACATGGTACAGCTAGCATTAGTAATTACTTGATGGGGCACGATCTGGATCCCAATGTACCGCATAAGCACTATCACCAAACCCGTTTTCTTCTGCAGGAAATAACATATGAGTTCTGTTGAGTTTCAACCATAGGATCGGTCAAATAAAATTGCACACGCACACACACGCAAAAAAACTTTGGCCAAGGGTACGTCTCGCACCCTAAAGTTTCTATTTATTTCTTCTTTTTGTTCTCCACGATTACAGTCTCATAGCATGACGTGCGTGTGTGTATATACACACCCTAGACCACAGACTTAGGCCTACTTGGATGGGAATGGGACGTGTAAGAATACCTAGATTCATCAAGCTATAGACACACGTAGCCTACAGTGTTGGACACATCTAACAAAACCTGACCGGACTTGACATCTACTAGCACAAATTCTACTCAATTTGAACCGGACACGGACAAAACATACCTCATAGCCAACTAGCTAGTACTACTACATGCCAGCCAGCTAGCTTGCACCTAATTACTCTAATTAACAAGTTCATTCACAATAATCCTCGACTTGGTACAGATAGCATATATATAGGTACTTACTTGGAGGGGTGTGATCTGGATCCCAATGTACCGCATAAGCACTTTCACCGAACCCGTTTTCTTCTACAGAAAATAACACTATGAGTTGATTCTCAATTAACACATTTGAGACTTTGGTTCAGATAGCAGAGGTACTTACTTGAAGGGGGGTGGTGATCGGGATCCCAATGTACCGCATAAGCACTTTCACCGAATCCATTTTCTTCTGCAGGAAATAACAAAATATTAGCTGATTCTAAATCAACAGATCCTCGACTTGTACAGGATAGCATAGGTACTTACTTGAAGGTGAGTGATCTGGATCCCAATGTACCGCATAAGCACTCGCACCAAACCCGTTTTCTTCTAAAGGAAATAACACACTATGAGATGATTCAGACATACGACATTGTCAACTTGATAAGGCAGCACGAGCACTTACTTGAAGGTGTGTGATCTGGATCCCAGTGTATCGCATAAGAACTTTCACCGAAACCTTTTTCTTCTACAGGAAATAACAAAATGTGAGTTCGACTGAGAATTAGCACATTCTGCTACTTGATAAGGTAGCTCACGTCGTCCTTAATTACCAGATGGTGCATGATCTGGGTCCCAATGAACCGCATAAGCACTCGTATCAAAAGCGTTCTCTTCTGCGGGAAATAACAAACTACATGTGGTGATTCAGACTTGAAACAGTCTCAACTTGGTAAATCTAGCACTGGTACTTACGAGAAGATGGAGGTTCAACCCTGTCGCTGGACTCACCAAAGGTGAGCAGGAGCAGGAAAAAGGCTATTGCCGTAAGCTTGGTCGCCATGTTTAGATCAACTACGAAATTGAATTCTGTTGGGCGAGGAAGAAGGGATGGTCTAGGCGCCTATTTGTAGTGGAAAAAAAGCGGTGGTAGCAAACAAAATCCGCAATTTTCTCTATTTATTTACTACCTACGCTGTGGTTTGGAAACAAACCATAAGGATAGAAAATGGATATTTTAGCTGGAATAATATCTCGCCACGAATGCTCCTTACCCTTTTTTAACTGCAATAATATCCCCCAAATCACGCGCTTTAATCACCAGCCCATAATAAGCGGATTAACCCCCCACACACAGCGTGCATGCTGCCTAGTGCGATAATCTCGCCTGACATGCAATGTCCGGGAATTAACCATCACTTTTTTTTTTTGCGGGGAGGAATTAACCATCACTACCTACCTGAATGCCTTTTTTTTTAGATCAAGCCAGGCTTGTACTATTACTTAACCGTGCTGGGGCATATCGCCCAAAGCACAAGTTGCCACATGCATGGGCAGGTACATCAGATTCCCATTCCACATGTTGGGAGAACCATAGCTTAAGTTGCATTTTCGAGTCCTCGATGATTGCAGCCTAGGCCGAGGAATCCACTTTGCAGAGGTCAAGAGCATCCACAAGTAGCTGGGAATCAGTCTCGAAGGACACCCCGGTTACTCCTAGGTCAGCAGCAAGCGCCACAACCTGTGACATGGCATAGACTTCAGCCCCAAACGCATCTTGAACATGGTCCTGGCGTCCTGCTCGAGCGCTTACAATGTGGCCTGATTCATCTCGTGCAACCGCACCCCAACCTGAATGCCCTTGAATGTGTGTGTGTGTGTGTGTGTGTGTTTTCTCCATCTCCACTACTATTAAACAATCAAACAAGAACTTTTTTACGTGCACCCCGTTAAGTGTACACCGGTTAATTAGCACCGTCTGATTATCTAAATCAATTCTCCACTACTATTAAACAATCAAACAAGAACTTTTTTACGTGCACCCCGTTAAGTGTACACCGGTTAATTAGCACCGTCTGATTATCTAAATCAATGTAATCTAACAAATTGGATTAATCTAATGAGTTATCAGGGGTGCAATTAGCAATTATAATAGGCTGACCACCACTCCACCTGTAGACGAAAACTTCCCCTCCGTAAGTTTTCTTTCAACCAGAAATCTCTCTCCCAAATAGATAAAGAAATCAACAATAAATCCCTAATTAACAGCGATGTCATTATAGCTAATGCTTGCAAGTTGCAACCAGGCATATGTGATCCATGCAATGATGCAAACCGGCTATTCCCGCATCAATTCCTCACCCAATCAACGTCTCCATAGTCTGTATGCGTTTGTTGTTAGGGGGGATGAAGGACGCCTCGCCAAGCCATGTGCTCGGTAAGGGGCGGCACCCTTGCCGGCGGCGGGTACGGTTGCTGCCACACGGCGAGGTGGAGTAGGGTCAACGCGGCGGCTCAAGGGGTTGGGGACGGCGCGGCTGCTCGATGCGGAACGCTAGGGGCAGCAGCAGCTGGAGCTTGCAAGCGGGAGACGAGACGCTCACAGGAGGACGTGCCACCGCTAGCGTGTGAGTTGGCGCTCGGGCAGTCGCGATGGCCATCCGGCGAGGCAGCGAGCAACATGACGGGCGCGGGCGGCACGCTGCCCGGACGAGATGAGGAGAATGAGGGGAGACGCGAGGGTTGCCTCCCGAGGGTTGCCTCCCGGCGAGACGCGAGAATGAGGAGAATGAAGAGATTGGAGGAGCTGCGGCAGTTTATTTTTTTTGCTTTTCAATTCTGTTTAATAGATGCGGACCAACAAACAAGTTTGAATTATTTTACTATCATTTTTATCGAGAATTGTTTGCCATTAATCTTTCTACCTGTTGATTTATTTCCCCTTAGCATCTATCAACCATCATTGCCCGTGACCAGTCTCGCTTTCCATAATGCACAGACAAACAAAATGCCTTGCATGCACTGCATAAATTAGTTCAATGCCAGCACATGATCTTCTTACGGTATGTGAACAACAGACTGCAATTTTATTCGTTGGGTTCATATGTGGCATTTGCTCATTTGATTTTCAATTAAATGATCTTCTTACATTATGTGAACAACATACTGGAATTTTATTCCCTCGGTCCATACGTGGCATTTGCTCATTTGATTTTTAATTAAATTTGCGAGCGGGCTACTTTAATTAGAATACAATTTTAAAAAATGAAGGACCGTTCTAAGAGGTTAGTGTGGAATGAAACTTCTTAAGGAATGTAGTGCAAAAGAATTTGTAGATTTTTTTCTATAGGATTAATTCATTCATATAATAAGAGTGCCTAAAAAAATCATCTGGATTCAGCCCTCTGAATTTTCAATGAAAATATTCTGGATCAAAGATACCCTAAGGTGGAATAGAAAGACTACCATGGCCACAATTATTATCAAAAGTGGTTGATGTTTGTTATGAACTATTTTGACTACAAATAAAGGAAATATGCCAAACATTTACAAGACTCGGAGAGGATGTGGCGTGCAATGGTGTCTGATTTCTTAAATGGCTCGGTAAAAAAACTCATTAAAAGAGAAATAAGATTCAAAATAGAAGTTTTATTGCAGATTATAATGCGTGCATTGCACGTGCATGCTTACTAGTGTGGCATGGTAGCACAAGTACTTACTGGAAGATGCATCTTCTGGTTTCCCATCCACCTTATAAGCACTTGCCCCAAAACTTTCTTCTTCTGCAGGAAATAACAAAGCATGAGTTCATTCAGGACCAAGACGTTCTCGACTCGGTAAGGTAGCACAAGTACTTACTAGAAGGTGCATCTTCTGGTTTCCAATCCACCTTATAAGCACGTGCCCCAAAACCTTTTTCTTCTGCAGGAAATAACAAACCATGAGTTCATTCAGTACTAACACATACTCGATGTGGTATGGTAGCACAAGTACTTACTGGAAGGTTCATCTTCTGGTTTCCAATCCACCTTATAAGCACTTGCCCCAAAACCTCCTTCTTCTGCAGATAATAACAAAGTATGAGTTTATTCAGAATTAATACATTCTTAACATGGTAAGATAGCACAAGTACTTACTTGAAGGAGGATCCCAGTGTACCGCATACGCACTTTCACCAAAACCGTCTTTTTCTGGAGGAAATAACAAACTATATGAGGTGATTCAGACTTGACACTTCATCAAGTTGGTAAAGATAGCACCAGTACTTACGAGAAGATGGAGGTTCACCCCTGTCGCTGGACTCGGCGAAGGCCAAGAGGAGCAAGAAAAAGGTTGTTGCTATAAGCTTGATCGCCATGTCTAGATCACTATGAACTAAATTTTGTTGGGCGAGGAAGACGGAAGGGTCTAGATGCCTATTTATACCGCTCGACCATTCCTTAATAGTGGAACATAAATAGTGGTCGATAAGAAGAACCAAATTTCCTATTGCCATAATATCTGCCCAAAGATAATTTGTGAGGAAACATTGTACTCCTCCTATTCCTTAGTACTGATTAACTCTATCTCTATCTCTATCTCTACCACTGTATCTCTTCTATCTCTATCTTTACTACTATATCTCTATCTCTATCTCTACTACACTATATCTATCTCTATCTCTACTACTATATCTCTATCTCTATCTCTACTACGCTATCTCTATCTCTATCTCTATCTTCATCTTTACTTTTCAATATATCTATATGTATATGTATATCTATATTTCTATATATATATATATATATGTATATATATATATATATATATATATATATATATATTCATTTTAAAAAGGTTGTTGTGTCTCCTCTCCCGTCTTACATTCATTTGACTCCAGCATTTCATTCTTATTACGTCAACCACTCATCCGCACTTCCCTCTTTGCCAAGCATATGGGCCAAGCCCAATCCCCCTTCAGCCTACAACACAAATATATAGCTGGCCAAATGGGCCATGCTTCACGGGCCAATAGAGAAGCAGGCGAGCGTGACACGTCACGTACCCAGTGCCGTATGCATCTAAACAGGCCGTCCCAGCCCCGCGACATGCCTGGGCCGTGCCTGGGCAAGGCCTGCATGCCGGCATGACACGACCCCTTTATTTTTTACTCATATTCAACAGCCCGAAAGGCCAAAATAGAGCCAAAAAGAGTCATAGCAACCAAAAAGGCCGAATAGCATGCGGCCTAAGATGACACACATTTATCCAATGTGTCGGGTGAAGGAAATATGCCCTAGAGGCAATAATAAAGTTATTATTTATTTCCTTATAACATGATAAATGTTTATTATTCATGCTACAATTGTATTAACCGGAAACATAATACATGTGTGAATACATAGACAAACAGAGTGTCACTAATATGCCTCTACTTGACTAGCTCGTTAATCGAAGATGGTTATGTTTCCTAACCATGAACAAAAGAGTTGTTATTTGATTAACGGGATCACATCATTAGGAAATGATGTGATTGACATGACCCATTCCATTAGCTTAGCACCCGATCGTTTAGTATGTTGCTATTGCTTTCTTCATGACTTATACATGTTCCTATGACTATGAGATTATGCAACTCCCGTTTACCGGAGGAACACTTTGTGTGCTACCAAATGTCACAACGTAACTGGGTGATTATAAAGGAGCTCTACAGGTGTCTTCGAAGGTACATGTTGGGTTGGCGTATTTTGAGATTAGGATTTGTCACTCCGATTGTCGGAGAGGTATCTCTGGGCCCTCTCGGTAATGCACATCACATAAGCCTTGCAAGCATTACAATTAATGAGTTAGTTGTGAGATGATGTATTGCGGAACGAGTAAAGAGACTTGCCGGTAACAAGATTGAACTAGGTATTGGGATACCGACGATCGAATCTCGGGCAAGTAACATACCGATGACAAAGGGAACAACGCATGTTGTTATCCGGTCTGACCGATAAAGATCTTCGTAGAATATGTGGGAGCCAATATGAGCATCCAGGTTCCGCTATTGGTTATTGACCGGAGACGTGTCTCGGTCATGTCTACATAGTTCTCGAACCCGTAGGGTCCGCACGCTTAACGTTTTGATGACAGTTATATTATGAGTTTATGAGTTTTGATGTACCGAAGGAGTTCGACGTCCCGGATGAGATCGGGGACATGACGAGGAGTCTCGAAATGGTCGAGACATAAAGATCGATATATTGGACGACTATATTCGGACATCGGAAAGGTTCTGAGTGATTCGGGTATTTTTCAAAGTACCGGAGAGTTACGGGAATACGTATTGGGCCTTATTGGGCCATATAGGAAAGAAGGAAAAAGGGCCTCAAGGGTGGCTTCAGCCCTCCCCTTGGTCTGGTCCGAATTGGACTAGGGAAGGGGGGCGCCCCCTTCCTTCCTTCTCCTTTTCACTTCCTCTTTTCCTATTCCATATGGGAGGTGGAATCCTACTAGGACTAGGGAGTCCTAGTAGGACTCCACACTTGGCGCGCCCCCTCCTAGGGACGGCCTCCTCCTCCCTTGCTCATTTATATACGGGGGCAGGGGGCACCCCAAAGACACAACAATTGATCCTTGAGATCTATTAGCCGTGTGCGGTGCCCCTCTCCACCATAATCCTCGATAATATTGTAGCGGTGCTTAGGCGAAGCACTGCGACGGTAGAACATCAAGATCGTCACCACGCCGTCGTGCTGACGGAACTCATCCCCGACACTTTGCTAGATCGGAGTCCGGGGATCGTCATCGAGTTGAACGTGTGCTATAACTCGGAGGTGCCGTAGTTTCGGTGCTTGATCGGTTGGGCCGTGAAGACGTACGACTACATCAACCGCGTTGTTATAATGCTTCCGCTTTCGGTCTACGAGGGTACGTGGACAACACTCTCCCCTCTCGTTGCTATGCATCACCATGATCTTGCATGTGCGTAGGAATTTTTTTGAAATTACTATGTTCCCCAACAGTGGCATCCGAGCCTGGTTTTATGCGTTGATGTTATATGCACGAGTAGAACACAAGTGAGTTATGGGCGATATAAGTCATACTGCTTACCAGCATGTCATACTTTGGTTCAGCGGTATTGTTGGATGAAGCGGCCCGGACCGACATTACGCGTACGCTTACGCGAGACTGGTTCTACCGACGTGCTTTGCACATAGGTGGCTAGCGGGTGTCAGTTTCTCCAACTTTAGTTGAACCGAGTGTGGCTACGCCCGGTCCTTGCGAAGGTTAAAACATCACCAACTTGACAAACCGTTGTGGTTTTGATGCGTAGGGAAGAACGGTTCTTGCTAAGCCCGTAGCAGCCACGTAAAACTTGCAACAACAAAGTAGAGGATGTCTAACTTGTTTTTGCAGGGCATGTTGTGATGTGATATGGTCAAGACATGATGCTAAATTTTATTGTATGAGATGATCATGTTTTGTAACCGAGTTATCGGCAACTGGCAGGAGCCATATGGTTGTCGCTTTATTGTATGCAATGCAATCGCCCTATAATGCTTTACTTTATCACTAAGCGGTAGCGATAGTCGTAGTAGCATAAGATTGGCGAGACGACAACGATGCTACGATGGAGATCAAGGTGTCGCGCCGGTGACGATGGTGATCATGACGTTGCTTCGGAGATGGAGATCACAAGCACAAGATGATGATGGCCATATCATATCACTTATATTGATTGCATGTGATGTTTATCTTTTATGCATCTTATCTTGCTTTGATTGACGGTAGCATTATAAGATGATCCCTCACTAAATTATCAAAGTATAAGTGTTCTCCCTGAGCATGCACCGTTGCGAAAGTTCTTCGTGCTGAGACACCATGTGATGATCGGGTGTGATAGGTTCTACGTTCAAATACAACGGGTGCAAAACAGTTGCACACGCAGAATACTCAGGTTAAACTTGACGAGCCTAGCATATAACAGATATGGCCTCGGAACACGGAGACCGAAAGGTCGAGCGTGAATCATATAGTAGAAATGATCAACATAGCGATGTTCAGCATTGAAACTACTCCATCTCACGTGATGATCGGACATGGTTTAGTTGATATGGATCACGTGATCACTTAGAAGATTAGAGGGATGTCTATCTAAGTGGGAGTTCTTAAGTAATATGATTAATTGAACTTTAATTTATCATGAACTTAGTCCTGATAGTATTAGCATATCTATGTTGTAGATCAATAGCTCGCGTTTAGATCCCTGTTTTATTTTTGATATGTTCCTAGAGAAAACTGAGTTGAAATATGTAAGTAGCAATGATGCGGATTGGATCCGTGATCTGAGGACTATCCTCATTGCTGCACAGAAGAATTATGTCCTTGATGCACCGCTATGTGACAGACCGATTGCAGGAGCAAAAGCAGACGTTATGAACGTTTGTCTAGCTCAATATGATGACTACTTGATAGTTTAGTGCACCATGCTTAACGGCTTAGAATCGGGACTTCAAAGACGTTTTGAATGTCATGGACCATGTGAGATGTTCTAGGAGCTGAAGTTAATATTTCAAGCAAATACCCGAGTTGAGAGATATGAAGTCTCCAACAAGTTCTATTGCTAAAAGATGGAGGAGAATAGCTCAAGCAGTGAGCATGTGCTCGGATTGTCTGGGTACTACAATCGCTGGAATCAAGTGGGAGTTAATCTTCCAGATAAAATAGTGATTGATAGAATTCTCTAGTCACCATCACCAAGTTAGTAGAACTTCGTGATGAACTATAATATGCAAGGGATAACGGAAACGATTCCCAAGCTCTTCATAATGCTAAAATTGACGAAGGTAGAAATCAAGAAAAACATCAAGTGTTGATGGTTAACAAGACCACTAGTTTCAAGAAAAGGGCAAAGGGAAGAAGGGGAACTTCAAGAAGAACGACAAGCAAGTTTCTGGTCAAGTGAAGAAGCCCAAGACTGGACCTAAGCCTGAGACTAAGTGCTTCTACTACAAAGGGACTAGTCACTGGAAGCGGAACTGCCCCAAGTGTTTGGCGGATAAGAAGGATGGCAAAGTGAACAAAGGTATATTGGATATACATGTTATTGATGTGTACTTTACTAGTGTTTATAGCAACCCCTTAGTATTTGATACTGGTTCAGTTGCTAAGAGTAGTAACTCGAAACGGGAGTTGCACAATGAACATAAACTAGTTAAGGATGAAGTGACAATGGGTATTGGAAGTGGTTCCAAGATTGATATGATCATCATCGCACACTCCCTATACTTTCGAGATTAGTGTTGAACCTAAATAAGTGTTATTTGGTGTTTGCGTTGAGCATGAATATGATTTGATCATGTTTATTGCAATATGGTTATTCATTTAAGTTAGAGAATAATTGTTGTTCTGTTTACATGAATAAAACCTTATATGGTTACACATCCAATGAAAATGGTTCATTGGATCTCGATCGTAGTGATACACATATTCATAATATTGAAGCCAAAAGATGCAAAGTTAATAATGATAGTGCAACTTATTTGTGGCACTGCCGTTTAGGTCATATTAGTGTAAAGCGCATGAAGAAACTCCATGCTGATGGGCTTTTCGAATCACTTGATTATGAATCACTTGATGCTTGCGAACCATGCCTCATGGGCAAGATGACTAGGACTCCGTTCTCCGGAACAATGGAGCGAGCAACTGACTTATTGGAAATAATACATACTGATGTTTGCGATCCGATGAATGTTAAGGCTCACGACGGGTATCGTTATTTTCTGACCTTCATAGATGATTTGAGCAGATATGGGTATATCAACTTGATGAAACATAAGTCTGAAACATTTGAAAAGTTCAAAGAATTTTAGAGTGAAGTGGAAAATCATCGTGACAAGGAAATAAGGTTTCTACGATCTGATCGCGGAGACAAATATTTGAGTTATGAGTTTGGTCTTCAATTAAAACAATGTGGAATAGTTTCACAAACTCATGCCACCTGGAACACCACAACGTAATGGTGTGTCTGAATGTCATAACCGTACTTTATTGGATATAGTGCAATCTATGATGACTCTTACCGATTTACCACTATCATTTTGGGCTTATGCATTAGACACAACTGCATTCACATTAAAAAGGGCACCATCTAAATCCGTTGAGACGACACCGTATGAACTATGGTTTAGCAAGAAACCTAAGCTGTCGTTTCTTAAAGTTTGGAGTTGCGATGCTTATGTGAAAAAGTTTCATCTTGATAAGCTCAAACCCAATTCGGAGAAGTGCGTCTTCATAGGTTACCCAAAGGAAACTGTTGGGTACACCTTCTATCACAGATCCGAAGGCAAGACTTTTGTTGCTAAATTTGGAAACTTTCTAGAGAAGGAGTTTCTCTCAAAAGAAGTGAGTGGGAGGAAAGTATAACTTGATAAGGTAATTGTACCTTCTCCCTTATTGGAATGTAGTTCATCACAGAAATCTGTTCCTATGACTCCTACACCAATTAGTGAGGAAGCTAATGATGATGATCATGTAACTTCAGATCAAGTAACTACCGAACCTCGTAGGTCAACCAGAGTGAGATCCGCACCAGAGTGGTACGGTAATCCTGTTCTGGAGGTCATGTTACTTGACCATGACGAACCTACGAACTATGAGGAAGCGATGATGAGCCCAGATTGCACGAAATGGTTTGAGGCCATGAAATCTGAGATGGGATCCATGTATGAGAACAAAGTATGGACTTTGATTGACTTGCCCAAATGATCGGCAAGCCATTAAGATTAAATGGATCTTCAAGAGGAAGACGGACGCTGATACTAGTGCTACTATCTACAAAGCTAGAATTGTCGCAAAAGGTTTTCGACAAGTTCAAGATGTTGACTATGATGAGAGTTTCTCACTCGTACCTATGCTTAAGTCTGTCCGAATCATGTTAGCAATTGCCGCATTTTATGAAATCTGGCAAATGGATAAACAAAACTGCATTCCTTAATGGATTTATTAAAGAAGATTTGTATATGATGCAACCAGAAAGTTTTTGTTGATCCTAAAGGTGTTAACAAAAATGCAAGCTCCAGCGATCCATCTATGGACTGATGCAAGCATCTCGGAGTTGGAATATACGCTTTGATAAGTTGATCAAAGCATATAGTTTTATACAGACTTGCGGTGAAGCCTGTATTTACAAGAAAGTGAGTGGGAGCACTACAACATTTCTGATAAGTATATGTGAATGACATATTATTGATCGGAAATAATGTAGAATTATTCTGCAAAGCATAAAGGAGTGTTTGAAAGGAGTTTTTCAAAGAAAGACCTCAGTGAAGCTGCTTACATATTGAGCATCAAGATCTGTAGAGATAGATCAAGACGCTTGATAAGTTTTTTCAATGAGTACATACCTTGACAAGATTTTGAAGTAGTTCAAAGTGGAACAATCAAAGAAAGAGTTCTTGCCTATGTTACAAGGTGTGAAATTGAGTAAGACTCGAAGCTCGACCACGACAGAAGATAGAAAGAGAATGAAAGTCATTCCCTATGCTTCAGCCATAGGTTCTATAAAGTATGCCATGCTGTGTACCAAATCTATTGTATACCCTACACTGATTTTGGCAAGGGAGTACAATAGTGATCTAGGAGTAGATCACTAGAAAGCGGTCAAAATTATCCTTACTGGAATAAGGATATGTTTCTCGATTACGGAGGTGACAAAAGGTTCGTCGTAAAGGGTTATGTCGATGCAAGTTTTGACACTGATCCAGATGACTCTAAGTCTCAGTCTGGATACATATTGAAAGTGGGAGCAATTAGCTAGAGTAGCTCCGTGCAGAGCATTGTTGACATAGAAATTTGCAAAATACATACGGATCTGAATATGGCAGACCCGTTGACTAAACTTCTCTCACAGGCAAAACATGATCACACCTTAGTACTCTTTGGGTGTTAATCACATAGCGATGTGAACTAGATTATTGACTCTAGTAAACCCTTTGGGTGTTGGTCACATGACGATGTGAACTATTGGTGTTAATCACATGATGATGTGAACTATTGGTGTTAAATTACATGGTGATGTGAACTAGATTATTGACTCTAGTGAAAGTGGGAGACTGAAAGAAATATGCCCTAGAGGCAATAATAAAGTTATTATTTATTTCCTTATAACATGATAAATGTTTATTATTCATGCTACAATTGTATTAACCGGAAACATAATTCATGTGTGAATACATAGACAAACAGAGTGTCACTAATATGCCTCTACTTGACTAGCTCGTTAATCGAAGATGGTTATGTTTCCTAACCGTGAACAAAAGAGTTGTTATTTGATTAACGGGATCACATCATTAGGAGAATGATGTGATTGACATGACCCATTCCATTATCTTAGCACCCGATCGTTTAGTATGTTGCTATTGCTTTCTTCATGACTTATACATGTTCCTATGACTATGAGATTATGCAACTCCCGTTTACCGAAGGAACACTTTGTGTGCTACCAAACGTCACAACGTAACTGGGTGATTATAAAGGAGCTCTACAGGTGTCTCCGAAGGTACATGTTGGGTTGGCGTATTTCGAGATTAGGATTTGTCACTCCGATTGTCGGAGAGGTATCTCCGGGCCCTCTCGGTAATGCACATCACATAAGCCTTGCAAGCATTACAACTAATGAGTTAGTTGTGAGATGATGTATTATGTAACGAGTAAAGAGACTTGCCGGTAACGAGATTGAAGTAGGTATTGGGATACCGACGATCGAATCTCGGGCAAGTAACATACCGATGACAAAGGGAACAACGTATGTTGTTATGCGGTCTGACCGATAAAGATCTTCATAGAATATGTGGGAGCCAATATGAGCATCCAGGTTCCGCTATTGGTTATTGACCGGAGATGTGTCTCGGTCATGTCTACATAGTTCTCGAACCCGTAGTGTCCGCACGCTTAAGGTTCCGATGACAGTTATATTATGAGTTTATGAGTTTTGATGTACCGAAGGAGTTTGGAGTCCCGGATGAGATCGGGGACATGACGAGGAGTCTCGAAATGGTCGAGGCATAAAGATCGATATATTGGACGACTATATTCGGATATCGGAAAGGTTCTGAGTGATTCAGGTATTTTTGGAGTACCGGAGAGTTACAGGAATACTTATTGGGCCTTATTGGGCCATACGGGAAAGAAGGAAAGGGGCCTCAAGGGTGGCCGCAGCCCTCCCCTTGGTCTGGTCCGAATTGGACTAGGGAAGGGGGACGCCCCTTCCTTCCTTCTCCTTTTCCCTTCCTCTTTTCCTATTCCATATGGGAGGTGGAATCCTACTAGGACTAGGGAGTCCTAGTAGGACTCCACACTTGGCGCGCCCCCTCCTAGGGCCGGCCTCCTCCTCCCTTGCTCCTTTATATACGGGGGCAGGGGGGCACCCCAAAAACACAACAATTGATCCTTGAGATCTATTAGCCATGTGCGCTGCCCCCCTCCACTATAATCCTCGATAATATTGTAGCGGTGCTTTGGCGAAGCCCTGTGACGGTAGAACATCAAGATCGTCACCACGCCGTCGTGCTGACGGAACTCATCCCCGACACTTTGCTGGATCGGAGTCCGGGGATCGTCATCGAGCTGAACGTGTGCTAGAACTCGGAGGTGCCGTAGTTTCGGTGCTTGATCGGTCGGGCCGTGAAGACGTACGACTACATCCACCGCGTTGTTATAACGCTTCCGCTTTCGGTCTACGAGAGTATGTGGACAACACTCTCCCCTCTCGTTGCTATGCATCACCATGATCTTGCGTGTGCGTAGGAAGTTTTTTTAAATTACTACGTTCCCCAACATCGGGGAGCTCATATTTGGCGATGTAAGCGTCGGTTCTCTAACGGTGCCCATAGGGGAAGTGTGGTAGGCTGGCCCATTCTACTGATTTTCTGGGTTAAACCACAGAGGAGAGATTCGAGCACAAGACCTCCACCTTGATTCTAAGGTGCACTAACCAATTGGACAGACAACAAGTTGTGATATTGTTCTTTATTTTTTGTATTTTATATAATGTCTCCACCTGAGTTTATTTCTTTTTTTGTTGTGTATTTTTCCTGGTGCGATTTTTGTTTTAGTTTTCTCTCTCCTTTTCTATTTCTTTGCTTTCATATTTTTCCCTTTTTATTTTGTATTTTATTTTTCCAAAAGGCACAATTTTTTTTAAATTCGACATTTAAATTGCTGAACTTTTTTCAAATTTGAATGAACTTCTTTCAAATTTGATGAAATTTTTATTTCAAATTGATGATTTTTTTTCTGAATTCAGTGAATATTTTTAAAATCAATGAACTTTTTTTCAAAATCGTGAACTCTTTTCAAATTCGGTGACTT
The DNA here is from genome assembly GCA_032464435.1 of Aegilops umbellulata. NCBI lineage: Eukaryota > Viridiplantae > Streptophyta > Magnoliopsida > Poales > Poaceae > Aegilops > Aegilops umbellulata. The sequence continues at coordinate 328,499,140 of CP136059.1, read as the reverse complement.
TTTTCAGTTCGATTGTCACAACCCTAGATTTTGCTTGCAATTTGTTGCATTGGCAAGCATCATGCATCATGTTTAATTCCAAAGGAAACTTCAAATGGGGATGACCAAACCCTAGCACCAAATTAATTCAAATAGGATCAACCTAAAATAATTTTCAATAGTTCCAAAGTGCCCTTCATAAATGTTCATAATTTATGGAAAAATGTTAAAAACTTAACCAGAGGTCATGCACATTTTTCCAAGGCATTTATATTCTTTGAATTAAATCATATTGTAATTGAGTTGGGGTTATAAATTCCTACAATTTTTTTATAACTCCAATCATTCTGAAAAATATTGTGGGGATTTGGGTTAGTCCATATTTCATCCATAAATAATTTCAGAAACAACAAAAATGGTTTAGTATTATTACTAAATCAAAACAGAGCAAAGTAAATAGAAAATGGAAAGAAAAATAGGAAAAGAGAAACTAACCTGGCAGCCCACTACCTCAGAGGCCCAGTAGCAGCCAGCCCACCAGAGCCCAACCGCCAGCCGTCTACAACCTCCTGCAAGTAGGCAGGAGGGGACCTCCTAAGTGGCGCCTTTAGCGCCACTTGCAGAACGGGCGCATACTGCGCCTCCTTGCTGGGCCGGCCCATGTAAGCCGAGCGATCCATTCCCCCCCTCTGGTCGCTGGAGCGGCTAGTTCTTGAAAGAAACAATGGTCGCTCGAGCGCAGTTTGACCGGTCATCGACATTTTAAAAATAAAGAGAAAAACAAATCATGAATTGGAAAAGTGTTCACGGTTTTTGAAAAATAATTAACAAATTTCAAAAAAAGTTGATGAATTTGAAGAAAAACATTGAACTTGAAAAAAATTTCATCGAATTCGAAAAAAGTTCATCGATTTTCAAAAAAGTTCATTGAATTCGAAAAAAGTTCATTGAATTTTAAGAAAAAGTTCATTGATTTCAAAAAAAGTTCATCGAATCTGAAAAAGGGTCACTGAAATTGAAAAATGTTCATGGATTTTCGAAGAAGTTCATCAAATTTGGAAAAAGGTTCATAAAAATGAAAAAAAAGTTCATCTAATATGAAAAAAGTTCATCCTTTTCTATAAAAGTTCACTGAATTTGAAAAAAAGTTCATCAACTTTCGAAATAGTTCATCGAATTTGAAAAAGCAATTCATTGATTTTTAAGAAAACGTTCATCGAATTTCAAAATTAGTTCATATAATTTGAACGAATGTTCATCAAATTTAGAAAAAGTTCACAGATTTCAAAAAATAGAAAAATAAAAGTTAGAAATGTAAAGGAAAAAGGAAAAGGGAGAAATAAGAAATAGAGAAAAGAGAAAGAAGATGAAGAATAACAAAACTAAAAGTTGTAGTTAACAACGTAGGTATGTGTGGTGGGGTGGCTACCATAGCTAGCTCACAGCGAGGAGGTCATGGGTTCGAAATCTATGCCTTGCATGTTTTTTGCAGCAGTTTAAACAGTAGAAAGGAATGGGATCTGGGCCGGCCCGCGGCCGCGCGGGGGTGTGCGCCAGTTTGCACGCAACGAAGAAACCGGCGCTTAAGGCGCCGTTTAGGGATTGCTAGGCAGGAGGGTGTGTGCCCACGGCGCGCACAGACACGTGAGGCCACCTCCAGCCTTCCTGCTCGCTCTGGACGGCTCTAGACGACGCCACGCACCCCCGACCTCTCTCTCTCTCACGGCTGCCCGAACGAGCTGGAGCACGCCACCGCAAAGCACCGCGCCCACCTTTGTCCCCTTGCCCCACGGCCGTGTCCTCTAGCTCCGCCTCGACGCCGTGAAGCTCCAAGCCGAAGAACACGCCCTCGGATTCCTGGAGCCTTCGCCCTCGAGCTCGTTACCGCCGCATCTGGCCGCCGAAGGTCGCCGTCGATGCGTGCGCTGGAGGTCGTCCCCGAGCCCGCTGAGACTGCCGTAGACCCCTCTGTGAGCTCCGATGCGTTTCCCCTCTCTTCCCAGCCTCTCTGAGTTCCCTAGCCGTGGCTCCACTTCCAGCCGAAGCTCTGCTCTGCCATTGCCGTAGCCCGTGCGCCTTCTGTGCTCCATTCGTTGCTGTCGTGTAACGGGCGTGCTCTAGAGCGCCTCCTCTCCTCGTTGCGCTGCTCAGCTCCCTCGCCCGTGAGCTCTTACCGTAACGCCACACATCACCGAGCCCGCCGCCGCCGGAGCTCGTTGCTGCCACCGCCATAGGCCGCCCCACGACCCATCACTCACACCAACCGACGCGGCTCGTCGCGCTAATGACAACGCGCGCTCCCAGCCACTGCCGGAAACGGCCGGCCGGTGGACGATGTCCCGCTAGATTAACTTCAGAAGTTAGCCGGCGGTTAAACCTATAAAGTTGGAAGCATTCCTACTCCCAGAGGGAGCCTCGTGCTGTATATTTATTGAAGACGAGAAGCCCTCGTCGTGGCGTACAAGCAAGGCCTCGATCGATTCCTGATCTGATCGGGCTAGGCAAGAGGTTGAAAGAGATACATAAGAAGGTTGAGATTACATGGAGTATTATTAGAGTACAGAACCAATACGTCTAACACCCTCCCTTAATCTCAACTATCCTATATTAAGATTTTTCTTGAATTCTTTAAATAGTTTGACTGGCAAAGCTTTAGTGAAACCATCTGCCACTTGATCTTTGGAAGGAATAAATCGTATGTCCAACTTCTTCTCTGCAACTCTTTCTCTCACAAAATGAAAGTCAATTTCAATGTGTTTGGTTCTGCCATGAAAAACCGGATTAGCAGAAAGGTAGGTTGTCCCCAAATTGTCACACCATAAACAAGATGTGCGATGTTGCTTGATTCCTAGCTCATGAAGAAGTGATTCCAACCAAATAATTTCAGCAGTGGCATTTGCTAAAGATTTGTACTCGGCTTCTGTACTTGATCTTGACACCGTGGCCTGTTTTCTGGCACTCCAGGAGATAAGATTAGAGTCAAAAAATACTGCAAAACCTCAAGTTGATTTTCTGTCATCACTACATCCTGCCCTGTCAGCATCAGAAAATGCACTAACAAGAGTAGAACTAGAATGTCTGAACTGGAGACCAAAACCCGCAGTATGCTTTATGTATCTTATAATTCTTTTAACAACTGTCCAATGTGCAGTAGTAGGTGCATGTAAATACTGGCAAACCTTGTTAACTGCAAAGGATATATCTGGCCGTGTCAATGTCAAGTACTGCAAGGCTCCCACTGCACTCCTATATTTTGTGCTTTCTTCTTCCTTGACTGGCTCACCTTCAAATGCTGAAAGTTTTTCTGAAGAAGATAATGGTGTGGGTGAAGGCTTACAATCCTTCATTCCCATACGAGTTAGAAGTTCTGTAGCATATTTTTCCTGATTCAATACTAAGCCATCTTGAACTTTCTTAACCTCAATGCCTAGGAAGAAGTGTAGATCACCAAGATCCTTGAGAGAAAATTCTGAACTTAGATCATGCAGAAGAGCATTAGTGGCACTCTGAGAAGAACTTGCAACTATACTATCATCAACATATATTAACACGAATATGACTATGTTTGCCTTTTTATAAATGAAGAGTGATGTATCAGCCTTGGATGTAGCAAAACCAAGACGCCTCAACTGAGAACTCAACCTCGAGTACCATGCTCTTGGTGCTTGTTTGAAGCCATAAAGAGCCTTATCAAGCTTGCACACATAGTGGGGTGTTTTTTTATTCTCATACCCAGGTGGTTGTCTCATGTAAACCTCCTCTTCCAGCACACCATGCAAAAACACATTCTGAACATCTAGCTGTCTCAAGCTCTACCCCCTGGACACAACAATAGCTAGTACAAGCCTAATAGTTGCAGCTTTAACAACATGACTGAAAGTATCTTCATAATCTAGACCATAACGTTGCTTAAAACCTTTTGCAACTAGACGCGCCTTATACCTGTCAATCGAGCCATCTGCCTTTTTTTGATTCTGTAAACCCATTTGAAATCAATGATATTTTTACCTCTTTGTTCAGGTACAAGATGCCAAGTTTTGTTTCTCATAAGTGCGGAGTATTCTTCATCCATTGCACTTCTCCACCTCAGATCTCCGAGTGCATCTTCTAACCTCGTCGGTTCCCCTGCAATGCACAACATGCCATACGGTATAGTTCCATCGGTTTGAATTTTTGGATTTATTATACCTTTTTGTAATCGAGTTGTAACACGCGGGGTCACTGGTTGAACATGACGTGTCATTTGTTGTGCAGATGGCGGTGCAGATTCAGCCATAGAAGATCCCGGAGAAGCATCAGATTCGCTTTGCACAAGAGATCTGAAATTGGACCTTGTAGCCTGCGGTGTGGCCTCGAGTCAGCAGTCACAGAAGATCCAGAGCCAGTCGCTGTCGGGACCTCTGTTCGCCCGGGCGTGGCGTGCGGCCATCCCGAGCCAGGCGTTGTGCTTGGCGCATGCATGTGCATGGATTGCGGGCCTGCCGCTGCACCAAGCGACATGGCGCCCGCCCGCTGGCTGGGCTGGCTCCTGCCAGGCGCTCCGTGGCTAAATTTCGTGTTTAGATTCTTTTCTGATATCTATTCGAGATCTGATCCTAGTCTGATAAAATTTCGAGATCTAACCCTTTTGCTATCGCCAAGGTCCATGGCGGTAGGGTTTAACAGCCTACCGCCAAGGTCCCTGGCGGTAGGGTTGCATGCCCTACCGCAAAATTCTCATAAGTGTTGAACACAGTGCGTGCTCGTGCCAACCACCAAGCACCTTGGTGGTAGGGTTGTACAGGCTACCGCCAGTGTGTTTGGCGGTAGGGATGTTTCCTACCACCAAGGTCCCTGGCGGTAGGCTGTTACACCCTACCGCCATGGACCTTGGCGGTAGCAAAAGGGTCAGATCTCGAATTTTTTTCGAACTAGGGTCAAATCTCGAATAGGTTTCAGAAAAGGGTCAAAACACGAGATTTTGCCGCGCTCCGTCTCGCGCGGATCCTTGCACGTGATCCCAAGAATTCTGATGCACAGGAGTTCCAGGTGACTCAGGATCCACCTCGTGTCCAGCGCCTATTTCGTCTCCTTCCGGTTCATGAAATATGACATTGTTTTCAACAAAATTTTGATCATTTTCTTCACCGTTTTCTGCACCATCTTCTTCTGTGTTTTCTCCATGAACCTGCACAGGTATAGACACAGTACCAGTACTAGTAGAATCATCACTTTGGTTAGTACAATTGTCGCCCCCATGATCAAAATCGCGAAGATTAAATGGAAGAAGAAGAATTTCCTTTTTAAGGAGTGCTCTGGCATTAGGATGAAGAGATGCAAAGGGAAAAATGGACTCATCGAATACGACATCACGAGATATGTAGACCCAACCAGTGGAGATATCTAGACATTTGACCCCTTTGTGAATTGGACTATATCCAAGAAAAGCACATTGCTTTGAACGAAAAGCAAGTTTGCGTGAATTGTATGGTCTAAGGTTGGGCCAGCATGCGCAACCGAATACGCGAAGTGATTTGTAATGAGGAGCAATGCCAAAAAGTCGTGTGATAGGAGTTTCAAACTTGATGACTCTGCTAGGAAGCAAGTTTATGAGGTATGTGGCAGTCAAGAATGCTTCATCCAAAAATTTTAGTGGCATGGATGCATTTGCTAGTAGGGCTAGCCCTACCTCAACAACGTGGCGATGTTTCCTTTCTGCGGAACCATTCTGTTGATGAGCATGAGGACATGAAACATGATGTGAGATACCAAGTTGCTGAAAGAAAGAATTGAGTTTCTTGTATTCATCGCCCCAGTCAGTTTGCATGGCAATGATCTTAGTGTTTAGTTTTTGTTCAACGAGATTTTGAAAATTCTTGAAAACTTGAAACACTTCAGATCGTTTTTTAAGGAGATAAATCCAGGTAAATTTACTATAATCATCGATGAAGCTTACATAATACAAATGTCTACCAACTGAAACAGGAGCTGGCCCCCAAACATCTGAGAATACAAGTTGTAAGGGTGCAGTAGAGATACTGGTAGAAATAGGATATGGTAGCTGATGACTTTCAGCTTGTTGACATGGATCACAAACTGACTCAACGCTAGACTCATGAGTATGAGGAAGCTTATTTCTACTAAGGATAAGTTTAACAATAACTGATGAGGGGTGACCTAATGTACTATGCCACTTTGAAGAAGATGCCTTGACGACGACAAAATCTTGTTTATTCAACGATGATGATGACGATATGAGTGGGTAGAGACCTCCCACGCACTTGCCCCTAAGAAGGATTCTCCTCGTGTCCAAGTCCTTAACCAAAAAGAAGTAAGGATAAAATTCAATAAGAACACGGTTATCGCGAGTAAACCTATGAACTGAGACATGATGTTTTGAAGTTTCAGGCACATGTAGAATTTGATTTAGATGCAATTTTTTCATGGGGGTTTTAACAATTGAATGACCAATATGAGTGATTTCCATACCAGAACCGCTTGCGGTGTGGATTTGATCGTGTCCATGGTACTTGTCTCTGATTGTCAACTTGTCTAGTTCATCGGTGATGTGATTTGTAGCTCCGGTGTCCGTGTACCAGTTGGTGTCGATGCCATAGCCGTTGGTGACAGCATTAGCCTCTTTTCCTTCATAGTCATCTTCCTCATAGCGATCCCAACATGCACGGGCACCTCCTGCATGGAACTTGTAACATATCTGACACTCGGGATAGTCCCGAGGGGGTTGTTGGTGCTGCTGTTGCTGTTGTGGGCGGCCTCAGTAGCCTCTGCCACCATTGTTGACAGAGGGAGAAGGGGGGCACCTTCCTCGGCCACGCCCTCTATGGCCACGCCCACGGCCTCGACTCTTGTTCTGGCCATGCCCCTATACACCATGTTTGTAGAAGAATGGAAGTTCCCATCTGTACAATCCCCGAGCATCTCCACTCGTTGATCGAAGGCAGAAATCTGGGCGAAGAGCTCATCCACGGTGATGGAAGTTTTGACAGCACCAATGGCCGCCACAACCGGATCATAATCACGGTCTAGACCTGCAAGCACATAATCCACCATCTTGGGATCACAAACCAGACGACCTGCTACTGCAAGTTCGTCCCTGAGGTTCTTCATCTTGGCGATGTAGGTGCTGCTGGACACGGCGCCCTTCTTCGTGGTGGTGATGGCGATCCGCCGGTTCGTGATTCTGGACTGGGACTGCGATGCAAAAATTGTGGTGATTGCAGTCCATAGATCGAAGGTGTTTTCCTTACCAATAACTTGAGCAAGGATCTCCTTGGAGAGTGAATTCAACAGGTAACTTAGGACCTGCTGATCCTTCGACAACCACGACGCGTACAGAGGATTTGGTACTGCAACCGTGGTCTTGTCCGACTGCTGCTGCTCCACCGTGGTTGGGGGCGCCGCGTCGGTTCCATCTAGAAGCCCTGTGACCTGCGCTCCTCGCAGGCCGGGCATCACCTGAGATTTCCACAAGAGGTAATTCCCCTTTGCCAATTTCTCGGACGGAGGAGGACCGAGGTTGAGGACGACCGTGGTCGAGGTGGAAGACATGGCGATGGAAAGAAGTTTTTTTTTCTGGAAGCTAGATTGGGAAGAGGATGGCTCTGCATACCATGTAAAGTTGGAAGCGTTCCTAATCCCAGAGGGAGCCGCGTGCTGTATATTTATCGAAGACGAGAAGCCCTCATCGTGGCGTACAAGCAAGGCCTCGATCGATTCCTGATCTGATTGGGCTAGGCAAGAGTTTGAAAGAGATACATAAGAGGGTTGAGATTACATGGAGTATTAGTAGAGTACAGAACCAATGCGTCTAACAAACCCAACCGTCAACACTAATTAATCCCACCCATAGAGGCTGACAGCCAGGCCCCACACTGGTCAAAGCTGCAGTCAACGCGGGATTAAACCCCGGTTAGGCACTTTTCTATTGACGTGTGGACCCCACACGCCAGGTTTGACCCCTCTTGACCTGCTAACGCAGTTGTGACGCAGGGGTGGCATCATATTATCTTTTTTGGTTTTTCTAAATTCTAAAATGATTTTGGAAATTCTAGAAATTAAACTGTAACTCCAATAAAACTAATTTATATATAAAAAATTATCAGGAAAATCCAAAGAATCTGTTTGTGGCATTTTCATGCATGTTTAAGCAACTTAAACCTACTGTTTAGGACAAAACATGATAATGCCATCTTAGGTTTCCGTCTTGGTGATTTATATGCATGTTTTCCACTTCAATTAAGTTGTTGGTCAATTCATTAGATCAATTCAGTACTTAACATGACATTCCACGGATATGGATGTGCATCATTGCCATGGATTGAATGTTGTTCCTCTAATTGCCGGTGTTTGTTCCCTCTCGATAGCAGACGTTCCGACGATGTGATCGATGACACCGATGAAGAGCTATATCATCTTCAGAAGTGCTAGGCAAGCAACCCCCCTTGATCACTCCAATACATTCCCACTCTCTCTCTCTCTCCTGCTCTCTTTTACTGCATTAGGACAACAGCGATTCAATTGTTACATGTTGCAGTAGTTGAACCCATTCCTCTGCATGATGTCTTTGCCACAGTAAATAGTTGAAACCCACTAGCATGAGTTGGAGTTGTTTGAGCCATAATGGGACTACTCATCCATGCTTGTTTCTCATGCATGCTATTGCTTAGAGTTGTGTCAAGTCTGATTCATCTAGGATGGATTGGAATGGTGGTAAACATGCCATGTTGCTGAGAGCTAAGTGTGTGCACACGATTTGGTAAAGATAGCGATGAGAGGCCATGTAGGAGTACATGGTGGGTTGTCTCATTGAAACCTTCCTCTTGAACTGAGTTATGTGTTTGTGATCCAAGACAGTTACTACCACACATTTGGTTTTGGTAACTCGACCGCTCTCGACTTATTAATCGCCTTGTCCTCTGTCCAGGAGTTGCAACTAGTTTCTGGTGTTTGTAGGTTGTCTTAGTAGTCTACCAAGTGGCACCCAGTATAGGTGGTCTTGGGACAGACTACGCACCGTGGCCTGGTGTACCAAGTGTCACCCGGATGGTGGACTTGGGAACCCTGCACACATCGTTTGGGGCTGTAGTAGAAACCTCAGCCGGACTTCCTTGTGGATGGAACTCAAATAGGCGATAAAGCTGGACTAGAGACTTGTGTGGTTAGTCAGGTAGTGGCTGACACCCTCGCTGAGCTTCCTCTTGAAGGTTGCCGAGTACATGTCATGTAAACGACGATAAGTGATGGGAGCGTATGTGAAGAAGTACACCCCTGCAGGGTTATGAATGATCTATTCGAATAACCGCGTCCTCGGATATGAACTACTTGTAAAGCTTATATGATTCATAGGTAACTAGAAGTAGACACGCTAAAATGCTCAAGATAAGGATCCATAGTGCTATGGATGGCCTTCTCATAGGGAGAAAAGAGCAGATCCATAGTGGTGTATTGATGTGGTGAACATGTGGAATCATGTGCGCCACCTCAAAGAAATACTGGTAGTCGTAGTACAGGATAGCCTCCGAGTCAAAGCTGGCTTGGTGAAGTTAAACTCTGCCACCCCTTTGTCGATATGCTGATGCATATGTAGCTAGTTCTGATGTAAGTCTTGTTGAGTACATTTGTACTCACATTTGCTTAATTTATGTTTTGCAGAGGAGACTTTAGTCTCACTAGTAGTTCTACGCGGGCTTCGACGATTAGCTTGGGAATCCCGGACATAGGTCTCGCTCCTATGGAGGGTCTTGTAGATAGACATGCTCCCCAGCCTTTTTTATTTTCAGTTTTCTGTACTCAGCCAGGATTAGCTTCCGCATGTGCTTGTTGCTTGTAAGGTTCATATGTTGGGTCATGAAACCCATGTTTGTAATATCATGCTATGTATGGCTTCTCGGAGCCTTTTAAATAAGTACTTTGAGTCATAGAGTTCTGTTGTGATGCCATGTTGTATTTACACATATCGAGCATATTGTGTGTATGTTATTGAAATGATTGGTATGTCTGGGATCCGACACCTATTTGTTTATTCTTGGTAGCCTTCCTTATGGGGAAATGTCTCCTAGTGCTTCCACTAAGCCTTAGTAGCTTGCTACTGCTCCGGAACACATGGGTTGACCGACATGTGTCCTTCTATGCTCCTATGGCTGTCCCTACAGGGAAATGTGACACGGTGTTTGATACGTCTCCAACATATCTATAATTTTTGACTGTTCCATGCTATTATATTATCTATTTTGGATCTTTATGGGCTTTACTAAACACTTTTATATTAATTTTAGGACTAACCTATTAACCCAGAGCCCAGTGCCAGTTCCTGTTTCCCCCTTGTTTCAGTGTTTCGAAGAAAAGGAATATCAATCGGATTCCAAACGGAATGAAACCTTCGGGAGAGTTATTTTTGGAAAGAAAGCAATCCTGGAGACTTGGAGTGCACGTCAGGGGATCAACAGGGAGGGCACGAGGTAGGGGGCACGCCCTCCACCCTCATGGGCACCTCGTGGCTCCCTTGACCGACTTCTTTCGCCTATATATATCAATATACCCTAAAACCATAGGGGAACATAATAGATCGGGAGTTCCACCGCCGCAAACCTCTGTAGCCACCAAAAACCAATCGGGACCCTGTTCTGGCACCCTACCGGAGGGGGGAACCCTCACCGGTGGCCATCTTCATCATCCCGGCGCTCTCCATGACAAGGAGGGAGTAGTTCACCCTCGGGGTTGAGGGTATGTACCAGTAGCTATGTGTTTGATCTCTCTCTCTCTCTCTCTCTCGTGTCCTTGAGGTGATACGATCTTGATGTATCGCGAGCTTTGCTATTATAGTTGGATCTTATGATGTTTCTCCCCCTCTACTCTCTTGTAATGGATTGAGTTTTCCCTTTGAAGTTATCTTATCGGATTGAGGCTTTAAGGATTTGAGAACACTTGATGTATGTCTTGCCGTGCTTATCTGTGGTGACAATGGGATATCACGTGATCCACTTGATGTATGTTTTGGTGATCAACTTGCGGGTTCTGCCCATGAACCTATGCATAGGGGTTGGCACACGTTTTCGTCTTGACTCTCCGGTAGAAACTTTGGGGCACTATTTGAAGTACTTTGTGTGATGCATATCATATAATCATGCCCATGGATACTTGTGGTGACATTGCAGTATCTAGGTGACATTAGGGTTTTGATTGATTTGTGTCTTAAGGTGTTATTCTAGTACGAACTCTATGATAGATTGAACGGAAAGAATAGCTTCATGTTATTTTACTACAGACTCTTGAATAGATAGATCAGAAAGGATAACTTTGAGGTGGTTTCGTACCCTACCATAATCTCTTTGTTTGTTCTCCGCTATATGTGGCTTTGGAGTGACTCTTTGTTGCATGTTGAGGGATAGTTATATGATCCAATTATGTTATTATTGTTGAGATAACTTGCACTAGTGAAAGTATGAACCCTAGGCCTTGTTTCCTATCATTGCAATACCGTTTACGCTCACTTTTATCATTAGTTACCTTGCCGTTTTTATATTTTCATATTACAAAAACGTATATCTACCATCCATCTTGCACTTGTATCACCATCTCTTCGCCGAACTAGTGCACCTATACAATTTACCATTGTATTGGGTGTGTTGGGGACACAAGAGACTCTTTGTTATTTGGTTGTAGGGTTGCTTGAGAGAGACGATCTTCATCCTACGCCTCCCACGAATTGATATACCTTAGGTCATCCACTTGATGGAAATTTGCTACTGTCCTACAAACCTCTGCACTTGGAGGCCCAACAACTTCTACAATAAGAAGTTTGTGTAGTAGACATGAAGCTCTTTTCTGGCGCCGTTGCCGGGGAGGCTAGGTAAGCGGCACTCACATCCCGTCAACGAAGCTCTTTTCTGGCGCTGTTGTCGGGGAGGTGAGTGCTTGAAGGTATATCTTTAGATCTTGCAATAGAATCTTTTAGTTTCTTATTTTATCACTAGTTTAGTCTATAAAAGAAAACTACAAAAAAATGGAATTGAGTTTGCCTCATATGCTTCATCTTTTTAATATCTTTCATGAGTATGATGGGAAGGAAAATTGTGCCAAAGTGTTAGAAGAAGAATGCATTAAAATGTTTGGCACTAAATATTTGAATGGTGAGCATGATTGCAATGTTGTTAGTATGAATTCCTTGAATATCCACTAGATCGGCAACGCGCCTTGGCGCGAGGGTGCCGGTCCAACTAATATGGCCAAGCAGTGGAGATTAAACCGCATGATGCATTAGTAGGAAAGCAAGTTTAGCACATGTAACAGGACAACTTAGTCAAAGAGGTGCTACTTCCCGTGTGTGTCTATTAAGGATGGAAATGCGGAGACTATATCATAATAAAAGTATATCAAGGAATTAATCAAAAAAGCTCAATGATCAAACCTGTGATATGGCTCTTTTGAGCAACGAAATCCAAAACAATATAGTAGTGCAATGTTCGATGCTAAAAGTAATTCATCAGATATTTGACCTCATGAATTGCTCAAAACAATAAATAAGAAGTGCAGCTTGCCGCACCCCCACCAGGTGCATCCATACCCAACCCGCTAAGAAAGCAAAATACAACATAGCATGATACCTATGAGGTGCCAGAAGAATATTTAGATAGCTATGATGGCTGTAAATTCTGATCGCCCGCTGACCAAAGGGTTATAACTTAGAAGCATTTCATGTCAAATATGTAGCAACATCATGCAATAATCCAGGTTATGTAGACACAAAGTATAGATACTTGATGTATTACAGGAAATGCGGCATGATAGAATAGCATTAGGAGTACATAGGATTCATAATAATTAGACCAGGTCATTTGTGCATGTAGAGGAAGCATTGAGTAGTGCATCATGGGAGATAATAACATGAAAACATCGAACCAAACCGTTCATATAGAAGACCAGCGACAGTAACATAAGCTACCATGATCATCCTGGCATTGCATACATAAGTTTGCATCCATCCCCTTCATCTTCTAGACAAACAGGGTACAGGCAGTAGAACAACAAAAGTCTGTCGTAGATACCAACGTAAGTATTGTGTTTCCTTGGACAACATAACAACATCAGCCGACCAGAAGTGCCAAATAAAGAAATAAATGTATGCCAACCAACATGACATAACATAATCGGAGCCAGAAGAGAAACATGACACTGTTGTAGACCATCCAACCAAAGATACGCCTCCATAGCCAAAGATCACTCCTATGCGCATCGATATTGGCCAGGGGCAGGGCCATCACCACACAGCGCTGCAAACCTGAAGATCATGGACAAACAAATATGAATCAGGAACAAAGCATCTCGATCAGATGCAAATTAAAAGACCCTTATATCCATCTAAATCAGTTTTTAGATGACAAACAATAAACTGTGGCAATAAAAAATAGTAGTCAACAACCATAGGCCAGGAAATAACACCAGTCATTCCTTGATCTTACCATGGAAGCATCATATATCATCAATCTATATTATAAGAACTATGTATAAGAATGAGAACTGGAGTTATACCCTTTGGAAGTAGTGAAGCAGGGAGGCTGACATGGAGGCCGACTGGCCGAGGAAGCCATAGAGGCAGTTATAGATGACGACGTGTATGTCGGTCATCCACTCAACCTCCGTCTCCACCAACACCTCTTGCAATGACTCTTTCCTCATCCATGCACACAATCGAATCCATGGGGGAGAGAAGACCGAGGTGAGATGCGATCAGGACCATCCTAAAGAAAATGGAGGTTGGAGGGTTTGATATCTCGGAGGCCAAATGTGCCTCAATGGCAGCTCCACCCCCATCAGCATGGTCACGAAAACACAGATAATTGCCCGCACATCTTATTGCCACCTTTATTGTGCTCCATACCTAGGTGAAGTTCCTGATAATTGTTTTCCAGAAACCAACTTATTATATTGGGAAAGTATAAGCAGAACACAAGAACAGGAATAAAGTTGAAAACTTTAAATACATATATGACATTTAATTAAGCAAAATATTATTAGTCATAACAGAAGGAGATAAAGAAAGTCCAAAGCCTGTTATTTAAACTAAATATGTTTAAAGTCCCCATCTGATTTAGACTAAGCAGGAGAACATCTGATACAACTAACAAACCAAACCTCCATAAAGATTTTTAAATTGCCAAACTTTATAGAAAGAAGAACCAGACGTGGAGCAACTGAGCATGTCAACCAGAATTAAACCAACTGTCAGGGTGAACAACCACCATCTCGCTGAGATTTTAAATTGGGTTAATCTGTTAAGCCATCTTTTAAATTGAATGATAGTATGATGCCAAATAGAACATGTTTTTTTAGAATGCATATCGAATAATATAAACTGAATTTCAACTTGGATCATCCGATATTAACACATACAGTATTTTTCGACTTGCAATATAACTGTACCAAACCACAAGTATTCTTCGATTTGGATATACAGGGGACCAAAAAACGTAACTAAAACTGCACCAAAGATATGACAAATACAACAACAAAAAAGATTCCATAGACATAGCAATTTGTACAGGAGAGGAAATTCATGCACACTACAAAGAAAATTCCTTGAGACTTGATTGAATAATCTAAACTGAATTTCAACCTGAACAACGCTTCCATATCATTCATTGAGACTTGATTTAATATTAGAAAAGGAAACCTGAATCAAACAACCCAAACAGTGGTAAGAATAAATTGGGAGGAGGAGCTCACATGAAGGTGCAGGCCTTCGGTGACCTTCACAGGAGCAGGGTAGCAGACTTGTGTCATCGGTGGTGGATCTCTACCTGGACAAATTATCAAGCATCCACAAATTATCAAGCAATCCCAGGGACCAACCCACGCCTAGGAGCAGCGGTGTACCCAAGACCAACTGCACGACCAGGGACAGACACATGTACAGCAGCGGCTGCATGCCTAGAATCAGCACCACGACCAGGGACACGGCCATGAACACCCCTACCACTTGACCAAGGTATGGCGCCACGCCCAGCAGCAGGCACCTGCCGAGTGCCACGCCCACACCTGGCGCTAGGCCCAGCTCTAGTAGCAGGCACCCGCCGACTCACACCCCTACGCCTGTCAAGAGGCTCATCTCCAGATAGGAATCGCGCCTTGGCGTGAGGTGCCTAGCTCAACGGATTGTTCAAACGTTTAAACAAAGCACTTAGTGTTGCCAAACAGGAACTAGAAAGATTGCTGGCAATGGAGTAACACAGTACAATTGCCAAATGAGAATAATAATAATTGCTCAAGATATATCAACCTAATAAGTCAGAATTCCTTGCCCTTCACTGATTGGGAAGTCAATAAAAAAGGCCGTAAAATCAGATATACCAAAAGCAAGGAAAGCAAGATATTCAATAGAACAGTTAATCTGGAAATCCATGACAAAGTAGGAATATATATTTGGTTCCAAAAGTAAGCCAAGACAATGTTTCCACATAAAATAGATACTACTATAGTTGGGTTATTAGATGGCAAAAGCAAAAGTCATTTCAAGATAAGAATTCTATATAGTTCTGCTAAAGCTTCAGCAGTGCATCAGTGCAACTAATATGTAGTCAACATAAAGAATGTCATACTGCTGGATTAGGCAAAGCGAGAAGCATCGAATGCTTGCTTATGGTCTTCTGGTCCGTGACTTGTACCGCAGCCTGTAGAAAGAGGAGGCAGAGGCAACAACAGAGCATATGCACGAAAAGAGTAACATGCTAACTATCTACATTGGAAAAGCAATGAAAAGAGTAGGCTAAAAACATCTAGAAATTCAATGTACTCGTAAGTTTGCCCATTCGTAAGAATCAAGGACCAACTTATTCTTAACCAGATTAGATTAAGGACCAACAACAAACAATAAAAGATCAAGAATAACTTATATGCAATAAAGATATAACAGAGAAGAGATCTATACATAAGACGACTATAAACACCGAAGCATAAATAAGCAACACCTTTAAATCATATAAAAAGGGTTCATGGTCCATTGCATAGTGGGCTCAGATTCGCCTTTCCTCAATCATATTACCTACCCCGTCATCTCTTATCACCAGATCAATCTGTTTATATAGTTGAGCTGTCCTGGTTATCACTCAACAAGAATGACCATCCAAGGACAGAACAACAGGTATCACAAGATCAAAAAGGATCCTAGAGACACGAGGGAGGATCCAACTTGATACTCACAGGTGCCTCGATTGCTCACAGGCACACTTATTTCAGCCACGGTTAATCATCATCGCCCTAAAAAGAATGGCTTCCGACCGGCTGGCTACAGCCCCTCGGCGGGGCACTGGAATTACACGCGATGGCACGAACAAGAGATTGCCGGCACACCAGCTCGAAGGACAATATCCGGCATCCCAGCGGTCTGATATCTCAACGCAAATGCACTATGTTCAGGAAAGAACCCTATCTGTGCACTAAACAATATATCGTTAAAAATGCACACAACCCAGAAATGTAAAAAACATAATGACCAAGAATTTTATGCCTACTCATGATCTCAACAAACATGACTTTGGTACGTGTATTTCTTTGATCCTTTTTCATTTGAATAACCACAATATTAAAATTATGATGGTGCAGTTTGATTATAATCAAATCAATCAAACAGCTATGCAAGTATGATTTCTATCAACAAAGAGCAACATCACGCCAGTCCTAAATTGCAGGATAGGTGCTTACCATATTTTTAATGATTCGCATGCATCTATTAGAATATATATGATGCATTTACTTTGTTTTTTCAGCCGTCGCGGTCGAAAGCTTTAAACTTGACTTGTATTCTACAAAGTCACCGCAAGAGGCAGAGGCGCTAGCAATGCCATGGCCACCACCAGTTTTACCAGCAGCATTGCGGGAGCGCCCATGAGTAGCTGCGGATGAGGGGCGACCAACACATAGCCAAAAGGAAAAATGGCAGTCAAGTATAAATAAAGAATTTTTTTATTTTTATAGAAATGACGGCGGGGTAGACCTTAAAGCAAGTGACCAAACTTCAACTTGAAGCAACAACACACATAAGTAATTTTCGCCGATTTGTTATAAAACTAACATGCATATGGGACTGATCCAAAGATCCCCTTCCTTCGAACCTAGCTGGACCATATAACATATCAAACTAACTATATAACGTTGCCCATGATCACCGGCCAACACAAAGGTCTCATCAGCGACACCTCACGTCCTTCACATATTTATCAAGACACATATATGAAGTAAAGTAGTAGTAATGTATAAGAGTGTGGATCTTTCATACCCTCGTGTATAATTAGAAGAACATGAACTGGAGTTATATATTGATAGTTACCATGGATGGAGAACTGAAAATTTCTAACACTGCAAATATAAAATTGTCAAGAATGATAATAAGCATGGAGAACTAAAATGTACTATCACTTCCATGTAGCGGAGAACCTAATATTGACAGAATCCACACCATGTCTCAGGGTACAAGGTAAAAGCTTTTCGTGCTTACTGAGAGGGAGGCATAATGGCTCTTCTGTAAAGGCACCAACACAGGTACACATCACATAGGCTCCTGAAAAAAAAAGAAATCATGCTTAACAATAACACAAGTGGGAATCAAGCAAATTGCAATATTCATGGCTTCTTTTGGGGAAAAATCAGTACATCTTCAGCCGAAGCAAAGAAAACACACACATATATGCATACAGATGTATCTTAGCTAGCACCTCTATGCATACACAAACATAGAGCAGAATACGGCCAACAAGCCAAGCAAGGCAACAAACATGTACTCTATAAATAATTAGCTAGATCCAAGGCCTTCCTTGGCAGCAAGGTACAAACAAATCAAGAAAGACAAAGTTCAATGTGAAACTATGTTAAAAAAAACTGCAGCCAATGAACAGATTGTCCATCATTTTCTTCCCCTTAATGTTTTTCTCTTGTCAAACATGTGTTATTCAATCGTTCCTTTGGTGCTTTCATCAACTTCCATCATCATTGATAAAACAAATTTGTCACAATACCTATTACAAGCTTGCACCATTAACAAATATCTGCTGTTTTAAACAAAGTGATTCATCATACTTAAGGGAGAAATCATAGTAATACTTAACTTATATTATAGATTCCGTGTGAAATTAATTGGCTGAAAATCAAATCAACAACTCTATCTTTGTGATGCCCTATGATGTCACCACCAAAGTAGATCTAAGTACACCCATATAACTGTTACACCTATATTTTCTGTGATTATTTGTAGTCTCAAGTTCAAACTATTCTTCTTAAATCACTACCCTCTCAAAAGAAAACCAGGAGTAATAAACCACCTATGATGACATTGTACGGATATCTGCTCCACCTATGTTGGCCTGCTGCTGCTGCTGCTCCACCCCCTCTTCCCTGGCCGCTGCACCATCTACACCCGCAGCTTCTCCATGGATGGGACCCCTTCCTTCCTTGACATAAGCAGGGTAGAAGCTTCCTCCCTGCACATTGCACACACGCATCAGAGAAAGAAGAAAGAAAAACAGAGGAGGAAGAAGAAGAGAAACGAGGGGAGGAGGGATCTGACCTAGGGCGCAAGACCGATGGCACGAGGGCGAGCAGAGGCTACGGGTCGAGCACTCTGCGGGGTCGGAGCAGGACGGCTCGGGAGCCGCCGCCGTGCCCGGGGACGAGCTCGCGGACGGGGAGCGCGGGCGCCCACTCGCCGTTGCGCAGTACGGCGGCGTGGTCGGAGGAGAGGAGTCGCGGGATGGTGCAGCACGCCGCCTTGCGCTGCTGCTGCTCCTCCCTGCTGCCGCCGCCGTTGTGCTCACTCTGTGGGGTCGGAGCAGGAGGGCTCGGGAGCCGCCGCCGTGCCCGGGGATGAGCTCGCAGACGGGGAGGGAGGGCGCCCACTCGCCGTCGTGCAGCACGGCAGCGTGGTCGGAGAAGAGGAGACGCGGGCTGGTGCAGCATGCCGCCTTGCCCTGCTGTTGCTCCTCCCCGCTGCCGCCGCCGTCGTGCTCCTCGTCCTCCCTCCGCTGCTGCTCATTGTTGTTGGGGAGGGAGGAGGGAGGCAGGTGGCGGCGGCGGCGATGTGGCTGCGGGAGGCGGGGGGAGGAGAGGAGGCGCGTGGGAAGGAGGGAGGGAGGCGGCTGCGGGAGGAAGGGGGAGAGGAGGAGGCGGCTAGGTCTCCGCCAGAGCGCCCCCCTTTTATACCCCCACTACGCGAAATGACCGAAATACCCTGGTGGGGGCACGGTATTTACATTTTGCTGCCATTACTATTCATTCCAGCAGTGTTTACCTCAGATCCGATGGCCCGCGTTGATCCAGATGTTGATCCGACGGCCAAAAACGCATCAAGGGAAATGATCCGACGGCCGAGAATCACTGAGCTCTGAGGAGGCTTGGTGGAACACTCTTCTCTTATCTCTTGATGATGCTAATGATATGCAAAGCCACAAGCTTGTGGAAGCTATGTTTGATGAAGATGATATTTTTTGTCCCCCAAGTTTTGATGAGCAAATTTACTATGAGGAAAGCATGCCTCCTATCTATGATGATTATTGTGATGAAACGTATGCTTTAAACAATAGTGATAACAATGAAACTTGTCATCTTGATCTTAATTTTCAATCACATGATAGTTGTTTTGTTGAGCTTTCTCCCACTATTCCGAATCAGAAAAATGTTGCTTATGTGGAGAGTAGTAAATTTTCTATGCTTGTAGATCATGAAAAGAATGCTTTAGGTGCTGGTTATATTGTTGAATTCATTCATGATGCTACTGGAAATTATTATGAGGGAGGAATATATGCTTGTAGGAATTGCAATAATACCAACTTTCCTCTCTATGTGCTTAAAGTTTTGTAGTTATGCTTGTTTTGCCTTCCCATGCTAGTTGATTATTGTTCACATAAGTTGTTTGCTCACAAAATCCCTATGCATAGGACGTGGGTTAGACTTAAATGTGCTAGTCATATTCTTCATGATGCTCTCATTATGTTTCAATTCCTATCTTTTATGTGAGCATCATTGAAATCATCATGCCTAGCTAGGGGCGTTAAACGTTAGCGCTTGTTGGGAGGCAACCCAATTTATTTTTATTTTTTTGCTTTTTGGTTCTGTTTAGTAATAAAAAATCCATCTAGCTTCTGTTTATATGTGGTTTTATGTTTTAATTAGTGTTTTTGCCAAGTAGAACCTTTGGGAAGACTTGGGTGAAGTCTTTATGATCTTGCTGTAAAAAACAGAAACTTTAGCGCTCGCGAGATTAGCTTCAACTTTTTACTGGAGAGCTCTATTTAGTTGATTATTTTTGAAGATGATTACTAGAAAAATTCCTCAGGTCCACCAATTTATTTTAGAATTTTTGGAGTTCCAGAAGTATACGTTTGATACAGATTACTATGGACTGTTCTGTTTTTGACAGATTCTGTTTTCTATGTGTTGTTTGCTTATTTTGATGAATATATGAGTAGTATCGAAGGGTATGTACCATAGAGAAGTTGGAATACAGTAGATATTACACCAATATGAATTTATAATGAGTTCGCAACAATACCTAAGTGGTGGTTTTATTTTCTTATACTAACGGAGCTTCCGAGTTTTCTGTTAAGTTTTGTGTTGTGAAGTTTTCAAGTTTTGGGTGAAGATTCGATGGACTATGGAATAACGAGTGGCAAGAGCCTAAGCTTTGGGATGCCTAAGGAACCCCAAGGTAATATTCAAGAAAAACCAAGATCCTAAGCCTGGATGCCCCAGATGGCATCCCCTCTTTCATCTTCGTTCATCGGTAACTTTACTTGGAGCTATATTTTTATTCACCACATGATATGTGTTTTGCTTGGAGCATCATGTCATTTTATTTTGTTTTGCTTGTTGTTAGAATAAAGTACGAAGAGACACCTAATCCTAATCTTGATCTATGCCAACTCAACAAGTACCATCGGAGACACCTGTAGAGCACCTTTATAATCACCCAGTTACGTTGTGACGTTTGGTAGCACACAAAGTGTTCCTCCGGTATTCGGGAGTTGCATAATCTCATAGTCATAGGAACATGTATAAGTCATCAAGAAAGCAATAGCAATATACTAAACGATCAAGTGCTAAGCTGATGGAATGGGTCAAGTCAATCACATAGTTCACTAATGATGTGATCCCGTTAATCAAATGACAACTCATGTCTACGGCTAGGAAACTTAACCATCTTTGATTCAACGAGCTAGTCAAGTAGAGGCATACCAGTGACACTCTGTTTTTCTATGTATTCACACATGTACTAAGTTTCCGGTTAATACAATTCTAGCATGAATAATAAATATTTAGCATGATGTAAGGAAATATGAATAACAACTTTATTATTGCCTCTAGGGCATATTTCCTACATTCTCCCACTTGCACTAGAGTCAATAATCTAGATTACACATTAATGATTCTAACACCCATGGAGTCTTGGTGCTGATCATGTTTTGCTCGTGAGAGAGGCTTAGTCAACGGGTCTGCAAAATTCAGATCCGTATGTATCTTGCAAATCTCTATGTCTCCCTCCTTGACTTGATTGCGGATGGAATTGAAGCGTCTTTTGATGTGCTTGGTTCTCTTGTGTAATCTGGATTATTTTGCCAAGGCAATTGCACCAGTATTGTCACAAAAGACTTTCATTGGACCCGATGCACTAGTTATGACACCTAGATCGGATATGAACTCCTTCATCCAGACTCCTTCATTTGCTGCTTCCGAAGCAGCTATGTACTCCGCTTCACACGTAGATCCCGCCACGACGCTTTGCTTAGAACTGCACCAACTGACAGCTCCACTGTTCAATATAAACACATATCCGGTTTGTGACTTAGAGTCATCCAGATCAGTGTCAAAGCTTGCATCAATGTAACCATTTATGACGAGCTCTTTGTCACCACGATAAACGAGAAACATATTCTTAGTCCTTTTCAGGTATTTCAGGATGTTCTTGACCGCTGTCCAGTGATCCACTCTTGGATTACTTTGGTACCTCCCTGCTAAACTAATAGCAAGGCACACATCAGGTCTGGTACGCAGCATTGCATACATGATAGAGCCTATGGCTGAATCATAGATAACACCTTTCATTTTCTCTCTATCTTCTGCAGCGGTCGGGCATTGAGTCTGACTCAACTTCACACCTTGTAACACAAGCAAGAACCCTTTCTTCGCTTGATCCATTTTGAACTTCTTCAAAACTTTATCAAGGCATGTGCTTTGTGAAAGTCCAATTAAGCGTCTTGATCTATCTCTATAGATCTTGATGCCCAATATATAAGCAGCTTCACCGAGGTCTTTCATTGAAAAACTCTTATTCAAGTATCCTTTTATGCTATCCAGAAATTCTATATCATTTTCCAATCAATAATATGTCATCCACATATAATATTAGAAATGCTACAGAGCTCCCACTCACTTTCTTGTAAATACAAGCTTCTCCAAAAGTCTTATAAACCCATATGCTTTGATCACACTATCAAAACGTTTATTCCAACTCCGATATGCTTGCACCAGTCCATAAATGGATCGCTAGAGCTTGCACACTTTGTTAGCATCTTTTGGATCGATAAAACCTTCAGGTTGCATCATATACAACTCTTCTTCCAGAAATCCATTCAGGAATGCAGTTTTCACATCCATTTGCCAAATTTCATAATCATAAAATGCGACAATTGCTAACATGATTCGGACGGACATAAGCATCGCTATTGGTGAGAAGGTCTCATCATCGTCAACTCCTTGAACTTGTCAAAAAACTTTCATAACAAGTCTAGCTTTGTAGACAGTAACATTACCGTTAGCGTCAGTCTTCTTCTTGAAGATCCATTTATTCTTGATGGCTTGCCGATCATCGCGAAAGTCAACCAAAGTCTACACTTTGTTCTCATACATGGATCCCATCTCAGATTTCATGGCCTTAAGCCATTTCGCGGAATCTGGGCTCATCATCGCTTCCTCATAGTTCGTAGGTTCGTCATGATCAAGTAACATGACCTCCAGAACAGGATTACCGTACCACTCTGGTGTGGATCTTACTCTAGTTGACCTACGAGGTTTGGTAGTAACTTGATCTAAAGTTACATGATCATCATCATTAGCTTCCACACTAATTGGTGTAGGAGTCAAAGGAACAGATTTCTATGATGAACTACTTTCCAATAAGGGTGTAGGTACACTTACCTCATCAAGTTGTACTTTCCTCCCACTCACTTCTTTCGAGAGAAAATCCTTCTCTAGAAAGGATCCATTCTTTGCAACGAATGTCTTGCCTTCGGATCTGTGATAGAAGGTGTACCCAACAGTCTCCTTTGGGTATCCTATGAAGACACATTTCTCCAATTTGGGTTCGAGCTTATCAGGTTGAAGCTTTTCCACATAAGCATCTCAGCCCCAAACTTTAAGAAATGACAACTTTGGTTTCTTGCCAAACCATAGTTCATAAGGTGTTGTCTCAACGGATTTAGATGGTGCCCTATTTAATGTGAATGCAGCCGTCTCTAAAGCATAACCCCAAAACGATAGCGGTAAATCAGTAAGAGACATCATAGATCGCACCATATCTAGTAAAGTACGATTCCGACGTTCGGACACACCATTTTGCTGTGGTGTTCCAGGTGGTGTGAGTTGCGAAACTATTGCGCATTGTTTCAAATGAAGACCAAACTCGTAACTCAAATATTCTCCTCCACGATCAGATCGTAGAAACTTTATTTTCTTGTTACGATGATTTTCCACTTCACTCTGAAATTCTTTGAACTTTTCAAATGTTTCAGACTTATGCTTCATCAAGTAGATATACCCATATCTGCTCAAATCATCTGTGAAGGTGATAAAATAACAATACCCGCCATGAGCCTCAACATTCATTGGACCACATACATCAGTATGTATGATTTCCAACAAATCTATTGCTCGCTCCATTGTTCCGGAGAACGGAGTTTTAGTCATCTTGCCCATGAGGCATGGTTCGCAATTACCAAGTGATTCATAATCAAGTGATTCCAAAAGTCCATCGGAATGGAGTTTCTTCATGCGCTTTACACCAATATGACCGAAACGACAGTGCCACAAATAAGTTGCACTATCATTATCAACTCTGCATCTTTTGGCTTCAATATTATGAATATGTGTATCACTAATATCGAGATTCAGTAAAACAAGACCACTCTTCAAGGGTGCAAGACCATAAAAGATATTACTCATATAAATAGAACAACCATTATTCTCAGATTTAAATGAATAACCGTATCGCATCAAACAAGATCCAGATATGATGTTCATGCTCAACGCTGGCACCAAATAACAATTATTCAGGTCTAAAACTAATCCCGAAGGTAGATGTAGAGGTAGCGTGCCGACCGCGATCACATCGACTTTGTAACCATTTCCCACGCGCATCTAATAACCCACAAGTATAGGGGATCAATTGTAGCCTCTTTCGATAAGTAAGAGTGTCGAACCCAACGAGGAGCTAAAGGTAGAACAAATATTCCCTCAAGTTCTATTGACCACCGATACAACTCTACGCACGCTTGACGTTCGCTTTACTGGAAACAAGTATGAAACTAGAAGTACTTTGTAGGTGTTTTTGGATAGGCTTGCAAGAAAGTAAAGAACGCGGAAATAAAAGGTAGGGTCTGTTTAGATGAAGACACAACTAAATTAGTTTTAGTAGAGAGCTTTTTGTTACGAGAAAGTTATTTGTCCCTAGGCAATCGATAACTAGGCCGTTAATCATTATTGCAATTTTATTTGAGGGAGAGGCATAAGCTAACATACTTTCTTTACTTGGATCATATGCACTTATGATTGGAACTCTAGCAAGCATCCGCAACTACTAAAGATCATTAAGGTAAAACCGAACCATAGCATTAAAGTATCAAGTCCCCTTTATCCCATACGCAAACAACCTACTTACTCGGGTCTGTGCTTCTATCACTCACGCCACCCACCATAAGCAAATCATGAACATATTGCAAACCCTATAGCGGGGATCCCTCACGCTTGCACGACACGGAGAGCACCATAGGACATCACCAATAATAAAACATGCAACTCAAACCAATCACGATCATAAATTAACCCATAGGACAAAACAAATCTACTCAAACATCATAGGATAGCCATACATCATTGGGAAATAATATATAGCGTTGAGCACCATGTTTAAGTAGAGATTACAACGGGTAAGAGAGAGGTTACACCGCTGCATAGAGGGGGGAAGAGTTGGTGATGATGGCGGTGAACTTGTTGATGAAGATGACGGTGATGATGATGGCCCCCGGTGGCACTCCGGCGCCACCGGAAGCGAGGGGGAGAGAGCCCCCTCCTTCTTCTTCTTCCTTGACCTTCTCCCTAGATGGGAGAAGGGTTTCCCCTCTGGTCCATGGTCTCCATGGCATGGGAGGGGCGAGAGCCCCTCCGAGATTGGATCTGTCTCTCTGTCTCTCTCTGTTTCCGCGTTCTGTTCTGCTGCCCTTTCACCGTTTCTTTTATATCCGGAGATCCGTAACTCCGATTGGATCGAAACCTTTGCCGTGTTTTTTTCTTCCAAAAATTAGCTTTCTTGCGGCCGAAGAAGGGCGTCAACTGCCTTACAGGTGGGTCATGAGGGTCAGGGGTGCACCCTGGGGGGGGGGGGGGTAGGGCGCGCCCCCTACCTCGTGCCCACCTTGGACTCCGTTTCGCGATGATCTTTCTTCCAGACTTTCCAAATTTCGAAAAAAAATCTCTTTCCATTTTTATCCCGTTTTGACTCCGTTTGATATGGATATTCTGCGAAACCAAAAACATGCAACACACAGGAACTGGCACTAGGCACTAGATCAATATGTTAGTCCCAAAAATAGTATAAAAAGTTGCCAAAAAGTATATGAAAGTTGTAGAATATTGGCATGGAACAATCAAAAATTATAGATACGACGGAGACGTATCAGCATCCCCAAGCTTAATTCCTGCTCGTCCTCGAGTAGGTAAATGAAAAAAAAAGATAATTTTTGATGTGGAATGCTACCTAGCATAATCTTGATCATGTATCTAATCATGGCATGAATATTAAGACACGAGTGATTCAAAGAAATATTCTATCCTTTGACATAAAAATCAATAATAATTCAAGCATACCAACCAAGAAATTATGTCTTATTGAAATAACATAGCCAAAGAAAGCTCATACCTACAAAATCATATAGTATGGCTATGCTCCATCTTCACCACACAAAATATTCACATCATGCACAACCCCGATGAGAAGCCAAGCAATTATTTCATACTTTTGACGTTCTCAAACCTTTTCAACTTTCACACAATACATGAGCGTGAGCCATGGACATAGCACTATAGGTGGAATAGAATATGATGATGGGGGTTATGTGGAGAAGACAAAAAAGGAGAAAGTCTCACATCAACTAGGCGTATCAACGGGCTATGGAGATGCCCATCAATAGATATCAATATGAGGAGTAGGGATTGCCATGCAACGGATGCACTAGAGCTATAAGTATATGAAAGCTCAAACTGAAACTAAGTGGGTGTGCATCCAACATGCTTGCTCATGAAGACCCAGGGCATTTGAGGAAGCCCATCATTGGAATATACAAGCCAAGTTCTATAATGAAAATTCCCACTAGTATATGAAAGTGATAACTCAAGAGACTCTCTATATGAAGAACATGGTGCTACTTTGAAGCACAAGTGTGGTATAAGGATAGTAGCATTGCCCCTTCTCTCTTTTTCTCTCATTTTTTGGGCCTTCTCTTTTATTTATTTATTTATTTTTTTCGTCTGGAGTCTCATACCGACTTGTGGGGGAATCATAGTCTCCATCATCCTTTCCTTACTTGGGCAATGCTCTAATAATGATGATCATCACACTTTTATTTACTTACAACTCAATATTACAACTTGATAGAACAAAGATATGACTCTATATGAATGCCTCCGGCGGTGTACCGGCATGTGCAATGATCTAGTGTCAGGGATTCTGACTCCGCGATCACCTATGGGGACAGAGCCTCTTTCGGTTCGGCGGGGGGCGGAGGCCGCGCAAAGAGCGGATCGAGGCGAGGCACACGAGGGGTTTTACCCAGCTTCGGAGCTCTCCGAAGAGATAATACTCCTACTGCTGCTTTGTCGATTGTATTGAGTTCTTGCTCGGGAGCGCTGAGTGCTACAGTACACCCCAGCAGCTAACGAGACCGACCGCGAGTGTTCTACTGTTCGTCCTCCTCCTTTCTACGTTGCGCATGGGCCTCCTTTTATATGCTCAAGGGGTCACCGACAGGTGGCAACGTAGGCAAGGGTAAAAATGGAAAAGGTGCTGTGGTTGGTACAGCTACCTGCACAGTGTATCATACCTAACCCTGACGGCAGGGGACAAAGGCATTAAATGCCTATCTACGTCGCCCAGACGGTGCAGAAAAGGGACCGTCAGGGGCGCCACCGCTCGCCACGATGGCGATCTTGTCAGCGCCGCATGCCACAGTGTACCCCTGGCTGCACAGCCTCCCGCCACGTACGCCTGGAAGGGTCCCAGAGCGACACGTAGGTGGGTGTGCTGGAGCGCAGGTACAGAGTGGTGGCTTGCCACGGCAAACGCCTTGCCGCGGCCTTTGTCTTGTCGCGTCCGGGAGCTTGTCGCTCGCCGGGTCCCGCCGGGATGCGTGGCGCGTCGCGGCAAGTTCCTTGAGATGCCTTGGTTGGCCTTCCCGGCAAGCTCCTCTTGCCGGGGTCTTGTGCCTTGAGTGGCCTTCCCGGCAAGCTCCTCTTGCTGGGGACTTGTCTCCTTGGTTTAAATACTTTGTTCTTGAATGGCTCCAAAGGAACCATGGAGGACCTTGGCGGTCACCTAGCAAGCCTTGCCGTGGGACGCTGCGACTGCCCGTGCACAAGTTCGGGATACTAGGGTACCCCTACTCTAGTACACCGACAGGAGCCCCCGGGCCTGGGCCATACACGGTGCCGAGCGCTGTTGGGCCAGGCCCAAAACAGGGCACGGGCACGCGCGGCCCGGATCACGTCGTATCTTGCTTCGCACCCACCGCGCCCTCCCCGAACGGCACGCGTCGATTGCGGTGTCGTGGGAGAGATCGTGGGTGGTTCTTTATTCGGAAAGGCGGACCGTCCGCCCCCTCCCTCCTTATAAGCAGGGGAAACAGGGGCAGTTCGCCCATCTGCCCGTTGCTATTCCTTCCTCGAGAACCTCCGCCACTCCCCTTCTTCCCAAAGCCGAGGAAGAGCAGCGCCCCGCCTCCATCGCCACCAGCACCACCAACGCCGTCGTCCTCCCTCACCATTCCCGCCATGGCTCCGAAAGCCGAGAAGGCGAAGTCGGCCGAGGCGCAGCGGCTCGCGGCGCTGCGAAAGGAGCGGGCAATCTTCCCTCCGAGGCTGGAGGCGGAAGAGCTGAAGGAGGACTTCTACCTCTTCTGGTCGACGGGGACGCAAGCGCATCCGCGCACGAAGGTACTCCCAGCCGCTGCTTGGGATAAGGAGCCCACTGGGTACCCTTTCTTTGCCTTGTTCTTCTATTGCGGGCTCTGCCCGCCCTTTTCTGAATTCTTTTGTGACGTCATGAACACCTACGGGCTCCACCTTCTTGACTTCACCCCCAATGCTGTCCTGACCATGGCAGTTTTCGCACATCTCTGTGAAAACTTTGTCGGAATCCATCCAAACGTAGCCCTTTTCCGCCATTTCTTTTCGCCTCGGGTTGAGAAAGGAGAGCCTTTATCCGGCGGAATCGCCTGGATCTCGAAAGCCGGCAAGAAGGATGCTTATCTGGATGGAGAGTTACGCAACAAGTGGGAGGAGTGGAGGGCGGACTGGTGCCTGATTGTCGAGGAGAACCCGCAGCCGTTTACTGCTCTGCGCGAAACTCCAGTAGTGCGCGACAGTGATTGGAGTAGCCTGGCCCCGGAAGACGACAGACTGAAGATTGCCGTCGCCCGGATCTTACGCCTCAGGCTTGCCGGGCTTACTGTAGGAGCGGTTGGCGCAGATTTCCTCCGCCGCTGCATCGCCCCCCTGCAGGAGAGGAGGAGACCCGCCTGGGAGTTCCAGAATGCGGCGGATATCATGAGGTTGCGGCCGGGCCTGAACTTCAACTTCACTGTCCTGGAGCTCAACGCGATGCTCCAGGAGCTGTTCAAGCACGACCCACAGCATCCCGAAGTGTTCAGGTTGCCGAGGGGCGTCGTTCCGCTGTGCAACAACTCCGTGCTCGACCGCATCCGTGCAATGATGCCGTTGTGCGACTCGCATGGAATTGATCCAGCCTGGATAGAGCCTGCAGATGATGTCGTGCGGGCGTTCTTCGACAAATTGATAGAAGTGCCGATCGACGCCGATGAGAAGAGGGGCCTCACCCGGGACACCACCGACGATGAGCTCAAGCGCATCGCCACCAGGCTGGAAGAGGCGGCGCAGCCGCAGCTGCGGGCGAGTTTGGGTTCACCGTGGAGGAGGCAGAGGCAGCAGAGGCGGCAAGCCTTGCCGAGCGAGAGGATTTCGCCGGCGAGGGAGAGCCTGCCGGGCACGACGCCGAGCCGAGCGGGCCCGCCGAGGATACGAGCGGCTCATTGGAGATCGGCTCCTCTTCCTCTTCGTCTTCGGGCAGCTTGCCGCAAGCCGAGCCCCCGGCTCCACAAGCAGAGCCCCCGGCTCCACAAGCAGAGCCCCCGGCTCCACCAAGGAGGCGTCTTCGCAAGGCCGGGGACGTAGCGGAGCGGCGGACGAGTCAACCCCCGCCGCGCCGCGCGACACGCTCCACCGCGGCAAGTTCTGTTGCCGCGGAAGCACCTCACGCTGCAGCGGCAACTGGAGCGGGGTCCTCCCGGTCCGCCGCTCCAGCTCCCGCCAAGCGGCCAAGGGATCCTACTCCTCCTCCTCCTCGCGCCGGAGGCGGGCCAGGCTTTGACTTCTCTGCGCTCAGCTCCGACGAGGAAGAAGAAGAGTAAGATTCTTGATGTACTTGTATGTCTTCAATACTTGCTGTCTTGTCTTGTATCTCATTTGCTTCACTCTGAACTTATTCCTTTTTAGGACTCTGGCCCAGAGAGCGGCAAAGAGAACCAAGGTCCCGGTGATTGTCATCGAGGACGATCCCACCGTGCCAGCAGGGGGTGCGCCCGAGACAAACTTGCCGGACCCGACAACTGTTCTTCAGCGCAGCCCCCAGCGCAGCCCCCAGCGTAAGTATATGGTTTACTTCCCGCTGCTAGGCGCGCATGGATACTCTTTGCTTGTTGATATCTGACTGTTGGCTTGTGTAGGAGCAGAGCAGCCCCACCAGGAGCGTCCGGACGCCGCCCCTGACATGCCATCTGCTTCGACTACGCCGCCAAGGGAGAGTTCCCCGGCAAAGGAGAATCCTCCGACAAGGGAGAGTTCCCCGGCAAGGGAGAAGTCTCCGACAAGGGAGAGATCCCCGACAAGGGAGAAGTCTCCGACGAGGGAGAGCTCCCCGGCAAGGGAGAAGTCTCCAGCAAGGGACAGTACCAGCGACCCCCCGGCAGCGGAGATCCCAACTGCCGAGCCTAGTACAGGTGCTCCTTGCTTCTAAACTTCCCTTGGGTTCTTCTTCGTTCGATCTTCTTTTTGGATATCTGCTTGACTTTTTCTTCCTTCTCTGGCCGTCAGAACCATCTACTGCGGAGCCGATGGAGACCGAGGTTGCTGCTGATGATGCCGCCCCCACCGAAGAAGTGGCCGGCGCTGACGATCCCGCCGGCGAAGAGGCCACCAAGGCTGCCGCCGCAGCAGCTGACGAGGGGTCTGGCGATCGCACTGATGACCCTGAGGCCGCAGGAGCGACAGGCGCTACACCGACCGTCGATCCTCCCGCCGCTGCCGCAACGTCAGGCTCCGAAGAGCCCCAGCCGGGCGTCTACTTGAAGGCTGGCGATGGCGTCTTCATCAACCTCCCCTAGGCGTCAACGTCCAGGGCGCCGGTCGAAGGAGAAAACTTTGACGCGGAGGTGCTCGCCTCCGCTGGCCTGACGCTGGTCGACGCACCAAGCAGTAGCAGCGATGAGCCTAAGGAGGAGCGACTGCTGCGGAAGCTGGTGTCGCTCTACCGTGCTCGACAGGCCAAACTGGAGTCCCGCGAAGCGCTTGTCGCGAAGGCGGGAGTGGACATGGAGAAGCGCGCGGAGGAGCTCCGAGGTCTCAACCAGGCAGCTCTTCGGTCGCTGGCGGCGGAGCGTGTGTAGCTTGATGAAGCACAGAAGGCCTTCATCCTCGAGAAGGCAGAAGTTGCAGAGCAACAGCGGCTTGCCGCCGAGGAGCTATCTACACGGGAGGGCGAATTGGTGCAGCTGAAGGCCAGCCTGGACAACCACGAAGAGGAGCTCGCTGCGCGCGAGCAAACACTCAGCGGAGCTCTCAAGGAAGCAAAGGACGCCGCCGCAGCTGCCGAGGCCGCCAAGAAGGAGTTGGAGACGAAGGTGGCGCAGCTGGAGACTGATCTCAAGGCGAGCGGTGAAGCGCTTGCTGCGCTCAAGCACGAGCGCGAGAAGGACGCCTACACCTTTGGTGAGCTGCAGGGTCGTCTCGCCGAGAAGATCAAGGAGCTTAGCACCGCCAAGGATTCCAACGCCGATCTTGAGCTGAAACTGGCTGCTTTGACCAAGACGCTGGACGGCGCCAGGGAGCAGGAGGCGTCCCTGAAGAAAGAGATCAAGGCCGACAAGGCGCTGCTGGAGAGCATTGCCGCCACCCAGAATGATTTTAGAGAGACTGTGGAGCAGTGGACGAAGGGTCTTGTGAATGCCGCTGCAGACATCGACAAGGAGCTGGCGCAGCTGGGGATGGGGGATCTCGGGTATCCCTCCGATGAGACCCTCCCATCCAGCGCCAAGCTCACTCTGTTCTTCAAAGCTATGGCGATGGCCCTCCAGCGACTCCGGGAAAGGATCCCAAAGCAGCTGGCCGACGAGTCGCGCAAGATCTGCGCGGGAGCTCTTCAGAAGGTGTTGGTGAAGGTAGCCTTCCACAACCTGGGCCTCAACCTCACCAATGTCCTCAGATCCCTGCCGGCGGAAGCTGATCTGGAGGCGCTCAAGGACCTTGTCGCACCCATTGTGGACAAGGTGAGCGGGATCAAGAGGGTTGAGGGCGACCGCATGGACTAGGCCGCCCGTTTTCTTCTTTTCTGGTCGCTGCTAATCATGTTATGAAAATAGCCTATTAGAGCCGCGACAAGCTATCTTGTAATATATGACTTTATTTTGGGTAGTGATTGCAATGTTATTTCCTTTACTTGACTCTTTCCTTTGTATGTTTTTGCCCTATGCTTTTAGGGAACTTGCCGGCGCGGGCACTCTTGGTGCGAGCGCTGAGTGCGGGACATCAGCAGCCTGCTGGCAGTGCCGTTGCCGACAAGAAACCTTGTCGTAACTAGTCGCAGCTCGCTTAAGTTGTTGAGCGGACTCGAAACAAAGTAAGGGTGCGACTCTAGTCGCAGCCCACTTAAACTGTTGAGCGAACTCGAAACAAAGTAAGGGCGCAACTAGCCACGAGCCGGTTCCTTCGCGCACAGGTTCCATACAAAGCATGGTCGTTCAAGGAAAATAACTTAAAATTTAAAAAATCTGATTGCTCAAACTTTGGCACTTAGCTTTTCTGTCGTTTGCTTCCCGGCAAGACGAAACCTTCTTGAACGACGCCTGGTCCATACCATTATCTTCCCCCTTCCCCCCGGCAAACTTGTGGGCGAAGGAGCCTTCATTTCCTTGAGAAAAAAGAAAGTAGAGAAAATAATGATATGGAGCCTTATGGCTCGTTATTGCTTACCGGGGGTGTTCGCTGCACAAAGTGTCAGATAATTCATGCAAAAAAGCATGAAATTGACAAGGTGTGCGGAGCACGTGAGCTTTATTTATGCACAGGGTCTGCGCCTGGCTTTGTACAAAGGATTACATGCAACAGCGGCAAGACTTGTACAAAAAGGTGGTTGCCAGACATGGTCCGACAACCGCGCCTTACGGGTAAAACTTACGAAGATGCTCAATGTTCCAGGAGTTGCTCACCGGAATGCCATCTTCGGTCTCATGGCGGACAACGCCAGGCCTAGTGACTCGTTTCACCCGATAAGGGCCTTCCCACTTCGGCGTCAACTTGCTGGAATTCTTGGCGGAATGAACACGCCGAAGAACAAGGTCGCCTTCCTCGAGACTTCTGGCGTTAACTTTGCGGCTATGGTAGCGGCGCAAAGCTTGCTGGTAGTGAGCAGCTCGCACAGCGGCCTGAAGACGATCTTCCTCAAGGAGCAGCACGTCATCTTGTCGCAGCTGCTCTTGCTCAAGCTCATCATAAGCGAGCACTCGAGGTGACCCGTATACGAGTTCCGTGGGGATAACTGCCTCTGCTCCATAGACTAGAGCGAAAGGTGTCTGGCCAGTGGCTCGATTTGGCGTCATCCTGATCGACCAAAGAACCACCGGCAGCTCCTCGATCTAGTTTCTTCCGCACTTGTGCAGCCTGTCAAAAGTCCTGGTCTTGAGTCCACGCAGCACTTCAGCATTTGCCCTCTCCGCTTGACCGTTGCTCCTGGGGTGAGCAACAGAAGCGACGCAGACCTTGGCGCCAAGATCTTGGACGTACTGCATGAAGGTGCGGCTCGTGAATTGCGTACCGTTGTCGGTGGTGATCATGTTAGGGATCCCGAAAGGGCAAACAATCGACCTGAAGAACTTGACTACTGACTGTGCTGTCACCTTCCTCACTGGTTCCACTTCCGGCCACTTTGTAAACTTGTCGATTACGACGTACAAGTACTCAAAGCCCCCGACTGCTTGGGGGAAGGGGCCGAGGATGTCGAGCCCCCAGACCGAAAATGGCCAGGATAAAGGGATCGTCTGGAGAGCTTGAGCTGGCTGGTGTATCTGCTTGGAATGGAACTGGCACGCTTCACACTTGGTTACTTGTGCAGTTGCATCCTGGAGGGCAGTCGGCCAAAAGAAACCTTGCCGGAAAGCTTTGCCGGCAAGCGCTCTTGCGCCAATGTGGTGACCACATATGCCTCCATGTATCTCTGCCAACAACCTCTGTCCATCTTCCCGATGAATACACTTCAATTTCACACCGTTGAGTCTTCTTCTGTACAGTGCGTTGTCGACAAACTGGTACATACTTGACTGCCGGGCTACTCTTTCCGCTTCTTCTGGCTCTTCGGGAAGTTCTCCTGTCTGGAGGAAACGGACGATCTGCTGTGCCCATGCTGGAGCTTGTGGCTCGACAATAAGGGCTAAAGGCATATCTGCTGCTGTGGGAACATCCGCTTCTACGGCGAGAACCTGCGGCTCAGCCGGAGCTTGACGTTCCCCGGCAAGCTTGCCGGAGCAAAACTTGTCGGGAGCGTCTGCTACAACGAAACAAACCCCGGGGCTTGTCGGAGCAGACTGCTCCTCAGCACTCTTGGCGTTGATCTTGGGTACCTTCTTGGCGGCGGCTTGGGGAAGCTCTGCCGGAAGATAGTCACCAGAAATCAACTTCCTCTTCTTGCTCTGTCCGGTTGATGGTGTCACAGACGGTTGAGTCAGCTTGAGCACAAAGATCCGTGGTTCCACAGGTAACTTAAGTGCTGCGCACTTTGACAGGCCGTCAGCAATGTCGTTCTGAGCTCTTGGAACATGTTCCATTTGTAGGCCGACAAAGCGCTCTTCTAGCTTCCTCACTTCATCAACGTAAGCTTCCATCAACGGGCTCTGATAATTCTTATTCACTTGGCGGACGACAAGCTGCGAGTCACCCCTGACAATGAGCTGCTTGATCCCAAGGTCTGCCGTGATCCTGAGACCGGCAAGAAATCCCTCATACTCTGTAGTATTGTTCGTTGCTTGCTCCTTGGGAAAGTGCATCTGGACTACGTACTTGAGGTGCTCTCTGGTGGGTGCGACAAGCAGCACGCCGGCACCGGTGCCTTGCAGCGAGAAAGCACCATCAAAGTACATCAGCCACTCTTTGCTTGCTTCCTTGACGGGGATGCTCGTTTCTGGAATTTCTTCATCTGGTGTTGGCGTCCACTCTGCTATGAATTCTGCCAATGCTCTGCTTTGGATAGTTGAAGTGCTCTCAAACTTGAGGCCAAAGCTTGACAGTTCCAGTGCCCACTCAACAATCCTGCCTGTTGCTTCGGGATTCTGCAGTATCCTCTTCAGTGGAAAGCGAGTGACAACTGTGATCTCATGTGCTTGGAAGTAATGGTGCAGCTTTCTCGAGGCCATGAGAAGGCCGAAAAGCAATTTCTGCACACCAGAGTACCTTGACCTAGCCCCCTGCAGAAGGGAACTGACAAAGTAGACTGGGCGCTGTACCATTCTCTTTTGCTGTATCTCTTTGCACATCTGTGCAGATCCATCCTTGCCGGGACCAGAGCTTGTCGGGGAAGCTTCCTGCTTGTCGCTGGATGTGCTTGCCGCGGTCGCTGGCTCATCATCTGCCTCCCTCTCCGCTACTAATGCAGCACTAACCACTTGATTGGTTGCCGCCAGATACAGCAGCAACTTCTCTTGTGGTTTAGGTGCGACAAGTATTGGAGCGGAGGACATGTATCTCTTCAATTCCTGCAGCGCAGCCTCCGCTTCCGGAGTCTATTTCATTGGACCTGCCTTTTTCAAAATTTTGAAAAACGGTAGGGTGCGTTCAGTAGACTTAGAGATAAACCTGCTAAGAGCCACCACGCAGCCGGCAAGCTTCCGCACATCCTTGACGCGCTTCGGTGCTTCGATCTTCTCAATGGCCTTGATCTTGTCGGGATTGGCTTCAATTCCCCTCTGAGACATGAAGAACCCAAGAAGCTTGCCGGAAGGGACTCCAAACACGCACTTCTCAGGGTTGAGCTTCAGGCTGATCTTGCACAGATTTGCAAAAGTCTCTTCTAGATCTTGAATCAGAGTTGCTTTGTCCCTGCTCTTGACCACTATGTCATCCATGTAGGCTTCCACATTTCTGTGTATCTGTGGCTCAAAAGCAGTATGGACTACCCTTGCAAATGTTGAACCAGCATTCTTCAAACCGAAAGGCATCCGTACGAAACAGTACGTGCCACATGGAGTGATGAATGCGGTTTTCTCCTCATCCTCTTCTGCCATGAAGATCTGATGGTATCCTGAGTATGCATCAAGAAATGAAAGAAAATCAGATCCAGCCGTGGAGTCAACAATCTGGACGATGCGCGGCAAGGGAAATGGATCTTTGGGACAAGCTTTGTTAACATCGGTAAAGTCGATACAAAGCCTCCACTTCCCGTTTGCCTTGCGCACGACTACAGGATTGGCCAACCACGTCGGATGGAGCACTCCTCTGACAAGGCCTGCTGCTTCCAACCTCTTGATCTCTTCTGCGATGAATTCTTGGCGCTCCACTGCTTGTTTTCTGACTTTCTGCTTGACGGGCCGCGCATGAGGACAGACGGCAAGGTGGTGCTCAATTACTTTCCTGGGAACACCGGGGATGTCAGACGGTTGCCACGCAAACACATCGACATTCGCCCGCAGGAAAGCAACGAGCGCGCTTTCCTATTTAGGGTCGAGAGTGGCACTGATGGTGAAGGTACTACCAGTGCCGTCCTCCTTGGCGGACACCTTCTTGGTCGCTGGCGGAGCTGCCATCGTCTTCTTACACTTGGCGGTGGAGCTGGATGGCGCGTCCTCGACGGTAGCGCAGCACTCCGAAGAGGTGCGCTTGCCAGAGTGGGCATCAGAACTCTTGCCGGACATGGTCTTCTTCTTCCCCCTGGGAGCTTCAGCGGCAAGTGTCTCGCGATCCGTTGTGGCTGCTGCTTCCCGGTAGATCTTGTCGGCACAGATAAGAGCATCCTTCTTGTCGCCCTGGACAGAGATGACACTTATCGGGCCTGGCATCTTCAGCATGTTGTACGCTTAGTGAGAGGCTGTCATGAACTTGGCGAGCGCTGGACGGCCGAGAATTCAATTGTAAGGCAATGGAAAATCGGCAACGTCAAAAGTGATCCTCTCAGTCCTGAAGTTCAACTCGCTGCCAAATGTCACCGGCAGCGTGATCTTCCCCTTCGGCTTGCTCCTTCCCGGGTTGATTCCTTGGAATGTGCCGGTCTCTTCGAGCTCGCTGTCAGGGGCTTGGAGTTTCCGGAGCACAGCGGAGGAGATCAGGTTCAAGCCGGCCCCACCGTCAACTAGCATCTTAGTGACCTTGAGGTTGCGGATAGTTGGTGAGACCAACATCAGCAAACACCGGACCGCAGTTGTGCGATCAGGGTGGTCCTCAATATCAAAGATGATAGGCGTGCTGGACCATTTCAGAAGCTTGCGTGACTCGACGGGTGGTTCTGCCACATTGACTTCCCACACCCACTGCTTGAGTTGGCGGTGTGAAGTATGCAGAGAAGCACCGCCGTCAACGCACAAGACCTCTGTGGCTTTCTGAAACTCCTGCTCACTGGTCTCGTCATCATCCATGTCTTCGTCGTCGTCATCTTCATCTTTGTCGCGGCCTCGGGGAGGTCTGTCTCCTTGCCGCTGATTGGCCTTGCCGCGGTGTCCTCCCCGGCCGGTGCGCTTCGTACCGGATCCTCCAGCACCTGCTTGGGCTTTCTCCTTGTCACGTCGCTCGTACTCGGCCTTTTGCAGCTCGACAAGCTGCTCGACCTTCTTGCAGCTCTGGAGGTCATGGCCCTTGGTGCGGTGGATCTTGCAGTACTGTTTGTTGGTGCCGTCCTGCTTGTCGGCGGCTGCCACAGCCTGGCAGTTGGCGCATGCGGCAACCTCCACGCCGGAGCTACCATCTTTGGCTTTCTTGGTGCCACCGTCGTTGCCGGACTGCTCAACAACTAGCACATCTTTGCCTTTCCTCTTCCTGTTGTTCCGCCGCCGGTTTTTATTTGCTGGGGCGGCATCCTCGCTGTCAGATCCTCCCGTTCCTGTATTCTCTCCGGGGAGTTTCCTCCCTTCTTCAGCACGTGCACACCTGTCGTCCAGAGCATATAGCTCGCTGACGTCTCTGATCTTGCACATCGCCATCTCCTCCCGCATCCTGCGGTTACGCACGTTCTGGTGGAACGCGCTGATGACCGCGGCAGGGTGGACATCTGGGATGTTGC
Organism: Aegilops umbellulata; assembly: GCA_032464435.1. Classification (NCBI taxonomy): domain Eukaryota; kingdom Viridiplantae; phylum Streptophyta; class Magnoliopsida; order Poales; family Poaceae; genus Aegilops; species Aegilops umbellulata. The sequence continues at coordinate 328,461,090 of CP136059.1, read as the reverse complement.
GTTGCACTTGGCTGAATCTCTGGATGTACTTGCGCAAGGGCTCTCCCTCCTTCTGGGCAAGTAGGTGAAGGTCACTCTCCTGGCCATGAGGTTTGTGGCCGCCCGTGAAGGCGCCGACAAACTGATGGCATAGGTCTGCCCAGGAAGATATGGAGTTTTCTGGCAAGTGCATGAGCCAGGATCTGACGTTGGGCTTGAGCACCAGCGGGAAGTAGTTGGCAAGGATCTTGTCGTCTCGCCCCCCGGCAGCCTGCACCGCGATGGTGTAGATGCTGAGGAACTCCGACGGATGCAACCTGCCGTCATACTTCTCCGGTACGTCTGGCTTGAAATTCTTCGTGCTGGGCCACTGGACTTGCCGCAGCTCACGAGTGAACGCAGGGCAACCTACCGCGTACGGCAGGTCGCCAGGTTCCCCTGGCGCTTCCATGTCGACAGTGGGCCCAGCGCGCCGGTCTGATTGACGTCGCGCTTCTCTGCGGCGCTCGATGCGAGTACGAGCGTCTTCTTGCTGCCGTTCGTGAAGAACGTGGCGCTGATCGCGATGAGTTTGTGGATCTGATGAAGCGGTGGAGTCGCTGTCGCGATGGACCCGGCGAGTCGGCGATCTTGGCCTTCGAGGCGGAGAGTGCACGGTGGTTGCACCCCCACCGGTTTTGTCGCCATCGGCCCGCACCTGGCTGGCTTGCCGCGGCTGCGATGTGGTCGGCTGCCGTGGAGTGTCGCCGTTGGCGAAGCTGATGAGGCTCCGAATGGTGGCCCTCCAGTCGTCGATCTTGTCTGGCGTTGGAGGGAAGTCTAGGAGCAGTTGAGCTCGCGCCAAAGCTTTTGCTGGAGTGGCGGGTAGCGGTGGCGAACGGTGCGAGGAGCGGGATATGCTCGGACTTCCAACGATGTTAGAAGGAGCAGTATTCCGTCCAGGCGACCGTGCCTGGCTCGCGCCAACACGTTGGCGTGCATGCTGGCCTGGAGCATCTCAAGATCCGCCGGCTCGATTTGGGTCCAGCGAGCGTATGGTACCGTGAGTACCACGACGCTGCCGGTCCCGCGCTTCCTGAGATGGGCGCGGAGCATCCACGGACGCCCGGTCGTCGTGGGAGCCTGCTACACCGCCGATGTGCAGCGCAGCCTTGTCCTTGGACCTGGAGGCACCGTGGGTCCTTCGTCGACGCCTATTCTTCCGGCGGCGTCCTCCCCACCAGCCGTTTGCTCCGGCGGCAGTGGGTTCGACGCGGACGGAGCAGCCGCTTCTGAAGCCTTCTTCTTCGGCGGCATGTCGATGAAGTCGATGAAGATCTAGCTCGTGTGAATGCCGGATCAGGTTCACACAACCTCGACGTCCCCTACCTGGCGCGCCAAAGATGTCGGGGATTCTGACTTCGCGATCACCTATGGGGACGGAGCCCCTTTCGGTTCGGCGGGGGGCGGAGGCCGCGCAAAGAGCGGATCGAGGTGAGGCACACGAGGGGTTTTACCCAGCTTCGGAGCTCTCCGGAGAGATAATACTCCTACTGCTGCTTTGAGGATTGTATTGAGTTCTTGCTCGGGAGCGCTGAGTGCTACAGTACACCCCAACAGCTAACGAGACCGAGCGCGAGTGTTCTACTGTTCGTCCTCCTCCTTTCTACGTTGCGCATGGGCCTCCTTTTATATGCTCAAGGGGTCACCGACAGGTGGCAACGTAGGCAAGGGTAAAAATGGAAAAGGTGCTGTGATTGGTACAGCTACCTGCACAGTGTATCATACCTAACCGTGACGGCAGGGGACAAAGGCATTAAATGCCTATCTACATCGCCCAGACGGTGCAGAAAAGGGACCATCAGGGGCGCCACCGCTCGCCACGATGGCGATCTTGTCACCGCCGCATGCCACGGTGTACCCCTGGCTGCACAGCCTCCCGCCACGTACGCCTGGAAGGGTCCCAGAGCGACACGTAGGTGGGTGTGCTGGAGCGCAGGTACAGAGTGGTGGCTTGCAGCGGCAAACGCCTTGCCGCGGCCGTTGTCTTGCCGCGTCCGGGAGCTTGTCGCTCGCCGGGTCCCGCCGGGACGCATGGCGCGTCGCGGCAAGTTACTTGATATGCCTTGGTTGGCCTTCCCGGCAAGCTCCTCTTGCCGGGGTCTTGTGCCTTGAGTGGCCTTCCCGACAAGCTCCTCTTGCCGGGGACTTGTCTCCTTGGCTTAAATACTTTGTTCTTGAATGGCTCCAAAGGAACCATGGAGGACCTTGGCGGTCACCTGGCAAGCCTTGCCGCGGGACGCTGCGACTGCCCGTGCACAAGTTCGGGATACTAGGGTACCCCTACTCTAGTACACCGACATCTAGCGTAGCAATGACATCAAAAAATGGACAAGCCAAGAAAACATCATGCTAGCTATCTTAGGATCATGCAAAGCAATATGACAATAAATGCTCAAGTCATGTATATGATGATGATGGGAGTTGCATGGCAATATATCTCGGAATGGCTATGGAAATGCCATGATAGGTAGGTATAGTGGCTGTTTTGAGGAAGATATAAGGAGGTTTATGTGTGATAGAGCATATCGTATCACGGGGTCTGGATGCACCCGCGAAGTTTGCACCAACTTTCGAGGTGAGAAAGGGCAATGCACGGTACCGAAGAGGCTAGCAATGATGGAAGGGTGAGAGTGCGTATAATCCATGGACTCAACATTAGTCATAAAGAACTCGCATACTTATTGCAAAAATCTATTAGTCATCAAAACAAAGTACTACGCGCATGCTCCTAGGGGGATAGATTGGTAGGAAAAGACCATCGCTCGTCCCCGACCGCCACTCATAAGGAAGATAATCAATAAACACCTCATGCTCCGACTTTGTTACATAACGGTTGACCATACGTGCATGCTACGGGACTTGCAAACCTCAACAAAAGTATTTCTCAATTTCACAATTACTCACTAGCATGATCTAATATCACCATCTTTACATCGCAAAACTATTGCAAGGAATCAAACATATCATATTCAGTGATCTACAAGTTTTATGTAGGATTTTATGACTAACCATGTGAATAACCAGTTCCTGTCATCTCTCTAAATAGATATAAGTGAAGCAAGAGAGTTTAATTCTTTCTACAAAAGATATGCCCACGCTCTAACAAGTATAAGTGAAGCAAAAGAGCATTCTACAAATGGCGGTTGTCTATGTAAAGAGAAATAGGCAATCCAAACTTCAAATGATATAAGTGAAGCACATGAAGCATTCTATAAAGCCATATTCAAAACATATAAGAGAAGTGCAAAGAGCATTCTATAAATCATCCAAGTACCATCTCATACCAGCATGGTGCATAAAATAAAATGGAAAACCAAATGCAAAAGACGCTCCAAGATTGCACATATCGCATGAACGAAACGAATCCGAAAACATACCGATATTTGTTGAAGAAAGAGGGACGCCTTCCGGGGCATCCCCAAGCTTAGACGCTTGAGTCTCCTTGAATATTTACTTGGGGTGCCTCGGGCATCCCCAAGCTTGAGCTCTTGCCTCTCTTCCTTCTTCTCACATCGAGACCTTCTCGATCATCGAACACTTCATCCACACAAAACTTCAACAGAAAACTCGGTAAGATCCGTTAGTATAATAAAGCAAATCACTACTCTAAGTACTATTGCAAACCAATTCATATTTTGTTTTTGCATTGTTTATACTATACTATAACTTTTTCATGGCTTAATCCACTGATATAAATAGACAGTTTCATCAAAACAAGCAGACTATGCATCAAAAACAGAATCTGTCTAAAACAGAACAATCTGTAATAATCTGAACATGCACCATACTTATGATACTTGAAAAATTCTGCCAAAATTAGGAAAAACAAACAATTTGTACAGAAAGACAGTGCAAAAATAATCAGAACCATTTGACGTTCCGGTAAAAATTTTTAAATCGCGCACTACATCCAAAGTTTCTGTCCTGCACCGTACAAACTAACAAGCATTGTAAACATCCTAAAGGCAAATCTTGGTACATTATTTTTATTTCTAAACTTTATAAAAGCACACAACATAAATAAATGACTCTCTAAGACTCCCTGGCAGCACTTTCTTTAAAGCCATTAAGCTAGGCATATAGTGCTCAAGTAGTGAATCCACCCGGATCCCAAGGTATATCAAAGCCAATTTTAATTAGCAATGATTTAGAATTTAGTAATGAGCACAAAGCAACATATATCATGCAACAACAAAGTCTAACTCTCTTCCTATGCATCGGCATGTCATAAAAGAACAATTCATGCACACCTAGTAAAGGCCAATGCATAGTATAAACAGTTTCTTGCAATTTTATCATGTTGGAAACATAGAGAGGTGGAGATATAGTTCCTCTCTCATAATAATTGCAAGTAGGAGCAGCAAGCACATGCATATTATATTCATCGAAATCATCATGTGTAATAGTAAAAGGCAACCCATCAATATAATCCTTAATAAGAGCAAACTTCTCCGATATAGTATAATCAGGAGAATTCAAAAAGATAATAGGAGTATCATGCGTGGGTGCAATAGCAACAATCTCATGTTTAACATAAGGAACTATAGCAAGTTCATCTCCATAGGCATAATTCATATTGGCATCTTGGCCACAAGAATAGCAAGCATCATCAAAAAGGGATATTTCAAGAGAATCAACGGGATCATAACAGTCATCATAGCAATCATCCTTCGGTAAGCACAAAGGGAAATTAAACAATGTATGAGTTGAAGAGTTACCCTCATTAGAAGGTGGGCACGGGTAGCTAATCCGCTCTTCCTCCTTTTGTTCTTCGCTCTCCTCCTCATCTTTTTCATCCAATGAGCTCACAGTTTCATCAATTTCTTCTTCCATAGACTCCTGCAAAATATTAGTCTCTTCTTGGACAGAGGAGTAGTTCTCAATATATGGTTTAACATAGGAATTAGAAGCATAATTATCATAGCAATATTTAAGTATGGCAAAATTTTCAGATTTGTAAAGAGTAGCATCATACTTTTCAATCAAAGAAGCAATTTCATAAGCACCCTTAAAAGCAACAAATTCTTCAATTTGTTGAACATCATAGTAACTATAAACACCCTTATCATATGAAGATACGATTCCATTATCACTAAACTCATATTGGTAGGGAAGGTGTTTCTTAGGGTTTTCAGAACAACAAGTAAAATCATAAAGATAACATAAATTCCAAGCATAGCATTGCAAACGATGAATTTGATCTAGTAAAAGTTTCCCTTTTTCAGATATACGGTGTCACACATAAGAAGCATTCTCATCTAAAGATTTGCCCTCAACTAAGCTAGTTGGGGTTTCAGCACGAGCACATAGGGATCGAAGATGATCCAAGTAATAAGCTTCAGCAGTGTGATAGATTTTGAGTGGTTCTTCAACCATTAGTTCAGTAGGTACAACTATTTTGTTTGGTATTTTGCGTTTCCTACCCATGACTAAAGATAGAAAACAACTAAGAAAAGAAAATAAAAATTACTTAGTGATAAAGCAAATGAGCACACACGAGAATATTCACCCCACGCTATTGCTCCCCGGCAACGGCGCTAGAAAAAGGTCTTGATAACCCACAAGTATAGGGGATCAATTGTAGCCTCCCTAGATAAGTAAGAGTGTCGAACCCAACGAGGAGCCAAAGGTAGAACAAATATTCCCTCAAGTTCTATCGACCACCGATACAACTCTACGCACGCTTGACGTTCGCTTTACTGGAAACAAGTATGAAACTAGAAGTACTTTGTAGGTGTTTTTGGATAGGCTTGCAAGAAAGTAAAGAACGCGTAAATAAAAGGTAGGGGCTGTTTAGATGAAGACACAAATAAATTAGTTTTAGTAGAGAGCTTTTTGTTACGAGAAAGTAATTTGTCCCTAGGCAATCGATAACTAGACCGGTAATCATTATTGCAATTTTATTTGAGGGAGAGGAATAAGCTAACATACTTCCTCTACTTGGATCATATGCACTTATGATTGGAACTCTAGCAAGCATCCGCAACTACTAATGATCATTAAGGTAAAACCCAACCATAGAATTAAAGCATCAAGTCACCTTTATCCCATACGCAAACAACCTACTTACTCGGGTCTGTGCTTCTGTCACTCACGCCACCCACCATAAGCAAATCATGAACATATTGCAAACCCTACAGCAGGGATCCCTCACGCTTGCGCGACACGGAGAGCACCATAGGACAGCACCAATAATAAAACATGCAACTCAAACAAATCACGATCATCAATTAACCCATAGGACAAAACAGATCTACTCAAATATCGTAGGATAGCCATACATCATTGGGAAATAATATATAGTGTTGAGCACCATGTTTAAGTAGAGATTACAGCGGGTAAGAGAGGGGTTACACCACTGCATAGAGGGGTGAAGAGTTGTTGATGATGGCGGTGAAGTTGTTGATGAAGATGACGGTGATGATGATGGCCCCCCGTGGCACTCCGGCGCCACCAAAAGCGAGGGGGAGAGAGCCCCCCTCCTTCTTCTTCTTCCTTGACCTTCTTCCTAGATGGGAGAAGGGTTTCCCCTCTGGTCCATGGTCTCCATGGCATGGGAGGGGTGAGAGCCCCTCCGAGATTGGATCTGTCTCTCTGTCTCTCTTTGTTTCTGCGTTCTGTTCTACTGCCCTTTCACCATTTCTTTTATATCCGGAGATCCGTAACTCCGATTGGTTCGAAACCTTTGCCGTGATTTTTTTCCAAAAATAGCTTTCTTGCGGCCGAAGAAGGGCGTCAACCGCCTTACAGGTGGGTCACGATGGTCAGGTGCGCGCCCTGGGGGGGGGGGGGGTAGGGCGTGCCCCCTACCTCGTGCGCACCTCGGACTTCGTTTCGCGATGATCTTTCTTCCAGACTTTCCAAATATTCCAAAAAAATCTCCATCCGTTTTTATCCCATTTGGACTCCATTTGATATGGATATTCCGCGAAACCAAAAACATGCAATAGACAGGAACTGGCACTGGGCACTGGATCAATATGTTAATCCCAAGAACAGTATACAAAGTTGCGAAAAAGTATATGAAAGTTGAATAATATTGGCATGGAACAATCAAAAATTATAGATATGACGGAGGCGTATCAGCATCGTCACCTTGTCCTTAGCCAATCTTTGCTTAATCCGTAGTCCCTGTTTCGAGTTGCAAATATTAGCAACAGAACGAGTATCAAATACCCAGGTGCTACTGCGAGCATTATTAAGGTACACATCAATAACATGCATATCACATATACCTTTGTTCACCTTGCCATCCTTCTTATCCGCCAAATATTTGGGGCAGTTCCGCTTCCAGTGACTAGTCCCTTTGCAGTAGAAGCACTCTGTCTCAAGCTTAGGTCCAGACTTGGGTTTCTTCACTTGAGCAGCAACTTGCTTGACGTTCTTCTTGAAGTTCCCTTTCTTCCCTTTACCCTTTTCCTAAAAACTGGTAGTCTTGTTGACCATCAACACTTGATGCTCCTTCTTGATTTCTACCTCCGCAGCCTTTAGTATTGCGAAGAGCTCGGGAACTGTATTATCCATCCCTTGCATATTATAGTTCATCAGGAAGCTCTTGTAGCTTGGTGGCAGTGATTGAAGAATTTTGTTAATGACACTATCATCAGGAAGATTAACTCCCAGTTGAATCAAGTGATTATTATACCCAGACATTTTGAGTATATGTTCACTGACAGAACTATTCTCCTCCATCTTGCAGCTGTAGAACTTATTGGAGACTTCATATCTCTCAATTCGGGCATTTTCTTGAAATATTAACTTCAACTCCTGGAACATCTCATATGATCCATGACGTTCAAAACGTCCTTTAAGTCCCGGTTCTAAGCCGTAAAGCATGGCACACTGAACTATCAAGTAGTCATCACTTTTCTCTGCCAGACGTTCATAACATCTGGGTTGCTCCTGCAGCGGGTTTGGCACCTAGCGGTGCTTCCAGGACGTAATTCTTCTATGCAGCAATGAGGATAGTCATCATGTTATGGTCCCAGTCCGTGTAGTTGCAACCATCATCTTTCAACTTAGCTTTCTCTAGGGACACATTAAAATTCAACGGAACAATAGCACGGGCCATCTATCTACAACAACATAGACATGCAAAATACTATCAGATACTAATTTCATGATAAATTAAAGTTCAATTAATCAAATTACTTAAGAACTCCCACTTAGATAGACATCCCTCTAATCATCTAAGTGATCATGTGATCCATATCAACTAAACCATGTCCGATCATCACGTGAGATGGACTAGTTTTCAATGGTGAACATCACTATGTTGATCATATCTACTATATGATTCACGCTCGACCTTTTGGTCTCAGTGTTCTGAGGCCATATCTGCATATGCTAGGCTCGTCAAGTTTAACCCGAGTATTCTGCGTGTGCAAAACTGGCTTGCTCCAGTTGTTTGTGAACGTAGAGCTTATCACAAGAAAAGTTGCCACCGTGAACTCGAGAAAAGTTGTTTTGCCTCATTTGGTATCGTCCCAAGTCAGTCTTGCATGTGCGTAGTATTCTGTGGTTTGGTAGATTAATTACCTCCATCCCATACTTATTCCCTAGCACACCAAGCCACTGACTGATTTGTTCAAGGAGTTCCTATTTAAGAGCTAACCCGGGCTTAATCAAGGACTTCATTATCCATGATGATGGTTCCCAACAAGAACTCGGTAGTGTTGTAACATCCCAAAATTCTAAATTTTGGAATGTATTAAACAGATAGATTTGATTGTTTGTTTGGTTGTGGTGTGGTTGCCTGTGTGAAATTTGAAACTTTTTGGAAGTTAAATGAGTGGGAATAAAAGGACTTTCCCAAAATTTCATCTTACTTTTATATTATCCATGAATTCAAATTCATTTCATCATAAAACCCTAGAGAGAAGATGACATGGCTTCTTCCATTTAAATAAATGAAAAGGGTTTTGAAAAGATTTGAATTCCATTTGGGACTATTTCAAATTCAGAAGCTTTAAGCAATTCAATGATTTTCATGAGAGAAGATAAAATGACTTCTTCGAACCATATGAAATATGAGTTGGGAGTTTCAAAGAATCAAATTTAACGTCCCTTTGAAATTATTTTCAAATTTGGAGTTATTTGATTTTTATTCAAATTATTTTTTCTCCAAAATAAAATATATGGAAAATAGGGTAAAATGAATCCCTACAATAGAAAAATGGAGAGAAATATACTTGAAATTATTTTGGTATTTTCAAAATGATTTTTATGAGGTTTTATTGCAACAGTAGCACTGTTTGCTTTATTTAATTTTTTGTGGACTTTATTTGACGCTAGAAAATTGTTCATGTTGTAGAGAATCTTTTTCTGAAAATTTTGATATATTATATGCCTATAGTATATTTTTATTTTATTTATTTTTTGCTATTTTATTTTCTGTAAAATTGTTTTAAAAAAAGATCTCCGCTGACTGGGCCGAAGCCCAGCCAGCCGACTGTCCCGCCCGCGCGCCACCGCCTTCCACCCGGAGTCTGCCCGGACTCCGACTCGCCAGAGCCGTATGAGCTCGGGAGAGCTTCCCGAGGTTCGCCGCCCTCCCTCCTATAAAACTCGAGACCCCGACCCCGCCTGTCTCTCCTCTCCCGTACCTGCACCACCACCGGAGCCGCCGCACCCCGCGCCGCATCTCGTTGCCGCCGCCGTCTTCGCCGCCGCCGTCTTCGCCGCCGGCGCCGCTGCTAGCCGTGCCGTCGCCTTGCCCGCACCGCCGTCCTCCGCCGCGGCGCGCCCTCGCCCAACGCCCGACGCAGCCCCCCCGCTCTGCCGACTCGCCGGAGTTGCCCACCATCGCCGGAGCCAACCGCCGCGGGAAACCGCCGGTAAAACTCGCCGCTTTTTCTTCTGTTTTTAAACCCTAGATCAGGTTTTTTAGAAAACCTAGATCTGTTTTTCAGGTTTAGTTATTTAGTGGACGTTCATTAGTTAGGGTTCTGTAGTGAACGAATTCGATATTACAGTTTCTGTAGCGAATGTTCGTTCGATAAGATTTTTTCTTTTTCTTTTAATTTCGGCCAGGGACCCATACGTGAATATTTTATTTACAGATTAGTCCCTAAACATAAAACTCTGATTACTTTTTGTCTCGTTAGTCGGAATTAGATGAAACCAACGCCAAACTCTTTGTTCTGACCTCATCTATCTAGTAATACAAATCAAACTTGTTTTTGAAAGTTTTAACTTTTGAATTCAAATAGATTTGTATTTGAACTTCGTTTGATCATAACTTGAGTTTTATATCTCCATTTGAGTTGATTCTTTTTGAAAATCGAAGCTCTTGACCTAAACTTTCTGATAAGGCCAAATTCAGTTAATTTTGGTACTGTTAGAAATTGTTTTCTATTGCAAGAGTTGTTTTCCTGTTTTCGAAGTTTCCCGAGATCTTTTCTTCTATTCTTTTGCATGATTGCTTATGTGTGGTTACTAATACTTGCTTACGATAGATTGACTGGAGTGTGATGAGTAGAAGTATTAGGAGTTATGAGTGCGAATCATCTTCATCAACTGTACAAGGCAAGTTCACGCTTTGATCATATTTTTCATACCTAGTTTTTCTGCATTAGTTTCAACCCTCAAACATTGCATGGTTAGGATTTGATAACATGTGGGTATTGGGAAGTAGTTGATGAGGTAGGAACCTATTGTTTTGCATTCAAAACCAGGGTGTTACTATGTTATGCTTATACTTCTATGCTATGCTTGTAGACGTGGTTTGGTTTGAGAGAATTCATGACAGATGTGAGTATTATTATGAATTAAGGGATAACTTAAGGTGGCTACTTTAATACACATCTAGGTGGATTGGTTTGGGGCACCCTGGGGACACCAGTGGATTGCGCGGACATCTGGGGAACCCAGTGTTGTCCTAGGAGATCCCGGGGTACCCGTGTGATCATCCTATGGTTCGCCACCCAGGCTCAAAGAGATCATAAGATTATTCATGCTAGAAACTTCCGTGTGCAGCCACAAGCCATTATGGGCTCTGGCATAGTTGAGTATGTTGTGTGACCTCTTTCATGTTAAAATAGCAGATGTAGGGGATGTAGGTGGTACGGTTTACCCGTCGAAAGAGTTAATGCTTCTAAAAGGCCGTGTCTCGCTCATCCGTTTCTCAAACACCATGTAGTGCGAGAAATCCAACGGAGGAGATCGAGTCTTGTGGGGAAAAGTGCAGAAACCTCTGCAGAGTGTACAAACTAATCATGATTAGCCGTGCCCCCGGTTATGGACATCTTGAGTATCTGGTACTTGAATTATTGTTAATGACATTTAATTGGGATTGAGATGGGGATTACCATTCTCAATGTTTTTCAACAAACTTTGTAGTTAAATAAAATATATTCCTTTGTTCTTTGTTGTAGGGAAAATTATCTTCATGCAAAATTAAACCTAGAGCCTCCACCAGCCAAATATGCATGTAGTGATAGCCATTATTCATCATTGTTCTAAAGTGTGAAATTGCCAGTACATTCAATGTACTGACCTATATGGCTGCAACATCTTATGTTGTAGGAATCTTACGACGAGTAAGTGATATGTTAGGGTTACGATTTCTACACTCAACTTTGCCATTGGTGTTGATGGGAATCCACAACCTTGTCGTTACTTCCGCTATATGGATTGAGGTAATAGTATTTACGTTACTTTGTACATGTGATTTGCCTTTGTTATAAATCCTTGAGTACTGTGTGTGTCAGCAGACCGATCCAGGGATGACACTTAAGCATAGATACTTGACCGTCTAAGGTCGGGTCGCTACAAGATGGTATCAGAGCACATGTTGACTGTAGGACGTGACCCTAGAAACTGGCAAGCCCATAGGAAAGATTTTCTCTAAAACTTGATTTTCAAAAAGATCTTTTACCTCTTTTCTTTTCTGAGCTTTATCAAATTTTACCTTTTAGTTAGACTATACCCCTTTCCCCATTTGACCGCACGAGGAATCGACTGATGAGACCACTCCAAGAAGGACAAGATATAAGACAACTGAGACCACTTCAGAATAAATAGGATTTTACCATGCGTCTGAATAATTGAAACTACAACGGTTAAAGACTCCGAAGACTAGGAGAATTTGAAGGCTCTGGAGAATTTTCTAGATTTGTATGACCTAGGAAGGCTACCCTTATGGAATTTGTCAAACTATTGAAGCTGTCAATACCTGGGATCAAGGTGTGTTGGAGAAAGAACGGAACATGGAGCGTTAAAACTTAAAGTTTTTGTCAAGAAAACCCCAAGGTAGGAGATATCAACTATGGAATGATAGCTCACGGCAATGACAAGGGCATAAACATGGCTATCCATGATGTTATCGCCCGCTTATGCTATTGTCACCGTGCTGAGTTAAGCATGCATCTCTTCGGAAGACCCAATTAAACCCTGCACCAAGTCTTGCTATTCATGTGGAGAAGAAGGACACATTTGCCAAAATTGTCTGAAGGGAGATCTAGTAGCATTTCAGACAGTGGAAGTAGAGTATGACCCACAGGAAGCAGAAGCCCTGATTGGCACAGAAAAGTCTAGGAAGAAAAAATAGATTGGATTCCAGGAACAACCCAATTTCTGTAGAGAAGGATCTGAGTCATATCACCTGTTACATGTGCAAGGATTTAGGTCATTACGCCGATAATGTCGAGAGAAGAAGCCAAGAGCCCAAAGGCGGACACCATCCCCAAGAAGCCTAAAGACTTACCGGAAGTTATTTGTTTACGTTGCAGGGAAACATGACATTATGCTAATACATGTCCCGACAAGATGAAAGCTGGAGCTAAGTAGTTGAGAATTTAATATTGGTAATAAGCGTAGTAGGAAGCATTTTTTTGGGGATATGGAGTTGAGTTATGGAATGGAAGTTTGAGATATTGTAATGAATTCATGAAATCTATAAAGTTCTTGTGTCATGATTTCATACGATGAATCTTTATGAGTTGTTACTCTATGAAGAAAGATTTTGACCATTTTCGAGGATATGAGAAATATGGTCTATGGATGAAATTGTGCATTTCAAGGGTGGTAGTACCCTGTGAGGACCCTTGACCCCTGGAAAAGATAATGGTATTCCGAGGAGTGGAGTATGGACAAATAAGTACGAGTTTTATCTCAATATGTGGGATACCCCAAGAATATGAAGAGATGAAGAACTATTGGAGTATAAAGGAGGTATGACGTTGGAAACATGGAGCAATTGTAACTCCATGATGAGTTTGAGTAATTGATACGTCTCCAACGTATCTATAATTTTTGATTGCTCCATGCTATATTATCTATTGTTTTAGGCAATATTGGGATTTACTATCCACTTTTATATTATTTTTCGGACTAACCTATTAACCGGAAGCCCAGCCCAGATTTGCTATTTTTTTGCCTAGACAGAGACGAAACGGACCGAAATCAACTGGAGAAGATATTTTTGGAAGGAAAGCTACCAGATGGACTTGGAACCCACGTCAGGAGCTAAGGGAGGTGCTCACGAGGGTGGGGGGCACGCCCACCACCCTAGGGCGTGCCCCCTGCCTCGTGGGGCCCTCGAAGCTCCACCGATGTACCTCCTGCACCCATATATACCTACGTACCCTAAAACTTCCAGAACAGAGATTAGATCGGGAGTTCCACCGCCGCAAGCCTCTGTAGCCACCGAAAACCTCTCGGGACCCTGTTCCGGCACCCTGCCGGAGGGAGGAACACTCATCGGTGGCCATCTTCATTATCCCGGTGCTCTCTATGACGAGGAGGGAGTAGTTCACCCTCGGGGCTAAGGCTATGTACCAGTAGCTATGTGTTTGATCTCTCTCTCTCTCTCTCGTGTTCTTGATTTGGCACGATCTTGATGTATCGCGAGCTTTGCTATTATAGTTGGATCTTATGTTGCTTCTCCCCCTCTTCTCTCATGTAATGGATTGAGTTTTCCCTTCGAAGTAATCTTATCGGATTGAGTCTTTAAAGATTTGAGAATACTTGATGTATGTCTTGCCGTGCGTATCTGTGGTGACAATGGGATATCACGTGCCACTTGATGTATGTTTTGGTGATCAACTTGCGGGTTCCGCCCATGAACCTATGCATAGGGGTTGGCACAAGTTTTCGTCGTGATTCTCCGGTAGAAACTTTTGGGCACTCTTTGAAGTACTTTGTGTTGGATTTAATAGATGAATCTGGGATTGTGTGATGCATATCGTATGATCATACCCATGGATACTTGAGGTGACATTGGAGTATCTAGGTGACATTAGGGTTTTGGTTGATTTGTATCTTAAGGTGTTATTCTAGTACGAACTCTAGGGCTGTTGGTGACACTTATAGGAATAGCCCAATGGATTGATTGGAAAGAATAACTTTGAGGTGGTTTTTTCGTACCCTACCATAATCTCTTCGTTTGTTCTTCGCTATTAGTGTCTTTGGAGTGACTCTTTGTTGCATGTTGAGGGATAGTTATATGATCCATATATGTTATTATCATTGAGAGAACTTGCACTAGTGAAAGTATGAACCCTAGGCCTTGTTTCCTATCATTGCAATACCGTTTACGCTCGCTACCTTGATGTTTTTATATTTTCAGTTTACAAAAACCTATATCTACCATCCATATTGCACTTGTATAACCATCTCTTTGCCAAACTATTGCACCTATGCAATTTACTATTGTATTGGGTGTGTTGGGGACACAAGAGACTCTTTGCTATTTGGTTGCAGGGTTGCTTGCGAGAGACCATCTTCATCCTACACCTCCTATGGATTGATAAACCTTAGGTCATCCACTTGAGGGAAATTTGCTACTGTCCTACAAACCTCTGCACTTGGAGGCCCAACAACGTCTATAAGGAGAAGTGCGATGATCATCATTTTCTAGAGCATTGTCCCAAGTGAGGAATAAAAAATATAAAAAATAAAAAAAATAAAAAAGAGAAAGGCCAAAAAAAAGAGAAGGCCCAAAAAAAGAGAGAAAAAGAGAGAAGGGACAATGTTACTATCCTTTGCCACACTTGTGCTTCAAAGCATAATTAGCATGATAGAGAGTCTCTTGTTTTGTCACTTGCATATACTAGTGGGAATTTTTCATTATAGAACTTGTCTTGTATAATCCAACGATGGGCTTCCTCAAATGCCCTAGGTCCTCGTGAGCAAGCAAGTTGGATGCACACCCACTTAGTTTCTTTTGTTGAGCTCTCATACATTTATAGCTCTAGTGCATCCGTTGCATGGCAATCCCTACTCCTTGCATTAACATCAATCGATGGGCATCTCCATAGCCCGTTGACTATCCTCGTTGATGTGAGACTTTCTCCTTTTTTGTCTTCTCCACATGACCCCCATCATCATATTCTATTCCACCCATAGTGCTATATCCATGGCTCACACTCATGTATTGCGTGAAGGTTTATGAGTTTGAGATTATTAAAGTATGAAACAATTGCTTGGCTTGTCATCGGGGTTGTGCATGATGAGAGCATTCTTGTGTGACGAAAATGGAGCATGACTAAACTATATGATTTTGTAGGGATGACCTTTCTTTGTCCATGTTATTTTGAGAAGACATGATTGCTTTATAAGTATGCTTGAAGTATTATTATTTTTATGTCAATATAAACTTTTGTCTTGAATCTTTCGGATCTGAATATTCATATCACAATTAAGAACAATTACATTGAAAGTATGCCAACTAGCATTCCACATCAAAAATTATCCTTTTTTATCATGTACCTACTCGAGGACGAGCAGGAATCAAGCTTGGGGATGCTTGATACGTCTCCAATGTATCTATAATTTTTGATTGCTCCATGCTATATTATCTACTGTTTTAGGCAATATTGGGCTTTATTACCCACTTTTATATTATTTTTGGGACTAACCATTAACCGGAGGCCCAACCCAGACTTGCTATTTTTTCCTATTTCAGTGTTTTGAAGAAAAGGAATATCAGACGGAGTCGAAACGGACCGAAATCAACTGGAGAAGTTATTTTTGGAAGGAAAGCTACCAGATGGACTTGGACCCCACGTTAGGAGCTAAGGGAGGCGCTCACGAGGGTGGGGGGTGCGCCCACCCCCTAGGGCACACCCCCTGCCTCATGGGGCCCCCGAAGCTCCACTAACGTACCTCCTGCACCCATATATACCTACGTACCCTAAAACTTCCAGAACAGAGATTAGATCAGGAGTTCCGCCGCCGCAAGCCTCTGTAGCCACCAAAAACCTCTCGGGACCCTGTTCCGGCACCCTGCCGGAGGGAGGAACCCTCACCGGTGGCCATCTTCATCATCCCGGCGCTCTCCATGACGAGGAGGGAGTAGTTCACCCTCGGGGCTGAGGCTATGTACCAGTAGCTATGTGTTTGATCTCTCTCTCTCTTTCTCATGTTCTTGATTTGGCACGATCTTGATGTATCGCGAGCTTTGCTATTATAGTTGGATCTTATGTTGCTTCTTCCCCTCTTCTCTCTTGTAATGGATTGAGTTTTCCCTTTGAAGTAATCTTATCGGATTGAGTCTTTAAAGATTTGAGAACACTTGATGTATGTCTTGCCTTGCGTATCTGTGGTGACAATGGGATATCACGTGCCACTTGATGTATGTTTTGGTGATCAACTTGCGGGTTCCGCCCATGAACCTATGCATAGGGGTTGGCACACGTTTTCATCGTGGTTCTCCAGTAGAAACTTTTGGGCACTCTTTGAAGTACTTTGTGTTGGATTGAATAGATGAATCTGAGATTGTGTGATGCACATCGTATAATCACACCCACGGATACTTGAGGTGACATTGGAGTATCTAGGTGACACTAGGGTTTTGGTTGATTTGTATCTTAAGGTGTTATTCTAGTATGAACTCTAGGGCTGTTTGTAACACTTATAGGAATAACCCAATGGATTGATTGGAAAGAATAACTTTGAGGTGGTTTCGTACCCTACCATAATCTCTTTGTTTGTTCTCCGCTATTAGTGTCTTTGGAGTGACTCTTTGTTGCATGTTGAGGGATAGTTATATGATCCTTCTATGTTATTATCGTTGAGAGAACTTGCACTAGTGAAAGTATGAACCCTAGGCCTTGTTTCCTATCATTGCAATACCGTTTACGCTCACTTTTACCGCTCGCTACCTTACTGTTTTTATATTTTCAGTTTACAAAAACCTATATCTACCATCCATATTGCACTTGTATCACCATCTCTTCGCCGAACTAGTGCACCTATACAATTTACTATTGTATTGGGTGTGTTGGGGACACAAGAGACTCTTTGCTATTTGGTTGCAGGGTTGCTTGAGAGAGACCATCTTCATCCTACACCTCCTACGGATTGATAAACCTTAGGTCATCCACTTGAGGGAAATTTGCTACTGTCCTACATACCTCTGCACTTGGAGGCCCAACAACGTCTACAAGGAGAAGGTTGCGTAGTAGACATCAGTAATCACATTTTAGTTTGGCACCAATAGAAGGAAGGGAGACAGTACAATTGGGTGGATTTAAGAATGCTAGGAATCTGGATGTTGGAATAAAGATCAGTTGCCCCCCATGATGAGTTCAAGGTTACAAGTAATGAGATGGGCCATAACTCGCAGGCCCCAGGACCTGCCTAGAAGCAAGCACACTCTTGACGATCTTATAGGATTTTACGCAAAACCTGGGAGTTGTGAAGAAACGATAGATGTTGGTTTGGCTTGCAGAATCAATGGATTCATCCGAACTTAGTTCGTAGATAAGAGAAATTCTACAATGCTTGTGAGGATGATCGAGTGTTAGAATGCGAGATTCGCTAAACCATATACAAGGTAATGATTTGGGTGTGGGATGGATTGATCACCATACCGACTTACTCTTATTATTCGCCTTGCTATGTGGGATGGTAAATCTGAGTGATTTACCCATAGTAGAGCAACGACGATCAAAACCTTGTTTAAACCTTAGGATGGTATGACAATTTTTCCCTTGTACAAGGGAATTATTGCCAAATCGTAGGACATACGGTGAAGTTCAACCCAGACCCATTTCCTGCAGGAGAAACCATAAATTGATGACCACCATGAGATATCGATAGTTGTTTAGTATTGGCGCCAGACCCGCCAGATAAGAAGACCCAGTCACAGAAGAACCGTACCAAGATGAATGGACACAAGAATTGAGGAGAAAGATTATGCCACTACCGGAAGAGCCAGAGAAGGAATTATCCTGAAGATTTGAGAAGATCGACACTGTCAACAATAAGGATGGAGTATATGAGTATTGATGGAACCGTAACCAAGCTTCTAAGGGTGGTAGCACCCCAGACCCCCTGTGACGATCGATGGATTTTGAGAAGACCCCGAACCTGACCTATTTCTTGCTAGCCTCTCCGAATCTCGAGGACGAGATTCATTTTAAGGGTGGTAGGTTTGTGACATCCCAAAATTCTAAATTTTGGAATGTCATATTAAATAGATCGATTTGATTGTTTGTTTGGTTGTGGTGTGGTTGCCTGTGTGAAATTGAGTGAAATTTGAAACTTTTTCAAAGTTAAATGAGAGGGAATAAAAGGACTTTCCCAAACTTTCATCTTGCTTTCATATTCTCCATTAATTCAAATTCATTTCATCATAAAACCCTAGAGAGAAGATGACATGACTTCTTCCATTTAAATAAATTAAAAGGGTTTTGAAAAGATTTGAATTCCATTTGGGACTATTTCAAATTCAGAAGCTTTAAGAAACTCAACGAATTTCATGAGAGAAGATAAAATGACTTCTTCAAACCATATGAAATATGAGTTGGGAGTTTCAAAGAATCAAATTTAACGTCCCTTTCAAATTATTTTCAAATTTGGAGTTATTCAATTTTTATTCAAATTATTTTTCTCCAAAAATAAAATATATGGAAAATAGGGTAAAAAGATTCCCTACAATAAAAAAATGGAGAGAAATAAATTTGAAATTGTTTTGGTATTTTTAAAATGATTTCTTAGGTTTTATTGCAACAGTAGCACTGTTTGCTTTATTTAATTTTTTGTGGATTTTATTTCACGCTAAAAATATAGTATGTTTTTATTTTTTTTGTTATTTTATTTTCTGTAAAGTTGTTTAAAAAAGATCTCCGCCGACTAGGCCGAAGCCCAGCCAGCAAACCTGGCCGCCTCGCGCGCCACCGCATTCCACCCGGAGTCCGCCCGGACTCTGACTCGTCGGAGCCGTACGAGCTCGGGAGAGCTTCCCGAGGTTCGCCTCCCTCCCTCCTATAAAACCCGAGGCCCCGACCCCGCCTCTCTCTCCTCCCCTGCACTTGCATCACCGCCGGAGCCGCCGCACTCCCCGCGCATCTCGCCGGCGCCGCCGCTTCGCCGCTGCCTGCCGTGCCACCGCCTTGCCTGCACCGCTGTCCTCCGCCACCGCGCGCCCTCGCCCGATGTCCGACGCAGCCGCCCCACTCTGCCGACTCGCCGGAGTTGCCCACCATCGCCGGAGCCAACCGCCGCCGGAAACCGCGGGTAAAAGCTGCCGCTTTTTCTTCTGTTTTTTTAACCCTAGATCGGGTTTTTTTAGAAAACCTAGATCTGTTATTTTTGTTTAGTTATTTAGTGGACGTTCGTTAGTTAGGGTTCTACAGCGAACGAATTCGTTATTACAGTTTCTGTAGCGAACGTTTTTCGATATGATTTTTTCTTTTTCTTTTAGTTTGGGCCAGGGACCCATCCATGAATATTTTATTTACAAATTCGTCCCTAATCATAAAACTCATTACTTTTTGAATTTTTTAAAATTTGAATTCAAACAGATTTCTATTCGAACTTTGTTTGATCATAACTTGAGTTTTATAACTCCGTTTGAGTTGATCCTTTTTGAATATCAAAGCTCTTAACCTAAACTTTCTGATAAGGCCAAATTCACTTAATTTTGGTACTGTTAGAAATTGTTTTCTGTTGCAAGAGTTGTTTGCCTGTTTTCGAAGTTTCCCAAGATCTTTTCTTCTATTATTTTGCATGATTGCTTATGTGTGGTTACTACTGCTTGCTTACAAAAGATTGACCGGGTTGAGACGAGTAGAAGTATCAGGAGTTATGAGTGCGAA
Organism: Aegilops umbellulata; assembly: GCA_032464435.1. Classification (NCBI taxonomy): domain Eukaryota; kingdom Viridiplantae; phylum Streptophyta; class Magnoliopsida; order Poales; family Poaceae; genus Aegilops; species Aegilops umbellulata. The sequence continues at coordinate 328,441,024 of CP136059.1, read as the reverse complement.
TCATCTTCATCAATTGTACAAGGCAAGTTCACAGTTTGATCATATTTTTCATACCTATTTTTTATGCATTAGTTTCAACCCTCAAACATTGCATGGTTAAGATTTGATAACTTGTGGGTATTGGGAAGTAGTTGATGAGGTAGGAACCTGTTGTCTTGCATTCAAAACCAGGGTGTTAATACGTTATGCTTATACTTCTATGTTATGCTTGTAGACGTGGTTTGGTTTGAGAAAATTCGTGACAAATGTGAGTATTATTATGAACTAAGGGATAACTTAAGGTGGCTACTTTAATACACATCTGGGTGGATTGCTTTGGGGCACCCTGGGGACACCAGTGGATTTCCCGGACACTTGGGGAAACAGTGTTGTCCTAGGAGATCCCGGGGTACCCGTGTGATCATCCTATGGTTCGCCACCCAGGCTCAAAGGGATCATAAGATTATTCATGCTAGAAACTTCCGTGTGCAGCCACAAGCCATTATGGGCTCTGGCATAGTTGAGTATGTTGTCTGACATCTTTCAGTGGTAAACTAGCAGATGTAGGGGATGTAGGTGGTACGGTTTACCCATTGAAAGAGTTAATGCTTCTGAAAGACTGTGTCTTGGTCATCCGTTTCTCAAACACCATGTAGTGCGAGAAATCCAACGGAGGAGATCGAGTCTTATGGGGAAAAGTGCGCAAACCTCTGCAGAGTGTTCAAACTAATCATGATTAGCCGTGTCCCCGGTTATGGACATCTTGAGTATCTTGTACTTGAATTAATGTTTTGATCTCAACACTTTACTTCATCAATTTGATTGGGTTAATGAATTTTCGTTGGGATTGAGATGGGGATTACCATTCTCAATGTTTTTCAACAAACTTTGTAGTTAAATAAAACATATTCCTTTGTTGTAAGAAAAAAATAGCTTTATGCAAAATTAAACCTAGAGCCTCCACCAGCCAAATATGCATGTAGTGATAGCCATTATTCATCATTGTTCTATAGTGTAAAATTGCCAGTACATTCAATGTACTGACCTATATGGCTGCAATGTCTCATGTTGTAGGAATCTTACGACGAGTAAGTGATACGTTAGGGTTACGATTTCTACACTCAACTTTGCCGTTGGTGTTGATGGGAATCCACAACCTTGGTGTTACTTCCGCTATATGGATTGAGGTAATAGTATTTACGTTACTTTATACATGTGATTTACCTCTGTTATAAATCCTCGAGTACTGTGTGTGTCAGCAGACCGATCCAGGGATGACACTTAAGCACAGAGACTTGACCTTCTGAGGTCGGGTCGCTACAAGTGTTTTGTTGTAACACTTCTATGTGGTCACGCTTGTGTTGTACTATGTGTTCACATGTATCTTGCAAACCAGCTCGTGTTTTGGAGCTTGCTACCATAGTTCATCTCCTGAGAATCTCGCAACGTCATCTCGTCGGTTTGTGTTGCAAACTTTTTTTCCCACACATGTTGTCTGAAATATCCTATTACCAACCAGATCTGACTCTCAGGCAGGTATGATGGTTGGAACTATTCCAAGATCTACGATGTAGGTCCGGGCAAGGTTGACGTTCTGGCTGACACACCTAGCCTAGAGATCTATTATTGTAGCATCTTGACTGAGCAATTTGACCATCTTCTCCATGAGGATGTTGTGCAACTTATACTTAAAGTTGTTCCTTATGGATGTTTGTGTTCCCGAAGTCTGACCTTTACTTGATGGCGATGTCGATGCTTCCTTGAAGCATGATCGTGGTACCTAGTACATCAAGGAGAACATTAGAAGCAGAGTGCTAAATGTCTCTCGGTCGATCATCAAGGTTATGTTCCTTGGCATTGCTAAGGACAAATCTGAGAAAGTGATGTCCTTCTTTGCATCTGCATCCACTATCATTATTCATCATGGTAGTATGAGGTGTCACCAAGATCCTTGGCATAGATGTTGGTAAAGCCTTGATGGATATGGAAATGCTCAAGTTCTTGAAAGCACGCTCAGACACTAGGCTATATCCTCGACATAAACTGGAGTGTGCCTTCCGTTTGCCGAGTTGTCTTATAACTCTATCTTCCTTTCCAAACCGAGTATATCATTTCTTCGAACTCCTTCAAACGATCATTTGTGAATTTCCTTCGCCTGGTATGAAGAGTTTTGATGACCTATGTATCAAATGCAATTCTTTTTGCCACTCAAGGGAATAATTCCACGAGTCACCTTCCTCGAGGTGCCCTATTATGGAATCACGGCAATATCTCCTCGCTACTTTGAAACCATGAACCATCTACTTAAGCATGGAATTGTTGCCTACCAAATTGAATCTTCGTCATCTATCCCTCTCCATCCCTCCTGATGTGTGTTTTGTATCTCAGCTCGAGAGATGTTTCAATGTCTCATTCCGTGAGTTGATCATGAGTTGCTCGAGCTATGTGAAGGTCGATTCTCGTAGAGTTCCCCTTGTTCCTTTTCTTGTCGTGTTTGGATGAAGTTCTCGAAGGCAAATATGTCAAGATCAACATGATGCAATGAATCAACGTCCTTGAGAAATGCAATGGATCATGAAGACTGTGTCAGTTCCATGCCCCCTTTGTCTTCTTACCTCACATTTTGAAACTCGGAACGAGATTCTTGTCTAGTGGTGGTGAGTTGTCACGGCCCTAGATTTTGCTTGCAATTAGTTGCATTGGTAAGCATCATGCATCATGTTTAATTCCAAAGGAAACTTCAAATGGGGATGACCAAACCCTAGCACCAAATCAATTCAAATAGGATCAACCTAAAATAATTTTCAATGTTTCCAAAGTGCCCTTCAAAAATGTTCATTATTTATGGGAAAAGGTTAAAAACTTAACCAGAGGTCATGCACATTTTTCCAAGGCATTTATGGTCTTTGAACTAAATCATATTGTAATTCAGTTGGGGTTAGAAATTCCCATAAATACTTTTATAACTCCAATCATTCTGAAGAATATTGTGGGGATTTGGGTTAGTCCATATTGCATCCACAAATAATTCAGAAGCAGCAAAAATGGTTTAGTATTATTACTAAATCAAAACAAAGAAAAGTAAATAGAAAACAGAAAGAAAAATAGGAAAAGAGAAACTAACCTGGCAGCCCACTTACCTCAGAGGCCCAGTAGCAGCCAGCCCACCAGAGCCCAACCGCCAGCCGTCTTCAACCTCCTGCCAGTAGGCAGCAGGGCATGTGCCCACGACGCGCACACACACGCGAAGCCACCTCTAGCCCGCCTGCTTGCTCTGGATGGCTCTAGATGACGCCATGCACCCACTGACATCTCTCTCTCTCTCTCGTACCCGCAGTCTCTCCCCTCCCCTCTACTCTCTCTCTCTCTCATGGCTGCCCGAATGAGCTGGAGCACGCCACCGGAAAGCACTACGCCCACCGCCGTCCCCTTGCCCCGTGGCCGTGTCCTCTAGCTCCACCTAGAGACTGTGAAGCTCCAAGCCGAAGAACACGCCCTTGCATTCCTGGAGCCGTCTCCCTCAAGCTCGTCACCGCTGCATCTGGCCGCCGGAGCTCGTTGTTGATGTGTGTGCTGGAGGTCGTCCCTGAGCCTGCTAAGACTGCCGCCGACCCCTATATGAGCTCTAATGCATTTCCGCTCTCTTCCCCGGCCTCTCTACATTCCCTAGCCGCGGCTCCAATTTCGGCCGCAGCTCTGCTCTGCCATTGCCGTAGCATGTGCGCCTCCCGTGGTCCGTTCATTGCTGTCATGTAACGGGCGTGCTCTAGAGCGCCTCCTATCCATGTTGCGCTGCTCAGCTCTCTCGCCCATGAGCTCTAGCCACAGTGCCACACATCACCGAGCCCCCCTTCCCCCTGCCGGAGCTCGTTGCTGCCACCGCCACAGGCCGCCCCGCGACCCACCGCTCACACCAACCGACGTGGCTCGTCGCGCTGATCACAACGGTGCCACGCGTGCTCCCAGCCGCTGCCGGAAACGGCCGTCCGGTGATCGCGGTCCTACCGGATTAACGTTGGAGGTTAGCCAGCGGTTAACCCAACCATCAACACTAATTAACCCCGCCCACAGTGGCTGACAGACGGGCCCCACACTGGTCAAAGCTGCAGTCAATGCAGGATTAAACCCTAGTTAGGCACTGTTGCACTTACGTGTGGACCTCACACGTCAGGGTTGACCCCTGTTAACCTCCTGATGCAGTTGTGATGCAGGGGTGACGTCTGCTACCTCTTGAGCATGCGTTGGTTTTCCCTTGAAGAGGAAAGGGTGATGCAGCAAAGTGATACGTCCATTCTGCATCATGCTTTTATATCGATATTTATTGCATTATGGGCTGTTATTACACATTATGTCACAATACTTATGCCTATTCTCTTTTATTTTACAAGGTTTACATGAAGAGGGAGAATGCCGACAGCTTGAATTCTGGGCTGGAAAAGGAGCAAATATTAGATACCTATTCTGCACAACTCCAAAAGTCCTCAAACTTCACGGAGGCACGTTTTGGAATATATAAAAAATACCGGCGAAAGAATCAACCAGAGGGGGCCCACACCCTGGCCACTAGGGTGGGGGCGCACCTTGAGAACCCACAAGTATAGGGGATCAATTGTAGCCTCTTTCGATAAGTAAGAGTGTCAAACCCAACGAGGAGCTAAAGGTAGAACAAATATTCCCTCAAGTTCTATCCACCACCGATACAACTCTACGCACGCTTAACGTTCGCTTTACCTAGAACAAGTATGAAACTAGAGGTACTTTGTAGGTGTTTTTGGATAGGTTTGCAAGAAAATAAAAGCTAGGGGCTGTTGTAAGTAAAGAAGCAAGTAAATTAGTTTTAGCAAAGAGCTTGTTGTCACGAGAAAGTTATTTGTCCCTAGGCAATCGATAACTAGACCGGTAATCATTATTGCAATTTTATTTGAGGGAGAGGCAAAAGCTAACATACTTTCTCTACTTGGATCATATGCACTTATGATTGGAACTCTAGCAAGCATCCGCAACTACTAAAGATCATTAAGGTAAAATCCAACCATAGCATTAAAGTATCAAGTCCTCTTTATCCCATACGCAAACAACCTACTTACTCGGGTCTGTGCTTCTGTCACTCACGCCACCCACCATAAGCAAATCATGAACATATTGCAAACCCTACAGCGGGGATCCCTCACTCTTGCGCAACACAGAGAGCACCATAAGACAACACCAATAATACAACATGCAACTCAAACCAATCACGATGATGAATTAACCCATAGGACAAAACGAATGTTTAAGTAGAATACATCATTGGGAAATAATATATAGCGTTGAGCACCATGTTTAAGTAGAGATTACAGCGGGTAAGAGATAGGTTACACCGCTGCATAGAGGGGGGAAGAGTTGGTGATGATGGCGGTGAAGTTAGTGATGAAGATGACGGTGATGATGATGGCCCCCGGTGGCACTCCGGCGCCACCGGAAGCAAGAGGGAGAGAGCCCTCCTCCTTCTTCTTCTTCCTTGACCTTCTCCCAAGATGGGAGAAGGGTTTCTCTCTGGTCCTTGGCCTCTATGGCGTGGGAGGGGCGAGAGAGCCTCCGAGATTGGATCTGTCTGTCTGTCTCTCTCTGTTTCTGCGTTTTGTTCTGCTGCCCTTTCACCGTTTCTTTTATATCTGGAGATCCGTAACTCCGATTGGATTGAAACCTTCGCCGTGATTTTTTACCGAAAATTAGCTTTCTTGCGGCCGAAGAAGGGCGTCAACCGCCTTACAGGTGGGCCATGAGAGTGAGGGGCGCGCCCTGGGCGGTAGGGCGCACCCCCTACCTCGTGCCCACCTCGGACACCGGTCCGCGTTGATATTTCTTCCAGATTTTCCAAAAATTCCAAAAATAAGCTCCGTCCATTTTTATCCCCTTTGGACTCCGTTTGATATGGATATTCTGTGAAACCAAAAACATGCAACAGACTGGAACTGACACTGGGCACTGGATCAATATGTTAGTCCCAAAAATAGTATAAAAAGTTGCCAAAAAGTATATGGAAGTTGTAGAATATTGGCATGGAACAATCAAAAATTATAGATACTACAGAGACGTATCAGCATCCCCAAGCTTAATTCCTGCTCGTCCTCGAGTAGGTAAATGAAAAAAAAGATAATTTTTGATGTGGAATGCTACCTAGCGTAATCTTGATCATGTATCTAATCATGGCATGAATATTAAGACATGAGTGATTCAAAGCAATAGTCTATCCTTTGACATAAAAACAATAATACTTCAAGCATACCAACCAAGCAATTATGTCTTATTGAAATATCATAGCCAAAGAAAGCTCATCCCTACAAAATAATATAGTCTGGCTATGCTCCATCTTCACCACACAAAGTATTCACATCATGCACAACACCGATGACAAGCCAAGCAATTGTTTCATACTTTTGACGTTTCTCAAACCTTTTCAACTTTCACGCAATACATGAGAGTGAGCCATGGACATAGCACTATAGGTGGAATAGAATATGATGGTGGGGGTTATGGAGAAGACAAAAGGGAGAAGATAGTCTCACATCAACTAGGCGTATCAACGGGCTATGGAGATGCCCATCAATAGATTTCAATGTGAGGAGTAGGGATTGCCATGCAACGGATGCACTAAGAGCTATAAGTATATGAAAGATCAAACTGAAACTAAGTGGGTGTGCATCCAACTTGCTTGCTCATGAAGACCTAGGGCATTCGAGGAAGCCCATCGTTGGAATATACAAGCCAAGTTCTATAATGAAAATTCCCACTAGTATATGAAAGTGATAACTCAAGAGACTCTCTATATGAAGGAAAATGGTGCTACTCTGAAGCACAAGTGTGGTAAAAGGATAGTAACATTGCCCCTTATCTCTTTTTCTCTCAATTTTTTTGTTTTTTGTTTTTTTGGGCCTTCTTTTTTTTTGCCTTTCTCTTTTTTTTTGTCCGGAGCCTCATCCCGACTTGTGGGGGAATCATAGTCTCCATCATCCTTTCCTCACTGGGGCAATGCTCTAATAATGATGATCATCACACTTTTATTTACTTACAACTCAATATTACAACTCGATATCTAGAACAAAGATATGACTCTATATGAATGCCTCCGGCGGTGTACCGAGATGTGCAATGATCTAGCGTAGCAATGACATCAAAAAAACGGACAAGCCCTGAAAACATCATGCTTGCTATCTTACGATCATGCAAAGCAATATGACAATAAATGCTCAAGTCATGTATATGATGATGATGGAAGTTGCATGGCAATATATCTCGGAATGGCTAGGGAAATGCCATGATAGGTAGGTATGGTGGCTGTTTTGAGGAAGATATAATGAGGCTTATGTGTGACAGAGCGTATCATATCACAGGGTTTGGATGCACCGGCGAAGTTTTCACAAACTCTCAAGGTGAGAAAGGGCAATGCACCTGTACTAAAGTGGCTAGCAATGATGGAAGGGTGAGAGTGCGTATAATCCATGGACTCAACATTAGTCATAAAGAACTCACATACTTATTGCAAAAATCTATTAGTCATCAAAACAAATTACTACGCGCATGCTCCTAGGGGGATAGATTGGTAGGAAAAGACCATCGCTCGTCCCCGACCGCCACTCATATGGAAGACAATCAATAAACACCTCATGCTCCGACTTCGTTACATAACGGTTCACCATACGTGCATGCTACGGGACTTGCAAACCTCAACACAAGTATTTCTCAATTTCACAATTACTCAACTAGCACGACTCTAATATCACAATCTTTATATCGCAAAACTATTACAAGGAATCAAACATATCATATTCAGTGATCTACAAGTTTTATGTAGGATTTTATGACTAACCATGTGAATGACCAGTTCCTGTCATCTCTCTATCTAGATATAAGTGAAGCAAGAGAGTTTAATTCTTTCTACAAAAGATATGCCCACGCTCTAACAAATATAAGTGAAGCAAAAGAGCATTCTATAAATGGTGGTTGTCTATGTAAAGATAAACAGGCAATCCAACTTCAAATGATATAAGTGAAGCACATGAAGCATTCTATAAAGCCATACTCAAAAGATATAAGTGAAGTGCAAAGAGCATTCTATAAATCAACCAAGGACCATCTCATACCAGCATGGTGCATAAAATAAAAACGAAAACTAAATGCAAAAGACGCTCCAAGATTGCACATATCGCATGAACGAAACGAATATGAAAACATACCGATATTTGTTGAAGAAAGAGGGGATGCCTTCCGGGGCATCCCCAAGCTTAGACGCTTGAGTATTCTTGAATATTTACTTGGGGTGCCTCAGGCATCCCCAAGCTTGAGCTCTTGCCTCTCTTCCTTCTCCTCACATCGAGACCTTCTCGATCATCGAACACTTCATCCACACAAAACTTCAACAGAAAACTTGGTAAGATCCGTTAGTATAATAAGTACTGTTGCAAACCAATTCATATTTTGTTTTTGCATTGTGTATACTGTAATATAGCTTTTCCATGGCTTAATCCACTGATATAAGTTCATAGTTTCATCAAAATGAGCAAACTAAGCATCAAAAACAGAATCTATCTTAAACAGAATAGTCTGCAACAATCTGAACATTCAACAAACTTCTGATACTTTAAAAATTCTGCAAAAATTAGTAAAAATAAACAATTTGTATAGAAATACATTGTAAAAAGAATCAGAACCATTTGACGTTCCACTAAAAAACTAAAAATCGCTCACTACAGCCAAAGTTTCTGTCCTGCACCGCACAAACCAACAAGCATTGTAAACACCCTAAAGGCAAACCTTGGCACATTATTTTTTTAATACAATGGAATTGTAAAAGGGGATAATTACTTTGTTAAAAAGTTTCTGTAATCAAGATTCACAAAGTTCCCATGGGCATGAACAAAGTTCAAGGACGTCCCCCATTTTCACAATGCTCGTCTTTCTCACTTTCACTTTTCTTTTTGAAAAGTTTTGGGTTCCCCTATTTATTTTTGTTGTTTTTAAACTATATGAAAGCACTCACCAGAAATAAATGACTCTCTAAAACTTCCGGGCTGTCTCCCTGGCAGCGCTTTCTTTAAAGCCATTAAGCTAGGCATATAGTGCTCAAGTAATGGATCCACCCGGATCCCAAGGTATATCAAAGCCAATTTTAATTAGCAATGATTTGTAATTTAGTAGTGAGCACAAAGTAACATATATCAAGCAATGACGAAGTCTAACTCTCTTCCTATGCATCAACATGTAATAAAAGAACAATTCATGCACACCTAGTAAAGGCCAATGCATAGTATAAACAGTTTCTTGCAATTTTATCGTATTGGAAACATAGAGAGGTGGAGATATAGTTCCTCTCTCATAATAATTGCAAGTAGGATCAGCAAGCACATGCATATTATATTCATCAAAATCATCATGCATAATAGTAAAATGCAACCCATTAATATAATCCTTAATAAGAGCAAACTTCTCCGAGATAGTGTAGTTGGGAGAATTCAAAAAGATAATAGGACTATCATGCGTGTGTGCAATAGCAACAATTTCATGTTTAACATAAGGAACTATATCAAGTTCATCTCCATAAGCATAATTCATATTGGCATCTTGGCCACAAGCATAGCAAGCATCATCAAAAAGGGATATTTCAAGAGAATCAATAGGATCATAACAATCATCCTTCGGTAAGCACGAAGGGAAATTAAACAATGTATGAGTTGAAGAGTTACTCCCATTAGAAGGTGAGCATGAGTAGCTAATCCGCTCTTCCTCCTTTTGTTCTTTGCTCTCCTCATCATCTTTTTCATCCAATGAGCTCACAGTTTCATCAATTGCTTCTTCCATAGATTCCTGCAAAATATTAGTCTCTTCTTGGACAGCGGAGACTTTCTCAATAAGTGCATTAATATCGGAATTGTATTCATAATTCTCATAACAATATTTTAGGATAGCTAAATTTTCAGGTCTATAAGCAGCAGCATCAAAAGCTTCGAACTCTTTAAACATAGATTCAATTTCATAAGCACCCATAAAAGCAACAAATTCTTCTATTTGCTCCACATCATAGTAATCATATATACCATTAGCATAAGAAGCTAAGGTTTTATTATCATTGAATTTGCATGAAAAGGGAAGGTGTGGAGCCTTCATCCTAGAGCAACAAGTATAATCATAACTCAAGCATAGTTGCCTAGCATACCACTTCAATATATGAATTTGATCCCATAATAGTTTCCCTTTTTGTGTCAAGCGATAATCCCTAAAATATTCACGTTGATCCAACATTACTCCCATTACATAATTGAATGGGGTTTTCTCAGGATTATTAAAGTAGTACATAATATCTTTCACATAACCAGCATCGAGGGTTTTAGGAGGTTCCCCATCTCCATGAGCAGAAAGTACACCTAATTTTTTTGGTATTTCGTGTTCCATATCCATAACTAAAGATAAAGAACAACTAAGAACAACAAATAAAAATTACTTAGTGAAAAAGCAAACAAGCACACACGAGAACATTCACCCCACGCTATAACTCCCCGGCAACGGCGCCAAAAAAAGGTCTTGATAACCCACAAGTATAGGGGATCAATTGTAGTCTCTTTCGATAAGTAAGAGTGTTGAACCCAACGAGGAGCTAAAGGTAGAACAAATATTCCCTCAAGTTCTATCGACCACCGATACAACTCTACGCACGCTTAACGTTCGCTTTACCTAGAACAAGTATGAAACTAGAGGTACTTTGTAGGTGTTTTTGGATAGGTTTGCAAGAAAATAAAGAGCGAGAAAATAAAAAATAGGGGCTGTTGTAAGTAAAGAAGAAACTAAATTAGTTTTAGTAAAGAGCTTATTGTCACGAGAAAGTTATTTGTCTCTAGGCAATCGATAACTAGACCGGTAATCATATCGCAACTTTATTTGAGGGGGAGGCATAAGCTAACATACTTTCTCCACTTGGATCATATGCACTTACGATTGGAACTCTAGCAAGCATCCACAACTACTAAAGATCATTAAGGTAAAACCCAACCATAGCATTAAAGTATCAAGTCCTCTTTATCCCATACGCAAACAACCTACTTATTCGGGTCTGTGCTTCTATCACTCACGCCACCCACCATAAGCAAATCATGAACATATTGCAAACCCTACAGCGGGGATCCCTCACGCTTGCGTGACACGGGGAGCACCAGAGGACAACACCAATAATAAAACATGCAACTCAAACCAATCACGATCATCAATTAACCCATAGGACAAAACGGATCTACTCAAACATCATAGGATAGCCATACATCATTGGGAAATAATATATAGCGTTGAGCACCATGTTTAAGTAGAGATTACAATGGGTAAGAGAGAGGTTACACCTCTGCATAGAGGGGGGAAGAGTTGGTGATGATGGCGGTGAAGTTGTTGATGAAGATGACGGTGATGATGACGGCCCCCGGTGGCATTCCGGCGCCACCGGAAGCGACGGGAGAGAGACCCCCTCCTCCTTCTTCTTCCTTGACCTTCTCCCTAGACGGGAGAAGGGTTTCCCCTCTGGTCCTTGGCCTCCATGGCGTGGGAGGGGCGAGAACCCCTCCGAGATTGGATCTGTCTCTTTGTCTCTCTCTGTTTCTGCGCTCTGTTCTGCTGCCCTTTCACCGTTTCTTTTATATCCGGAGATCCGTAACTCCGATTGGATCAAAACCTTCACCGTGATTTTTTTACCCAAAATTAGCTTTCTTGCGGCCGAAGAAGGGCGTCAACCGCCTTACAGGTGGACCACGAGGGTCAGGGGCGCACCCTGGGGGGTAGGGCGCGCCCCCCTACCTCGTGCCCACCTCGGACACCGGTTCGCATTGATATTTCTTCCAGATTTTCCAAAAATTCCAAGAATAAGCTCCGTCCGTTTTTATCCCATGTGGACTCCGTTTGATATGGATATTCTATGAAACCAAAAACATTCAACAGACAGGAACGGGCACTAGGCACTGGATCAATATGTTAGTCCCAAAAATAGTATAAAAAGTTGCCAAAAAGTATATGAAAGCTGTAGAATATTGGCATGAAACAGTAAAAAATTATAGATACGACGGAGACGTATCACGCCCTACCCCCTGGGCGCGCCCCCCTGTCTCGTGGGCCCCCTGGCAGGCCTCCGGTGCCCATCTTCCTCTATATGAAGTCTTTCGTCTTAGAAAAAATAAGAAGGAAGCTTTCGGGACGAAGCACCACCGCCATGAGGCGGAACCTGGTGAAACCAATCTAGGGCTCGGGCGGAGCTGTTCTGCCGGGGAAACATCCCTCCGGGAGGGGGAAATCATCACCATCATCATCAACATCGATCCTATCATCGAGAGGGGGTCAATCTCCATCAACATCATCACTAGTACCATCTCCTCGCAAACCCTAGTTCATCTCTTGTATCCAATCTTAGTCTCAAAACCTCAGACTGGTACCTGTGGGTTGCTAGTAGTGTTGATTACTCCTTGTAGTTGATGCTAGTTGGTTTATTTGGTGGAAGATCATATGTTCAGATCCTTTATGCATATTAATACCCCTCTGATTATGAACATGAATATGATTTGTGAGTAGTTACGTTTGTTCCTGAGGACATGGGAGAAGTCTTGTTATAAGTAGTCATGTGAATTTGGTATTCGTTCGATATTTTGATGAGATGTATGTTGTCTTTCCTCTAGTGGTGTTATGTGAACGTCGACTACATGACACTTCACCATTGTTTGGGCCTAGAGGAAGGCATTGGGAAGTAATAAGTAGATGATGGGTTGCTAGAGTGACAGAAGCTTAAACCCTAGTTTATGCGTTGCTTCGTAAGGGGCTGATTTGGATCCACATGTTTCATCCTATGGTTAGGTTTACCTTAATACTTCTTTTGCAGTTGTGGATGCTTGCAAGGGGGGCTAATCATAAGTGACATGCTTGTCCAAGGAAGGGCAATACCCAAGCACCGGTCCACCCACATATCAAATTATCAAAGTAACGAACGTGAATCATATGAGCATGATGAAAACTAGCTTGACGATAATTGCCATGTGTCCTCGGGAGCGTTTTCCTTTATATAAGAGTTTGTCCAGGCTTGTCCTTTGCTACAAAAAGGATTGGGCCACCTTGCTGCACCTTATTTACTTTTATTACTTGTTACCCGTTACAAATTACCTTATCACAAAACTATCTGTTACCGATAATTTCAATGCTTGCAGAGAATACCTTACTGAAAACAGCTTGTCATTTCCTTCTGCTCCTCGTTGGGTTCGACACTCTTACTTATCGAAAGAACTATGATAGATCCCCTATACTTGTGGGTCATCACAAAGTAGCGTAAGTATTTCCCTCAGTTTTTGAGAACCAAGGTATCAATCCAGTAGGAGACTACACGCAAGTCGCCTCACACCTACACAAACAAATAAGAACCTTGCAACCAACGCGATAAAGGGGTTGTCAATCCCTTCACGGCCACTTGCAAAAGTGAGATCTGATAAAGATAATAAGATATATATTTTTGGTATTTTTGTTGTGTAGATTGGAAAAGTAAAGATTGAAAAATAATAAACTAGAATTATAGATCAAAAACTTATATGATGTAAAGTAGAACCGGGGGCCATAGGTTTCACTAGTGGCTTCTCTCAAGATAGCATATATTACTGTGGGTGAACAAATTACTGACGAGCAATTGATAGAAAAGCACATAGTTATCTCATATCTAGGCATGATCATGAACATAGGCATCACGTCCGTGACAAGTAGACCGAAACGATTCTGCATCTACTACTATTACTCCACACATCGACAGCTATCCAACATGCATCTAGAGTATTAAAATCATAAGAACAGAGTAACACATTAAGTAAGATGACATGATGTAGAGGGATAAACTCAAGCAATATGATATAAAACCCATCTTTTTATCCTCGATGGCAACAATACAATACGTGTCGGTTCCCTTTCTGTCACTGGGATCGAGCACCGCAAGATTGAACCCAAAGCTAATGTGACGCCCCCGATTCGATCGTACACTAATCATGCACGCAAATGTGTATGATCAAGATCAGGGGCTCACGGGAAGATATCACAACACAACTCTACAAATAAAAATAAGTCATACAAGCATCATAATACAAGCCAAGGGCCTCGAGGGCTCAAATACAATTGCTCGATCATAGACGCTTCAGCGGAAGCAACAATATCTGAGTATAGACATAAGTTAAACAAGTTTGCCTTAAGAAGGCTAGCACAAACTGGGATACAGATCGAACGAGGCGCAGGCCTCCTGCCTGGGATCCTCCTAACTACTCCTGGTCGTCGTCAGCGGGCTGCACGTAGTAGTAGGCACCTCCGGTGTAGTAGGAGTCGTCGTCAACAGTGGCGTCTGGATCCTGGGCTCCAACGTCTGGTCACAGCAATCGGGTATAGAAAAGGGGAAAAGGGGGAACAAGGCAACCGTGAGTACTCATCCAAAGTACTCGCAAGCAAGGAGCTACACTACATATGCATGGGTATATGTGTAAAGGGCCATATCGGTGGACTGAACTGTAGAATGCCAGAATAAGAGGGGGATAGCTAATCCTGTCGAAGACTACGCTTCTGGCAGCCTCCGTCTTGCAGCATATAGAAAAGAGTAGACTGAAGTCCTCCAAGTAGCATCGCATAGCATAATGCTACCCGACAATCCCCTCCTCGATGCCCTGTTGGAGAGCAATCACCGAGTTGTATCTGGCACTTGGAAGGGTGTGTTTTATTAAGTACCCAGTTCTAGTTGTCATAAGGTCAATGTACAACTCCAAGCCGTCCTGTTACCGAAGATCATGGCTATTCGAATAGATTAACTTCCCTGCAGGGGTGCACCACATAACCCAACACGCTTGATCCCATTTGGCCGGACACACTTTCCTGGGTCATGCCTGGCCTCAGAAGATCAACACATCGCAGCCCCACCTAGGCACAACAGAGAGGTTAGCAGGCCGGTCTAAACCTAAGCGCACAGGGGGTCTGGGCCCATCGCCCTTAGCACACCTGCACGTTGCGAACGCGGACGGAAGCAGACCTAGCCTAGCAGGCGTTCCAGTCCAATCTGGCGCGCGCCACTCAGTCGCTGACGTCACAAAGGCTTCGACTGATATCACGACACCGAGTGCCCATATCTTTCCCGCGTAGTGGGTTAGTGCGTATAGGGTCAACGATCCAACTCAGATCAAATACCAAGATTAAGTATCCGCGAACGACAACAGGGCCAGGCCCACCTCTCTCCTAGGTGGTCGCAACCTGCCCTATCACTCCGCCTCAAAGATCCACTCAGAGGGCCATCGGGACAAAGGTCCTTTTAGCCCCCAATCCGTGAATCACTCACGGGTACTCCTCCAGCCGACCCGACTTTGGTCACCACATGTGTCATGTATAAAGTATAGTATATGCCCGTGATCAACTCCTGAGTGATCGCGGCCCGATAGTATAGCACAGCAGACGGACAAGAATGTAGGGCCACTGATGGAAACTAGCATCCTATACTAAGCATGTAGGATTGCAGGTAAAGGTAACAACAGTAGTAACAAGGACAGGCTATGCATCAGGATAGGATAAACGGAAAACAGTATCATGCTACACTACTCTAATGCAAGCAGTATAGGAGAGAGTAGGCGATATCTGGTGATCAAGGGGGGGGGGGCTTGCCTAGTTGCTTTGGCAAGAGAGAGGGGTCATCAACTCCGTAGTCGTACTGGGTAGCAGCGGCGTCGGTCTCGGTGTCTAGCCGAAGAAGAGCGGGAAGAAACAATGAATACAATGCAAACAGATGTGTAAGTTGCGAGTTTGATATGTTAGGGGTGTGTGGCAGATGAGCGGGCTGCGGATCCGGACTCGTCTCGTCGTTCTGAGCAACTTTCATGTAGAAAGTATTTCCATCCGAGCTATAGTTTATTTTATATTGATTTTAAAAGATTTAATTCATTTTTAGGATTTATTTAATTATTTTAATTCAACATTATCCAGAACATTGCCTGGTGACGTCAGCATGACGTAAAGGTGACGTCAGCGGTTAACGGTCCGCTGACCAGAGTCAAACCTGACCGATGGGTCCAGTGGGACCCACCTGTCATAGTGTGAGACTAACTAATCAGGTTTAATTAGTTTAGTTAATTGGTTAGGTTAATTACTTATTAGATTAACCTAAAAATAATTAATTAACTTAATTAGTTCCTTAATTAATTAATTATTGTAATTAATAATTATTTATTTATTTACTTTTTTTAATTCTTTTTTTCTAAAACATTCTGGGGCCGGGCCCCGTTAGTCATTGGCCCAGAGGCCATACAGGGCGCGGGCGACGGGTTACGGGTGCGCCCCGTTCGGGCGCACACCCAAGGGCACGCGCGCATGGGCGCTGGCGGCCACGGCGGGGCACGACGCCGGCCAGGGATGGGCGCAGGGGCGCAGCGCGCGCGGGTGCTGCCACGACCGCAGCCGGAGCTGGGCGGCGCGGCGCGGCGAGCGGGACAACAGGCGGTGGCCGAGGCCGTGAGGCGTGTGCGTTGCGTCGGAAGTGCGCGGCCACGGGGTGGAGGCCGCGTCTTCAGGGCGGCAGTAGGCGAGGCTGCGCCGTGGTCTAGGTGCAGCGGCGCACGCGCGCGTGTGTGTGCAGGGGCGCGAGTGGCAGCGGTCGCCGCGTGACGAGCGCGAGCGCGCACGCAGAAGGGAAGCGGGGGGTGGGTAAGCGAAGGGGGCGCGGGGTGAGCAAAGGGACGGCCTGGCGCGAGGCGCGAATGAAACGGGCGGGCGTCGAGCGCGGCAAGGACGACAACAATGGGGGGGCGACGCGGTGGAGCTCGTTGGGGCGGTTGGGAGCGGCGAGCAGCGGAGGGAACGAGCACGGGGCGAGGGGAGGAGAGAAAGGGCGCGGCTCACGTCGGGTGCAGGGATCAGGGCAATGGTGCTCGTGGTGGGGGACGGGGACGGCGGCGTCGATGCAGGCGTGGAGGAAGTCCGGCGGGGAAGCGGTCCGGCGAGGCGGCGAGGTCTTCGGCTGGCGGTGGTGGAGACGACGACGGGCGGGGCGAGCACGGTGACGGCGGTCCGGCGGGGAGATGGGATCAGGGAGGCTGCAGGCGGCGTCTTGGCGGTGGCGTGGATCGAGCCCCGATCCAGATCGGATCGGGAGGGGAGGCGAATGTGGGGGAACGAGTGGGGGGGAGTGGGGCGAGGGGTAGTGGGTTAGGGTTTCGGCACCAGGGGATAAGGGAGTGGGGACGGGCCGGTCAGACCAGTGGGCTTGCTAGCTGGGCCTTTTGGCCCATTTGGCCAATGGGGTTGTGTTTTTTGTTAGTTTTGTTTTTTCTGTTTTTATTATTTTCCCTTTTCTTTATTTTCTTTTTGGTTTCCTTTTATAGTTTCTTTTATTTTAGTTTTATGAATCACAACAGTTGTGCCTAAATTTGTATTACTAATTATACCTTGACTACAAAAAGTTTAAACCTCCAATTAAAAATAGTTTACCATTTTATTAATTATAAAAGGCGTTCAATTAAATTCTTTGGCTACTATTTTATTTATTTTTAGGACACTCAAACATTTTTAAAGATGCTGTTTTCTCCACAATTATTACTTATACATTATTTGTCACAACAAGAACAATTTGGTTTTAATAATTGAAAACTTTTATTGTTTGCCTTTGATTTAAATTTGAATTTGTTTCGGTTCTGAACTATCGAGAGTTTATCAACAGTAACCGTGGTGACGTGGCATCATTAGCGGGGGATCACTGTAGCTTAATTATCCGGGCGTCATAGCTAAGCACTTGTCCCATTGCAAGAAAGATCAATCTAGTAGGCCAAACGAAACCGATAATTCAAAGAGACTTGAAAGGATATTAAATCATGCATATAAGTATTCAGAGAAGAATCAAACATTGTTCATAGATAATCTTGACCATAAACCCACAATTCATCGGATCTTGGCAAACACACTGCAAAAAGAATTACATCGAATAGATCTCCAAGAAGATCGAGGAGAACTTTGTATTGAGATCCAAAGAGAGAGAAGAAGCCATCTAGCTAATAACTATGGACCCAAAGGTCTGTGGTAAACTACTCACACATCATCGGAGAGGCTATGGTATTGATGTAGAAGCCCTCTGTCATTAAATCCCCCTCCGACGGATCGTCGGAAAAGGCCCCAAGATGCGATCTCACGGGTACAGAAGGTTGCGGCGGTGGAAAAGTGGTTTCGTGGCTCCCCTGGATGTTTTCAGGGTATAAGATTATATATAGGCGAAAAAAGTAGGTCGGTGGAGCTATGAGAGGCCCACGAGGGTGGGGGGCGCACCTACCCTCTAGGCGCACCCTCCTGCCTCATGGCCGCCTCGTTTCTTCCTTGACGTCCAGTCAAAGTATCCTCGTGAAGGTTTCGTTCCGTTTGATATTCCTTTTCTGCGAAACACTGAAATAGGCAAAAAAAACAACAATTTGCACTGGGCCTTCGATTAATAGGTTAGTCCCAAAAATAATATAAAAGGTATATTAAAGCCCATTCAACATCCAAAATAGATAATATAATAGCATGGAAAAATAAAAATTTATAGTACGTTGAAGACGTATCAAGCATCCCCAAGCTTAATTCCTGCTCGTCCTCGAGTAGGTAAATGATAAAAAGGAATTTTTTACATGGAATGCTACCTAACATAATTTTAACGTAATTCTCTTTATTGTGGCATGAATGTTCAGATCCGAAAGATTGAAGACAAAAGTTTAGTATTGACATAAAAATAATAATACTTCAAGCATACTAACCAAGCAATTATGTCTTATCAAAATAACCTACCCAAAGAAAGCTCATCCCTACAAAATCATATAGTTTGGCCATGCTTCATTTTCGTCACACAAAAATGCGCTCATCATGCACAACCCCGATGACAAGCTAAGAAATTGTTTCATACTTTAGCATTCTCAAACTTTTTCAACTTTCACGCAATACATGAGCGTGAGCCATGAACATAGCACTATGGGTGGAATAGAATATGATGATGAGGGTTGTGTCGAGAAGACAAAAAAGGACGAAGTCTCACATTGACGCGGCTAATCAACGGGCTATGAAGATGCCCATCAATTGATGTCAATGCGAGGAGTAGGGATTGCCATGCAACGGATGCACTACAACTATAAATGTATGAAAGCTCAACAAAAGAAACTAAGTGTGTGTGCATCCAACTTGCTTGCTCACGAAGACCTAGGGCATTTGAGGAAGCCCATTGTTGGAATACACAAGCCAAGTTCTATAATGAAAAATTACCACTAGTATATGAAAGTGACAAAATAAAAGACTCTCTATCATGAAGATCATGGTGCTACTTTGAAGCACAAGTGTGGAAAAAGGATAGTAGCATTGTCCCTTCTACCTTTTTTGTGGGCCTTACTCTTTTTGGCCTTCCCTTTTTTTGAACGGGACAATGCTCTAATAATGATAATCATCACACTTCTATTTATTTACAACTCAAAGATTACAACTCGATACTAGAACAAGATATAACTCTATCTGACTGCCTCCGGCGGTGTACTGGGATGGGCAATGAATCAAGAGTGACATGTATGAAAAATTATGCATGGTGGCCTTGCCACAAATACGATGTCAACTACATGATCATGCAGCGCAATATTACAATGATGAAGCGTGTCATGATAAACGGAACGGTGGAAAGTTGTGTGACGCCCTCGATTCAATCGTACACTAATCATGCACGCAAATGTGTACGATCAAGATCAGGGACTCACGGGAAGATATCACAACACAACTCTAAAACATAATTAAGTCATACAAGAATCATAATACAAGCCCGGGGCCTCGAGGCCTCGAATACAAGTGCTCGATCATAGAGGAGTCAGCGGAAACAACAATATATGAGTACAGGCATAAGTTAAACAAGTTTGTCTTAAGAAGGCTAGCACAAACTGGGATACAGATCGAACGAGGCGCAGGCCTCCTGCCTGGGATCCTCCTAAACTACTCCTGGTCGATATCAGCGGGCTGCACGTAGTAGTAGGCACCTCCGATGTAGTAGGAGTCGTCGGCGGCGGTGGCGTTTGGATCCTGGGCTCCAACATCTGGTTGCGACAACCAGGTAGAAGGGATAGGGGGAAAAGGAGAAAGCAACCGTGAGTACTCATCCAAAGTACTCGCAAGCAAGGAGATACACTACATATGCATGGGTATATGTATAAAGGGCCATATCAGTGGACTGAACTGCAGAATGCCAGAATAAGAGGGGGATAACTAATCATGTCGAAGACTACGCTTCTGGCAGCCTCCGTCTTGCAGCATGTAGAAGAGAGTAGACCGAAGTCCTCCAAGTAGCATCGCATAGCATAAACCTACTCGGCGATCCCCTCCTCGTTGCCCTGTTAGAGAGCGATCACCGGGTTGTATTTGGCACTTGGAAGGGTGTGTTTTATTAAGTATCCGGTTCTAGTTGTCATAAGGTCAAGGTACAACTCCAAGTCGTCCTGTTACCGAAGATCACGGCTATTCGAATAGATTAACTTCCCTCTAGGGGTGCACCACATAACCCAACCCGCTTGATCCCATTTGGCCGGACACACTTTCCTGGGTCATGCCCGGCCTCGGAAGGTCAACACGTCGCAGCCCTACCTAGGCACAACAAAGAGGTCAGCACGCCGGTCTAAACCTAAGCGCATAGGGGTTTGGGCCCATCGCCCTTAGCACACCTGCACGTTGCGTACGCGGCCGGAAGCAGAACTAGCCCCTTAATACAAGAGCAGGCTTACGTTCCAATCCGGCGCGCGCCACTCAGTCACTGACGTCACGAAGTGCTTCGGCTGATACCACGACGTCGAGTGCCCATAACTGTCCCCGCGAAGTTCGTTAGTGCGTATTGGCCAGTAGCCAGACTCAGATCAAATACCAAGATCTCGTTAAGCGTGTTAAGTATCCGCGAATGCCGAACAGGGCCAGGCCCACCTCTCTCCTAGGTGGTCTCAACCTGCCCTATTGCTCCGCCACAAAGTAACAGTCGGGGGCCGTCGGGAACCCAGGCCCACCACTACCTGGGTGGAACCACCTGCCCCTTCAGCCCCCATCTCTGAACAGTATCACAAGTAATGTAACAGTGTAAAGTGTATAGTATATGCCCGTGATCACCTCCCGAAGTGATCACGACCCAGTAGTATAGCATGGCAGACGGACAAGAGTGTAGAGCCACTGATGGAACACTAGCATCCTATACTAAGCAGTTGGATAGCAAGTAAGGGTAACAACTGTAGCAACAATGACAGGCTATGCATCAGAATAGGATTAACCGAAAGCAGTAACATGCTACACTACTCTAATGCAAGCAGTATAGAGAAGAGTAGGCGATATCTGGTGATCAAGGGGGGGCTTGCCTGGTTGCTCAGACAAGAAGGAGGGGTCGTCGGTGATGTAGTCGACCACAGGGGCATCAGCGTCGTCACGGGGTCTACCGGAGAGAAGAAGGGGCCAGAAACATTAAATACATAGCAAGCAAGTGCATAACAGGACAACAGGCAGAGCTAGACGTGTTCTAACACGGTAGTAGGTGATACCGGCGAAGGGGGAAAACATCCGGGAAAGAATTCCCGGTGTTTCGTGTTTTCGGACTGGTGAACCGGAGAGAGAAAGTTGCGTGTTTGTTATGCTAGGGATGTGTGGAGGACGAACGAGTTGCGTGTCCGAATTCGTCTCGTTGTTCTGAGCAACTTTCACGTACAAAGTTTTTCCATCCGAGCTACGGTTTATTTACTATTAATTTTCAAAGTTTTAAATCATTTTCTGTATTTCTTCAATTTACTTAATTTGAAAATATATTAAATACTAAATGCTAGGTGTACACAAAGAAGTGTACACAGCAACGGCATTACAGGCTGACAGGAGGGGCCAGCCTGCTGAGTCAGCAGGTCAACAGTTGACCAGTTGCCTGGTAAACAGGTCAACATGGGGCCCACCTATCATAGACTCGGACTAGCCCAGTCAGCAAGTTGACTGGTCAAATTGACCAGTCGGGCCCAGTAGTCAGCGAGTAAACTAATCAGCAGTGCTTTAGTTAATTTAGTTAGTTAGTTAATAGGGTGGGGTCCGGCTGTCAGTGTCCTAGTTTAATAACATGGTTAGTTTAATTAATTCAATCTCTACAGTAGGTGGCCCACCGGTCAGTGGGTGTTAGGGACGGTTGTTAGCGGCTAATGGCCTGACGGGTGGTCCCGTCGGTGTTTAAACGCCGGCGTGCGCGTCGGTGACCAAATCAACGGCGGCGCGACGCGGGACAACGCCGGAAATCGGCCACAGTGGCCCATTTGGAGCGCGGTTAGGTTCTACGGTGAGCTAATGCTCGCGCGCGTCCGATGCGGCAAGATGCAGGGGCCGAGGTGGCCGGGAACGACACCAGCGATGAGCCGAGGCGGCGGCCGGAGAACGGCACCAGCGGAGAAGACCCAGGGGGCATGAGGGAAAGATCTGGTGGGTGCTACGGCATCGTACAGAGACGTTGAGCACGATGATTTGCTCAGACACGAGCGTCGTGAGCTGTGGCCGCAACGGCGAGGTGAGCGGCGGAGTAAGTTTTCGACAATGGTGGTCGGGGCATCTAGGAGCGACTCAACAGTGGGGAAAGCGATGGGGATGGATGTGGTGCTCACCGGGGAGCTCAAGGAGGCTCGACGAGGTCTCGGAGCGCGCGCGGGGGCGGGGGGGGGGGGGGGGGGTTGAATCGACGCAGCGGAGCTCCGGTGGCCGGAGGTAGAAGATGATGCGGATCCGACGATGGAGAGGTGCAGAGCTTGAATGAGTCCTCATAGAGGATGCAGTGGACGACGACGCATATCGTAGGCCCGGTCTCGAGGCATGGGGGCGACGGTGGCCGCGAGATCGACGGAGGCCATGGCGGCAGTGCTTCGGGCTCGTGCAGGGAAGGAGAGAGCAGCGCGAGGGAGGTGGGAGAGTGAGCTAGGGTTCGTCAGGGGGGTTTGGGGAGGGGGACGAGGGTGAACAGGAGGCGGGGAAGGGGTTAAGTGGGCCGTGTTTTCGGCTAATGGGCCACCGGGCCCAGTAGATTAGTTTTGTTGTTATTTTTTCTTTTGTCTATTTCCTTTTGTTTAATTTTTCTTTTCTGTTTTCTGTTTTATTTTAGTTCCTCTTTTATTTAGTTTTATAAACTATAAAAGTAGTCCCTAATTTAGTGTTAATAAATAGGCTACTGCCACATAAGTTTGGGCAACAAAATAAAATAGTTTAATATTTTATTTATTGTAAAAGGCATTCAACTAATTGTTTTTGCTACTGTTTAAAACATTTTAGAGTATTTTACACTTTTATGAAAGTGTGGTTTCTCCACCATACTTACCTATGCATTATTTGGCTCACCGCAAACATTTTAGTTTTAATATTTGAAAACTTTTATTGTTTGCTTGATTTTGAATTTGAATTTGAATCAGTTTCTAACTAACGCGAGATCAGTAACAGTAATCGAGGTGATGTGCCATCATTAGTAGAGGTTCACTGTAGCTTAAATATCCG
The DNA here is from genome assembly GCA_032464435.1 of Aegilops umbellulata. Taxonomy (NCBI): domain Eukaryota; kingdom Viridiplantae; phylum Streptophyta; class Magnoliopsida; order Poales; family Poaceae; genus Aegilops; species Aegilops umbellulata. The sequence goes on along the minus strand of CP136059.1, from coordinate 328,417,519 downwards.
GGCGTCACAATTCTCGTCCACTACAAGAAATCTCGTCCCGAGATTTAAGAGGGGGTCTAAGGGGAAAGGTTTGGTTATGGAATCCTAACGAATCTTCTCGGTCTTGGTTGCTCCCCTCGAAGTGGTCGATCCATTATATTGATGTCTTCGTCATTTTTTTGCTTCAGGTCATCAAGATGAAGTTGGCATCCTTTCTTTGGGAACTCCATCGTACTTACGAAAGAATAAAGGGGCTGGTAGAACAGACCTCTGCTAGGTTGACTATCTTGTCGATAACATCGGGGAAGGTGGGGGAAAGTAACTCTTGAATTGAAACCTCCGAAAATATCGAGAGCAAAGTAAGGAGGTACCATGAGAAGTTTCAAACGGATAGTCAAGCGTTCGATGCCTAATCAGAAGGTGAAAGGGGTTCAGAGCAACGAGAATAAGTATTGCGTCTGATACTCGAATAGATCACTTGGCAGGTGGTCCGTGAGTTACATAAGAAGTCAAGTGCAAGGAATAACTTTGGAAACCGGGGGTGTACAGGAGAGTCAGGTTTTGATCCAATGGAACTGTGGATTATGGGCCCACCATGTGGTTAAAAGTAGGAAAAGCGTTGATATCTTGCACGGTCATGATAGCAAGACATGTCAGAGGGTAGCCTATCAGTTATGTTGGCAACAATGTCGATACCAAGGGCGAGGAACAAAGAGAACCATTTTCCTGCTCGTTGAACGAGCTGGACCATTAGGCAAAGTTCTCGTCCATCGGTGGCTGCCGATATGTCATCAATTATAGTAATAGGGTCTTACTGGCAGAGTTGTACCATGAGGTGCTTACCTAAGCAGGGAATTACCACTGCTTGGTAAAGTAGATTATAAGAAAGTTTGAACAAAATAGCGGAAAGGAAAATGTGTTTAAACACATATATCAGGGGTATATCCTTCCCACAGTCAAGCAGAGGATGATATCCAAGACAGGATATAATGTAGAAAACCCTTTACATAAGTGGAGAGAAATTTCATGACATTACCCATACAACGGTGTTAGGATAAATGATAAGGAAAATTTAGCATTGTGCTTCAAATGCTCTTATTGAGAATTGGATTACCATAGACATGCTTCGAGATAGCATTGACATGGTCTTCAAGCAAAGGTCAGACTTTGGATACACAAAGGATCCATCGGGATAAACTTATTAAACAAGGCATTCAATTTCCTCATGGAAAAATTGTTAACCTTGTTAAAAGAAAAACTATCACACTTGGTCCTCCGGTCAGGTGTGCATGACATCACCTTACCGAGTCATATAAAGACCAATGCTATAACTCTTGGAGATATGTTCCAACCATCATATCTGACCAAGGTTTGGATCCGACCGGTGTTAGGATACCTCCAACTTAGGATGCCTGAGAAGAAAAGGTGTAACCCACATTGTCGAGATGACATTGTAAGATTCTCGGGAATTGACCTACGGAAGCAAGTTTCGAAACCAAAGTTCATCCATAAACCAAGGAGAGGATGAGGAGGTGGCTGATGAACTCAATGAGAATTCAACGGGATTTCCAAAAGATGGATTTCCACAAGTATGTGAACAAGGAAATATCATTTGTCGGATCAAATGATATAATGATGTATGCTCGAGGGAAACATACACAACTGAACAATGATAGAAGGGTGCACCCAGGAATCTGGACTAGGTAGCACGATTAATGTTCGAATGATGATTCAATAAGCCATAGACTTATAATGAAACCGTAGACCAATAACTTCAAAGCAATAGGGTTGCTAGAAGTTTAGAATTTACACATCACAGACCATTTGTCGGTATCCCGGTTAGAAACAACACGGAGACCAAGAAATGAACGCAAATGGTGAGAGATATTACTATATCAAGAATTCTCAAGAGGTGGTAAAATTACCCCGACATTCTTGACATAAAAGGTGGTAATATTCCAAGGTAAAGAAGAAAAATTACAGGATAGCAAGGAACTCAAGGTATAACACAAAACACGAACAAGCTTGTGTTGGTGGGAAGGCAATAAAGTGGTCGATGATAATAAAATTCATCGAGGGCAAGGATGGTATTTATCATCATGAATTCAATTGGTATCCCAGAAGATCTCAGAATGTTGATGATGAGCACGACACATTTCTCAAGAGATTTCATGAAGATGGAATCGATTGGCGATGACATCAAGTCAAAGGAAGGATGAAGCGAAAGGTTATTGGAACCAAAGATACGACACACACTCGCAATCAAGCTTGATGTTCAAGGCGAAATGATAAGAGGAGGAAGATCGACGTAAGCTTGGCTCACCGTCGAAAACTGTGCTTCGGGAAGTACCAGATAACACAGTTAAAATTAGCACGATAATGATGTAGCTAGTTAGGCTTGAAATGACGTGGAGTATTAAACTTCTCAACAACAAAGTACTAGAAGTACTGAATCACAGTGTTGATTGGATTTCACAAATCGGTGTTCTTGGTTGACGACAACCCAGAACCCATGGAGTGACAAGGACATGGAAAGGTACTACTTCATCAGAAATTCATAAGATGAAGTGGAATGGGTTGATATCCTCGAGATACCAGGGGGTATTACTCGAAGGCAGATCAGAATAGAAGCTGAAGTGGAGCGTTGACTTGCAATAGCAGATACTTTAATCTTGTCATAATAGATGACGCACTGGAATGGTTTCCTTTCATATATAATGAATAAGGTTAGCATGGTCGGAACCATAACTGCAAGGGATCCAATTTACGACACCGGAAGAATTATTAGAATGATTAAATATTATCACAAGAAGCTTTCATGATAAGTTCCACATTGTGTCCGTGGGCATGAACAAAAATTTCAAGGTCGACTCCCACTACTTCAATGCATAACCTTTCATTCACTGCTCTACTAAAAATGATTTGAGTGCAAAGATCTACCTGGTGAATTACGAGAGGAGTATGAACCTTGGAAAACTTTCGGGTTCACGCATATTAAAGAAGGCATAGGTTCAACCCATCGGGGCATCTAAGGAACATAGACTACAAGCTTCGAGAGTAATTATCACCAGCTCGAAAGCAGAGCATGGTTGGTCAAATCAAGGAATAGGATTTACTAATGGCATTATGTATCATGGAAAGAACTTCCAAAGTCATTGAATATGAAGGACGCTATCGGATAATATCCAACAGAGGATCTGGTGGTCCTAAAGGGATCTGATGTGAGCATCAGTACTCAACCAGAGAAAGAAATAATGCAAGGAGATCAGACTATAGAAACAACTGGCTAGTGCAAAGCTCAAACGCAAAAGTATTATGATTTCCAATCAAGGGATCAGAAGCGAACGCTCTGATTAAGGATGGATAAGTTACGTAGGTTTAGGGGTACAATCGATGGCAATCCGATTGGTCGAGAACTAGCTCATGTTTAAAATGATGTCTGAGCTCATAGGATAAATCCTAAGGATTACGAGCATCCACATCATATTGAATCGATGGACTCAAAATGATAGTGACAAAGGTTGTCAATAAGATTACTAGACTTATGGGATTAACCATAATGTAAGCAAACAAAAATTTCAAGAGCAATAGGCTGCTGAGGATTTTCGAAAGATCGAATGGTATTTCAAAGATTGGTGACATACATGAATCAATTGGGGATGAGTGGATACTCGGAAGGTGCGAGAAATTATCCGTAGGGGTTTTTCGATGGAATGGAATTGCAAAACCGATGGCATAAAGTATTCTTGGACAACAACGAGTATTTCGGGGTATCTTGTAATAACAAGAGCAACTGGGGACTGATTGTAAGAAGGACAAGTGTACGTGGTTATCCATATCGATTTATCGGTGGACGGGAATAACAAAAGTGCTGGGCACAAAGTCTCGAGAGAATATCGGAGAGTATCTTCGGAATCTTCTGGTGAAGCAGGCCATCATCTGTGATAAGGGGCTCTCCGGGTGAAAGTGATCACGAGATCCTAATGTTAGATTTTAGCAAATTTGTTTAACCCGAGTAGAAGAGAGTTCAGAGTCCCGGAATAAAGGTCGAGGAGTAAAAGATCCTAATACTACCCAAATGACGACGTGGGCCCATGGGCCGCACAGCCATGTTAGTAAAACAATTTTCATCGACTAGACTCAACTTCGGCCAAGGAGTTTGGAAGGGGGATTCCTACAGGCAGACGACTCTGATACCAACTTGTGACGCCCCCGATTCAATCGTACACTAATCAGGCACGCAAATGTGTACGAACAAGATCAGGGACTCACGGGAAGATATCACAACACAACTCTAAAACATAATTAAGTCATACAAGCATCATAATACAAGCCAGGGGCCTTGAGGGCTCGAATACAAGTGCTCGATCATAGACGAGTCAGCGGAAGCAACAATATCTGAGTACACCATAAGTTAAACAAGTTTGCCTTAAGAAGGCTAGCACAAACTGGGATACAGATCGAACGAGGTGCATGCCTCCTGCCTGGGATCCTCCTAAACTACTCCTGGTCGACGTCAGCGGGCTGCACATCGTAGTAGGCACCTCCGGTGTAGTAGGAGTCATCGTCGACGGTGGCGTATAGATCCTGGGCTCCAACATCTGGTTGCAACAACCAGGTAGAAGGGATAGGGGGGAAAAGAAGGAGAAAGCAACCGTGAGTACTCATCCAAAGTACTCGCAAGCAAGGAGCTACACTACATATGCATGGGTATATGTGTAAAGGGACATATCAGTGGACTGAACTGCAGAATGCCAGAATAAGAGGGGGATAACTAATCCTGTTGAAGACTACGCTTCTGGCAGCCTCCGTCTTGCAGCATGTAGAAGAGAGTAGACTGAAGTCCTCCAAGTAGCATCGCACAGCATAAACCTACCCGGCGATCCCCTTCTCGTTGCCCTGTTAGAGAGCGATCATCGGGTTGTATCTGGCACTTGGAAGGGTGTGTTTTATTAAGTATCTGGTTCTAGTTGTCATAAGGTCAAGGTACAACTCCAAGTCGTCCTGTTACCGAAGATCGCGGCTATTCGAATAGATTAACTTCCCTGCAGGGGTGCACCACATAACCCAACACGCTTGATCCCATTTGGTCGGACACGCTTTCCTGGGTCATGCCCGGCCTCGGAAGATCAACACGTCGCAGCCCTACCTAGGCACAACAGAGAGGTCAGCATGCCGGTCTGAACCTAAGCAAACAGGGGTCTGGGCCCATCGCCCTTAGCACACCTGCACGTTGCGTACGCGGCCGGAAGCAGAACTAGCCCCTTAATACAAGAGCAGGCTTACGTTCCAATCCAGCGCACGCCACTCAGTCGCTGACGTCACGAAGTGCTTCGGCTGATACCACGACGTAGAGTGCCCATAACTGTCCTCGCGTAGTTGGTTAGTGCGTATAGGCCAGTAGCCTGACTCAGATCAAATACCAAGATCTCGTTAAGCGTGTTAAGTATCCGCGAACGCCGAATAGGGCCAGGCCCACCTCTCTCCTAGGTGGTCTCAACCTGCCCTGTCGCGCCGCCACAAAGTAACAGTCGGGGGCCGTCGGGAACCCAGGCCCACCACTACCTGGGTGGAACCACCTGCCCCTTCAGCCCCCATCTCCGAACAGTATCACAGGTAATGTAACAGTGTAAGGTGTATAGTATATGCCCGTTATCACCTCCCGAAGTGATCACGGCCCAGTAGTATAGCATGGCAGACGGACAAGAGTGTAGAGCCACTGATGGAACACTAGCGTCCTATACTGAGCAGTAGGATAGCAGGTAAGGGTAACAACTGTAGCAACAATGACAGGCTATGCATCAGAATAGGATTAACCGAAAGCAGTAACATGCTACACTACTCTAATGCAAGCAGTATAGAGAAGAGTAGGCGATATCCGGTGATCAAGGGGGGCTTGCCTGGTTGCTCAGACAAGAAGGAGGGGTCGTCGGTGACGTAGTCGACCACAGGGGCATCAGCATCGTGACGGGGTCTACCGGAGAGAAGAGGGGGAAGAAACAGTAAATACATAGCAAGCAAGTGCATAACAGGACAACGGGAAGAGCTAGGCGTGTTCTAACGTGGTAGTAGGTGATACCGGCGAAGGGCCAAAACATCCGGGAAAGTATTCCCGGTGTTTCGTGTTTTCGGAAGGTGAACCGGAGAGGGAAAGTTGCGTGTTTGTTATGCTAGCGATGTGTGGCGGACGAACGATCTGCGTATCTGAATTCGTCTCATTGTTCTAAGCAACTTTCGGGTGCAAAGTTTTTCCATCCGAGCTACGGTTTATTTACTATTAATTTTCAAAATTTTAAATCATTTTCTGAATTTCTTGAATTTACTTAATTCGAAAATATATTAAATACTAAGTGCTAGGTGTACACAGAGAAGTGTACACAGCAATGGCATTACAGGTTGACAGGTGGGGCCAGCCTGCTGAGTCAGCAGGTCAACAGTTGACCAGTTGCCTGGTAAATAGGTCAACATGGGGCCCACCTATCATAGACTGGGACTAGCCCAGTCAGCATGTTGACTGGTCAAATTGACCAGTTGGGCCCAGTAGTCAGCGAGTAAGCTAATCAGTAGTGCTTTAGTTAATTTAATTAGTTAGTTAACAGGGTGGGGTCCGGCTGTCAGTGTCCTAGTTTAATAACATGGTTAGTTTAATTAATTTAATCTCTACAGTAGGTGGCCCACTGGTCAGTGAGTGTTAGGGACGGCTGTTTGGTCCCATCGGCGTTTAAACGCCGGCGCGCGCGTCGGTGACCAAATCGACAGTGGCGCGACACGGGACATCGGCGGAAATCGGCCACAGTGGCCCATTTGGAGCACGGTTAGGTTCTACGGTGAGCTGACGCTCGCGCGCGTCCGGTGGGGCAAGATGCAGGGGCCGAGGTGGTCAGGAACGACACCGGCGATGAGCCGAGGCGGCGGCCGGAGAACAGCACCGGCGGAGAAGATGCAGGGGGGCATGAGGGAAAGATCTTGTGGGTGCTACGGCATCCTACATAGACATTGAGCATGATGATGTGCTCAGACGCGAGTGGCGTGAGCTGTGGCTGCCACGGTGCGGTGAGCGGCGGAGTAAGTTTTCGGCAATGGTGGTCGGGGCATCTAGGAGTGACTTAGCAGTGGGGAAAGCGATGGGGATGGATGTGGTGCTCATCGGGGAGCTCAAGGAGGCTCGACGAGGTCTCGGAGCGCGGGGGGGGGGGGGGGCGGCGAATCGACGCGACGGAGCTCCGGTGGCCGGAGGTAGAAGACGATGCGGATTCAACGATGGAGAGGCGCAGAGCTTGAATGAGTCCTCGTAGAGGATGCAGTGGACGACGACACATCTCCTAGGCCCGGTCTCGAGGCGTGGGGGCGATGGTGGCCGCGAGATCGACGGAGGCCATGGCAGCAGTGCTTCGGGCTCATGCGGGGAAGGAGAGAGGAGCGCGAGGGAGGTGGGAGAGTGAGCTAGGGTTCGTCAAGGGGGTTTGGGGAGGGGTCGTCGTCGACCTAAAGGAGCCAGGGGTCATCGGATGGCCGCCCCGTGGCCATCTCCGGCCATGGACGCGGTGCGCGCGTCCAGCGCGACGGGGGTGAACAGGAGAAGGGGAAGGGGTTAAGTGGGCCGGGTTTTCGGCTAATGGGCCACAGGGCCCAGTAGATTAGTTTTGTTGTTATTTTTTCTTTTGTATATTTCCTTTTGTTTAATTTTTCTTTTCTGTTTTCTGTTTTATTTTAGTTCCTCTTTTATTTAGTTTTATAAACTATGAAAGTAGTCCCTAATTTAGTGTTAATAAATATGCTACTGCCACATAAGTTTGGGCAACAAAATAAAATAGTTTAATATTTTATTTATTGTAAAAGGCATTCAACTAATTGTTTTTGCTACTATTTAAAACATTTTAGAGTATTTTACACTTTTATAAAAGTGTGGTTTCTCCACCATACTTAACTATGCATTATTTGGCTCACCCCGAACATTTTAGTTTTAATATTTGAAAACTTTTATTGTTTGCTTGATTTTGAATTTGAATTTGAATCAGTTTCGAACTAACGCGAGATCAGTAACAGTAATCGAGGTGATGTGGCATCATTAGTAGAGGTTCACTGTAGCTTAAATATCTGGGCGTCACAAGTTGCATGGCAATATATCTCGGAATGGCTATGGAAATGCCATAATAGGTAGGTATGGTGGCTGTTTTGAGGAAGATATAAGGAGGCTTATGTGTAATAGAGCGTATCATATCACGGGGTTTGGATGCACCGGCAGAGTTTGCACCAACTCTGGAGGTGAGAAAGGGCAATGCACGATATGGAAGAGGCTAGCAATGATGGAAGGGTGAGAGTGCGTATAATCCATGGACTCAATATTAGTCATAATGAACTCACATACTTCTTGCAAAAATCTACAAGTCATCGAAACCAAGCACTACACGCATGCTCCTAGGGGTATATATTGGTAGGAAAAGACCATCGCTCATCCCCGACCGCCACTCATAAGGAAAGCAGTCAAAGAACACCTAATGCTTCAAATTTGTCACACAACATTTACCATACATGCATGCTACGGGACTTGCAAACCTCAACATAAGTATTTCTCAATTCCATAATTACTCAACTAGCACAACTCTAATATTACCATCTTCATATCTCAAAACAATCATCAAGTATCAAACGTCTCATAGTATTCAATGCACTCTATATGAAAGTTTATATTATACCCATCTTGGATGCCTATCATATTAGGACTAATTTCATAACCAAAGAAAATTACCATGCTCTTCTAAAAGACTCTCAAAATAATATAAGTGAATCATGAGAGATCAACAATTTTATAAAATAAAACCACCACCGTGCTAAAAAGATATAAGAGAAGCACTAGAGCAAAATTGTCTAGCTCAAAAGATATAAGTGAAGCACATAGAGTATTCTAATAAATTCCGATTCATGCATGTGTGTCTCTCCAAAGGTGTGTACAGCAAGGATGATTATGGTAAACTAAAAAGTAAAGACTCAAATCATACAAGACGCTCCAAGCAAAACACATATCATGTGGTGAATAAAAATATAGCCTCAAGCTTAGGCACTTGCCACTCCTTATTCCGAAATCCATCAAATCTTTACCCAAAAACTTGAAAACTTCACAACACAAAACTCAACAGAAAATCGCATGAGCTCCGTTAGTGTAAGAAAACAAATCACCACTTTAAGGTACTGTACTGAACTCATTCTTTATTTATATTGGTGTTAAACCTACTGTATTCCAACTTCTCTATGGTTCATACCCCCTGATACTAGCCATAGATTCATCAAAATAAGCAAAAAACTCACGAAAAACAGAATCTGTCAAAAACAGAACAGTCTGTAGCAATCTAATTTGTTCAAATACTTCTGGAACTCCAACAATTATGAAAAACTAGGACAACCTGGATAATTTGTATATTGATCTACTACAAAACTAATTGGAATTTTATCACGTTCTGGTGAATTTTAACAATTATTTTCATGAGCGTAAAGTTTCTGTCTTTTTCAGCAAGATCAAACAACTATCACCCAAGATCCTAGTGGTTCTACTTGGCACAAACACTAACTTAAAACATAAACATCTAAAAAGAAGCTAGATGAATTATTTATTACCAAACAGAAACAAAAAACAAAAATAAAAATAAAATTGGGTTGCCTCCCAACAAGCGCTATCGTTTAACGCCCCTAGTTAGGCATAAAAACAAGAATAGATCTTGGTATTGTCATCTTTGGTATGCAATCCATAAGTGGCTCTCATAATAGATTCATAAGGCAATTTAATTTTCTTCCTAGGAAAGTGTTCCATGCCTTTCCTTAATGGAAACTGGAATCTAATGTTTCCTTCTTTCATATCAATAATTGCACCAATCGTTCTAAGGAAAGGTCTACCAAGAATAATAGGACATGTAGGATTGCAATCTATATCAAGGACAATGAAATCTATGGGCACATAATTCCTATTTGAAACAATAAGAGCATCATTAATCCTTCCCATAGGTTTCTTAATGGTGGAATCCGCAAGGTGCACATTTAAAGAACAATCATCAAATTCACGGAAACCTAACACATCACACAAAGTCTTTGGAATCATGGAAACACTAGAACTCAAATCACATAAAGCATATCATTCATGATCTTCAATTTTAATTTTAATAGTAGGTTCCCACTCATCATAAAGTTTTCTAGGGATAGAAACTTCTAATTCAAGCTTTTCCTCATAGGATTGCATTAAAGCATCAACGATATGTTTAGTAAAAGCTTTATTTTGATCATAAGCATGAGGAGAATTTAGCACGGATTGCAACACGGAAATACAATCTATCAAACAACAATTATCATAATTAAATTCCTTGAAATCCAAAATAGTGGGTTCATTGCTATGTAAAGTTTTGACCTCTTCAATCCCACTTTTACCAATTTTTGCATCAAGATCTAAAAACTCGGAATCATTGGGACGCCTTTTAACTAAAGACGAGTCATCTCCAGTCCCATCTTTATCAAGATTCATATTGGAAAACAAAGAATTAATAGGAGACACAGCAATCATTTTTAGATCTTCATCATTATTATTATCTAGATCTTCCGGTTTAGCGGCCATCTTATTACCTAACGTGGCTTGCTTATCCGAAATTTGGGCTATTAAGTTTTCAAGATGAGCAAACTGAGATTTCAAACCATAAAATTCCTTAGACATATCATTGAGCTCTTTATTCATGTACTCCATAAAACTTTTCTGTTCTTTAAGATCGCTTCTGAAGAAATTATTATGCTCAAATTGCAAAGACATAAAGCTTCTAACATTGTTTTCAATTTCTTCCAACCTTCTAAGGTGAGGATCAACGCTTTTCGGAGGGGCCATCAAAGCAAAACGGGCACACTAACACCCAAAATCACATGAAGCAAGTCAAAAGAGACAGATAGAAAAAGGGCGAATAAAACGACAAATTTGAAGTGGGGGAGAGGAAAAAGAGAGGCAAATGGCTAATAATGTAATGCGAGGGATAAGAGTTTGTGATGGGTACTTGGTATGTCTTGACTTGTGCGTAGATCTTCCCGGCAACGACGCCAGAAATCCTTCTTGCTACGTCTTGAGCATGCATTGGTTTTCCCTTGAAGAGGAAAGCATGATGCAGCAAAGTAACGTAAGTATATCCCTCAGTTTTTGAGAACCAAGGTATCAATGCAGTAGGAGACTACACGCAAGTTGCCTAGTACCTGCACAAACAATCAAGAACCTTGCGACCAACGCGATAAAGGGGTTGTCAATCCCTTCACGACCACTTGGAAAAGTGAGATCTGATAAAGATAATAAGATAAATATTTTTGGTATTTTTGTTGTATAGATAGGAAAAGTAAAGATTGCAACATAATAAACTAGAATTATAGATTGGAAACTTATATGATGTAAAGTAGACCCGGAGACCATAGGTTTTGTTGGGGAACATAGTAATTTCAAAAAAATTCCTACGCACACGCAAGATCATGGTGATGCATAGCAACAAGAGGGGAGAGTGTCGTCCACGTACCCTCGTAGACCGAAAGCGGAAGCATTATGACAACGCGGTTGATGTAGTCGTACGTCTTCATGATCGATCGATCCTCAGTACCGAACGTACGGCAACTCCGCGTTCAGCACATGTTCAACTCGGTGACATCCCGCGAACTCACAATCCAGTAGAGATTCGGGGAGGAGCTTCGTCAGCACGACGGCATGGTGACGGTGTTGATGAAGTTACCAACGTAGGGCTTCGCCTAAGCACCGCTACGATATGACCGAGGTGGATTATGGTGGAGGGGGCACCGCACACGGCTAAGATAGATCAATGATCAACTTGTGTGTCCATGGGGTGCCCCCCTCCCCCGTATATAAACAAGTGGAGGTGGGGGAGGGCTGGCCCTCTACTATGCCGCGCCCTGGGGAGTCCTACTCCCAGTGGCAGTAGGTTTCCCCCCTTCCATGTAGTAGGTGTAGGAGAGAAGGAAAGGGAAAAGAGAAGAGAAGGAAGGGCGCCGTCCCTCCCCCTAGTCCAATTCGGACTAGGCCTTAGGGGGCATGCAGCCTCCCCTCTCTCTTTCCCCTAAAGCCCAATAAGGCCCATATACTCACCGGCGAATTCCCGTAACTCTCCGGTACTCCGATAAACACCCGAACCACTCAGAACCTTTCCGATGTCCGAATATAGCCTTCCAATATATCAATATTTACATCTCGAACATTTCGGGACTCCTCGTAATGTCTCCGATCTCATCCGGGACTCCGAACTAACTTCGATACATCAAAACACATGAACTCATAATATCGATTGTCACCGGACGTTAAGCGTGCGAACCCTATGGGTTCGAGAACTATGTAGACATGACCGAGACACGTCTCCGGTCAATAACCAATAGCGGAACCTGGATGCTCATATTGGTTCCTACATATTCTACGAAGATCTTTATCGATCAAACCGCATAACAACGCACGTTGTTCCCTTTGTCATCGGTACGTTACTTGCCCGAGATTCGATCGTCGGTACCTCAATACCTAGCTCAATCTCTTTACTGGAAAGTCTCTTTACTCGTTCCGTAATGCATCATCCCATAACTAACTCATTAGTCACATTGCTTGCAAGGCTTATAGTGATGTGCATTACCCAGAGGGGCCAGTAATACCTCTGCGACAATCGGAGTGACAAATTCTAGTCTCGATCTATGCCAACTCAACAAGTACCATCGGAGACACATGTAGAGCACCTTTATAATCCCCCAGTTACATTGTGATGTTTGGTAGCACACAAAGTGTTCCTCTGGTATTCGGGAGTTGCATAATCTCATAGTCATAGGACCATGTATAAGTCATAAAGAAAGCAATAGCAATATACTAAGCGATCGAATGCTAAGCTGACGGAATGGGTCAAGTCAATCACATCATTCTCTAATGATGTGATCCCGTTAGTCAAATGACAACTCATGTCTATGGCTAGGAAATTTAACCATCTTTGATTCAACGAGCTAGTCAAGTAGAGGCATACTAGTGACGTTATGTTTGTCTATGTATTCACACATGTACTAAGTTTACGGTTAATACAATTCTAGCATGAATAATAAACACTTATCATGAAATAAGCAAATAAATAATAACTTTATTATTGCCTCTAGGGCATATTTCCTTCAGTCTCCCACTTGCACTAGAGTCAATAATCTAGTTCACATGGCCATGTGATTTAACACCAAAAGTTCTCATCACCATGTGATTAACACCCATAGTTCACATCGTCATGTGACCAACACCCAAAGGGTTTAATAGAGTCAATAATCTAGTTCACATCGCTATGTGATTAATACCCAAAGAGTACTAATTAAGGTGCGATCATGTTTTCCTTCTGAGAGAAGTTTAGTCAATGATACGTCTCCAACGTATCTATAATTTTTGATTGTTCCATGCTATTATATTATCTGTTTTGGATGTTTATGGGCCTTATTAAACACTTTTATATTACTTTTGGGACTAACCTATTAACCAGGAGCCCAGTGCCAGTTCCTGTTTTTTCCCTTGTTTCAGTGTTTCGAAGAAAAGGAATATCAAACGGAGTCGAAACGGAATGAAACCTTCTAGAGAAGTTACTTTTGGAAGGAAAGGAACCTGATGGACTTGGAGTGCACGTCAGGAAAGAAACGAGGGAGCCACGAGGTAGGGGGGCGCGCCCTCCACCCTTGTGGGGCCCTCGTGGCTCCCCTGACGTACTTCTTCCTCCTATATATACCCATATACACTAAAACGATCGGGAAACATAATAGATCAGGAGTTCCGTCGCCGCAAGCCTCTGTAGCCACCAAAACCCAATCGGGCCCCTGTTCCGGCACCCTGCCGGAGGGGGAACCCTCACCAGTGGCCATCTTCATCATCCCGACGCTCTCCATGACGAGGAGGGAGTAGTTCACCCTCGGGGCTGAGGGTATGTACCAGTAGCTATGTGTTTGATCTCTCTCTCTCTCATGTTCTTGATTTGGCATGATCTTGATGTATCGCGAGCTTTGCTATTATAGTTGGATCCTATGTTGCTTCTCCCCCCTCTACTCTCTTCTAATGGATTGAGTTTTCCCTTTGAAGTAATCTTATCGGATTGAGTCTTTAATGACTTGAGAACACTTGATGTATGTCTTGCCGTGCGTATCTGTGGTGACAATGGGATATCACGTGATTCACTTGATGTATGTCTTGATGATCAACTTGCGGGTTCCGCCCATGAACCTATGCATAGGGGTTGGCACACATTTTCGTCTTGATTCTCCGGTAAAAACTTTGGCGCACTCTTTGAAGTACTTTGTGTTGGTTTGAATAGATGAATCTGAGGTTGTGTGATGCTTATCGTGTAATCATACCCATGGATACTTGAGGTGACATTGGAGTATCTAGGTGACATTAGGGTTTTAGTTGATTTGTGTCTTAAGGTGTTATTCTAGTACGAACTCTAGGGCTGTTTGTGACACTTATAGGAATAGCCCAATGGATTGATTGGAAAGAATAACTTTGAGGTGGTTTCGTACCCTACCATAATCTCTTCGTTTGTTCTCCGCTATTAGTGGCTTTGGAGTGACTCTTTGTTGCATGTTGAGGGATAGTTATGTGATCCAATTATGTTATTGTTGTTGAGAGAACTTGCACTAGTGAAAGTATGAACCCTAGGCCTTGTTTCCTTGCATTGCAATACCGTTTACGCTCACTTTTATCTTTAGTTACCTTGCTGTTTTTATATTTTCATATTACAAAAACCTATATCTACCATCCATATTGCACTTGTATCACCATCTCTTCGCCGAACTGGTGCACCTATACAATTTACCATTGTATTGGGTGTGTTGGCGACACAAGAGACTCTTTGTTATTTGGTTGCAGGGTTGCTTGAGAGAGACCATCTTCATCCTACGCCTCCCACGGATTGATAAACCTTAGGTCATCCACTTGAGGTAAATTTGCTACTATCCTAGAACCTCTGCACATGGAGGCCCAACAACGTCTACAAGAAGAAGGTTGCGTAGTAGACATCAAGCAGTTTCTGGCGCCGTTGCCGGGGAGGTGAGTGCTTGAAGGTATATCTTTAGATCTTGCAATCGAATCTTTTTGTTTCTTGTTTTAGCACTACTTAGTCTTTAAAAGAAAACTATAAAAAAATGGAATTGAGTTTACCACATACGTTTCATCTTTTTAATATCTTTCGTGAGTATGATGGAAAGGAAAATTGTGCCAAAGTGCTAGAAGAAGAATGAATTAAAATGTTTGGCACTAAATCTTTGAATGATGAGCATGATTGCAATGTTTTTAGTATGAACTCCTTGAATATCCATAGTACTAATGATGATTGCACTAGTTATGATGAAAATGTCTCCTATAAACATGTCAATTTTTGTGGAGTGCATTGGGTTTGTAAGTACACACCAATTAGGGAAGATAGATATTGCAAGAGGCATAAGTACATAGAAACTAAACTGTTGCAAGAAAGGCTAGATGATTGCGCTGAAAGATTCAATATTTATCGTGCCCCTTGTGAACTTTGCAATGAACATGGTCATTTAGAGCTCCAATGCTATTTGTTTCATGATCAAGTCGTGTCCAAAAATTGTGATAACTTGATTACTATTGAGCATCATAAAGAGCTTAGTCTTCTTTTGGGTTATGAAGAAATGAAACGTATAACTGAGGGTATTGCAAAATTTAATCTTGATAAATTTCTTGATTTTGATCTAGAGAAGATTTATATGTATTGTGCGGTGAACTTCATTGAAAAATCCTTGTATTTCCAATTACATAAAGAAAAGAAAACAAATAGAAGATGAAGGGAATGCTAACGAAAGGGAAGAGACTTCCCAATATTCTCCTATTATTTCTTATGATGAATCAGGTAATGAGGAGGAGCCTTCTATTCAACCAATCTAATTAAAGGAGCTCCAAAAATAGGATTGAACCCACACATGATGTGGTGAAGAAGAAGAAAAGAAAAAGGAAGGGAGGTAAAAAGATATCTCTCCCAAATAATGTTGCTCCTATTATTGTTGTGCCTCATGAAAATGAATCAAAAATAATTGTGGAAGATGATGCACTTGATGATGATCTCGCTATGCCTATTGCTTGTTGTGATGATTATGATTGGGAAGATAATGATACTTCTTATGATCTTGAAAATCTTTTTGGCACTTGCTTGGAAGATTGTGATAATTGCTATACTATTGGTGCTATCCATACTATTAATGATGAGAGTGATTATGCTTATGATATGAAAAGGCCCAAGCTTGGGGAAGATATGTTTAATGAGGATGACATATTTGAGAATATATTTGCTGCAATTAATGTTTGTGCAAAGCTTGGGGATTCTATGTTTAATGAAGATGATATTTTTAGTCTCCCAAGTTTTGATATGCAAATTTATAATGATGACAGCATGCCTCCTACTTATGATGATTATATTGATGAAAGTGGGTTTGGAAGAGTGTCAACTTTAGGAAGTAATGATCCCAATATTTTGGAGGATGTTGAATCTTATAATATTTATGAAAGTGGGCTTGGAGAGGTCATGACTTTATTTAGTGATGTATCCACTATCTCGGAAGACGTTTCAATCGATTATGATGAGAACAAAGTTGCTACTTATGATGACTATTGTGATAAAACTTATGCTATAAAAAGTAGTGATGATTATATTTATAAAACTTGTCATGATTATGATTCCCCTTTCTCTGAACATTACTCTTTTAATGTGGAAACAATTTATAGTATTCAAGTCTCTTATTATACTCCCACTATTCCGAATGAGAAAATTTTTGCTTACGTAGAGAGTAACAAAATTTCTATGCTTGTAAATCATGAAAATAATGCTTTATGTGATGGTTATATTGTTGAATTCATTCATGATGCTACTGAAAATTATTATGAGGGAGGAATATATACTTGTAGGAATTGCAATAATATCAAGTTTCCTCTCTATGTGCTTAAAGTTTTGAAGTTATGCTTGTTTTGCCTTCCTATGCTAGTTGATTATTGTTCCCATAAGTTGTTTGCTCACAAAATCCCTATGCATAGGAAGTGGGTTAGACTTAAATGTTCTAGTCATATTCTTCATGATGCTCTCTTTATGCTTCAATTCTTATCGTTTATACGAGCATCATTGAAATCATCATGCCTAGCTAGGGGCATTAAACGATAGCGCTTCTTGGGAGGCAACCCAATTTTATTTTAGTTTCTTGCTTTTTGATTCTGTTTAGTAATAAATAATCAGTCTAGATTCTGTTTAGATGTGGTTCTATGTTTTAATTAGTGTTTGTGCCAAGTAGAACCTTTGGGAAGACTTGGGTGAAGTCTTTATGATCATGCTGTAAAAAACAGAAACTTTAGCGCTCACGAGATTTGCTTCAACTTTTTACTGGAGAGTGTTATTTAGTTGATTCTTTTTGCAGATGATTACTAGATAAATTCCTCAGGACCACCAAGTTATTTTAGAATTTTTGGAGTTCCATAAGTTTGAGTTAGCTATAGATTACTACAGACTGTTCTGTTTTTGACAGATTCTGTTTTTATTGTGTTGCTTGCTTATTTTGATGAATCTATGGCTAGTAAAATAGTTTATAAACCATATAGAAGTTGTAATACAGTAGGTTTAACACCAATATAAATAAATAATGAGTTCATTACAGTACCTTGAAGTGGTGTTTTGTTTTCTTTCGCTAACGGAGCTCATGAGTTTTCTGTTAAGTTTTGTGTTGTGAAGTTTTCAAGTTTTGGGTAAAGATTCGATGGACTACGGAATAAGGAGTGGAAAGAGCCTAGGCTTGGGGATTCCCAAGGCACCACAAGGTAATATTCAAGGATAAACAAACACCTAATCTTGGGGATGCCCCGGAGGTCACCCCCTCTTTCGTCTTCATTCATCGGTAACTTTACTTGGAGCTATATTTTTAATCACCACATGATATGTGTTTTGCTTGGAGCGTCATTTTATTTTATTTAGCCTTGCTTGCTGTTTGAATAAAGTGTCAATATCTGAAATTATTAAAATGGGAGAGAGTCTTCACATTGCTAAATAATTATTTAACTACTCATTGATCTTCACTTATATCTTTCGGAGTAGTTTGTCATATGCTCTAGTGCTTCACTTATATCTTTTAGAGCACGGCGGTGGACTTATTTTGAAGAAATATATGAACTCTCATGCTTCACTTATATTATTTTGAGAGTCTTTAGAACAGCATGGTAATTTGCTTTGGTTATGAATTTACTCCTAATATGATGGGCATCCAAGAGGGATATAATAAAAACTTTCATATATCACTACTAGAAAAAGGGCTATAGATGGGATTGACACTAATGGCGCACCAGATAAGTGGTGCGCCATTAGTATATACTAATGGCGCACCACCTTCTGATACGCCATTAGTGTTGAAACTACTAATGGCGCACCAGGCCTAGGATGCGCCATTAGTATCAATTTTTTTTTTGAACTAGCGCGCCTGTCCAAACATACTAATGGCGCATCCAGACACAGTGCGCCATTACTAGTTGTAACTAGTAATGGCGCACTAGTCCCAGAGTGCGCCACTAATGTTGTTTTTTTAATTATATTTTTTATTCCTTTTGTTGCAAAACTACTAATGGCGCACTCTTCCACCGTGCGCCATTACTAGTTCAAACTAGTAATGGCGCACTATGTATCAGTGCGCCATTAGTAATTTTTTTTGCAAATCTACTAATTGCGCATCAGATGTTGGTGTGCCATTAGTAACTTGGATTACTAATGGCGCATTTGTTGTTGGTGCGCCATTAGTAAGTGGGCAGCAACAAGATATTTTGGGCAGCCTCTCCTTCCCACACTCACTTTCTCCCCACTTAATTCTCTCCACCTCCTCCTTGTCTCGGGTGCCTCCTCTTTTTCACCTCATTTCCACCATAGATTCATTCAAATTAAGTGGTTAAATTACCTTGTTTTGATAGGTAAGTAAGGGGGGAAGCTATATTTATGTTGTTCTCCCTACAACAATGTGCACATGCACTTTTTATGGCCTAGCTAGATATATGTATGTTCGTGGTGTTGCATATGTTTGTGGTGTTGCATATGTGTTTGTGTTTGGAGGTGTACCGGTATTTGAAATGCGATAGTTGCCAATATTTTGCCAGAATGTTGATTCATTTCCGTTTCGGCGATAATTTTGGCATTAATCATTCTTTTTGGTCCTATTTTTAGGGAAAGTCATGCCAAATTTTTTCTTGGTTCTAAAATATCGTTTTGCTCTACCCCGCAGGCGACCATGGTCCGCACGATGACCGAAGGCATCGTGAATAGGTTTTTGAGGTCCGCGAAGGCCAAGATGCTTCAAAAGAACGAGACGGAGATAAGATGTCCGTGTCGAAGATGCAAGCTGGAGAGCCTTATTGCGGACCCGGATTCCGGGCAGGTGCGGGACCACCTGCTCTTGTGTGGTTTCATGGATGGCTATCGGTGGCAAGGTGATGAAGATGACTACGAAGTCGTCCATGGGGGCCGGACAAGAAATGAGGAAGGGCAGCAGCAAGACAACTACCGCGGCTCGGGCGGGCGAGAAGACGAAGAATCCCCAGGAGATGATCACGTAGACGACGGGCATGATGATGAGGAAGATGCCGGAGCAGACGACGGGCATGATCATGAAGATGATGATGCCGGCGGAGCAGACGATGGTGGACCATCGATGGGCTGGGTGCAGGACCCTTATATTCAAAAGATGCTTCTCAAGCAGACGGATAACGCAAGAGCTGCCGCCCGAGAGAAAGCCAAGGTGGATCAACTTGAGTTAGACACGGTTACTCCATTGTATGAAGGATGCAGGCCCGAGGATACCCGCCTGAAAGTAACGCTAATGGCTCTGGAGATGAAGGTAAAACACAAAATGACCGACGCATGCTTCGACGAGAACATGTCATTCTGGCACGAACGTCTTCCAATGGGGAACAAGTGTCCGACCAGTTTGGAGGAGGCGAAGAAAATCGTGTGTCCTCTAGATTTACCGCACGTGAAATACCATGTGTGCATGAACAATTGCATCATTTATCGGGACGAGCACGCAGAGTCTACCATATGTCCGGTGTGCGGCGTCACTCGATACAAGAAGAGGAAGAAAGCTCCTCGAAAAGTGGTGTGGTACTTTCCGATCACTCCTTGTCTGCAGCGGTATTTTGCGGATCCTAAGGTAGCAAAGCTCCTGCGTTGGCACGCGGATAGGGAGGAGAAGAAGCGAGAAGATGACGCAAATGATCTGGAGATAGATAAAAAATACAAGATGCTGAGTCACCCTAAGGATGCGAGCCAGTTGCAAGCGTTGAATTTTGAATACCCAGAATTTGGGAAGGATCCAAGGAACATCGTGTTGGGCGCGAGCACCGATGGAGTAAATCCGTTTGGCAGCCAGAGAAGCACACATAGCACCTGGCCTGTGTTTGTGTGGATGTACAACCTTCCCCCCTGGTTGTGCATGAAGAGGAAGTACATTCACATGAGTATGCTAATTGAAGGGCCGAAACAACCAGGGAACAACATCAATCTGTATCTGGGGCTGCTGAAGGAGGAGCTAGACACGCTGTGGAAAACGCCAGCCAATACGTGGGACGCCACAGAGAAAGAATATTTCCCTATGAGAGCCGCACTGCTCACGACAGTGCACGACTATCTCGGTTACGGATATCTCGTGGGGCAGGTAGTCCGCGGATTTTCTGGATGCGTAAGGTGCATGGATAACACAACGTATCGCCAGCTAGATAGAGATCCCGGGTCTTTGAAAACCGTGTTCATGGGACATCGAAGGTGGCTTCGCGACGATGACCCGTGGAGGAAACGCAAGGATCTGTTCGATGGTGAAACCGAACCCCGAAACGCCCGTGTACGAGGAGCGGCGAGGAAATAGACAAGCTGTTGAAAAATTGGAAAGACTGCCCACTGCCGGGAAATAAGCAAAAGGCGCCAGAGCCGGGAAAGAAGCGAAAGGCGCCAGAGCCGCTGCTGAAGGTATGGAAAACGAGGTCTGTTTTCTGGGACTTGCCGTACTGGAAGATCCACCGT
This sequence comes from Aegilops umbellulata, assembly GCA_032464435.1. Taxonomy (NCBI): domain Eukaryota; kingdom Viridiplantae; phylum Streptophyta; class Magnoliopsida; order Poales; family Poaceae; genus Aegilops; species Aegilops umbellulata. The sequence goes on along the minus strand of CP136059.1, from coordinate 328,396,481 downwards.
GTGCCTCATAGCCTTGATGTCATGCATATCACGAAGAACGTGTGCGAGAGTCTGCTTGGTACCCTGCTCAACATGCCAGAGAGGACCAAAGATGGGCCGAAAGCAAGGGCAGACTTGAAATCAATGGGCATAAGGCAGGAGCTTCACGCTATATATGATGATGATGATGATGATGATGATGATGATGATGATGATGATGATGATGATGATGATGATGATGATGATGATGATGATGATGATGATGAGGCGAAGCAGGACACAGAAAGTCGTCGCAAAGGCAAAAAGGCCAAGAAGACTGGAAATGACTACCCTCCCGTGTGGAGCCTGGGAATCGAACCCAGGACCTCCTGGTGTGAGAACTGGCTGCTGACCAGTCGAGCTAGTAGAGGGGACTTGATGTGGATCAGGTCAGGTGGAAGATAACCTGTTGGCTCGAGCAGAAATTAAAAAAAATACTAATGGCGCACCTGGGTGAGGTGCGCCATTAGTATGGATGTACTTATGGCGCACCGAGGGGTGGTGCGCCATTAGTATAGTGCCGCCCCCATCCATGTTTCCTCCCCCCGGCCCAAACCTATCCCCTCTCTCTCCCTCGCCCTCGCCCGCGATCCCCTTCCCCTCTCCTCTCCCGATGCCGCTGCCCTGCCACCTCGACGCCCCGACGCCGCCGCTGCCCCGCCGCCTCGACGCCCCGACGCCCCGACGCCGCTGCCCCGCCGCCTCGCCGAGTCCAAAGGTACCCTCTTTCTCCTCGCAGCACCGTACGCCCCCCTACCCTCCCACCCCTCCTCCTCCTTCCCTTGTCCCCCGCCTACGCCGGGGCTGATGTCCTTCTTCCTCGCAGGGCAAGGTGGAGCCGGACGAGTACGACGAGCGCTCCTACTACCTCTACGACACAGACGCCTCCATCGTCTACGGCGTCTGCGCCTTCTTCGTGCTCCTCCTGGCGCAGCTGCTGGTCACCGGCGTCACCCGCTGCCTCTGCTTCGGCTCCGCGCTCTCCTCCCGCGGCTGCGCCGTCGCCGCCTTCGCCGTCTCCTGGTGCGCCCCGCTCAACCCTAGATTTGGCTTGATTTGTGCTCTGTTCGTTGGGTGTACGGAGATCTGCTTCTCTTACTCTAGAACTACTACTATGACTTGGGAGTCTAAAATTGTTTTTCTTGTGAGCGCTGAAAATTTTAGAGTGCGTCATGATAATACGCCCACTGAAAGTGAAGTCACTCGCTGCCTGTAACATAGAGAATCTCTCTGAAGTATCATACATTTTATATACTAGATATGTTAGATGCATAGTGGAAAATCTGCGGCTGTCTTGTACTTAATCTGCCAGGACTCTGCTCCCTTAAGATTTGGCACCGAGGCATACCAACTGTGATACACTGAATTGAGTTCAAGTACCTACTACCAAGACAATTTGTGTTGGTTAGTGGTAACTAGCAGGCTCATCATTCTTGCTCCAATACCAAGTATTGAAAAAATATATATACCCCAAACAAAAGAGTATGCTGAACTGTAATTTCATTGAAATTACATGCAGCTCTCCTGGTTAATTTTCTAGCAGCTCTGTACAGGGCTTGTTGGTACCAAGGTTGCGGCTGCGCGCTTAATTTATGTGATGCAGGTTCAGTTCAGAGTTGGGTGCATGCTAAGGTGCTCTGTTAATGGTCATGATTTCCATGAGGTGTTTGGGCAACCTTACTTGGTCCTGCACTCCTGCATTTGTAGTTGGCTGTGCACCTAGCATTCATTTTCTACGTTCTTGGACGCACATTATTAGTAGGGGTATGAAAGTCATGGGAAGATTGGTCTATTTTGTTGGACAAAAGACAATTTTCTAATTATGCAGATGCATTGCGTCCAATGAAAACCAGTCTGATCTTTGTATGACGCTCATCTTATATAAACCATATAACAAATGCAATGGGTGGTGTATATGCACTATCGTATCAATATCGGACCAAATTTATCTTGCACATAGCACAACTCCTGTATTTGAGATTAGTCTGTTGGTGATAGTAGATCAGGTGTAAATGTTGTGACAGATGTTCCTCTCGTTTGATTCATGCCTCTGGATTCATAGAGCCTCGACGGTCATTTAGGGAAATGCATATATGGATGCAGACTTCTTTCGCAATCGGGGATTGACAGCTCGTGTAGGCTAGACTAAATGGCGCGTGTGCTGTTTGCCCTGATCCTTGCGTCCATGAGTGGGGGTGCACCGTAGCAGGTAGCCAATTCCTTGCAGTTGGCACTACTACCTCCATAGCTTAGAGCATCTGCAGCAGCACCCCGTATTACATTGATCCGAGCCATTGATTTTTGTTACAATGCTGCTTGCTGAATGGAGTGATATTTCACTAACAAAATATCTACAGAGTGCACTATACAACAGAATGAACTTACTCATTATGTCATATTTTGTAAACCTTTTAATTGAACTATTTCTCATACTTGCTGCAGAGAGGTGAGGCTAAACTTCTAACGGAAGATTGGGGATGTGCGGTTGAGGATCTAAAAGAGGCTGCCCAGAAATCCCCACAGGTGAATTTTATGCAATTTTGCTTTGTTCTCCTGAGTATAGTATATCACAGCTCTCCTGAGTATATCTTTTTTTTCATTTGGTCCAACTGAAGGAGCCTAAGCTCCCAGTCTGTCAGAGCATGCTAATTTGAATTTCCTTTTCAAACCTGCATCTTGCTGTATTTGATTTACTCTCTAATGATGTGCTTCTATTGGCGTGCATCATGTTATTCCCATTTCCATTAGGCTGAATACAGTTATGTTCTGAAGAAATAGGTTTGTTATGCTCAGTGAGTACCCTACATATATAGTTTCCCAGTGGACAAATCATGTGTTTTAACTGCTTGGACGGATGATGTACACAGCAATAGATCCTGCATTAGCTAGACTTTGGTATAATACGGGGTGCAACTTGTGGTTAAAAGTTAACTCTCTGGCTGAGGTTACACGCACAGTAGGAACTCTGCTGTCATGCTCTGTTTCCTGTCCCTGTCCCCTTTATTATCTTTGAAATTCCAAAATAAGGATCCCGCATCTCCAGTGGATAGTTTTACTTGCAAGCTTGGTTTATGGCTCGTGTGAACAAATGAAAGTGTAGATTTATTTTCACTAACTTAGCTCACTAACTAATGGTGGCTGCCTAATGAAGACAGACTAAGTTTCTGATTTATTTTCTTATAAAAGTGTAGATGTCGGGGGTTATCTGCCTCCACGAGCACCTATGGGGACGGAGCCCCTTGTCGGTTCGGCGGGGGCGGAGGATGCACAAAGAGCAGATCGAGGCGACACACACACACAACGATTTTACCCAGCTTCGGGCCGCATGGATGCGTAAAACCCTACTGCTGCATGTCTGGTTGATTCGGGTTCTTGCTCTGGAGCGCAAGAAGCTACAGTAAGTTGGAGCTGGACGTAGGCGAGGGCCTATTGGGTCTGATCGGGTCCCCTCCCCCACTACGTGCGCATGGGCCTCCTTTTATATGCCAAGGGGTTTCCCACAGGGAGCGACGCAGGTGAGGGTAAAAATGGCAAGGGATTGTATGAATAGTGGCCGCACAGTGCTATCGCACCTAACTCTGACGGCGGGGGACAAAGGCATTAAATGCCCGTCTGGATCGCCTGAACAGTGCCGAGGCGGACCGTTAGGAGCGCCTCCGCTCGCCACGGGGGCGACTCTGCCAACGTCGCATGCCACCGCGTGTCTCAGGTTGCGCGGCGTCCCGCCACGTGCCTCCGGGGGAGCCCCAGAGTGACGCGTGGGCAGGTGAGCTGGAGCGCGGGCCTGATGTGGTGGTTTGCCGCGGCAAGTGGCTTGCCGCACCTGGGAGCTTGCCTCTCGCCAGGCCTTGCCGCGGCGCGCGGCGCGCCGCGGCGGGCTTCTCTTGGGGTGCCTTGGCTTGGCCGTCCCGGCGAGCTCCTCCCGCCGGGGCCTTGGGGCTTCGGCTTAGTCGTCCCGGCAAGCTCCTCTTGTCGGGGCCTTGTCGCCTTGGCCCGGCAAGCTCCTCTTGCCGGACCTTGCCTTCTCGACCCGGCAAGCTCCTCTTGCCGGGGCTTGGTCTTCTAGGCTCGATCACTTGGCCTTGGTCCGGCCCGGAAAGGGCCGTGGAGACTCTTGTCGCTCCCCTGGCAGGCCATGCCGCGGGAGGCTACTACTGCCCGTGCACAAGTTCGGGGTACTAAGGTACCCCTACTTTAGTACACCGACAGTAGATTCATTGGTAGCAATTGTTTTCATTGTCTAATGTTGCAGATTGTCTACTTTTCAGTATCTGATCCAGTATTGCTTGTAGTGGTTTGTCCAAAATGTTGAATAATACTGCTTGGACATGCATATATTGTTTCACCTCTTCACATGCCAATGTATTTTCCATGTTGTGATGGAGGCCTTTTTTGCCTTGTCCACCCGAGAGGCCCTTGAGTTTGCCGGAATGTCGATTAACTTCCGTTCCGACAAATTCAGGTACTCCATATGTCCTATTTTCAGCAAAGGTCATGCTAAAATTTTCCGTGAATTTTAGCATGACTTTGCTAAAAATAGGACATATGTGGTACTTGTGACTAATGCATGGGCCGGGGTATCTTAGTAGTTAATTAAGTAGGATCAAGTGCCCTGGCGTACTTGTGACTAATGCATGGCTTTTAGGGTGCCTCGGTGTCGATAAAAACCGAAATGATGAAAGCTTAGGCTTTTAGGGTGCCTCGGCATCGAAAAACCCTCAATGATAAAAGCTTAGATTTTAGGATGCCTCGGTGTCGACAAACCCTAAATGATGAGACCATGATCTTGTTCCTTGACAATAACCAACTTTTTGACCAAACTTTGTTTCTATTTAGAGAGAAACATGGCCCACAACGATGAGGCCGGGGGTTCGGGCGGCAAGGCATTCTGGAAGCTGTCCCAGGAGATGGAGGAACAACCTCACTTGTATGAGGACGCCGCCTTCCCCACCAATCCTGAGACCACTGATGGTGCCGCCGAGGATGACCCCACTGATGCCACCACTGATGGTGCCACCGAGGATGCCACCACTGATGATGGCGGCGCACGCACAAATGGCAGCCAGAAGAGGCAACGGAAGGACCGGCGCCCGACCGTGCTCTGCACCCTCAAGGAGGAAGTTACTGAAGTGGACTCCGACGGGAATCCAACGGCGCCCGAATGAATAGTCAAGGGGTACTCGCTTCAGCTCGGGTGCATTCTCCGAAGCACCGTCTCGATCAACACCGAGAACCTGAGGCATCCTGACCGAGGGAATTTGCACAACCTCCTCTTCACGAAGCTGCACGAATGATACAAGTTCCCCGCTTAATTTGAAAACACAAGCCTCAAAGGGAATAAAGTGAACAATGCTGCCCTCACGAAGATGTGCAAGGCCCTGTCTACTTGGAAAAGCAATGTGAAGAGAATGATCGAGAAAGGTGAGAGTTATGAGAAGATCAAGGAGAAAAATCCTTCGATCACCAAAGATGACTACAACGACTTCAAGATCAATTGCTCGAGCACCGCACACTCCGAATCAAGTAAGTGGGGGGAAGAAATGCGGGAGCTGAACTTAGGGGAACACACACTTGGTCCCGGCGGTTACAGAGTGGCGGAGCCTATATGGGACAAGGAGGAGGCGGACCGTGCCGAGCAAGGCCTACCGCCCCTCTTCGATAAATATGGTGACAAGCAGACCAGGAACTATGTCAGGGCCCGGTACAAGAAGGACCCGAAAACAAAGGAGCTTACCACGGATCCGAAGACCAGGGCGCTCGAGCTTGTTCTGGTAAGGAATACATCCCCGCGTAATTAGCTCCATATGGTTGCATTCTAATTAATGAAGCCAAACTTCTAAATGGTTCACATTCCTTCCGCATGCGACAGAAAGCAGTAGCGCGGGGTCGACTAAGAGCAACCCTTGGGACACCACTCTAAATAGGGCGTTGAATGTAATGAAGAACAAGGATAAGCTCAGTAAGCCGACGTCAGCTGGTCGTGTGGCCGGCAAAGGCTTGTCGACAAAATGGGGGTCATACTATAACACTGGTGGACGAAAGGAGAAAAAGAACAACTCGGAAAGCCAGGCGCGCGAGGTTCAAGAACTCAAGGCACAGGTGGCGCGGATTCCGGAGATTGTCCAAGAGCAAGTGCAACAACAACTCGGAGCGACGATTACCGCCATTGTGCCTACCTTGATCCAGGGGTTGAGTGCGTGGATTGCGGGCGGCCAACAGGGGCCGCCCCCGATTCCTAGCTTCACGGCCGGCAACTCGCAGAACGCGATGGCGGGGCCATTGGTGTCTCCGACGGAGGCGGCATTGGTGTCTCCGACGCCGGCACGGGAGCTTAATGAACCCGGGTGTACGCCGGCCGGCACCTCTGCAGCAAGCGGCCCCTCCGTCAACTACACGCCCGCCGTTGGCGGTGCCTTGACATTAGCCGAGCTCGATGCCATCATCATGGTAACTAATTAAGCCTCTCTCGGCCGAGGACTTCATCTCCTTGCCTTTGACTGGGCATCCCTGACGCCCTACATGTTTTCGCAAGGTGCCGCCGACGTTCCATGCACTCTCCTGCACTTCGTGAACAATGAGTTGGTCGATGTCGCCAAGGGAAAAATCGTTCAACCAGGCAACCCCTTGTTCCACGGTACCCAGATGCCACCCAACTTGTTTAGGGTTCAACTGGTTCGGGTGCTGCCAGGCTGCGACGAGTTGTTACCTCCGATTCGACCCGTCGGGGCCGACGATGATGACGTGATGACCCTCAGCGCCTGCCTGAGCTGGCCCCTGCTTTGGCCGAAGAGCCAGATTCGTTTGGGGGCGGGGGACACCACCCCAAAGACAACACCGCCAGTTGTGTCGGCGCCAAGTCGGCCCCATGGCAAGACCGCCGTAACGGTGCCGGACATCCCTATGCCACTGGATCCAAACATGCATATGGCACAGGATCAGAACGATTGACGACGATGATACATTTGCCAACGTCGATCGGTACTTTGCCGATCATGGGTACGATGGCGACTTCATGGGGCCTCCTTCTCAAGAACCCAACCCAACAAAAGACGTGCGCGATCTAGCTGGCACCACGGAGAAGCCAAGTTGCAACAGGCATCGTCTGCCGTTCAGCTCTCAGGAGGCGCCTCCAGCTGCCGACTTCACCGAGCCTCAGATAGGCGAGGTGCGAAATATTCTCAGCCCCAACACACTCAAGAAGGCGGTCTGTGAGAAGAACTCGGTCCCATTACAGGAGAAGAAGAAGGCACGCAAAAGAAAGACTAACAAGTGTGCGGGCCAGCCGGCACCGAGTACGATCCGTGCTCAGGACGGGCCACCTTCACCTGAGGATTTAATGAGGAGGGTGCATGTGGCGGGTAGGCCGATGCTACCGAGAAATATGCTCGATGTTGCAGCCGGTGCTATGCGGAGTGTGCATGACAGTGTTCTTTCTTTGGAGAAGCGGCATCTCAGAGAGAAGGATGTGGCATACCCGGTTTTCGTGGCCAAGGTGCCAGAGGGCAAGGGCTTTCTGGATAACTCCATCGGGGGTACGATCGTCCTGCGGTTTGATGACATCCACGCTATGTTGAACCTTCATCCGCTGCACTACACCTTCGTTCGGCTATTTTCGCTGAGTATGGAGATGCGGATCATTCGCGACAAGACCCCGGACATCGTGATAGTCGACCCCTTCTACATGCGTGCCAAGATCTTGGGCAGCGCTGGGGACCGGCAAGTCATGAGTTCTTACCTCGAAGGCGTCATTCTGGCAAACCCAGATAAGGATAACTTCCTCATGCCTTACTTTCCCGAGTAAGTCCTCCCCTCAACCGCCCCGTAACATACGAATTCTTAGATTTCGATCGTTTTTCTTTTAACATTCCGTGTTTTCTGCAGTGACACACATTGCACGCTCATCCTCCTAAGCCCCAAATATTCCATGGCCACGTATTTCGACCCGGACCGTCAGTCGAACGTAGACTACACAAATGTCAAGAAGGTCCTTGATGATGTTCTCCCCGACTACGCCCAATCTGGAGGCACCTTCAACAGGTCTATTTGTAAGTACGGCAAGCACGTGTTCTCCCACAATACGACGTTCTGCTGCGTCAAGTAGCCGCCTGGCGGTCAGAAGGGTGCCTACTACGCCATCCATCACATGCGGGTGATCGTACGGGACCATCATCAACTTCTGCTACCGAGTAAACTCAAAGATTGGGCCGCGAGCGTGTCGGCAATCCAGGACGCGGAACTCAGACAAGAATTCTTTCGCATCCAGTCGGAGTTTGCAGAAATCATCCATCAAGATGTCCTTCGTACCTCGGGGCATTTCTACCTCAGAAATCAACCGTCCAACAGTGAGATAGACGGAATGCTACAAATGCAGGCTGACAACGCCCATAATTTCATGACTCCGACGATAGACGGCGGCTTCATCCACGCTCTGGTCCCTTGAGTCAAGTCGAAAGCAGTGATGCTGTGTCTAGTTCTGAAACATCGATTGGCTCATGTTGTAATTAAACTTTAATGAACTTGTAGTATGTCTCTTTGGTTTCGAGAGTCGTTCAACTTAGATGTAATTGATGCTATTAATGTCTTGCTTTTCTCTTCCGATCGTTCTGTTGCATACTTATATATTGCTTATGTATTGTCTGTGAATTGGTACTAACGTTTCGTTTGGCTAGTGCATAGCGATGCCGTCGTATGTCGTGTACAAGGGTAAGGTTCCTGGAGTCTACGACGACTGGGAGGAGTGTCGGAGACAGGTTCACCGATTCAGCGGTAACAGTTACAAAGGGTACACCACTAGGGCCGAGGCCGAATCTAGATACGCCCGCTATCTAGCGGGAGAGGGGAGGGAGCGTTGGAGGAACCGGATGAAGACGAGTTTCATCGTGATGATGCTCATCGTGATGACCGCAGCTCTCTTCTATGTGATGGTAGTTTAGATGATCGATATCGACTTGTAATGTGAAGACAAACTCGCTACTCGCGGTCTCGAGACTTGTAATATAATGTTCTATCTTTGTTCGGTCTTTTCAATTCGGAGACTAATATGATGAATTGTATTCGGAGACTAATATGATGAATTGTATTCAGAGACTAATCTTCTATTGTATTCGATGAATCTGTTGTTGATGTGTGCTGTCTATATTTTGTCCAATTATACATTTTGTAACCTGTGCAAAAAAACAGAAAATTAAAAAATAAAAAAAACCTAATATTCATACTAATGGCGCATCACATAACAGTGCGCCATTAGTATGCCAGAGGATACTAACGGCGCATCCTTAGGCAGTGCGCCATTAGTATGCTGAGGTTACTAATGGCGCATCCTCTTGTCATGCGCCATTAGTATGCCAAAGCACCTGGCTATACATGGCCCCTGGGAGGCATACTAATGGCGCACCGTGCCCTATACTAATGGCGCACGCACCAGTGGTGCGCCATTAGTATACCAGATACTAATGGCGCACCAGTGGTGCGCCATTAGTAAATATTACTAATGGCGTGCTAGTAATGGCGCACCACTAATGCGCCATTAATGGCCAAATTAGGTGCGCCATTAGTAGCCCTTTTCCTAGTAGTGTAGAGTGCATTGAACACTCTTTATGATTGTTTTGAGATATGAAGATGGTGATATTAGAGTCATGCTAGCTGAGTAGTTGTGAATTTGAGAAATACTTGTTCTAAAGTTTGTGATTCCCGTAGCATGCACGTATGGTGAACCGTTATGTGATGAAGTCGGAGCATGATTTATTTATTGATTGCCTTCCTTATGAGTGGTGGTCGGGGATGAGCGATGGTCTTTTCCTACCAATCTATCCCCCTAGGAGAATGCGCGTAGTACTTTGTTTCGATAACTAATAGATTTTTGCAACAAGTATATGAGTTCTTTATGACTAATGTTGAGTCCATGGATTATACGCACTCTCATCCTTCCACCATTGCTAGCCTCTGTAATACCGCGCACCTTTCGCCGGTATCATACACCCACCACATACCTTCCTCAAAATAGCCACCATACCTACCTATTATGGCATTTCCATAGCCATTCCGAGATATATTGCCATGCAACTTACCACCGTTCCATTTATTATGACAAGCTTCATCATTGTCATATTGCTTTGCATGATCATGAAGTTGACATTGTATTTGTGGCAAAGCCACCGTTCATAATTCTTTCATACATGTCACTCTTGATTCATTGCACACCCCGGTATACCGCCGGAGGCATTCATATAGAGTCATATTTTGTTCTAAGTATCGAGTTGTAATTCTTGAGTTGTAAGAAAATAAAAGTGTGATGATCATCATTATTAGAGCATTGCCCCAATTGAGGAAAGGATGATGGAGACTATGATTCCCCCACAAGTCGGGATGAGGCTCCGGACTAAGAAAAGAGAGAAAGGCCATAAAAAAGAGAGAAGGCCCAAAAAAAGAAAATAAAACGAGAGAAAAAGAGAGAAGGGACAATGTTACTATCCTTTTACCACACTTATGCTTCAAAGTAGCACCATGATCTTCATGATAGAGAGTATCCTATGTTGTGACTTTCATATACTAGTGGGAATTTTTTATTATAGAACTTGGCTTGTATATTCCAATGATGGGCTTCCTCAAAATGCCCTAGGTCTTCGTGAGCAAGCGAGTTGAATGCACACCCACTTAGTTTCTTTTGTTGAGCTTTCATACACTTATAGCTCTAGTGCATCTGTTGCCTAGCAATTCCTACTCACTCACATTGATATCTATTGATGGGCATCTCCATAGCCCGTTGATACGCCTAGTTGATGTGAGACTATCTTCTCCCTTTTTGTCTTCTCCACTACCATCATTCTATTCCACCTATAGTTCTATGTCCATGGCTCATGCTCATGTATTGCGTGAAGATTGAAAAAATTTGAGAACATAAAAAGTATGAAACAGTTGCTTGGCTTATCATCGGGGTTGTGCATGATTTAAATATTTTGTTTGATGAAGATAGAGCATAGCCAGACTATATGATTTTGTAGGGATAGCTTTGTTTGACCATGTTATTTTGAGAAGACATGATTGCTTTGTTAGTATGCTTGAAGTATTATTGTTCTCATGTCAATATTAAAATTTTATCTTGAATCTTATGGATTTGAATATTCTTGCCACAATAAAGAAGATTACATTGATAAATATGTTAGGTAGCATTCCACATCAAAAATTCTGTTTTTATCATTAACCTACTCGAGGACAAGCAGGAATTAAACTTGGGGATGCTGATACGTCTCCAACATATCTATAACTTTTTATTGTTTCATGCTATTATATTATCTATTTTGGATGTTATGGGCATTATTAAACACTTTTATATTACTTTTGGGACTAACCTATTAACCCAGAGCCTAGTGCCAGTTCCTGTTTTTTTCCTTGTTTCAGTGTTTCGAAGAGAAGGAATATCAAACGGAGTCGAAACGAATGAAACCTTCTAGAGAAGTTATTTTTGGAAGGAAAGCAACCTGATGGACTTGGAGTGCACGTCAGGAAAGAAACAAGGGAGCCACGAGGTAGGGGGGCGTGCCCTCCACCCTCGTGGGCCCCTCGTGGCTCCCCTGACGTACTTCTTCCTCCTATATATACCCATATACCGTAAAACGACCGGGGAACAGAATAGATCGGGATTTTTGCCGCCGCAAGCCTCTGTAGCCACCAAAACCCAATCAGGACCCTGTTCCGGCACCCTGCCGGAGGGGGGAACCCTCACCGGTGGCCATCTTCATCATCCCGGCGCTCTCCATGACAAGGAGGGAGTAGTTCACCCTCGGGGCTGAGGGTATGTACTAGTAGCTATGTGTTTGATCTCTCTCTCTCTCTCTCGTGTTCTTGATTTGGCACGATCTTGATGTATCTCGAGCTTTGCTATTATAGTTGGATCCTATGTTGCTTCCCCCCCCCCTCTACTCTCTTGTAATGGATTGAGTTTTCCCTTTGAAGTAATCTTATCGGATTGAGTCTTTAATGACTTGAGAACACTTGATGTATGTTTTGCCGTGCGTATTTGTGGTGACAATGGGATATCACGTGATTCACTTGATGTATGTCTTGGTGATCAACTTGCGGGTTCCGCCCATGAACCTATGCATAGGGGTTGGCACACGTTTTCGTCTTGATTCTCCGGTAGAAACTTTGGCGCACTCTTTGAAGTACTTTGTGTTGGTTTAAATAGATGAATCTGAGATTGTGTGATGCATAACGTATAGTCATACCCACAGATACTTGAGGTGATATTGGAGTATCTAGTTGACATTAGGGTTTTGGTTGATTTGTGTCTTAAGGTGTTATTCTAGTATGAACTCTAGGGCTGTTTGTGACACTTATAGGAATAGCCCAAAGGATTGATTGGAAAGAATAACTTTGAGGTGGTTTCGTACCCTACCATAATCTCTTCGTTTGTTCTCGGCTATTAGTGGCTTTGGAGTGACTCTTTGTTGCATGTTGAGGGATATTTATGTGATCCAGTTATGTTATTATTGTTGAGAGAACTTGCACTAGTGAAACTATGAACCCTAGGCCTTGTTTCCTAGCATTGCAATACCGTTTACGCTCACTTTTATCTTTAGTTACCTTGCTATTTTTATATTTTCAGATTGCAAAAACCTATATCTACCATCCATATTGCACTTGTATCACCATCTCTTCGCCGAACTAGTGCACCTATACAATTTGCCATTGTATTGGGTGTGTTGGGGACACAAGAGACTCTTTGTTATTTGTTTGCAGGGTTGCTTGAGAGAGACCATCTTCATCCTACGCCTCCCACGGATTGATAAACCTTAGGCCATCCACTTGAGGAAAATTTGCTACTGTCCTACAAACCTCTTCACTTGGAGGCCCAACAACGTCTACAAGAAGGTTGCTTAGTAGACATCAGTCAACGGGTCTGACACATTCAGATCCGTATGTATTTTACAAATTTCTATGTCAACAATGCTCTGCACGGAGCTACTTTAGCTAATTTCTCCCACTTTCAATATGTATCCAGATTGAGACTTAGAGTCATCTGGATCAGTGTCAAAACTTGCATCGACGTAACCCTTTATGACGAACCTTTTGTCATCTCCATAATCGAGAAACATATCCTTATTCCACTAAGGATAACTTTGACCGTTGTCCAGTGATCTACTCCTAGATCACTATTGTACTCCCTTGCTAAATTCAGTGTAGGGTATACAATAGGTCTGGTACACAGCATGGCATACTTTATAGAACCTAAGGCATAGGGAATATCTTCCATTCTCTTTCTATCTTCTGCCGTGGTCGGGCTTTGAGTCTTACTCAACTTCACACCTTGCAAGAACTCCTTCTTTGACTATTCCATTTTGAACTACTTCAAAATTTTGTCAAGGTATGTACTCATTGAAAAAACTTATTAAGCGTCTTGATCTATCTCTATAGATCTTGATGCTCAATATATAAGAAGCTTCACCGAGGTCTTTCTTTGAAAAACTCCTTTCAAATACTCCTTTATGCTTTCCGATCAATAATATGTCATTCACATATATTTATCAGAAATGTTGTAGTGCTCCCACTCACTTTCTTGTAAGTACAAGTTTCACATCAAGTCCGTATAAAACTATATGCTTTGATCAACTCATCAAAGCTTATATTCCAACTCTTAAATGCTTGCACTAGTCCATAGATGGATTGCTGGAGCTTGCACATTTTGTTAGCGCCTTTAGGATCGACAAAAATTTCTGGTTGCATCATATACAACTCTTCTTTAAGAAATCCATTAAGGAATGTAGTTTTGACATCCATTTGCAAGATTTCATAAAATGTGGCAATTTGCTAACATGATTCAGACAGACTTAAGCATCGCTACGAGTGAGAAAATCTCATCGTAGTCAACACCTTGAACTTTGTCAAACCCTTTTTCAACAAGTCTAGCTTTGTAGATAGTAATACTACTATCAACGTCCGCCTTCCTCTTGAAGATCCATTTATTTTCTATAGCTTGCCGATCATCGGGCAAGTCCACCAAAGTCCACACTATGTTCTCATACATGGATCCCATCTCAGATTTCATGGCCTCAGGCCATTTCACGGAACCTGGGCTCATCGTCGCTTCCTCATAGTTCTTAGGTTCGTCATGGTCAAGTCACATGAACTCCAGCACAGGATTACCGTACCACTCTGATGCGGATCTCACTCTGGTTGACCTACGAGGTTCGGTACTAACTTGATCTGAAGTTACATGATCATCATCATTATCTTCCTCACTAATTGGTGTAAGAGTCACAGGAATAGATTTCTGTGATGAACTACTTTCCAATAAGGGAGCAGGTATAGTTACCTCATCAAGTTCTACTTTCCTCCCACTCACTTCTTTCGAGAGAAACTCCTTCTCTAGAAAGGGTCCATTCTTAGCAGCGAATGTCTTTCCTTCGGATTTGTGATAGAAGGTGTACCCAACTGTCTCCTTTGGGTATCCTATGAAGACACATTTCTCCGATTTGGATTTGAGCTTATCAGGATGAAACTTTTTCACATAAGCATCGCAACCCCAAACTTTAAGAAACGACAACTTTGGTTTCTTGCCAAACCACAGTTCATATGGTGTCGTCTCAATGGATTTAGATGGTGCCCTATTTAACGTGAATGCAGCTGTCACTAATGCATAGCCCAAAAACGATAGTGGTAAATAGGTAAGAGACATCATAGATTGCACCATATCTAATAAAGTACGGTTACGATGTTCGGACACACCATTACGCTGTGGTGTTCCAGGTGGCGTGAGTTGCGAAACTATTCCGCATTGTTTGAAATGAAGGCCAAACTCGTAACTCAAATATTCTCCTCCATGATCAGATCATAGAAACTTTATTTTCTTGTTACGATGATGTTCCACTTCACTCTCAAATTATATGAACTTTTCAAATGTTTTAGACTTATGTTTCATCAAGTAGAAATACCCATATCTGCTCAAATCATCTGTGAAGGTCAGAAAATAACGATACCTGCCGCGAGCCTCAACACTCACGGATCGCATACATCAGTATGTATTATTTCCAATAAGTCAGTTGCTCACTCCATTGTTCCGGAGAACGGAGTCTTAGTCATCTTGCCCATAAGGCATGGTTCGCAAGCATCAAGTGATTCCAAAATCCCATCAGCATGGAGTTTCTTCATGCGCTTTACACCAATATGACCTAAACGGCAGTGCCACAAATAAGTTGCACTATCATTATTAACTTTGCATCTTTTGGCTTCAATATTATGAATATGTGTATCACTACGATCAAGATCCAACAAACCATTTTCATTGGGTGTATGACCATAGAAGGATTTATTCATGTAAACAGAACAACAATTATTCTCTAACTTAAATGAATAATCTATTGCAATAAATATGATCAAATCATATTCATGCTCAACGCAAACACCTAATAACACTTATTTAGGTTCAATACTAATCCCGAAAGTATAGGGAGTGTGCGATGATGATCATATCAATCTTGGAACTACTTCCAACACACATCATCACCTCACCGTTAACTAGTTTTTGTTCATTCTACAACTCCCGTTTCGAGTTACTACTCTTAGCAACTGAACCAGTATCAAATGCCGAGGGGTTGCTATAAACACTAGAAAAGTACACATCAATAACATGTATATCAATATACCTTTGTTCACTTTGCCACCCTTCTTATCCGCCAAATATCTAGGGCAGTTCTACTTCCAGTGACCATTTCCTTTGCAGTAGAAGCACTCAGTTTCAGGCTTGGGTCTAGCTTTGGGCTTCTTCACGGGAGCAACAACTTGCTTGCCGTTCTTTTGAAGTTCCCCTTCTTCCCTTTGCCCTTTTCTTGAAACTAGTGGTCTTGTCAACCATCAACACTTGATGCTTTTCTTGATTTCTACCTTCGTCGATTTCAGCATCACGAAGAGCTTGGGAATCGTTTCTGTTATCCCTTGCATATTATAGTTCATCACGAAGTTCTAGTAACTTGGTGATAGTGACTAGAGAACTCTGTGAATCACTATCTTATCTGGAAGATTAACTCCCACTTGATTCAAGTGATTCTAGTACTCAGACATTCTGAGCACATGCTCACTAGCTGAGCTATTCTCCTCCATCTTGTAGGCAAAGTACTTGTCAAAGATCTCATACCTTTCGACATGGACATGAGTCTGAAATACTAATTTCAACTCTTGGAACATCTCATATGCTCCGTGGTGTTTCAAAAACGTCTTTATAGCCCCGATTCTAAGCCGTAAAGCATGGTGCACTAAACTATCAAGTAGTCATCATATCGAGCTTGCCAAACGTTCACAACGTCTGCATTTGCTCCTGCAATCGGTCTGTCACCTAGTGGTGCATCAAGGACATAATTCTTCTATGCAGCAATGAGGATAATCCTTAGATCACGGATCCAATCCGCATCATTGCTACTAACATCTTTCAACTTAGTTTTCTCTAGGAACATATCAAAAATAAAACATGGGAGCTAAACGCGAGCTATTGATCTACAACATAGATATGCTAATACTACTAGGACTAAGTTCATGATAAATTAAAGTTCAATTAATCATATTACTTAAGAACTCCCACTTAGATAGACATCCCTCTAATCATCTAAGTGATCACGTGATCCATATCAACTAAACCAGGTCCGATCATCACGTGAGATGGAGTAGCTTTCAATGGTGAACATCACTATGTTGATCATATCTACTATATGATTCACACTCGACCTTGCGGTCTCAGTGTTCCGAGGCCATATCTGCATATGCTAGGCTCATCAAGTTTAACCTGAGTATTTCTGCGTGTGCAAAACTGGCTTGCACCCGTTGTATATGAACGTAGAGCTTATCACACCCGATCATCACGTGGTGTCTCGGCACGACAAACTTTGGCAATGGTGCATACTCAGGGAGAACACTTGTACCTTGAAATTTGGTGAGAGATCATCTTATAATGCTACCGTCAATCAAAGCAAAATAAGATGCATAAAAGATAAACATCACATGCAATCAATATAAGTGATATGATATGGCCATCATCATCTTGTGCCTTTGATCTCCATCTTCAAAGCATTGTCATGATCACCATTGTCACCGGCGCGACACCTCTCGCCAACTATTGCTTCTACGACTATCGCTACCGCTTAGTGATAAAGTAAAGCAATTACATGGCGATTGCATTTCATACAATAAAGCGACAACCATATGGCTCCTGCCAGTTGCCGATAACTCGGTTACAAAACATGATCATCTCATACAATAAAATTTAGCATCATGTCTTACCATATCACATCACAGCATGCCCTGCAAAAACAAGTTAGACGTCCTCTACTTTGTTGTTGCAAGTTTTACGTGGCTGCTACGAGCTGAGCAAGAACCATTCTTACCTATGCACCAAAACCACAATGATATTTTGTCAAGTTAGTGTTGTTTTAACGTTCACAAGGACCGCGCGTAGCCACACTCGATTCAACTAAAGTTGGAGAAACTGACACCCACCAGCCACCTGTGTGCGAAGCACGTTGGTAGAACTAGTCTCGCGTAAGCGTACGCATAATGTCGGTCCGGGCCGCTTCATCCAACAATACCGCCGAATCAAAGTTTGACATGCTGGTAAGCAATATGACTTGTATCGCCCACAACTCACTTGTGTTCTACTCGTGCATATAACATCTACGCGTAAACCTGGCTCGGATGCCACTATTGGGGAATGTAGTAATTTCAAAAAAATTCCTACGCACACGCAAGATCATGGTGATGCATAGCAATGAGAGGGGAGAGTGTCGTCCACGTACCCTCGTAGACCGAAAGCAGAAGCGTTATGACAACGCGGTTGATGTAGTCGTACGTCTTCACGATCGACCAATCCTCAGTACCGAACGTACGACACCTCCGTGTTCAGCACACGTTCAGCTCGGTGATGTCCCGCGAACTAACGATCCAGTAGAGCTTTGGGGAGGAGCTTCGTCAGCACGACAGCGTGGTGACGGTATTGATGAAGTTACCGACGTAGGGCTTCTCCTAAGCACCGCTACGATGTGACCGAGGTGGATTATGGTGGAGGGGGCACCGCACATGGCTAAGAGAGATCAATGATGAACTTGTGTGTCCATGGGGTGCCCCCTCCTCGGTATATAAAGGAGTGGAGGAGGGGGAGGGCCGGCCCTCTACTATGGCATGCCCTGGGGAGTCCTACTCCCACTGGGAGTAGGATTCCCCCCTTCTATGTAGTAGGAGTAGGAGAGAAGGAAAGGGAAAAGAGAAGAGAAGGAAGGAGGGGGCCGCCGCCCCTCCCCCTAGTCCAATTCGGACTAGGACTTGGGGGGCGCGCAACCTCCCCTTTCTCTTTCCCCTAAATCCCAATAAGGCCCATATTCTCCCTGGCGAATTCCCGTAACTCTCCGGTACTCCGATAAATACCCGAACAACTCAGAACCTTTCCGATGTCCAATATATCGATCTTTACGTCTCGAACATTTCGATACTCCTTGTCATGTCCCCAATCTCATCCAGGACTCCGAACTACCTTCGGTACATCAAAACACATAAACTCGTAATACCGACTGTCACCGAACGTTAAGCGTGCGGACCCTACGGGTTCGAGAACTATGTAGACATGACCGAGACACATCTCTGGTCAATAACCAATAGCGGAACCTGGATGCTCATATTGGTTCCTACATATTCTACGAAGATCTTTATCGGTCAAACCGCATAACAACATATGTTGTTCCCATTGTCATTGGTATGTTACTTGCCCGAGATTAGATCGTTGGTATCTCAATACCTAGCTCAATCTCATTACCGGCAAGTCTCTTTACTCGTTCCGTAATGCACCATCCCGTAACTAACTCATTAGTCACATTGCTTGCAAGGCTTATAGTGATGTGCATTACCGAGAGGGCCCAGAGATACCTCTCTGACAATCGGAGTGACAAATCCTAGTCTTGATCTATGCCAACTCAACAAGTACCATCGGAGACACCTATAGAGCACCTTTATAATCACCCAGCTACGTTGTGACGTTTGGTAGCACACAAAGTGTTCCTCTGGTATTCGAGAGTTGCATAATCTCATAGTCATAGGAACATGTATAAGTCATGAAGAAAGCAATAGCAATATACTAAACGATCGAATAATAAGCTAACGGAATGGGTCAAGTCAATCACGTCATTCTCTAATTATGTGATCACGTTTATAAAATGAAACCTCATGTCTATGGCTAGGAAACTTAACCATCTTTGATTCAACGAGATAGTCAAGTAGAGGCATACTAGTGACATTCTATTTGTCTATGTATTCACACATGTACTAAGTTGCCGGTTAATACAATTCTAGCATGAATAATAAACATTTATCATGAAATAAGGAAATAAATAATAACTTTATTATTGCGTCTAGGGCATATTTCCTTCAGGTTTCACTAGTGGCTTCTCTCAAGATAGCATATATTACGGTGGGTGAACAAATTACTGTCGAGCAATTGATAGAAAAGTGCATAGTTATAAGAATATCTAGGCATGATCATGAACATAGGCATCCCTTCCGTGACAAGTAGACCGAAACGATTTTGCATCTACTACTATTACTCCACACATCGACCCCTATCCAGCATGCATCTAGAGTATTAAGTTCATAAGAACAGAGTAACGCATTAAGTAAGATGACATGATGTAGAGGGATAAACTCAAGCAATATGATATAAACCCCATCTTTTTATCCTCGATGGCAACAATACAATATGTGTCGGTTCCCTTTCTGTCACTGGGATCGAGCACCACAAGATTGAACCCAAAGCTAAGCACTTCTCCCATTGCAAGAAAGATCAATCTAGTAGGCCAAACTAAACCGATAATTCGAAGAGATTTGCAAAGATATTAAATCATGCATATAAGAATTCAGAGAAGAATCAAATATTGTTCATAGATAATCTTGATCATAAACCCACAATTCATCGGATCTCGGCAAACACACCGCAAAAAGAATTACATCGAATAGATCTCCAAGAAGATCGAGGAGAACTTTGTATTGAGATCCAAAGAGAGAGAAGAAGCCATCTAGCTAATAACTATGGACCCAAAGGTCTGTGGTAAACTACTCACACATCTTCGGAGAGGCTATGGTGTTGATGTAGAAGCCTTCCGTGATTGAACCCCCCTCGGGAAGATTGTCTGAAAAGGCCCCAAGATGGGATCTCACGGGTGCAGAAGGTTGCGGCGGTGGAAAAGTGGTTTCGTGGCTCCCCTGGATGTTTTCAGGGTATAATAGTATATATATATAGGCAAAAAAGGTAGGTCGGTGGAGCTACAAGGGGCCCACGAGGGTGGGGGCGCGCCTACCCCCTGGGCGCGCCCTCCTGTCTCATGGCCGCCTCATTGGTTCCTTGACGTCCACTCCAAGTCTCCCAGATTACATTTGTTCCGAAAAAGATCCTCGCGAAGGTTTCGTTCCGTTTGGATTCCATTTGATATTCCTTTTCTACGAAACACTGAAATAGGCAAAAAAACAGCAATTTGCACTCGACCTTCGGTTATTAGGTTAGTACCAAAAATAATATAGAAAGGTATATTAAAGCCCATTAAACATCCAAAACAGATAATATAATAGCATGGAACAATAAAAAAATTGTAGATACGTTGGAGACGTAGCAACGTCATATTATCTTTTCTGTTTTTTCTAAATTCCAAAATGATTTTGGAAATTCCATAAATTATCACAAACTTTGAAAAGTCATAGAAATTAAACCATAACTCCAATGAAAATAATTTATATATGAAAAAATATTAGGAAAATCCAAAGAATCTGTTTGTGTCATTTTCATGCATGTTTAAGCAACTTTAAACCTACTGTTTAGGAGAAAACAAGATAATGCCAGTTTACCTTTTCGTTTTGGAGTTGGAAATGATTTATATGCTTGTTTTCCACTTCAATGAAGTTCTTGATCAATGCATTAGATCAATTCAATACTTAACATGACAAACCATGCTTATGGATTTGCATCATTGCATAGAATTGAATGTTGTTCCTCTGTTTGCCGGTGTTTGTTCCCTCATGGTAGCACACATTCCGACGATCGATGCCACCGATGAAGAGCTATATCATCTTCAGAAGTGCCAGGCAAGCAAACCCCCTTGATCACTCTGATACAATCCCACTCTCTCGCTCCTACTCTCTTTTAACGCATTAGGACAACAACGATTCAACAGTTACATGTTGCGGTAGTTGAACCCATTCCTCTGCATGACCTGTCTTTGCCAAAGTAAATAGTTGAAACCGACTAGCATGAGTAGGAGTTGTTTGAGCCATGATGTGACTACTCATCGATGCTTGTTTGTCATGCCTGCTATTGCTTAGAGTTGTGTCAGTTTTGATTCCTCTGGGATGGATTGGAATGGTGGTAAACATGTCCTGTTGTTGAGAGCTAAGTGTGTGATCACGATTCGATAAAGGTAGCGATGAGAGGCCATGTAGGAGTACATGGTGGGTTGTCTCACTGAAACCATCCTCCGGAACCGAGTTCTGTGTTTGTGATCCAAGACAGTTACTAACACACATTGGGTTCCGGTAACTCGACCCCTCTTGACTTATTAATCGTCGTGTCCTCTTTCCAGGAGTTTAAACTAGTTTCTGGTGTTTGTAGGTTGTGTTAATAGTCTACCAAGTGGCACCCGGTATAGGTGGGCTTGGGACAGAGGCACCGTGGCCCGGTGTACCAAGTGTCACCCAGATGGTGGACTTGGGAACCCTGCACACATCATTTGGGGGCGTAGTGGAAACCCTGGCCGGACTTCCTTGCGGGTGGAACTCAAATAGGTGATAAACCTGGACTAGAGACTTGTGTGGTTAGTCAGGTCATGGCTGACACCCACCCTGGGCTTCCGCTTGAAGGTTGCCGAGTACATGTTGTGTAAACGGCGATAAGTGGTGGGAGTGTGTGTGTGTGTGTGTGTGTGTGTGTGTGTGTGTGTGTGTGTGTGTGTGTGTGTGTGTGTGTGAAGATGTACACCCGTGCAGGGTTATGAATGATCTATTCAAATAACCGCGTCCTCGGATCTAGACTACTTGGGAAGCTTATATGGTTCATAGGTAACTTGAAGTGGATACTCTAAAATGCGCAAGATAAGCGTGAGTGCCATGGATGGCCTTCTCGTAGGGAGACGGGAGCGGATCCATAGTGTTGTATTTATGTAGTGAATATGTGGACCCATGTGCCTCAAAGAAAAACTGGTAGTCGTAGTACAGGATAGCCACCGTGTCAAAGCTGGCTTGCTGCAGTTAAACTCCACCACCCCTTTGTTGATACTGATGCATATGTAGCTTGTTCTGATGTAAGTCTTGTTGAGTACATTTGTACTCATGTTTGCTTAATTTATGTTTTGCAGAGGAGACTTCGGTCTCACTAGTAGTTCTACATGGGCTTTGACGGTTAGCTTGGGAATCCCAGATGGAGGTCTGACTCCTATGGAGGGTCTTGTAGGTAGACAGGATCCCCAACCTTCTTTCTTTTCAGTTGTTTGTTCTCACACAGGATAAGCTTCCGCATGTGCTTGTTGCTTGCAAGATTTCTGTGTTGGGTCATGAGACCCATGTTTGTAATATCATGCTATATCTATGGGTTCTCGGAGCCTTTTAAATAAATATTTTGAGTCGTAGAGTTCTTTTGTGATGTCATGTTGTATTTACACATATCGAGCATATTGTGTGTATGTTATTGAAATGCTTGGTTTGTGTGGGATCCGACACCTAGTTGTTTATTCTTGGTAGCCTTCCTTATGGGGAAATGTCTCCTAGTGCTTCTGCTGAGCCTTGGTAGCTTGCTACTGTTCCGGAACAAATGGGTTGACCGGCATGTGTCATTCTTTGCTTATGTGTCTGTCCCTACGGGGAAATGTCACGTGGTGTTACCGGAGTCCTAATAGCTTGCTACAACCCGGTTACACTCGCTGCTGACCGACACGTGCATTGTTGGGTCATGTATGCTCGTCCCTGTAAGTTTGTGCCACCTTGGGTTTACGACTATTCATGTTGGCCCGGGTTCTCTGTCATATGGATGCTAGCGACACAATTATATACGTGAGCCAAAAGGCGCAAACGGTCCCGGCCTAGGTAAGGCTGCAGTCTTGAGAATACCGTGTGTGAGGCTGCAAAGTGATACGATGTGTTACATGCTAGATCGATGTGACTTAGGATCGGGGTCCTAGCATCGATGAACATTTTTTTTCAAAAAACGATGAAAAAAGTTCATCAATTTTGAAAAAAATGTTTATCGATTTTTAAAATTTTCATGAATCTTGAAAAAAAGTTTATCGATTTTGAAAAAAACGCCTGGAGGGTGGGAAGATTGAGATTGGACTTTCAGCACTGGTTGTCTAGACACCCCTTTATCATGACCATCCAAGCAGTACCCAGCTCCTTGAGATATGACACCATGGTTTCGATGACTATGCAAGCTGAGCAGTAAGTGTGGTAGTCTGGAATTGTTTGAAACGCATCTGGGCCTAGATCTCTACTATACTGTTCATCGTAGGTAGAATCCACAGACTCTGTCATTGGATATGACACAGTGTCGGGACGCGTGGATTCCAGCCACGGCCATGCCTCTCCGACCGAAGTAGTCGAGGAACCTGCGGCTGTTCATGGTCTAGAAATTCTGTCATCAATCGTCCCTAATCTGGAAATTGAAGCAAGCCCCTGGTTAGTGTACATATACTCCATTAATTCTAGCAGAGAACCACCTCTATTTGTACAATCATCTGTTCATATCCCGTGCACCCTCCCCCGACCCCCCTTTCAGATCTGAAGTGGTAGATGGTGGCGTATTTGATCTCTTCCCGCATGGCGTTCGAGTCGGTGATGCACAGAACGGCAGCCGTGGAGATGCGAACACTGGGCCGTATCAGGCAACGGTTGGTTGAAAACACAGGTGAGAACGGCAGTCGTGGCGTATTTGATCTCTTGCCGCTGTCGGATCACGGGTTCCGGCAGACCCTTAAGGTTCGAACTCTAGGGTGCGCGCGGAGATCGTGCCCTCTACCTCTCCGTCTCGTAAGGATCTAACTACTGCAAGAACAACACAAGAGACACAGAGTTTATACTAGTTCGGGCCACCGTTGTGGTGTAATACCCCACTCTAGTTTGTGGTGGGTGGATTGCCTCTTGGGCTAATGATGAAGAACAGTACAGGGAAGAACAGCCTCGCGAGGGTCAGTTCTTGGCTAGGGGATGAACTGTTGGAGGAGTCCAATCGCCCTTCTCTCTCTCTCTCTCTCTCTCTCTCTCTAGATGCGTATTTTCTGGCTGCCTCTACTCTGGGGGTGGCTAGTCCTATTTATAGGCAAAGGCCCTGGGCCTCTTCCCAAATATTGAGCGGGAAGGGCGCCAACAATTGGCCAATTCAAAGTGGAACATCTGGTACACTTATCCTGACTAAAGTTGGTCTTCGCCTGCCAAAGGCCCTGTGGTGACGTCGTCCTGGGCTCCATGGTGACCTCCTTCCCACCGTTGGACTGGTCTCGGTCTCGTTGCACCGAAATGGGTGCCTTTGTTTGATCCTCTTGCCTGCGCTTGCCCCCTTTGCACCAAAGAGGAAAGGGAGACGCTGCGCAGGCTGGCGCCTGCCTGGCACCCTTGGTCGTCATGGCTTGCGTCATGGGCACCTCGTGAGGTACCCGCCTTGATCTCTCCGCCTCCTCGCGAGCCAGCCTGAGGAGGCCATGCTTGAGGAAGCGCCATGTCGTCCGCCTCGCGTGGGTTGGCCCCTCGCGAGGGTCTTGAGCCTTGTGTTGATGAAGATGGGCCACGCTGGGGCCCCATTTGAGCCACGCCGCAGGCCGCAGGCAGGCAAGTCTGGGGACCCCCGTTCCCAGAACGCCGACAGTAGCCCCCCGGCCCAAGGCGCGCATGGGCTTGGCCGTGCCGAGAGGCAAAAGGGCAAGGGCGAAGCGCCGCGGGCCCTAACAGCCTGCGGCCTTGGGCGCCGCGTGGCGGTTTGACAGGACGTGGGCGTCTCCGCTTCCCCACGACGCCTTGGCAACTGCGTGACTTGACTAGTCCCTGCATGCGTAGATACGGGTCATTATTACCTGTGATCATGGTGCTCGACGGTTGGCCTCTTCCGGCTATAAGTGCGAGGCCGCACAAGCTCCGCCAGTCCACCCCTTCCCACTTCTCTTCTTCTTCCTCTCCTTCGTCGCCGCCGCTCGCATGGCTCCGAAGAGGTTCTCAGCCACGGAGAAGGGGAAGGCTAGTCGGGCGGGGCCCAACTCCCCTCCGGCCAAGCGCGGCCGAGGTCGTCCCCGCAAGCATCCCGCGGTCCCAGCTGTGGCTCCCCGTGGGCACAGGGGTGGTTCTCCGCGTGGTGGTGAGCGCTCGGCTGCCAAGGGGAGGCAGGCTGTGGCTGCGCGGCCCCCCAGGCCGCGCTTTCGCTCGGCGGAGGTGCTGCCGAAGTTCGTCGTGTGGTCGGCGGACCCGACCAACACCTGGCTCCAGCTCCCTCGCTTCTTCATCAGCGAGCTGCCGGCCAGCGCCCGGTGCGGCTTTTGGCTTGAGGCTGACGGTTGCTGCAGTAGGGCCTCCTGGGTTTCGCTTGAGGTCTCCCCTTCTGGGAATGGGGCCCTGACTCGCGGCTGGCAAACATTTGCCTGCGCGCGCGGCCTGGGCTAGCGGTGCACCCTGCACTTTAAGTTCGACGGCGACGGCACCCTCTACCTGAGGGTGTTTGGGGAAGATGGTCGCCGCGCAGGATGCTGCCCCAAGGACGACGACCGTGGCCAGGGGCCTCGCTCCAACGACGATGGAGGAGACAGCGCCCACTCTGATGGCGGCGCCCGATGCTCCCCAAGCTCCACCAACTCTTCTTCGGGCGGCTCCTCCAGCGGTGGCCGCAGCCAGCCCCCTCGCCGCCGCGCTTGCTTGGGGGGTGGCTGTTCATCCGCCCATCGCCGCGCCCCGGTGAAGCGCCAGAGGGAGTCTTCCTGAGCTCCGGAGGCATCCGGTGTCGCCTCAGCAGGCCGATGTGAGGCGGGCCGCGCCGGGCTCGCCCTTTCCTTTTCCTTTTGCTCCCTGTGTAAGACAAGACAGCTGCATGGAGCCCCGTGGGGGCGTGTTGAGAATCATTGCCGTTGTAGCCATTACCTTGATTTTGTTGTTGCGCTTCTCAACTATTTGCCCTCGCGTAGGTAGTTTGCGGCCCCAGCCGGGGGGCGACCGACCCAGGCCCTGTGTGCATGTCGCGGTGCCTGAGGGGCACGGACCAGAGGGGTGCTCCTGTAGAGAGCCCGGGCCGTGAAACCTTTAAGCAGCTAGAGCAGAAACGCTCGCGAGGGTGTTCGAGTCCCATCCCTCGCGAGGCCTTTCATGAGAGAAAATCAAAACGAGGAGCGAAAATCGGCAAGCCACAAATCAACAACGGCGATAGTTTCGATAAGACTTCAGATGCAAGTAAAACACGTCAAATGCGGAAAGCAAATGAAAAAGCCGCGTCCGGCACCTAGTCTAGTCTTCGACGTCTTCTCACCAGCGCGGAGCTAAGTGCTGCCACTGGGCGTGGGAGGGAGCCCCAGGGCCTGAGGCCGGCGCTCCTGAGACTCCGGGGCATGTACAGCCCCACTCATTATTACGTGAGAGTGTCACGGGGCGGCGAGCTTCATAGGCATTGGCCTTCTTCACAGGCTCCGGGCCTTTCTCCTTAGAGGTAATAAGCTTCACAGGCATTCGCCTTCTTCACAGGCTCTGGGCCTTTTCCCTTAGAGGTAATAAGCTTCACAGGCATTCGCCTTCTTCACAGGCTCTGGGCCTTTTCCAAAAAGAGACGATCTTCACAGGCGTTCGCCTTCTTCCCAGGCTCAGGGCCTTTTCCAAAAAGAGACGATCTTCACAGGCGTTCGCCTTCTTCACAGGCTCTGGGCCTTTTCCAAAAAGAGACGATCTTCACAGGCGTTCGCCTTCTTCACAGGCTCTGGGCCTTTTCCAAAAAGAGACGATCTTCACAGGCGTTCGCCTTCTTCACAGGCTCTGGGCCTTTTCCAAAAAGAGACAATCTTCACAGGCATTCGCCTTCTTCACAGGCTCTGGGCCTTTTCCAAAAAGAGACGATCTTCACAAGCGTTGGCCTTCTTCACAGGCTCTGGGCCTTTTAGGGGTAGAACCTTCGGAGGTGCTGGATGTTCCACACGTTCTGGATCGGCTCCCCCTCTTGAGTTTCCAAGCGCACGGAGCCAGGCCTGGAAACATGAACAACCTTGAACGGGCCCTCCCACATGGGAGAGAGCTTGTGCAGCCCTTCCCTGGAGAGGACCCGCCTGAGTACGAGGTCTCCTACCTCGAGGGTCCTGGGGCGGATGTTGAGGCAGTGATATCGTCGTAGCGCCTGTTGGTACCTTGCCGCTCGCAGCGCGGCTTCCTGGCGGCGTTCCTCCCCCAGCACGAGGTCCATCCCCCGCATGGCGTCCTACTACGCCTCGTCGAACGCCAGGACCCGCGCGGAGCGACGCCTGACCTCGTGAGGAAGGGCTGCTTCGGCTCCATAGACCAGGAAGAACGGGGTTTCCCCGGTTGGTTTGGTCGCGGTTGTGCGGATGGACCACAGAACGGATTGGAGCTCGTCGTACCAACCCCTGCCGCAGGCCTCCAGCTTCTTCTTGAACATTCTGGTCTTGAGGTCTCTCAGGACCTCCGCGTTGGCTCGTTCGGCTTTCCCATTGCTTCGCGGGTGTGCCACCGAAGCGTAGCATATCTGCGTTCCAAGGTTAGCACAATATGTTTTGAAGAGATTACTGGTGAACTGCGAACCGTTGTCTGTGATGATGTGGTTCAGCACCCCGAACCGGCTCACGATACCCCTGATGAACTTGACCGTGGAGCCCGCGGGGATGGTACGGACAGCCTCCACCTCTGCCCACTTGGTGAACTTGTCAATGGCGATGTAGAGGTAACGGTAGCCCCCTGGCGCCCGAAGGAACGGGCCCAGAATATCCAACCCCCAAACTGCGAATGGCCACGAGAGGGGTATAGTCTGCAGGCTCCCCGCTGGTTGATGGATCTGCTTGGAATGGAACTGGCAGGCCTCACAAGCCTTTACTAATTCGATTGCGTCGTTAAGCGCGGTGGGCCAATAGAACCCACTATGGAATGCTTTGCCGAAGAGGGTCCATGATGATGAGTGGTGTCCGCAGTCTCCGCCGTGTATGTCCCCCAGTAGTTCCCTTCCTTGCTCTCTGGAGATGCAGCGCAGAGATACGTCGTTGGGTCGCTTCCGGTAGAGTTCTCCGTCTCTGATGCAGTATGTCGTGGCCTGCCGCGCCACACGTTCTGCTTCCTCCTCCTTCTCTGGCAGGGCCCCATGTGTCAGGTAATTCCGGAGCTCTGTGATCCAGCATTCCTCCTGAGGTTCCATCGTCAGGAGCAAGCGTGCTCCTGAGGGAGGTCCGCAGGCCGGGGCTCCCGAGGCTGGCGGCTGAGGGAGCTCCTCTCGAGGCTGAGCCGTGCTTGATAGCATTGGCTGCGGTGAGGGCTTGAAGAGCCGCTCTTCGAAGACGCCGGGCTCCTGCGGCAGCCGCCTGGACGCCCGTCTGGCTATGTCGTCAGCTTCCTGGTTGGTGCCACGGGGCACGTGCTTCAGCTCCAGCCCCCAGAACTGCTTTTCAATCCTACGGACCTCCGCCAGGTAGGCCTCCATATGCTCGTCCTTCGGCTCGTACACCTTATTGGAGAAGTTGACTAGGAGCTGCGAGTCGCCTTTGACGGTGAGGCGCTTCACTCCCAGGGCCGCTGCGGCCTTCAACCCGGCTATCAGTCCCTCATATTCTGCTATGTTGTTGGAGACCTTTTCTCCTTGCTGGAAACAGAGTTGTACTGCATAGTAAAGCTTATCCTGAGTGGGTGATATCAGCACAGCGCCGGCCCCCGCGCCATGCCTGGAGAATGCCCCGTCGAAGTACATGACCCAGCCTTCTGGCGCCTCGCTCCCTGGGGAGAGGGAATGATCCTCGTTGTCCTTGAGGCCTGGCGCCTCTGTCCATTCCGCCACGAAATCCGCCAATGCGGCTCCTTTGATGATCCTAGTTGTGCTGAACTCGAGCTGAAATGCCTGCAACTCTATGTTCCATTCAGCGACCCTTCCGGCTGAGTTAAGGCTCCTGAGCACCCTCTCCAGGGGGTACGATGAGACGACCTTGATCGGGTGAGCTTGGAAGTAGTGACGCAGCTTGCGCGAGGCCACTAGTAGCGCGAGGAGGAGCTTCTGAGGCATCGGGTATCGTGCCCTCGCGTCCCGTAGCACCGTGCTAACGAAGTAGACCGGGTGCTCAACAAGGCTGAGAGCATCTTGCGTCGCGGCGCCCTCGGGAGGTGAGGGCACCTCACAGAACAACGTGACCTCAGGAGGTGGACCATCCGGGCGTGCGGCCTCTCCTATCTCTGGTGCGTTCTTCGGCGGTTGATCCTCCTCATCTGTGGTTTTGGCTTCCTCGGGCTTTCCTTGTTCCCTTTTTGCCTTGCCTCGGGCTGCCGCTGCGGGCTTGACCTGGTGCTCCTCCCTAACCGCCACCAAGGCCACGCTGGCGGAGTAGGGGGTGGCAGCGAGGTAGAGCAGTAGGGGCTCTTGAGGACGCAGGGCCACCATGACTGGGGGACTGGTTAGGTACCTCTTGAGATCCCGAAACGCCTTATCTGCCACTTCAGTCCATTCAAAGGGCCCCTTTTTCTTCATCAGCTGAAAGAAAGGCAGCGCTTGTTCCCCCAATTTGGAGATGAAGCGCCCTAGCGCGGTCACACGCCCCGTGAGCTTCTGCATTTCTCTGAGGGTCTTTGGAGGACTCATGTCCTCGACCGCCTTGACCTTCTCGGGGTTGGCCTCGATGCCACGGTGAGATACGAGGAATCCCAAAAGCTTGCCCGAGGGAACGCCAAACACACATTTCTCCGGGTTGAGCCGCAGGTTTACTGCGTCGAGGCTAGCGAAGGTCTCCTCCAGGTCTTGTATCAGGGTCCTGGCCTCTCGAGATTTCACCACAATGTCATCAACGTATGCTTCAACATTCTTCCCGAGCTGCGGGCCCAAGGTATTATGCATCAGCCGCTGAAAAGTTGCCCCTGCGTTACGTAGTACGAATGGCATGCATGTATTGCAGTGTACCCCGCACGGGGTTAAGAAGGCGGTCTTCTCAATGTCTTCTATCGCCATCTTGATCTGGTGATATCCGGAGAAGGCATCCAAAAAGCACAGCAGGTCGCACTCGGCGGTGGAATCGACGATCTGGTCGATGCGAGGGAGCGGGAACGGATCTTGCGGGCATGCCTTGTTGAGGTTGGTGAAGTCGACACACATGCGTTCCTTCCCCCCTTTCTTGGGCACAACGACAGGGTTGGCCAACCAATCTGGGTACCGAACCTCGCGAATGACTCCAGCGGCTTCTAACTTGCAGGTCTCTTGGACGATGAAGGCCCGCTTCTCTGCGGACTGTCGCCTGGCCTTCTGCTTCACGGGGCGCACATTTGGGCATACGTTGAGGTGATGCTCGATGACGTCCCTGGGGATCCCTGCCAACTGATCGGGCTCCCAAGCAAACACTTTCCTTTTTGCACGCAGGAACTTGACCAGGGCCTCCTCCTGCTCAGGCCCCAGGTTGGCGCCAATGGTGAAAGCGGCGCTGGAGGACCTGTCCTCGTCGACGGGTATCTGCCTGGTTTCTGCCTTGTCCTGGGTGAACAACTGCTTCTTCTTGGTAGGCGCTGCCCCCTTGGGCTCAGGGGTCCCCGCGTCGGCGGGCTGTGCCGATGCCGCCGTCTTGAAGGCGAGCTTGAGTACTCGCAGGGCGTCCCCGGTGTCTCCATGCACAGTGAGGGTACCGTTGCTCCCGGGCATCTTCATGAGGTTGTACGCCGGGTGCGTGGCGGCCATGAACTGAGCCAGTGCCAGGTAGCCGAGGATGGCGTTGTAAGGGAGGCCGATGGGGGCGATGTCGAAGTCGACCATCTCCGTGCGGAAGTTGTCGTAGGTGCCGAAGGTTACCGGGAGCCGGATCTGTCCCAAGGAGTCGGACGACCCGCCCCCGACGCCTGAGAAGGATCGACTGGGTTGCAGCCGCTCCCGGGGTATGCAGAGGAGGTTGAAGGTCTCGACCGAGAGCACGCTGAGGCCCGCGCCGCCTTCGACGAGGGTTCTGGTGACGGCCACCTGGCAGATGGTGGGGGTGCACAACAGGGGGAGCGCGCCCGAGCCGGCCAAGTTAGCGGGGTGGTCCTCCGAGCTGAAGGTCATACCAACCTCGTGCGCCGCCCGGTCCGGGGGAGCCCCCCGCCGCGCGGAAACGGCGCCGATCTGGCGGGGAAATGGCTTGACGTGGCGGCTTGTGGGTGGCGCCTGCGAGCCGCCCAGTAGGGCCGCAATGATCGGAAGCGTCGATGTCGCGGTGCGGTTACCCTGTCGCATAGGCAGGTGCTGGGGTGGTGCTTGCTGCTCGCCTCCCGCTGGGCCGGTGGTGGTGTTGACGGCGTGCGACGGGGGAGCGCAGGGCCTCCTCGTGCATCGCCCTGAGCTGGAGGCGGAAGCCGAGTGCAGAAGGGGTGAGCCCCCGAAGCGGCGAAGCCCAGGAGTTCGGCGACCCGCTCCAGCAGCACGTCGCGGCCGCCCTCCAGTAGCCTGCACTGCAGCAGCTCCCGTGCTACTGCGAGCGCGGCCCTCGAGTTCGCCTGTTCCTGGTGGGTGTACGGTGTCGTGGTTGCGGCGTGATTGGAGGCCCTCGCTGCCGACCGTGCCTGCCGCGGTGTGAGGGTCGCAGAAGCTTGCCCGCGTCGCCCGCGGCCAGCAGCGCCCTGCGGACTGCGAGCTGCCTGTGGCGCGGGGTCGCCCGGAGCGGGAGGCTCCGCGCAGATGGGCCATGCCGCCCATGGGCCTTGGTTGCCCGCCTGGTCGCCGGACATGGTGACGACGACGCAACGGGAGACGGAGCGATGGGAAGGCAGATTCCAGCGCACCCCTACCTGGCGCGCCAAATGTCGGATCACGGGTTCCGGCAGACCCTTAAGGTTCGAACTCTGGGGTGCACGCGGAGATCGTGCCCTCTACCTCTCCATCTCGTAAGGATCTAACTACTGCAAGAACAACACAAGAGACACAGAGTTTATACTAGTTCGGGCCACCGTTGTGGTGTAATACCCTACTCTAGTTTGTGGTGGGTGGATTGCCTCTTGGGCTGATGATGAAGAACAGTACAGGGAAGAACAGCCTCGCGAGGGTTAGTTCTTGGCTAGGGGATGAACTGTTGGAGGAGTCCAATCGCCCTTCTCTCTCTCTCTCTAGATGCCTCTTTTCTGGCTGCCTCTACTCTGGGGGTGGCTAGTCCTATTTATAGGCAAAGGCCCTAGGCCTCTTCCCAAATATAGAGCGGGAAGGGCGCCAACAATTGGCCAATTCGAAGGGGAACATCTGGTACACTTATCCTGACTAAAGTTAGTCTTCGCCTGCCAAAGGCCCTGTGGTGACGCCGTCCTGGGCTCCATGGTGACCTCCTTCCCACCGTTAGACTGGTCTCGGTCTTGTTGCACCGAAATGGGTGCCTTTGCTTGATCCTCTCGCCTGCGCTTGCCCCCTTTGCACCAAAGAGGAAAGGGAGACGCTGCGCAGGCTGGCGCCCGCCTGGCACCCTTGGTCGTCATGGCTTGCGTCATGGGCACCTCGTGAGGTACCCGCCTTGATCTCTCCGTCTCCTCAGGAGCCATCCTGAGGAGGCCGTGCTTGAGGAAGCGCCATGTCGTCCGCCTCGCGAGGCTTGGCCCCTCGCGAGGGTCTTGAGCCTTGTGCTGATGAAGATGGGCCACGCTGGTCCCCCATTTGAGCCACGCCGCAGGCCGCAGGCAGGCAAGTCTGGGGACCCCCGTTCCCATAACGCCGACAGCCGCACCCGGCAGCAAGCTGCCGGGTATATCTATGTTGAATCTATTTATACAACCACCGAAGCATTTCAAGTACAAACACAAAAAAGTTCATATAGAGTGGTACTCCTTCCGGAGAGCCTTGTAAATAGAAAATGTAACATCAGGAAAAAACATGCAAAACAAATGCTCAAAACCAGCATCCAATGCACTCATATCAAAGCTTAAATAAAGGACTGCATGAATAGTCCATAGTTCAGTAACCACACATACTTTATGTAGTCAAAACTATGAAAACTGATAGTAAAGGCATAATGTTGATATAAACTTGGAAGCATAAGAATGCAATCAGACACATGATTTAAACAGAGCAGTGCGTAGCGAAACTAATAGACATAGCACGAAGTTCCAGTAGTAGATCCGGCATAACCGAGAGTGACATGGTTCGATAGGACATATTACATCATTAGGTTCACATTTACATACAGACCATTAAGGCCCAGTAGATAGATTCGGAAGAACCGACAGTGTCATGGTTCGATAGGACACATACTACATAGGGCTATAGATAACTATATTAGCCGGGAGCAACGACTGGCTCTAACGATGATGGCAGTGATCTGATGGTTCTTGCAGGGCCATTAGAAGTGATCTTCAGGTAGGACACATAAGTCATTAGAGCAGTATCCTTCGCTGTCAAAGATCTGTTCATCATCAAGTGAGGTCCTCATCTCTAGGTCGTATGGTGGATTTTCATCCCTTTGGGTTGGTTTATCCACATCTTCGTCAATTGATTGCCCTTGGCCATAGGGATAGACACCAGTCTCTTGAAGGTTGACCATGGACTCATCAGTGTACTACGGAAGGTATTCGCAACTGGTCTCTACATTGAGAAGAACGTTGTTGAGCTGCAGATCATCTGGAGTAGATCCTGGACTCAGCCTGCTGTTAACCAGATGCTTAAGGTTGTTGACGATGTTATGTTCCGTGCCCAAGGATCCATCCCATCCTTTACTCAGGAGCTTGGTTTTGGTAATGCTCTCTCTCAGCTCCTGTTTCAGATGCATTGTCCCTTTTCATCGCCTTAAGATGCTGACCCAACAATACATTTGCCTTTTCCACAGTCATCAGTTGATCATGATGGTAATATTTTGGAACCACACCCTCGTAAGCATCCATGTACTTAATCGCTGCAGCAGCCACATAATCCTGAGCTATCTCTAGATCCTGGTGCTCTGAGGTAGACAGGGAAACTTTGACAGCTGAACCTCTCAGCCTGATCTTGATTGGGTAAAAGGTAACGGTGACCCGCAGACGCGTGCCGTCTGTTGGGGAAGCCGAGTAGGTGGCCGCTGGAAGTCCAACCTTTTCTAACATAGCATCAAGCAGGGCCTTAGACGAAACTGGAACATAAGCCATTGCTGGGACCAGCTGCAAGTGAGAAAAAACGTCACTGCCACAAAGATTTGACTACAAGTATAGTACCATCTGCAGGTCTGTATGGATAGGAAGAAGAAGAAAAAATGGTGGGTCACAAATTAGTTCTACGGTTTGGATTTTGCCACGAGAAGAGTGATTTTAAGCAGATAAGGATACTCAAGATCAATTTTCAATAATGCATAATTTACAGAGGACAGGGGGCGCCGAAATGAAAGGAAACTATTAGGTAGATCTATCATTTTTACCTAGTTCGTTCATATCGGACAGTAAAAAGACTAAGATCGACCAGATAAAAAAGCTACGTCAACTCAGTTAACCTAACACAGAATATTAAAGCATAGAAAATCGAAAGCATAGGCTCGAGTGCCTCTAGGTGCATTATGCACTGGTGGCTCAAAGGCAGTCACACGCCGAAGAATAGTGGGACGGAATAGGAATTTACCAGGCGAGGAAGACGATGCTGACCGGTGGGAGAAGGGGTGTTGGACAGCTCGGTAGGAAAATCGTGGATCTAGAATAAGCATGAGGAAAATGGTATGAGAAGAGATCAAAGCGGAGCAAAAGAGAATGGTGCCGAAAAAATACCATGGGGAAGAGTCAATCGACTTGCCGCACTCGGACGAAAGCCCGGCCGGGTGCATCATATACAACCCAGTAACAAAGCCATTGAAGCATCTCGACTTGATTCAATCATAGCCAGCCCGGTGACCAGAACGTGAAGATCCAAAGCATGAAGACTCCCTACATTTCATAGATGCATTTCATATAATATGTAGCATAATGCACCAGAAGTTTCAAGGTTTAGAACAAAACTATAATAATAAATTCGATGCGACCTTCTGAGAATTACTTCAAATATACAAGGACGCCTTGGCACTGACATTTAATTACATATGATTAAAAAATCAGAGTTCATTAAATAATTTGAATCAACAAAACAACAGTTTCAAGAAAAAGACTGACATAGAACTGGGATTTGGAATTCTCTGAAGGATAAACAGGTAATATATCTATTGTCCAGATCGACATACACTATTTTCTCTCTCTCAAACATATGTGAGACATTTTGGTATATATAAACATGTCTTGCTTCAGTAAATAGATTAAGTAGCCCGCTTAGATATTCATGCATGCAACCTGTGATCTGCACGGCAACACAAAAAATACAAGCAAATAGGGGCAATGAGAACCTGAATCGTGGGCAAGCTACTGAATGAGAACATTAATATATTTGCTTCTGTATTTTTGTGTTTGCTTAGTATATGTAAAAAAATTACGTGGATCTGCCTGAAAACACAAAGAAAATAGAAACAAATAGAGGGAATGACCTCCCAAGAGGGACTCCGTGCGGCAAGCAGGTCTCTTAGGCACTCTTCTCTAACAGTAATCAAAGAAAGAAAATACTATTGTTGGAACTGAACCTACTGAATGAACCAGGGAGCACAATCAAATGTTTGTAGCTCATGGATTCAGCTATCTGATCTAACATATATTGCACCGAATTAGATGTACGCCCGTATGCTATTATCTTTATTTTGGCTATTAAGATCACCTAGTTGAAGAATTCACATGTTATTCTTTCAGCCCATCCAAGGTTGGAAAAGAAACTATGCTCAATATCATAGGTAAACATTTCAACTAGAAAAAAGTAGAATATGCAAACATTTCAATTGAAAAAAAAGGCTTGCAGGCCACACTCCCTATCTGCAAAGTAAGAGGGAATCTAACTTGACATTTAAGAGAGAGAGAGACAGAGAGAGAGAGAGAGAGAGAGAGAGAGAGGACTTCTAGATGCCTTGTATAGATCTGTTGAACAACCCAGAACCCTCCGCTGCCAATCACTTGAATCCAGGATTGTGGGCAGAGTTTCATACCTGCATAATTTTTGAGTAGCACAAAGGTCAGGTGAGACCTCAGATCACACGAAAATGTATATTCTATTGAACATAGTCATATCGTGATCCATAGATGCATGACACATATTCAATCTGCATAAATATCTACTATTAGAAACTAAATCAAGCTAGGCAAGTGACATATATAGATTCTCACAATAGAGGGGTAGA
This sequence comes from Aegilops umbellulata, assembly GCA_032464435.1. NCBI lineage: Eukaryota > Viridiplantae > Streptophyta > Magnoliopsida > Poales > Poaceae > Aegilops > Aegilops umbellulata. The sequence goes on along the minus strand of CP136059.1, from coordinate 328,360,104 downwards.
AGAGCAAGAGGAGCTTACCCATCTTCTTCTTCTTCTCAGCAGCTCTGGAGGACTGCAACCCTGCACCTTGGGATCCAGCCCCCTGCAAATGAACAGATTAACATATCAAATTGTATCTCTAGCGGTTGAATAGAGGAAAACATGAAGCCTCTTTGCATATGTGATCCATATGAAATAAAGCTGAATCAAGAATGCATAATTCTACATCGGCAAAACTGTATCTGAACATCCAAATAGATTTTTAGTCATACACATGCGCACAAATTGAACCAAAAACTGATGCCTTTGCCTGTTGGGTAGGTAGACTGGGGAGATAGGGGCAGGTATGCTCACCACTCATACGAGGACCAGCGCTGGGGTGGAGAGGGGGCTGGGCATGGTGGAGAGAGGTGTTGGGTCCTCTGGTCCATGGCGCTACTGGTCTTGGCCGCTTGTGATATGGTGAGTTTGTGACCCAGGCATGTGGGTGTTGGAAATATGCCCTAGAGGCAATAATAAAAGCATTATTATTATATTTCCTTATTCATGATAATTGTCTTTATTCGTGCTATAATTGTGTTATCCGGAAATCGTAATACATGTGTGAATAACAGACAACAATATGTCCCTAGTGAGCCTCTAGTTAACTAGCTCGTTGATCGACAGATAGTCATGGTTTCCTGACTATGGACATTGGATGTCATCGATAACGGGATCACATCATTAGGAGAATGATGTGATGGACAAGACCCAATCCTAAACATAGCATAAGATCGCATAGTTCGTTTGCTAGAGTTTTCCAATGTCAAGTATCCTTTCCTTAGACCATGAGATCGTGTAACTCCCGGATACCGTAAGAGTACTTTGGGTGTGCCAAACATCACAACGTAACTGGGTGACTATAAAGGTATGCTACGGGTATCTCTGAAAGTGTCTGTTGGGTTGACATGGATCGAGAGTGGGATTTGTCACTCCGCTTGACGGAGAGGTATCACCGGGCCCTCTCGGTAATGCATCATCATAATGAGCTCAATGTGATCAAAGTGTTTTATCACGGGATCATGCATTACGGTACGAGAAAAGTGACTTGCCGGTAACGAGATTGAACGAGGTATTGGGATACCGACAATCGAATCTCGGGCAAGTAAAATACCGATTGACAAAGGGAATCGTATACGGGATTAATTGAATCCTCGACATCGTGGTTCATCCGATGAGATCATCGTGGAGCATGTGGGAGCCAACATGGGTATCCAGATCCCGCTGTTGGTTATTGCCCGAGAGCCGTCTCGGTCATGTCTGCATGTCTCCCGAACCCGTAGGGTCTACACACTTAAGGTTCGGTGACGCTAGGGTTGTGAAGATATGTATATGCAGTAACCCGAATGTTGTTCGGAGTCCCGGATGAGATCCCGGACGTCACGAGGAGTTTCGGAATGGTCCGGAGGTAAAGATTTATATATGGAAAGTCATCATACGGACATCGGGACAAGTTTCGGGGTTATCGGTATTGTACCGGGACCACCGGAGGGTCCCGGGGGGTCCACCGGGTGGGGCCACCTATCCCGGAGGGCCCCATGGGCCGTATGAGGGAGGGAACCAGCCCATAGTGGGCTGGTGCGCCTCCCCCCCAAGGGCCCATGCGCCTAGGGTTTGGGGGAAGGGGGGGAAACCCTATAGGGGGCGCCCCCCTTGCTTGGGGGGCAAGCCCCCCTCCCTGGCCGCCGCCCCCCTAGGAGATTCCATCTCCTAGGGACGGCGCCCCCCCCAAGAGGCCTATATGAAGGGGGGAGGGGGGGCAGCGCACCCTATGCCCTGGCGCCTCCCTCTCCCTCTCCAACACCTCCTCCTCCTCCGTAAGAGCTCGGCGAAGCCCTGTCGGAGTACTGCGGCTCCACCATCACCACGCCGTCGTGCTGCTGCTGGAGTCTTCTTCCCCAACCTCTCCTTTGCCTTGCTGGATCAAGAAGAAGGAGACGTTACACTGACTGTACGTGTGTTGAACGCGGAGGTGCCGTGCTTTCGGTGCTAGGATCTCCGGTGATTTGGATCACGGTGTGTACGACTACTTCATCCCCGTTCGTTGAACGCTTCCGCTCGCGATCTACAAAGTGGTATGTAGATGCAATCCCTCTCTCCCATGACTCGTTGCTAGATGAACTCATAGATGGATCTTGGTGAAACCGTAGGAAATTTTTTAATTTTCTGCAACGTTCCCCAACAGTGGTATCAGAGCTAGGTCTATGCGTAGTTCTCTATTGCACGAGTAGAACACAATTTGTTGTGGGCGTAGATGTTGTCAACTCTTCTTGCCACTACTAGTCTTATCTTGCTTCAACAGTATTGTGGGATGAAGCGGCCCGGACCAACCTTACACGTACGCTTACGTGAGACCGGTTCCATCGACTAACATGCACTAGTTGCATAAGGTGGCTAGCGGGTGTCTGTCTCTCCCACTTTAGTTGGAGCGGATTCGATGAAAAGGGTCCTTATGAAGGGTAAATAGAAGTTGACAAATCACGTTGTGGTTTTAACGTAGGTAAGAAAACGTTCTTGCTAGAACCCTAATTCAGCCACGTAAAACTTGCAACAACAATTAGAGGACGTCTAACTTGTTTTTGCAGCAAGTGCTTTGTGATATGATATGGCCAAAGTTGTGATGAATGATGAATGATCTATATGTGATGTATGAGATGTTTATGCTATTGTAATAGGAATCACGACTTGCATGTCGATGAGTATGACAACCGACAGGAGCCATAGGAGTTGTCTTTATTTTTTGTATGACCTGCGTGTCATTGAGAAACGCCATGTAAATTACTTTACTTTATTGCTAAACGCGTTAGCCATAGTAGTAGAAGTAACAGTTGGCGAGCAACTTCATGGAGACACGATGATGAAGATCATGATGATGAAGATCATGGTGTCAAGCCGGTGACAAGATGATCATGGAGCCCCAAGATGGAGATCGAAGGAGCTATGTGATATTGGCCATATCATGTCACGTTTATTATTTGATTGCATGTGATGTTTATCATGTTTTGCATCTTGTTTACTTAGAACGACGGTAGTGAATAAGATGATCCCTCATAATAATTTCAAGAAAGTGTTCACCCTAACTGTGCACCGTTGCGACAGTTCGTTGTTTCGAAGCACCACGTGATGATCGGGTGTGATAGATTCTAACGTTCACATACAACGGGTGTAAGACAGATTTACACACGCAAAACACTTAGGTTGACTTGACGAGCCTAGCATGTACAGACATGGCCTCGGAACACAGAAGACCGAAAGGTCGATCATGAGTCATATAGAAGATACGATCAACATGAAGATGTTCACCGATGTTGACTAGTCCGTCTCACGTGATGATCGGACACGGCCTAGTTGACTCGGATCATGTAATACTTAGATGACTAGAAGAGGGATGTCTATCTAAGTGGGAGTTCATTAAATAATTTGATTAAATGAACTTTATTATCATGAACTTAGTCTAAATATTTACAATATGTCTTGTAGATCAAATGGCCAACGTAGTCCTCAACTTCAACGCGTTCCTAGAAAAAAGCAAGCTGAAAGACGATGGTAGCAACTATACGGACTGGGTCCGAAACCTGAGGATCATCCTCATAGCTGCCAAGAAAGATTATGTCCTACGAGCACCGCTGGGTGACGCACCTATTCTCCCTGCACAACAAGACGTTATGAACGCTTGGCAGTCACGCTGCGATGATTACTCCCTCGTTCAGTGCGGCATGCTTTATAGCTTAGAGCCGGGGCTCCAAAAGCGTTTTGAGAGACATGGAGCATATGAGATGTTCGAAGAGCTGAAAATGGTTTTCCAAGCTCATGCCCGGGTTGAGAGATATGAGATCTCCAACAAATTCTTTAGCTGTAAGATGGAGGAAAATAGCTCTGTCAGTGAGCACATACTCAAAATGTCTGGGTTGCACAACCGCTTGACTCAACTGGAAGTTAATCTCCCGGATGAAGTGGTCATTGACAGAATCCTCCAGTCGCTTCCACCTAGCTACAAGAGCTTTGTGATGAACTACAATATGCAGGGGATGGTAAAGACCATTCTTGAAGTATATGCTATGCTGAAATCAGCAGAGGTAGAAATCAAGAAGCAGCATCAAGTGTTGATGGTGAATAAAACCACTAAGTTCAAGAAGGGCAAGGGTAAAAAGAACTTCAAGAAGGACGGCAAGGAAGTTGCCGCGCCCGGTAAGCAAGTTGCCGGAAAGAAGCCAAAGAATGGACCCAAGCCCGAGACTCAGTGTTTTTATTGCAAGGGAAGTGGTCACTGGAAGCGGAACTGCCCCAAATACTTAGCGGACAAGAAGGCCGGCAAAACCAAAGATATATGTGATATACATGTAATTGATGGGTACCTTACCAGTGCTCGTAGTAGCTCTTGGGTATTTGATACCGGTGCAGTTGCTCACATTTGTAACTCAAAGCAGGAGCTGCGGAATAAACGGAGACTGGCGAAGGACGAGGTGACGATGCGCGTCGGGAATGGTTCCAAGGTCGATGTGATCGCCGTCGGCACGCTGCCTCTACATTTACCTACGGGATTAGTTTTAAACCTCAATAATTGTTATTTAGTGCCAAGTTTGAGCATGAACATTGTGTCTGGATCTCGTTTAATTCGAGATGGCTACTCATTTAAATCCGAGAATAATGGTTGTTCCATTTATATGAGAGATATGTTTTATGGTCATGCTCCGATGGTTAATGGTTTATTCTTAATGAATCTCGTACGTGATGATACACATATTCATAGTGTGAATACCAAAAGAGTTAAAGTTGATAACAATAGTCCCACATATTTGTGGCACTGCCGCCTTGGTCACATAGGTGTCAAACGCATGAAGAAGCTCCATGCAGATGGACTTTTAGAGTCTCTTGATTATGAATCATTTGACACGTGCGAACCATGCCTCATGGGTAAAATGACCAAGACTCCGTTCTCAGGAACAATGGAGCGAGCAACCAACTTATTGGAAATCATACATACCGATGTATGCGGTCCAATGAGTGTTGAGGCTCGCAGTGGCTATCGTTATGTTCTCACCCTCACTGATGACTTGAGTAGATATGGGTATGTCTACTTAATGAAACACAAGTCTGAGACCTTCGAAAAGTTCAAGGAATTTCAGAGTGAGGTTGAAAATCAACGTGAGAGAAAGATCAAGTTTCTACGATCAGATCGTGGAGGAGAATACTTGAGTCACGAATTTGGCACACACTTAATAAAATGTGGAATAGTTTCACAACTCACGCCGCCTGGAACTCCTCAGCATAATGGTGTGTCCGAACGTCGTAATCGCACTCTATTAGATATGGTGCGATCTATGATGTCTCTTACCGATTTACCGCTATCTTTTTGGGGCTATGCTTTAGAGACTGCCGCATTCACTTTAAATAGGGCTCCGTCTAAATCCGTTGAGACGACACCGTATGAATTATGGTTTGGGAAGAAACCTAAGCTGTCGTTTCTAAAAGTTTGGGGATGCGATGCTTATGTCAAGAAACTTCAACCTGAAAAGCTCGAACCCAAGTCGGAAAAATGCGTCTTCATAGGATACCCTAAAGAAACTGTTGGGTATACCTTCTACCTCAGATCCGAAGGCAAGATCTTTGTTGCCAAGAATGGATCCTTTCTAGAGAAAGAGTTTCTCTCGAAAGAAGTAAGTGGGAGGAAAGTAGAACTTGATGAAGTGTTACCTCTTGAACCGGGAAATGGCGAAACTCAAGAAAACGTTTCTGAGGTGCCTGCACCGACTAGAGAGGAAATTAATGATGATGATCAAGATGCTTCTAATCAAGCTCCTACTGAAATTCGAAGGTCCACAAGGACACGTTCCGCACCAGAATGGTACGGCAACCCTGTCTTGGAAATCATGTTGTTAGACAACGGTGAACCTTCGAACTATGAGGAAGCAATGGCGGGCCCGGATTCCGACAAATGGCTGGAAGCCATGAAATCCGAGATAGGATCCATGTATGAAAACGAAGTATGGACTTTGACTGACTTGCCCGTTGAACGGCGAGCCATAGAAAATAAATGGATCTTTAAGAAGAAGACAGACGCGGATGGTAATGTGACCATCTATAAAGCTCGGCTTGTCGCTAAGGGTTATCGACAAGTTCAAGGAATTGACTACGATGAGACTTTCTCACCGGTAGCGAAGCTGAAGTCCGTCCGAATCATGTTAGCAATTGCCGCATACTATGATTATGAGATATGGCAAATGGACGTCAAAACGGCATTCCTTAATGGTTTCCTTAAGGAAGAATTGTATATGATGCAGCCGGAAGGTTTTGTCGATCCTAAGAATGCTGACAAGGTGTGCAAGCTCCAACGCTCGATTTATGGGCTGGTGCAAGCATCTCGGAGTTGGAACATTCGCTTTGATGAGATGATCAAAGCGTTTGGGTTTACACAGACTTATGGAGAAGCCTGTGTTTACAAGAAAGTGAGTGGGAGCTCTGTAGCATTTCTCATATTATATGTAGACGACATACTTTTGATGGGAAATGATATAGAACTCTTGGACAGCATTAAGGCCTTTGAATAAAAGTTTTTCAATGAAGGACCTTGGAGAAGCTGCTTATATATTAGGCAACAAGATCCATAGAGATAGATCGAGACGCCTCATAGGTCTTTCACAAAGCACATACCTTGATAAGATATTGAAGAAATTCAATATGGATCAATCTAAGAAAGGGTTCTTACCTGTGTTACAAGGTGTGAAATTGAGCTCAGCTCAATGTCCGACCACGGCAGAAGATATAGAAGAGATGACTGTCATCCCCTATGCCTCAGCCATAGGTTCTATTATGTATGCCATGCTGTGTACCAGACCTGATGTAAACCTTGCCGTAAGTTTGGTAGGAAGGTACCAAAGTAATCCCGGCAAGGAACACTGGACAGCGGTCAAGAATATCCTGTAGTACCTGAAAAGGACTAAGGAAATGTTTCTCGTTTATGGAGGTGACGAAGAGCTCGTCGTAAAAGGTTACGTCGATGCTAGCTTCGACACAGATCTGGATGACTCTAAGTCACAAACCGGATACGTGTATATTTTGAATGGTGGGGCAGTAAGCTGGTGCAGTTGCAAGCAAAGCGTCGTGGCGGGATCTACATGTGAAGCGGAGTACATGGCAGCCTCGGAGGCAGCACATGAAGCAATTTGGGTGAAGGAGTTCATCACCGACCTCGGAGTCATACCCAATGCGTCGGGGCCAATCAAGCTCTTCTGTGACAACACCGGAGCTATTGCACTTGCAAAGGAGCCCAGGTTTCACAAGAAGACTAGGCACATCAAGCGTCGCTTCAACTCCATTCGTGAAAATGTTTAAGATGGAGACATGGAAATTTGTAAAGTGCACACGGATCTGAATGTCGCAGATCCGTTGACTAAACCTCTCCCTAAGGCAAAACATGATCAGCACCAGAACTCTATGGGTGTTCGATTCATCACAATGTAACTAGATTATTGACTCTAGTGCAAGTGGGAGACTGTTGGAAATATGCCCTAGAGGCAATAATAAAAGCATTATTATTATATTTCCTTATTCATGATAATTGTCTTTATTCGTGCTATAATTGTGTTATCCGGAAATCGTAATACATGTGTGAATAACAGACAACAATATGTCCCTAGTGAGCCTCTAGTTGACTAGCTCGTTGATCGACAGATAGTCATGGTTTCCTGACTATGGACATTGGATGTCATCGATAACGGGATCACATCATTAGGAGAATGATGTGATGGACAAGACCCAATCCTAAACATAGCATAAGATCGCATAGTTCGTTTGCTAGAGTTTTCCAATGTCAAGTATCCTTTCCTTAGACCATGAGATTGTGTAACTCCCGGATACCGTAAGAGTACTTTGGGTGTGCCAAACGTCACAACGTAACTGGGTGACTATAAAGGTATGCTACGGGTATCTCTGAAAGTGTCTGTTGGGTTGACATGGATCGAGAGTGGGATTTGTCACTCCGCTTGACGGAGAGGTATCACCGGGCCCTCTTGGTAATGCATCATCATAATGAGCTCAATGTGATAAAAGTGTTTGATCACGGGATCATGCATTACGGTACGAGAAAAGTGACTTGCCGGTAACGAGATTGAACGAGGTATTGGGATACCGACGATCGAATCTCGGGCAAGTAAAATACCGATTGACAAAGGGAATAGTATACGGGATTAATTGAATCCTCGACATCATGGTTCATCCGATGAGATCATCGTGGAGCATGTGGGAGCCAACATGGGTATCCAGATCCCGCTGTTGGTTATTGCCCGAGAGCCGTCTCGGTCATGTCTGCATGTCTTCCGAACCCGTAGGGTCTACACACTTAAGGTTCGGTGACGCTAGGGTTGTGAAGATATGTATATGCAGTAACCCGAATGTTGTTCGGAGTCCCAGATGAGATCCCGGACGTCACGAGGAGTTTTGGAATGGTCCGGAGGTAAAGATTTATATATGGAAAGTCATCATACGGACATCGGGACAAGTTTCGGGGTTATCGGTATTGTACCGGGACCACCGGAGGGTCCCGGGTGGGGCCACCTATCCCGGAGGGCCCCATGGGCCGTATGAGGGAGGGAACCAGCCCATAGTGGGCTGGTGCGCCTCCCCCCAAGGGCCCATGCGCCTAGGGTTTGGGGGAAGGGGGGGGGAACCCTAAAGGGGGCGCCCCCCTTGCTTGGGGGGCAAGCCCCCCTCCCTGGCCGCCGCCCCCCCTAGGAGATTCCATCTCCTAGGGCCGGCGCCCCCCCAAGAGGCCTATATAAAGGGGGGAGGGGAGGGGGCAGCGCACCCTATGCCCTGGCGCCTCCCTCTCCCTCTCCAACACCTCCTCCTCCTCCGTAAGAGCTCGGCGAAGCCCTGTCGGAGTACTGCGGCTCCACCATCACCACGCCGTCATGCTGCTGCTGGAGTCTTCTTCCACAACCTCTCCTTTGCCTTGCTGGATCAAGAAGAAGGAGACGTTATGCTGACCGTACGTGTGTTGAACGCGGAGGTGCCGTGCTTTCGGTGCTAGGATCTCCGGTGATTTGGATCACGGTGTGTACGACTACTTCATCCCCGTTCGTTGAACGCTTCCGCTCGCGATCTACAAAGTGGTATGTAGATGCAATCCCTCTCTCCCATGACTCGTTGCTAGATGAACTCATAGATGGATCTTGGTGAAACCATAGGAAACATTTTAATTTTCTGCAACGTTCCCCAACAGTGGGCATGCACCTGCCTGCCTGCGTGAGTAAAGGAAGAGATGTAAATCAAATCAAATCGAACGAAGAAGAGCAAGAGGAAGTGCGTAAATCAAATCGAAGAAGAGCAAGAAGATCAACAAGAGGAAGGGCGTCGGCACTCACTGGGGTCAGACCTTGACGAACAGCAGGGCAGCTCCATGGCGTTGGCATCGGTCTCCTGTTCCCAGCGTGGATCTGACCGCCGCCATGGCCGGCCGTTCTCCCTCTCCTCTTGTGGTGATGGCAGTGGAGGAGGGATCAATACCAAGTGAAAATTTGCAAGCATCTAACAGATCCTGCTATTCCAAGTTAGAAGGCCTCAAGGTTTTCATCATTAGCTTAGCTTTGTTCGAATAAGGTAAAATGGGCAGACAAACAAATGTAGAATCCTTTGTTCAAAATGCCCTTTTTCTTTGAGTTTCACATAGCTTGCCCTCCACCGTCACCAACGATGCAACCACCTCCACGCGGCCATGACGTCCCTCTAGTTGTTTCTCTATTAATTAAAATGTGAACCGTCCAAAGATAACTTTTATTAAAGATTTCAGTGCAAATAGAAAAAGAGATGAACATCAGTGCATTAGTACCCAAAAGAGATGAATGGTAGTGCATTAACCCAAACTAAAATTAATACTGCACTTGTTACACGCTGCACTGTTTTAAATGATAAGAGAAACATGATATTATTTGCATGGCACTTCCTTTTGATTCCACATGTCAGTTCCTTCTAAGGTATAAACTGCACAAAAAGGAATAGAGAGAACAACATACATATATGATTGTGTGTAATAACAGGGCTACAAAATGAAACCCCACATTCTCATGTTTTGGCTGTTACTACATTGCCCCAAGCTCATAATAAATATATAAATGAAAATATCCTTCTAGACACCATTTTGCTGCTCCCACGATGTTCCCTAAATCTAAGCAGCTATCTCAATCTAATCTGATAATATGGGAACCAAATAAAATGAAGATAGCATATGTTCCTAGCTGAATTATTTCAAAGGTCTACCTCTTTTGCCTAAAACAAAGTGTCCAAATTCGGTCCCGAATTCCATATCAAACATAGCCCAACAAAAGCACACATGGGGAGCAAGTTTTCAAGTGATAACATATCTCTGATAAAGTGTCTGTCAAGTATGAATTTCCAAAGGGAAGGCCCAATAGCAACCTACTATTTATATTATAGTGCATGTCTTTAATAACAACACCATTAAATCTTGATAAAGAAAATAGCTAAACTATTGGAAAGAAAAATAGGTTTTGGAGACAATTGATAAACTATTGGAAACACCATTCATGTTATAACTGAGACAGATTGACATTAATTAATGGAATGGAAGGGAAAGTACTAAAAAATACATTTTTTGTTCAGGGTTTGTGTAATGCTAAATGGAGAAAAATGGAAACGAAATAACTTTATAGATCCAAGAACAATAGAAGATGGTAAGCACAAACATCATATTGCAGAAACAACAAGAAAACATTTCACAAATAATAATTTTTTTCTATGGTTAATTAGAGGAAGAACTTTCTATGATCCAAGTGAGTTAAGTGAATCCAACTGGAAAATTAAGTTGCTAAAAACACTTGTAAGTAGACAACACATATACAAATTTACGTATGCTTAATGATGCATTGGCGCATAAGAATACATAAATGAGCCCATATTTAATTCTTTAGCAAGATATGCAGTTTAATCCAAAAGCAAGAGTTGTCTATTGCTGATCACTTGCTATGCCGATGGAATATGCATATGGATATTATCTATCAGTCTATCACTCACTAACTGGCAGACTGGCACACACAAAATACACACCGATCCATACATGCACACGATTTGATAAACAAAGTGTTTACCGTAGTGAGAACATATGTTGTTGTTTTCAGATATGTACAGAGCGTTTGCCATAGAATTCCCTGATGCTGGCATTCCTTTCATGGGTGGACATGGTGGTGGTGCCAAACCTGCAGAAGTAACGGAAGCAGAGGCTCACAATCTCCATAATTAGTATGCCACAGAATATGGAACGAAACCACAGACATGGGCACACAGACTGACTGATGGACAAGATTAGTACCTTGTAGATGAGGATCCTGAGGTGTCCAAGCATGCCGGCGAGGCTGCAGTTGGTCCGCTGTAGGAGGAAGAGGAAGATGTGCATGGCGGGGTTGTAGGACATGCGCATCTGCAGGCACGCCCTGTCGTAGTCCCTCGAGCACTCTGACTCCCTGCGGCAGAGCGTCAGAGACGAATTCACGACATGGTGAACAACAAACGCCCCAAACCTGGACGAAATTGAGGAAAGGGGATTCTTTCATTTGCGCGATGGATTGAGGGAGGGACGGAGGGAGGGGACTCACAGGGTGTTCGCGTGTTGGATGTCGGCCTCGAGCACCTTGAGCAAGTCCCTGAACGGCGTCCACGCACGCACTGCCGCCACCATCTCCCTCCTCCTCCGGCACCACCTGAGGCCACGGCCGCCGCCGAATTAAACCTCGCCACCAGAGCAGAGTAGAGCGCGGGAAGCCTCCAGGACCTCAATGGACAGGACAACGCCAACAAATGCCCCCAATCCAGCTCCCCGTAGAACGCCGCTGTTTGGAGCTCTCCCAGCCAACGTGCCGGTGACCGCCCCCGTCAAGCCTCCAGCTTTGGACAATCACAAATAGACATCAAAATACGATCACACAAACCAAAAGATTCGGCTGCTAAGTCAATCAAATTTGCTATCACTATGAAAACAATAGCGTTGTGCCGGACGAAGAAATGGCCAAAGTCCAAGAGAACCATTCCCTTCTCCACCAACCAATAGAGAGCTCGAAATCACCAACAAACGCGTCACAGCCAAACACAGGAGCCAGGGCGCGTATCGACCGTGAAGAGGTCGGTGAGCACACCGAAGAGAACGCCGGCGACGAGCCTGGGGAGGTACGGCATGGCGGGACGCTCCTGCTCCGCTGCCGCCGACGCCGGGGGTCGCCGCGGGGCCGCCTCTCCTGTCGCCACCTCCATCACGATCCATGGCGACGAGGCCTCCGCGCTGAAGCTTAGCACGACGCCGGCTGTGGCATGCGTGCTGGCTGGCACATAGAGGAGGAGCGTGGCTCACCGGGAAGGGAGGGGGGTGGGGGAATGAGGCATGACGCAACCCGGAAACAAGCCAGTATCTCGTCAGCGGCCGCAGTGCTTAGCGGCGGGCGGCGGCTCGAGGTGAGGTGAGGAAGAGGGGAGAAGGGGGGGCAGCTAGGGTTTCACAACGTGGGTGCTATCTTTATACGTCCATGTCTGAAAAGACGAGAATGCCCTTGGTGGGGCACAAGAATTACTGGCGGTGGCATGGACTGCAGTGTTTGATTTTCATCCGACGATCAGGCTCTCTCCATCACACGATCCAACGGCCAGGATCTCCCCATCTCGCGATCCAACGGCCAGAACTCGTTTGGACGGCCAATCCAATGGCTGAAAATCGAAACGCATGGGGAGGCTCTATTTTGCTTCAGACTCTAACAAGGGGATTCTTTAGATAAATTTTGTGTCATGTTTCTGAAAAAACAGCGCATGACAAATCTGGTTTCTTTTTCTTTTTGCGGGTGGCAAATCTTGTTTCATGTTTCTGAAAAAAAACAGCGGACGACAAATCTTGTTTCATGTTTCTGAAAAAACAGCTCACGATACTGAATATGATTCGCTGTCGCAGTGTCACTGGCGTTGACCATATTCAGTATCAATGGAGTGGAAGAATATGCCGACAAAAAATTCACAACAGTTTTCTTGGTCCAGGAACCAGATTCATAATGGACTTGCGGGTAGAGTGTTAAAAGGGAGAGAGAGGGATTGGTGGAATCGTCATTGTATTGCTTGAGCCTCATGGGCATATACATAGGAGTACAATGATCTACTTGGAGTACAAGACAAGTCAGAACAAATCCTAATATATCTCGTCTTTCCTAATACAATCACGTTACTCAACATCCCCCCGCAGTCACAACGGTAGCGACGCAGACGGTGAGACTGGAAAAGAATCCGAAGGCAAGCCGACGAACACCCCCCACAGTCGTAACGGTCGACGCATCACGGAAGTCGTGGATGGAGTAGAAACCGACGAGGTTGCTCAAGTAAGGAGATAGCCCTTTCTGCCGTTTGTCAAGGTAGCCGAGAGGGGAGGGTGGTGTAGCCGTGGTCGAGGTAGCCGTGCGAAGAATGTCTTGGTCGATGTCGAGTCTGGGTAGCCGGTGTCGAGGATGTCGCCGTGGAGCCATGGGCGCAAGGGGACGCCGGGTTAGCATGGGCGCAATGGTGTCGAAGTAGTGGTGCGCCGGGGAGAAGACGTTGTTGACGATGCATCGTGCCGGGGTTGCCCACCCCGGGGACACATTGTAGAAGAAGGCACGCATCGGTGTTGCCAGCACCGGGCATGCGTAGACGGAAGAAGACGAAGTTGACGAAGTGCCGCACAAGGCTTGCCAGGCCCGGGGACACGTCGTGGATGAAGGCACGCGACGGTGTTGCAAGCACCGGGCATGCGTAGACTGGGACCTGCACGAGCCGTATGCCATGTCGAAGAAGTCTGAGAAGCCAGCAGAGAAGGACTCGACGACGGTTGCGGCGCCAATCGGCGCGGGGCCAATGTCGCCCGCGGTTGTCGGAGTAGATGAAGCGGTCAGGGTAGATGACGGCGACGGTGGCGACGGGCTGGTGCTGGACGAAGACGACGGGGTTGGACGGTCGGCTGCGACGGCTACAGGGTAGCGGCGGCGGCGGCCAAAGAAGAGCCGCGACGGCGGCTAGGTTAGGAGTGCGGCGGCGGTGCTCGAAGTAGGCGAAGAACTCTGACAACGTGACGAAGACCGACATGGGCGGTGGCGTTCCCGCGCCAAGGGAGACGGCGCGACGCATACTACGGGAGGTCGACGCGCGGTGACGGCGGAGTGGACCGCGGGCCGTGGCGCTACGGCCCGAAGGGGCGACGCAGCAGCGGCAGGCGGGTCAGGGCGACGGTGGGAAGACCTCGAGGCGGTGGCGGGGACCGCGGGCCACGGGCCGCGACATTGCGGCCCAAAGAGGCGACGCTACGGCGGTTCGCGAGTCGGTGCAGCCGCGGGGACGGCCTCGGGGTGGCGGCGGGGACTGCATATCGCGGCACTACGGCCTAAAGGGGTGACGCAGCGGTGACGCACGAGTGGATGCAGCCGCGAGGAGAACCACGGGACGGCGGCGTTGTGGCCCGACGGGGCGACGAGTGGCAGCCCGATGCTCGATTGACGGAGAGGCGCGTGGTACTCGGCGGAGAGGCGCGCGGTACTCAGCCCGATGCTCGGAGGCGCACGTAACCGACAGGCCAGATCGGTCGCACGGCGTAGATGAGGCGGATCGCGACGTCGAGTGGGTGATCAAGCCGATCGCGTGCGAGGTCAGGGACGCCGCCTGATGGAGGCAGGGTGGCGGCGGAGTCAGCGATCAGGACGACGACGACGGACGGCGTGGGACATCGTGCGGACGAGTGTGTCAGCACGGGCACCCGGGTTGCCAAAGCAGCACCGGTGCCCGGGCAGCGAGGCCCAAGCGACCAACGGAGCAGCGGCGCTCGAGTTGAGCCATCCGAGGAGCTTGACGCAGCTGTCCCGATGCAGTTGAGGACGAGGCTGGCGTGGTAGACCGCCGGGCCGCCGTGTAGACGCGGCGGAGGCGGGTGACATTAATCGATGGACGGGCCGGCGCACGAGCGACGGCTATGCTTGGCCGTCGCATGGCGCGAGGCCTCCATGTCGGGGCGATGCAAGTGTCCCGGTCGGAGCAGGGCGGTGACGGCAGAGGCACGGCGCAGGCGGACCGACACGCGGACAGCGGTTGGCCCTGACGGGCCGCCTCGACGCGCATGGCCACCGGATCGGAGGAGAGGCCGGCTGGTCGCGCCGGGGTTAGAGTATAGGCGCACGGGGGACGAGGGCGGTAGAGGGCGACGCATACCGATCAAGATTAGATCGGAAAACCAAAAATAAAAACACCGATCAAAACGACCGGCGAGAGAGCGAAAAACCCGGAGCAAGGACTCGGGAAAAGACTCTTCTAGGTCAACCGGCCAACACGGCCTGCGGACGAACCCTAGATACGGGCCGCGCGGCCCCCGGCGGCGGTCATGGAGGTCGACAGCCCCGGGGGCGGCGCGTGGGTGCGGAAGCAGCGACTGCTAGGGTTTGGATCATGATTAGGCTGATACCATGTTAAAAGAAAGAGAGAGGGATTGATGAAATCGTCATTGTATTGCTTGAGGCTCATGCACATATATATAGAAGTATAATGATTTACTTGAAGTACAAGACAAATCAGAACGAATCCTAATGTGTCTCATCTTTTCTAATACAATCACGGTACTCAATATAGAGCAACCCCTGAGCAAACCGAGCACGATTGAAAGATGTCTCCTAGTCTTTGAAGGCAAGCACGCACCTGACACTTTCGCCCCCTGTAGAAGGCATGTCGTTTGATTCATGCCAAGAAGCGCATGAACAGTACGTATAACCTATTCCCTTGGGAGAATGGTTTCGGGATTCGTCATGGAAAATCGAGACGAGGAGGTGGGCGGCGTACCAGCTGATGCGTAAAATTGTTTGTCACTGCCGCGTCAGTTACATAGCCTCATGCTTGAAGGTTCAGTAGAACTACATACTTCTTGTTGCCCCATTTCGTGAGGAGAAAATTCAGATGGTCCAAGTTAATATGAGCCATCAATTTTTCTCAATCCAATGGGTCGAACGTGTCTTACCTTTGGGAGGTAAGAATCTATTGATTCCTTTACAAGGTTGATATAGACTTTCCATACACACATGTAAACCGGATATCATATTTGTCAAATTACTAACATTTGTTTAATCTTTACTTGGTTTCTCAACCTTTTCCAATGATCGTTTCTTGAGCTGATACAAAAATTAAAAGATAATGTAAACTGTGAAAATAATTTTCTGTATATGATGGTTCCTGAAGAATGACAATTAACTATGCCTTTCAAGAAATAAGAGTTCTCCATGGAAGGGTATATTTTCTTCACACAAAAAAACAAGTCTGCAGTATGTGATCACTAGTGAGAATTTAGGACGCCGATAAGTGCCACACGTATGGGCGTTAAGGGGTCTGCCCCACATATTTTATGTGGTGTATAAGAGGAACAGCCCACACATCTACGTGTGGGCAAAACAAGTAATGCTCACACACCTCTTTTTTTTTCCTCCCGATCCCTTGTGGGTGAAATAGATAATGCCCACACACCCCGTACGTCAGGCCTCGTACCTCATGGCCCCGCATGCCCCGCGTGACAGTCACCGCGCGTCCCGCATTTGCCATGGTCCAGACCCTCGTCCATGATCATTTAACTGTAGTTGCCATGTCGCTGAACTTCGGTTGCCATGTCGGACAACTACAGTTGCCATGGTTGCTCAACTGCAGTTGCCATGTATGGTCTGGTCAACTGCAGTTGCCATGATTTCAAAACTTTAAGAGTTGCCACCCACTAACACTAGGCAGTTCCCGTGTAGCACTACAAAAAGGCATGGCAAAAAACATGTTTGGGTAAAAGAGAGAGTTGTCATGTGCTCACAAGCACGTTAGGGAAGTTGCCATGTAAAGAGAAAGAGTTGCCATCTGCTTACGTGCACGCTAGGGCAGTTGTCATTGACCATGCAAAAACACATGACAACTCAGGTAAAAGAGATTTGTCATCTGCTTACAAGCAAAGCTAGGGCAGTTGCCATGTACCCTGCAGAAACACATGTCAACTGCCAGCTTTGGGTGTGGGCGAGGAGACGAGCGTGTGGGCGAAGTGATAAACACCCACACACTAGCTCCCTCTGCGTGCGTGAAAACTGGTGTGTGGGCGAATTGCTAAACACCCACACACCATCCCCCATGTGGTGAAAATGAACGTGTGGGCGACCGGATGAATGCCACACACCAGCTTAGTCCTACGTGGCATATAAAAACTGATAGAATGCGCGAAGATTCGTTCAAAATTAATTGGACGAGAATTCATGCGTGTGGGCGAGTTGCCAGACGCCCACACGTGTCGGCGTTAGTGTTTTCGAGAATTTATACCGATATGGGAGAAAGAATGATTGATTAATTCACAAGATTTCTTTTTAGCAAGCAACTTGCCATAGTTGAGAAATTTTACAGGACCAAATGTATCAGTGGTGTTCAAGACTTACAAATAACTTATAAAAGAATTAATTATAGTTAGATGGGATTGTTCATTGTTTTTGTGAGTATAAGGATCATTAGAAAGTATAGAATAGACTAGAATTTGGTCCTGCATTATCTTGTACTCTAAGTTGGTCTTTGTACTCTTATTTATATGCCCACGAAGCTCAAGCAATACAACGAACTATTCCATCAAGCCTTTCTCTCCCTTCTAACATGGTATCAATCCCAAGTCGATTCTAAACCCTAGCCACCGCCGGTTGCGCACCCGCGCGCTGCCTCTGGGGCGGTCTGCCTCCATGACCACCGTCGGGGGCCACGCCGCCCGTACCACTACTAGAAAAAGGGCTACTAATGGCGCACCTAATTTGGCCATTAATGGCGCATTAGTGGTGCGCCATTAGTAGCACGCCATTAGTAATATTTACTAATGGCGCACCACCGGTGCGCCATTAGTATCTGGTATACTAATGGCGCACCACGGGTGCGCCATTAGTATGGGGCACAGTGCGCCATTAGTATGCCTACCAGCACCATGTATAGCCAGGTGCTTTCGTATACTAATGGCGCACCACTGGGTGATGCGCCATTAGTAACCTAGGCATACTAATGGCGCACTTGTTGGGGATGCGCCATTAGTATCCTCTGGAATACTAATGGCGCACTTTTGTGTGATGCGCCATTAGTATGAATATTAGGGTTTTTTTATTTTTTAGTTTTCTGTTTTTTTGCACAGGTTACAAAATGTATAATTGGACAAAATATAAACAGCACACATCAACAACAGATTCATCGAATACAATAAAAGATTAGTCTCTGAATACAATTCATCATATTAGTCTCCGAATACAATTC
Organism: Aegilops umbellulata; assembly: GCA_032464435.1. Lineage (NCBI taxonomy): Eukaryota > Viridiplantae > Streptophyta > Magnoliopsida > Poales > Poaceae > Aegilops > Aegilops umbellulata. The sequence goes on along the minus strand of CP136059.1, from coordinate 328,341,795 downwards.
ATCATATTAGTCTCCGAATACAATTCATCATATTAGTCTCCGAATACAATTCATCATATTAGTCTCCGAATTGAAAAGACCGAACAAAGATAGAACATTATATTACAAGTCTCGAGACCGCGAGTAGCGAGTTTGTCTTCACATTACAAGTCGATATCGATCATCTAAACTACCATCACATAGAAGAGAGCTGCGGTCATCACGATGAGCATCATCACGATGGAACTCGTCTTCATCCGGTTCCTCCAACGCTCCCTCCCCTCTCCCGCTAGATAGCGGGCGTATCTAGATTCGGCCTCGGCCCTAGTGGTGTACCCTTTGTAACTGTTTCCGCTGAATCGGTGAACCTGTCTCCGACACTCCTCCCAGTCGTCGTAGACTCCGGGAACCTTACCCTTGTAGACGACATACGATGGCATCGCTATGCACTAGCCAAACGTTAGTACCAATTCACAAACAATACATAAGCAATATATAAGTATGCAACAGAACGATCGGAAGAGAAAAGCAAGACATTAATAGCATCGATTACATCTAAGTTTAACGACTCTCGAAACCAAAGAGACATACTACAAGTTCATTAAAGTTTAATTACAAGGAGCGACTCTCGACTCAAGGGACCGGAGCGTGGATGAAGCCGCCGTCTATCGTGGGAGTCATGAAATTACGGGCGTTGTCAGCCTGCATTTGTAGCATTCCGTCTATCTCACTGTTGGACGGTTGATTTTTGAGGTAGAACTGCCCCGAGGTACGAAGGACATCTTGATGGATGATTTCCGCAAACTCCGACTGGATGCGAAAGAATTCTTGTCTGATGTCCGCGTCCTGGATTGCCGACACGCTCGCGGCCCAATCTTTGAGTTTACTCGGTAGCAGAAGTTGATGATGGTCCCGTACGATCGCCCGCATGTGATGGATGGCGTAGTAGGCACCCTTCTGACCGCCAGGCGGCTGCTTGACGCAGCAGAACGTCGTATTGTGGGAGAACACGTGCTTGCCGTACTTACGAATAGGCCTGTTGAAGGTGCCTCCAGATTGGGCGTAGCCGGGGAGAACATCATCAAGAACCTTCTTGACATTTGTGTAGTCTACGTTCGACTGACGGTCCGGGTCGAAATACGTGGCCATGGAATATTTGGGGCTTAGGAGGATGAGCGTGCAATGTGTGTCACTGCAGAAAACACGGAATGTTAAAAAAAAAACGATCGAAATCTAAGAATTCGTATGTTAGGGGCGGTTGAGGGGAGGACTTACTCGGGAAAGTAAGGCACGAGGAAGTTATCCTTATCTGGGTTTGCCAGAATGACGCCTTCGAGGTAAGAACTCGCGACTTGCCGGTCCCCAGCGCTGCCCAAGATCTTGGCACGCATGTAGAAGGGGTCGACTATCACGATGTCCGGGGTCTTGTCGCGAATGATCCGCATCTCCATACTCAGCGAAAATAGCCGAACGAAGGTGTAGTGCAGCGGATGAAGGTTCAACATAGCGTGGATGTCATCAAACCGCAGGACGATCGTACCCCCGATGGAGTTATCCACAAATCCCTTGCCCTCTGGCACCTTGGCCATGAAAACCGGGTATGCCACATCCTTCTCTCTGAGACGCCGCTTCTCCAAAGCAAGAACACTGTCATGCAGACTCCGCATAGAACCGGTTGCAACATCGAGCATATTTCTCGGTAGCATCGGCCTACCGGCCACATGCACCCTCCTCATTAAATCCTCAGGTGAAGGTGGCCCGTCCTGAGCACGGATCGTACTCGTTGCCGGCTGGCCCGCACCCTTGTTTGTCTTTCTTTTGCGTGCCTTCTTCTTCTCCTGTAATGGGACCGAGTTCTGCTCACAGACCGCCTTCTTGAGTGTGTTGGGGCTGAGAATATTTTGCACCTCGCCTATCTGAGGCTCGGTGAAGTCGGCAGCTGGAGGCGTCTCCTGAGAGCTGAACGGCAGACGACGCCTGTTGCAACTTGGCTTCCCCGCGGTACCAGCTACATCGCGCACGTCTTTTGTTGGGTTGGGTTCTTGAGAAGCAGGCCCCATGAAGTCGCCATCGTACCCATGATCGGCAAAGTACCGATCGACGTTGACAAATGTATCGTCGTCGTCGTCGTTCTGATCCTGTGCCATATGCATGTTTGGATCCCGTGGCATAGGGATGTCCGGCACCGTTGCGGCGGTCTTGCCATGGGGCCGACTTGGCGCCGGCACGACTGGCGGTGTTGTCTTTGGGGTGGTGTCCCCCGCCCCCAAACGAATCTGGCTCTTCGGCCAAAGCAGGGGCCAGCCGATCAGGCAGGCGCTGAGGGTCATCACGTCATCATCGTCGGCCCCGACAGGTCGAATCGGAGGTAGCAACTCATCGCAGCCTGGCAGCACCCGAACCAGTTGAACCCTAAACAAGTTGGGTGGCATCTGCGTACCGTGGAACAAGGGGTTGCCCGGTTGAACGATTTTGCCCTTGGCGACATCGACCAACTCATTGTTCACGAAGTGCAGGAGAGTGCACGGAACGTCGGCGGCGCCCTGCGAAAACATGTAGGGCGTCAGGGATGCCCAGTCAAAGGCAAGGAGATGAAGTCCTCGGCCGAGAGAGGCTTAATTAGTTACCGTGATGATGGCGTCGAGCTCGGCTAATGTCGAGGCACCGCCAACGGCGGGCGTGCAGTTGACGGAGGGGCCGCTTGCTGCAGAGGTGCCGGCCGGCGTACACCCGGGTGCATTAAGCTCCCGTGCCGGCGTCGGAGACACCAATGCCGCCTCCGCCGGAGACCCCAATGGCCCCGCCATCGCGTTCTGCGAGTTGCTGGCCGTGAAGCTAGGAATCGGGGGCGGCCCCTGTTGGCCGCCCGCAATCCACGCACTCAACCCCTGCATCAAGGTAGGCACAATGGCGGTGATCGTCGCTCCGAGTTGTTGTTGCACTTGCTCTTGGACAATCTCCGGAATCCGCGCCACCTGTGCCCTGAGTTCTTGAACCTCGCGCGCCTGGCTTTCCGAGCTGGTCTTTTTCTCCTTTCGTCCACCAGTGTTATAGTATGACCCTCATTTTCTCGACAAGCCTTTGCCGGCCACACGACCAGCTGACGTCGGCTTACTGAGCTTATCCTTGTTCTTCATTACATTCAACGCCCTATTTAGAGTGGTGTCCCAAGGGTTGCTCTTAGTCGAACCCGCGCTACTGCTTTCACTCGCCTGCGGAAGGAATGTGAACCATTTAGAAATTCGGCTTCATTAATTAGAATGCAACCATATGGAGCTAATTATGCGGGGGTGTATTCCTTACCAGAACAAGCTCAAGCGCCCTGGTCTTCGGATCCGTGGTAAGCTCCTTTGTTTTCGGGTCCTTCTTGTACCGGGCCCTGACATAGTTCCTGGTCTGCTTGTCACCGTATTTATCGAAGAGGGGCGGTAGGCCTTGCTCGGCACGGTCCGCCTCCTCCTTGTCCCATATAGGCTCCGCCACTCTATAACCGCCGGGACCGAGTGTGTGTTCCCCTAAGTTCAGCTCCCGCATTTCTTTCCCCCACTGACTTGATTGGGAGTGTGCGGTGCTCGAGCAATTGATCTTGAAGTCATTGTAGTCATCTTCGGTGATCGAAGGATTTTTCTCCTTGATCTTCTCATAACTCTCACCTTTCTCGATCATTCTCTTCACATTGCTTTTCCAAGTAGATAGGGCCTTGCTCATCTTCGTGAGGGCAGCATTGTTCACTTTATTCCCTTTGAGGCTTGTGTTTTCAAATTCAGCGGGGAACTTGTATCGTTCGTGCAGCTTCGTGAAGAGGAGGTTGCGCAAATTCCCTCGGTCAGGATGCCTCAGGTTCTCGGTGTTGATCGAGACGGTGCTCCGGAGAATGCACCCGAGCTGAAGCGAGTACCCCTTGACTATTCGTGCGGGCGCCGTTGGATTCCCGTCGGAGTCCACTTCAGTAACTTCCTCCTTGAGGGTGCGGAGCACGGTCGGGCGCCGGTCCTTCCGTTGCCTCTTCTGGCTGCCATCTGTGCGTGCGCCGCCATCATCAGTGGTGGCATCCTCGGCGGCACCATCAGTGGTGGCATCAGTGGGGTCATCCTCGGCGGCACCATCAGTGGTCTCAGGATCGGTGGGGAAGGCGGTGTCCTCATACAAGTGAGGTTGTTCCTCCATCTCCTGGGACAGCTCCCAGAATGACTTGCCGCCTGAACCCCCGGCCTCATTGTTGTGGGCCATGTTTCTCTCTAAATAGAAACAAAGTTTGGTCAAAAAGTTGGTTATTATCAAGGAACAAGATCATGGTCTCATCATTTAGGGTTTGTCGACACCGAGGCATCCTAAAATCTAAGCTTTTATCATTGAGGGTTTTTCGACGCCGAGGCACCCTAAAAGCCTAAGCTTTCATCATTTCGGTTTTTATCGACACCGAGGCACCCTAAAAGCCATGCATTAGTCACAAGTACGCCGGGGCATTTGATCCTACTTAATTAACTACTAAGATACCCCGGCCCATGCATTAGTCACAAGTACCCCATATGTCATATTTTTAGCAAAGTCATGCTAAAATTCACGGAAAATTTCAGCATGACCTTTGCTGAAAATAGGACATATGGAGTACCCGAATTTGCCGGAACGGAAGTTAATCGACATTCCAGCAAACTCAAGGGCCTCTCGGGGTACCTGCAAAATCATCACGACACGATGGTCGGAGACAAAACCCAGCAAACTGCCCGTAGTGATGCAATTTCAGTATGTGTTGTTCAATAACTTGGCTTGGCATGTAGTGCCTAACCAAGTTCCACATTTGTTTAGCCACTAAGTAAAAGTAGTCACAGAACAAATGGTGAGCCTCAACTTCAACATAAGATTGGCAATTTTTGCCAGCCACATTCTGACGCTCACTATGATTATCCTCGGTAACAAGTTGCTAACACTGGCCCTTCTGAACAGATCTAGGGCATTCAAGAGTGAGGCATCAGTTACTGTATGCTTAGACAGTTTAGTTACTCTGCTCATATTTCCATGGACACTCCAGAAAATAACATGCTTAAAGGATGAATAAATAGAGGATCATCAAAAGACAAAACGACTATCTTAAGAAACTACTTTTTGCTGAACAAAACAACATTTTACAGTATATTAATGTAATAGTAGTACTATGAAACAGATCATGTTCTTTTTCAGCAAAGAGATTGGTTGATTGCATCATACACGCAAGTGAAGGAAGACATTGAGCGAGTACACAACGAGTATTCAGAAAGGATGAGAGCTGCTACATCTTCCATCACACCCTCGCAGATGAAGTACAAACTAAACTCGTATTTTTGTGAGCAGCCAGTCTAAAGACCGAGTAGCTGTCAATTTGGTCATGAGGCAGGACACCATGCAACAAACCATGCCAAAAAGAGAAAGTCACTATTCCAGCAAACTATGGTGCTTACATCACTATTCCAGCAACAAACCATGCCAAAAAGAGAAAGTCACATCCATCTTTCTAGTGATAAAAAGTTGACCACTTTTCAGAGAAAAGGTGGGCATTTCTAGTTTGTCAACTACAACAATTCCAGTTCAAGGTACCATTTTGTTATTAATTAATGTGGAAAAAATGTAAATTAAAGTATAGCAAACAGCATGTCTTTCACAATGTAAGACTTGCCTACTCACTTTCTTTTTTTCATGAATATTCAGAAAATTAATACTGAAAAATTCATATTCTAAGACTTGCCCTTCACATTGTCAGGTATATACCTTTCAATGGGATCTTCTAGAATTACCTTGTCACCAAAAATTATAATCTGCATACATCAAACATGCAAAATACTGAGTAAAATAAGCTAAAATATACAAAGTAAATCTAGGGCATATTACAATAATAGCAATTCATAAGCAATTCATAATAGCAATTTATAAGCATGTTATAATCTGCACCACAACATAGCATGTACACTGACAAAAATAGCAATTCATAAGCAATAGGGGCAAAGGAAACTGAAAATTACAGTTACCAAGCTGCTGAAATTACATACTAAAAAAAATTGTGCTCATCAAAATTTACACTACAAGAACCTATAATTCACACTGCAAGAACCTATGAAATTTACACTGCTGAAATTTTCTCAACAAGTTCCCAAATGAAATTTTCTCAACAAGTTCCCAAATGAAACATCTGGATATAACTGCTGTTTTGCTGTCAAAACTAGTGATTTTTGCTGCTGTTTTGCTGTCAAAACTAGTGATTTAGCTTCAATAAGCACATGGCTGTTAAGCTAAGAATTGGTGTACACTGTAAGGAGCCATCCTATCCTAGTCAGTAAAATGAAATCATCTAAGTGTTGCTAAATAATTAACAGAGCCACAGAGCACAAATACAAACGGAGCTCGCCGACGCCGGCGACCCCGACGCCAAGAAGGTCGTCAAGAAGATCGCCAACAGCAGCAGGCTGCAGTCCATGTTCAGCAAGATATGGAGCGCCTAAGTTATTTTCCTGACCCTCAGATGTCTTTACTAAACAGTTAAACACCCCTTTGATTTAGCGTTAGTAGTACATTTGATTTGCTGTCCATAGTTTCTGCATATCTATCATCGTGATTCCCTTGTGCTGTACATTGCAATCTCAGTGAAATTCAAGTTTTGTCATCAGTCTGGTGTGATGATCAGCTCTTGGAAGTTGTAAATTCCAGTTAAAATTCAGGTTTTGTCATGGGGGTTTCAGACATCTTGTGAGGCTGAACCGTCAACCCTGACAAGTCCAGCAAATTACAGTGGCAAATATATCCAAACACGCTCCATAGTCCACAGTCATCTCACCAGTTTTGTCAAGACTGGCAGAGAGCAAGTGGGGATTATGAGCAAGGGGACAGACCAACGGATTAACTAACTAGCAGCTACGGTTACTCCATCGCTGCAAAACGCCAGCTGAATACCAAGACAAGAAGATGTTATCCTACTATCGACCTAGAGATTCCTTGTTTATCTTTCCATCTCAATCTTCATCCTCCCGTGATGCATCAAGATGAGCACGTGAATCACTCCAGCGATGGCCTGTCCAGGCTTCTAGCTGTTTTATTAGCGAGGCGGACGGAGGGCGTGCGGGCGGTGGCAGCCATGGAGAGGAGGGGGAGGGGATGGGAGGGGCTGCGATGACTAACCACCGGTGAGAAGTCCAGTAGGCCGGAGGAGATCGCCGGCGTCGAGTCGGGCGGCGCAGCGTCTTGGGGAGGAGGCGGCGCGGCGTCGACGGCGTCGTCTCGAGTCAGGGCGGCCAAATCCTCGAGGGGGGGGGCTCGATGATTCTGAACCGCGTGGGAACAGGTGGGTAGCGGTGAGGCGGCGGCGAGGAGGGGCCGGTGCCGGAGGGTGACGGCGAGGCGGCGGCGCGAGGAAGGGGCGGTGAGGGGGAAGAGACAGGGGGCGGGCGGGGCGGCGGCATTGGGAGAGGAGAGGGGAAGGGGATCGAGGGCGTGCGAGGGCGAGGGAGAGAGAGGGGAAGGGGATCGAGGGGGGGCGCGGGACAAAGGAGGGGCGGCACAATACTAATGGCGCACCACCCCTCGGTGCGCCATAAGTATATACATGCTAATGGCGCACCACACCTCGGTGCGCCATTAGTATTTTTTTTTCTGCCCGAGCCAACAGGTTATCTACCACCTGACGTGAACCACATCAAGCTCTCTCTATTAGCTCGACTGGTCAGCAGCCAGTTCTCACACCAGGAGGTCCTGGGTTCGATACCCAGGCTCCACAAATTTTTTTTTTTCATTTAAAATGTTGTTTGATACTTATTTGTGTTTAAATATGTTCAAACTTGTTTAAATCATAACAGTAATATTTTTTTATAAGACAGTAATAATTTTTTTAAAAATATCACCAAACAATAATGCCGGTGGAGCGGGGGAGGGTGCGGGGGGTCGGCGGCGGCGGTTGAGTAGGGGAATCGAGGGTGCGGGGGGTCGGCGGCGGCGGCCGGTGGACCGGGGGGTGCTCGGCGGCGAGGGGGACCGTATCTGGCGATCGAGATGGAGGGGGATCGAGATCGAGTGTCCATGAAATTTAAAAATATTCATGATAGTTCAAAAAGTGCCCATGAAGTCTACGATTTAAATACAATCGATCTTAGCTAGCTAGCTATCTGTTAACAATCTTCTTGCCCTTCTTTTTCGCAAATGGAGTTCTTCTGTGGAACGGACGTCCTTTAGGTAGGGTGGTCCTGCTTCTTCTTGTGGTGTATGCTGCTACTTCATCATCGTCGTCATGTTCGATCCTCGGGTCGCCGTACTTGTCGAAGTCTTGCTCATTGGCTACGCCATCCATTCCGATGATCTTCCTTTTGCCTCTCCTCACGACAACACGGCTGGTCTTTGACGGGTCGGTAATGAAGAAGCATTGGTCCACTTGGGAAGCCAGTACCCATGGCTCATTTTTCGCGGTGACGTTTGCGCCCGCGGTCTTGGATTTGGCTTCGGGTATAACCATGGTGGTGAAATACCGGTCTTCTTTTAGGACGCTCTTGGCCCATCTGACACGGAACATCGGGACCTTCTCTCCAGCGTAGCTCAGCTCCCAGATCTCCTCGATCCTTCCGTAGTATCTGTCCTTGTCGTTACCGGTGTAGGATTCCATTGTTACCCCGGAGTTCTGATAACCATCGCTCTTCATGTCCTTGGCCTCGGTGTAGAATGTGTAGCCGTTGATATCGTACGCCTCATAGGTCATCAGGTTGTGCTCGGCGCCCTGTGACAAGGCTCCACAATTTTTTTTTTCATTTAAAATGTTGTTTGATACTTATTTGTGTTTAAATATGTTCAAACTTGTTTAAATCATAACAGTAATATTTTTTTATAAGACAGTAATAATTTTTTTAAAAATATCACCAAACAATAATGCCGGTGGAGCGGGGGAGGGTGCGGGGGGTCGGCGGCGGCGGTTGAGTAGGGGAATCGAGGGTGCGGGGGGTCGGCGGCGGCGGCCGGTGGACCGGGGGGTGCTCGGCGGCGAGGGGGACCGTATCTGGCGATCGAGATGGAGGGGGATCGAGATCGAGTGTCCATGAAATTTAAAAATATTCATGATAGTTCAAAAAGTGCCCATGAAGTCTACGATTTAAATACAATCGATCTTAGCTAGCTAGCTATCTGTTAACAATCTTCTTGCCCTTCTTTTTCGCAAATGGAGTTCTTCTGTGGAACGGACGTCCTTTAGGTAGGGTGGTCCTGCTTCTTCTTGTGGTGTATGCTGCTACTTCATCATCGTCGTCATGTTCGATCCTCGGGTCGCCGTACTTGTCGAAGTCTTGCTCATTGGCTACGCCATCCATTCCGATGATCTTCCTTTTGCCTCTCCTCACGACAACACGGCTGGTCTTTGACGGGTCGGTAATGAAGAAGCATTGGTCCACTTGGGAAGCCAGTACCCATGGCTCATTTTTCGCGGTGACGTTTGCGCCCGCGGTCTTGGATTTGGCTTCGGGTATAACCATGGTGGTGAAATACCGGTCTTCTTTTAGGACGCTCTTGGCCCATCTGACACGGAACATCGGGACCTTCTCTCCAGCGTAGCTCAGCTCCCAGATCTCCTCGATCCTTCCGTAGTATCTGTCCTTGTCGTTACCGGTGTAGGATTCCATCGTTACCCCGGAGTTCTGATAACCATCGCTCTTCATGTCCTTGGCCTCGGTGTAGAATGTGTAGCCGTTGATATCGTACGCCTCATAGGTCATCAGGTTGTGCTCGGCGCCCTGTGACAAGGCGAATATGAGTTGTTCTTCCGCGGAAGAATCCTCATGTAAATGGTACGACAGAAGCTTCTGCTTGAACCAACGCGTGAAACATGAGTTGTGCTCTTTGAGTATATCTCCGTCCGTCCTCTGTTGGCCTCGGTCATTGTACGTCTTCTTAATAAAGGTTTTGTGCTCTACCACCCAAGGATCGACCACGTCTATGTGTTGTAGCGCGACTAGGTTTGCTCTTTCAAAGTCGGCGAGTCGACCCTCGAAGTCGACATGCATTTCGCGGCGACCCTCACGGTGACCCCATCCAGCGAGCCTGCCGAGGTGCCTGTTGACGGGCAGACCAACGGGGTTCTCGATGCCTAGATAATTCGTGCAGTACGAGATGCACTCTTCGGTTAGAAAGCCCCTGGCTATGCGTCCCTCTGGACGTGACATGTTACGAACGTATCCTTTGATGACACCATTCATCCTTTCGAACGGCATCATGCTGTGCAGGAACGTCGGCCCGAGTTGGATGATATCCTCCACTATATGGACCAGCAGATGCACCATAACGTCGAAGAATGCGGGCGGGAAGTACATCTCAAGCTCGCATAGTATCACCACGATCTCTTCCTGTAGCCTTCTGAGTTGCCTCACGCCAATCGACTTCCGAGAGATGACGTCGAAGAAGTTGCATAGGCCAAATAGCGTTTCACGGACGTGAGCGTCCATGATCCCACGGATTGCAACTGGAAGTATCTGCGTCATCAGCACGTGACAGTCGTGAGACTTCATCCCGCTGAACTTCTGCTTCGCTGGGTCTAGGTATCTGCTTATCTTCCCCGCGTAACCGTAAGGAAGTTTTACTCCTAGGAGGCAGGTGAAAAACTGCTCGATCTCCTCCTGACTTAGAGTGAAGCACGCGGGAGGGTAGTCATTTCCGGTCTTCTTGGCCTTTTTGCCTTTGCGACGACATTTTGTGTCCTGCTTCGCCTCATCATCATCATCATCATCATCATATATAGCGTGAAGCTCCTGCCTGATGCCCATTGATTTCAAGTCTGCCCTTGCTTTCGGCCCATCTTTGGTCCTCTCTGGCATGTTGAGCAGGGTACTAAGCAGACTCTCGCACACGTTCTTCGTGATATGCATGACATCAAGGCTGTGAGGCACACGGTGGATCTTCCAGTACGGCAAGTCCCAGAAAACAGACCTTGTTTTCCATACCTTCAGTAGCGGCTCTGGCGCCTTTCGCTTCTTTCCCGGCTATGGCGCCTTTTGCTTCTTTCCCGGCAGTGGGCAGTCTTTCCAATTTTTCAACAGCTTGTCTATTTCCTCGCCGCTCCTCGTACACGGGCGTTTTCGGGGTTCGGTTTCACCATCGAACAGATCCTTGCGTTTCCTCCACGGGTCATCGTCGCGAAGCCACCTTCGATGTCCCATGAACACGGTTTTCGAAGACCCGGGATCTCTATCTAGCTGGCGATACGTTGTGTCGTCCATGCACCGTACGCATCCAGAAAATCCGTGGACTACCTGCCCCGCGAGATATCCATAACCGAGATAGTCGTGCACCGTCGTGAGCAGTGCGGCTCTCATAGGGAAATATTCTTTCTCTGCGGCGTCCCACGTATTGGCTGGCGTTTTCCACAGCGTGTCTAGCTCCTCCTTCAGCAGCCCCAGATACAGATTGATGTCGTTCCCTGGTTGTTTCGGCCCTTCAATTAGCATACTCATGTGAATGTACTTTCTCTTCATGCACAACCAGGGGGGAAGGTTGTACATCCACACAAACACAGGCCAGGTGCTATGTGTGCTTCTCTGGCTGCCAAACGGATTGACTCCATCGGTGCTCGCGCCCAGCACGATGTTCCTTGGATCCTTCCCAAATTCTGGGTATTCAAAATTCAACGCTTGCCACTGGCTCGCATCCTTAGGGTGACTCAGCATCTTGTCTTTTTTATCTATCTCCGGATCATTTGCGTCATCTTCTCGCTTCTTCTCCTCCCTATCCGCGTGCCAACGCAGGAGCTTTGCTACCTTAGGATCCGCGAAATACCGCTGCAGACAAGGAGTGATCGGAAAGTACCACACCACTTTTCGAGGAGCTTTCTTCCTCTTCTTGTATCGAGTGACGCCGCACACCGGACATATGGTAGACTCCGCGTGCTCGCCCCGATAAATGATGCAATTGTTCATGCAGACATGGTATTTCACGTGCGGTAAATCCAGAGGACACACGATTTTCTTCGCCTCCTCCAAACTGGTCGGGCACTTGTTCCCCTTTGGAAGACGTTCGTGCCAGAATGACATGTTCTCGTCGAAGCATGCGTCCGTCATTTTGTGTTTTACCTTCATCTCCAGAGCCATGAGCGTTACTTTCAGGCGGGTATCCTCGGGCCTGCATCCTTCATACAATGGAGTAACCGCGTCTAACTCAAGTTGATCCACCTTGGCTTTCTCTCGGGCGGCAGCTCTTGCGTTATCCGTCTGCTTGAGAAGCAGCTTTTGAATATAAGGGTCCTGCACCCAGCCCATCGATGGTCCACCGTCGTCTGCTCCGCCGGCATCATCATCTTCATGATCATGCCCGTCGTCTGCTCCGGCATCTTCCTCATCATCATGACTGTGTACAGCATCACCGTCATGATCATCTCCTGGGGATTCTTCGTCTTCTCGCCCGCCCGAGCCGCGGTGGTTGTCTTGCTGCCCTTCCTCATTTCTTGCCCGGCCCCCATGGACGACTTCGTAGTCATCTTCATCACCTTGCCACCGATAGCCATCCATGAAACCACGCAAGAGCAGGTGGTCCCGCACCTGCCCGGAATCCGGGTCCGCAATAAGGCTCTGCAGCTTGCATCTTCGACACGGACATCTTATCTCCGTCTCGTTCTTTTGAAGCATCTCGGCCTTCGCGGACCTCAAAAACCTATTCACGATGCCTTCGGTCATCGTGCGGACCATGGTTGCCTGCGGGGTAGAGCAAAACAATATTTTAGAACCAAGAAAAAATTTGGCATGACTTTCCCTAAAAATAGGACCAAAAAGAATGCTTAATGCCAAAATTATCGCCGAAACGGAAATGAATCAACATTCCGGCAAAATATTGGCAACTATCGCATTTCAAATACCGGTACACCTCCAACCACAAACACATATGCAACACCACTAACATATGCAACACCACGAACATACATAGATCTAGCTAGGCCATAAAAAGTGCATGTGCACATTGTTGTAGGAAGAACAACGTAAATATAGCTTCCCCTTACTTACCTATCAAAACAAGGTAATTTAACCACTTAATTTGAATGAATCTATGGTGGAAATGAGGAGAAAGAGAGGAGGCACCCGAGACAAGGAGGTGGAGAATGAAGTGGGGGAGAAAGTGAGTGTGGGTAGGAGAGGCTGCCCAAAATATCTTGTTGCTGCCCACTTACTAATGGCGCACCTGACATAAATGCGCCATTAGTAATCCAGGTTACTAATGGCGCACCAGAGCCTGATGCGCCATTAGTAGTTTTGCGAAAAAAGTAAATCATACTAATGGCGCACTCCGTCATAGTGCGCCATTAGTAGTTTGAACTAGTAATGGCGCACTTCGGGACAGTGCGCCATTAGTAGTTTTCCAACAAAAGGAATAAAAAATATAATTAAAAAAAAGTCATTAGTGGCGCACCCTGTCACTGGTGCGCCATTACTAGTTACAACTAGTAATGGCGCACCGTGCCAGGATGCGCCATTAGTATGTTTGGCCAGACGCGCTAGTTCAAAAAAAAAAATTTAGGACACTAATGGCGCACCCCTGGCCTGGTGCGCCATTAGTAGTTTCAACACTAATGGCGTATCAGAAGGTGGTGCGCCATTAGTATATACTAATGGCGCACCACTTGTCTGGTGCGCCATTAGTGTCAATCCCATCTATAGCCCTTTTTCTAGTAGTGTACCTAGGATTCGTCCGCCGGTCATGTTGGTCGGTTGCCATAGAGAGTCTTTTCCCCGAGCCTTGCTCTGGGGTTTTCTCTCTCTGCTGGTCATTTTAATCACGTGTTTCCTTTTGGTTTGCCGATCTATTCTTGATCGGTTTGCGCCGCCCACCGGCGCCGTCGACCTCGAGTGCCTCTACTCTGACCCCGGCGCGACTAGCCGGCTTCTCCTCCGACCCGACGGCCACGCGCGCCGAGGCGGCCCGTTAGGGCCAACCGCCGTCCGCGCGTCGGTCCGCCGTCGCCCTGCGCCGGCCGTCACCGCCCTGCTCCAACCGGGACACCTGCTTCGCCCCGACCCGGTGGTCTCGCGCCATCCGACGGCCAATCATTGTCGTCGCTCGCGTGCCGGCCCGCCCATCGATCCACGTCACCCGCCTCCGACGCGTCTGCACGGCGGTCCGGTGGTCTACCTCGCCGGCCTTGTCCTCGGCTGCGTCGGGATGGCTGCGTCAGGCTCGTCGGGTGCCTCAACTCGGGCCCCGCTGCTCCGTTGGTCGCTCAGGCCTCGCTGCCCGGGGCGCCGGCGTTGCTTTGGCAGCCCGGGTGCCGGTGCTGACAAGCTCATACGCACGACGTCCCACGCTGTCCGTCGTCGTCGGCTTCATCTCGGACTCTGCCGCCACAACGCCTCCACCGAGCGGTGTCCCCGACCTCGCGCGTGATCGGCTTGATCACCCACTCGCCGCCACGATCCGCCTCATCTACGCCGCGCGACCGACCTGACCCGTCGGTTACGCACGCCTCCGCAGATCCCGTGAAGATCGTCCCCGAGTTTAGCGCGCCTCTCCACCGATCGAGCATCGGGCTGTCGCTGCATTGCCCCGTCAGGCCGCAGGCCGCCGCCCTGTGGTTCTCCTCGCGGCTGCATTGACTCGTGTGTCGCCGCTGCGTTGCCCCTTCGGGCCGTAGTGTCGCGATACGCGGTCCCCGCCGCCGCCCCGAGGCCGTCTCCACGGTTGCACCGACTCGCGAACCGCCGTTGTGTCACCCCTTCGGGCCGCCGCGTCGCGGCCCGCGGTCCCCGACGTCGCCGCGACCCACCTGCCGCCGCTGCGTCGCCCCCTTTGGGCCGTCGCGCCGTGGCCTGCGGTCCGCTCCGCCGTCACCGCGCGTCGACCTCCCGTGGTATGCGCCGCGCCGTTTTTCTTGGCGCGGGAACGCCACCGTCCGCGCCGGTCTTAGTCATGCTGTCAGGGTTCTTCGCCTACTTCGAGCACCACCGCCGCACTCCTAGCCTAGCCGTCGCCGCTGCTCTTCTTTGGCCGCCGCCGCCACTACCTTCGTAGCTGCCGCCACCGCCCGTCCACCCCCTTCGTCTTCGTCCAAGCACCAGCCAGTCTCCAGCGTCGCCGTCATCTACCGCGACCACTTCGTCTACTCCGACCACCGTTGGTGACATCGGCCCCGCGCCGATGGAAGCCGCAATCGTCGTCGAGTTCTTCTCTGCTGGCCCCTCCAACTTCTCCGACATGGCGTACAACTCGTGAAGGTCCCTTGTTTTACGCATGCCCGGTGCTGGCAACACCGATGCGTGCCTTCATCCACGACGTGTCCCTGGGCCTGGAAAGCCTGGTCGGCGCTTCGTCAACTTTGTCTTCGTCCGTCTACGCATGCCCGGTGCTGGCAACACCGATGCGTGCCTTCGTCCGCGATGTGTCCCCGGGCTTGGCAAACCCGCCGCGACGCGTCGTCAACAACATTTTCTTCCCGGCGCACCCCTACTTCGACACCACCGCGCCCATGCTAACTCGGCGCCTCCTTGCGTCCGCGGCTCCACGGCAACTTCCTCGACACGGGCTACCCCGACTCGACGTTGACCACGACATTCTTCGCACGGCTACCTCGACCATGGCTCCACCACCCACGCTCTCGGCTACATCGACAAACGGCACAAAGGGCTACCGCCTGCTTGAGCAACCTCGTTGGTTTCCACTCCAGCCACGCTCCGCGATGCATCGACCGTTACGATTGTTGGGGGGGGGGGGGGGTCCGACGGCTTGCCTTCGGATTCTTCTCCAGTCTCACCGTCTGTGTCGCTACCGTTGTGACTGCGGGGGGATGTTGAGTATAAGGGTTATTAGGAAGTATAGGATAGACTAGGATTTGGTCCTGACTTGTCTTGTACTCCAAGTTGATCTTTGTACTCCTATTTATACGCCCACGAGGCTCAAGCAATACAACGAACTATTCCACCAAGCTTCTCTCTCACTTCTAACAGTTTTGTATTCAGCTCTTTTTTTCTTCTTCGCCAGCCTCTTAATAGCATTAGCGTGCGCAATGTGGCAGAGTATGTCCATCTACTTCCCGCAAAAGGAAAGAGTATGTCCATCTGCTTCCCACAAAAAGAAAGAGTATGTCCATCTGCATGCGGCGCCATGCATAAGCCATCACATGCGCGCACCCCTCCCTCCACCTGGCTATAACGAACATATTTAGTTTGAATGCGTCGCATACAGCGATATGACTATATAAATTTTAGCTTATGCAATTTTTGGCACCTCGTGCCTCATATTATTGTCGAGATGACTCATATAAGCCCGTGCAAGGATGCATGTTCTCGTGTATCTATATGTTGGAATCTATGTTATTTATTGTAATAAGGAGAAGGATGACTGTCATATGTACCTCGCTCAACATGCATCATGTATCTTTTTTTAGAGTCGCGCACTTTCATGTGTAACACATGTACCTGGCCCATATGTTCATAACTCGGATATGTTGAGCATCATGTACCCTTTTTTAGAGTCGCGCACTTTCATGTGTGACACATGTACCTGACCCACATGTTCATGGCTCAGATATAGCGTGCTACCTGACGAGCGCGGCCGAATGGACGATGTTTCCTGACGGACGTGGTTCAGATGATATATCAATCGTTCATGAATCTATATATTAGGTTCCGCATCGACGCATGGTGGCACCAAATGAATAATAAAAAGATAACATAATATCAATCAGTGCGTGATACCACATACTACGGTTGGGGACTTGGAGCCACGTTCCCGTATATGATCTACTCCATCCCTCTTGAATTACTTGTGGCATAGATGAATAAAAAAGATGTATCTAGAACTAAAATACGTCTAAGTACATCTATTTCTGCGATAAGTAATTTCGGACGGTGAGAGCAACTCCAATGGGGCGACCCATTTCGTCCGTCGTCCGTTTGGGTCGGCGCGGACAAAAGAGGCCCAACGTGCCGACCCAAACCCAGATCGAGTCCGCCTCGCGTCCGCGCCGACGCATTTGCGGCCTAAATTAAAGCCCCGAATGCGTCGGCGCAGACGCGGAACGGACTCCACACGCGCCTTCCCGTTGTCCGCCGCATCCACACCTGGCGGTCGTCCAACTACCCGCTGCCTCAGGCCCACGCGTCAGCAACGGCGGTCATCCTTTTTTAAGCCGACCATGCGGCGGGGCCGTCCTCATCTGCTTCCAGCCAGCTCCCGTCCCCATCTAGCCACACTCGCTCCCCCGTTGCCGGAAAACCCTAGCCACCCCAGCCACCCCAGATGGGGCTCTTCTCCGGCGCCGGCGGCAGCAAGGCCAAGGGCAAGTCGCCCGCTATTCCTTTTCCCTCTGAGTTCCTCCCGCCTTCGCCGACGCTAGCTCGCCGGCCGAGGCAGCGCGTCAACGTGTCGGTGCACCAGGCGAAGTGGCACTGGTAGAACCGTGTGCCTCTCCCGTACCCCGACACCGCCCTGCCGCACGACTGACACTTGGATCCAAAGAGGATCCCAATGTCGGCTACGACGCACACGGAGGAGGTGCGGCGCCGGCGGTCGCTCCTGATGCCGGAGCAGCGTCACGACCCCGCATATGCATCCGACTCGCCCAACATGAGATACACCACCGCTTGTGTGTTGTCCCTGATGGCCCGCCTAGCCTCCTGCCAGGGCTACCACTGTCCTATCCGTGACCTACTAGCATGCCTACACTGACTGCCAGCAGCCTAGCACCGGCCCTATTTGCTCTGCAAATTGTCTGCGTTATTACCATGACACAGCAAGTGAACTACTGCTAACAATTTCACGTCATGAATCTCGGAATCATTGAACGCATTGGATAAGTGGGTGTCGGGGCAACTAGGTTCTATCACACCTTTATTGAAAAAGGCTTTCGCCCCGCTTTATAAATAAAGCAAACAACACAGCAAAGGATATATCAAGGTTCACACCCACACACACATAGAGTATCGACACAACAGAAAGTACGGGGTTCTGCTGAGGGCACAACTCAACAAGCCCAATAAAACAACAAGACAACAACGGGGACAAGCCGCGACAAGACGAGATCTAATCCGGCTCAGGTGGTGGCAAAGGAAGTGGCGGCGCCAAGCAAAGAGCCATCGCATGCAGATCAGCAAAGATGTTGTTGATGGCTTCATGACCCTCGGGGCGGCTAAGCGGCCGCCAAAACTGCAAGTAACCACAGATTTTAAATATTGCGTTAGTCGCACGTCGAAGGGGGACACGTTGGATCACAAGCTTATTGCGGACCATCCACAACGTCCAGGTAAGGACCCCAATCGCCAGCCACCTAATGTGGCGGCTAGAAGGGGGCGATGCCTGAATCTCGACGAAGAGGTCTGGGAAGTTGGTGTTACACCAACGACTGCCGACCGCCTTGCGGCGGCAGCTCCAGAGGAACTGGGCTGAGATGCAGGAGAAGCAAATATGGTTGGAGTCCTTGACCGTCCCATAGAGGGGGAACATCCCGTCTCCGGGGCCATTCCGTTTTAACACTTCCACGCCAGACGGCATTTGTCCTCGGATCCATTGCCACAAGAAGATCCTAATCTTCAGTGGAAGTCTGACTGCCCAGACCGCCACTAGTGGCTCACGGGCTGGAGTGGGGGCAATGGCCCGGTATAGGGATTTGGTGGAGAAGATGCCCGAAGGCTCTAAGCTCCAGGAAAGGAGATCGTGAGGGCGCGCAAGGTGTGGCTCGTGAAGAGCAACGGTGTCCAAGAGTTCATGCCACGCAATCGTTTCCGGGGGGGGGGGGGGGGGGACTGTCGTCTGAACGCGGGGCGCCCTAAGTCAATAAGGGCCTTCTCCATGGAGACCCGAGGGTCTACAATGACGGTGAATAATAGGGCTGCAAGAAAAGCTCGAGGCTCGTGAGCCGCTCGAGATCGACTCATTTTTTGACTCGACTCGAGATCGACTCGAAAAAATCAAGATGAGTTTGAACACTTTATGTAGCTCGACCGAGAAACGAGCCGATCTTGAGTCAATGTTGGCTCGCTCGATTTTAGCTCGATAGCTCGACAGAATATCATTATGTTAAATGATCATGCCATATGTAAAGTGGAAATAAGATAATTTATTACCATATATATATATATATATTGTTCATAATTTTTCTCCATTTTATTTATCAACGAATTAAGTGCAGAGAAGATTTAAGCCTAATTATGGCACGTGGTCGACTATGTGTTAAATATCCTTTATTTTTGGCAAAGGTTCCCACAATATTCACCTTCATTTTTTTTGTTTTTCATTCATAGATGTATAATTTTTTACCATCTCATTTAGCTCGAAACTAGCTCAAGATCGACTCGAGATCGTTACAAGCTGAGCACGAGTCATGTTCTACAACTTGATCATGAGCTTCACTTAGTTTGAGCTCACTCGAATTTTCATATGAGTTGAGCTGAGCCAACTCCAACTCGCTCGAACTCGACTCGTTTGCAGCCCTAGTGAATAAGTCCGGGAAGCGAGCCGCAAAGGGAGATTCACCTGCCCATCTATCTAACCAAAATAATGTGGTTGATCCCATTCCCACAGCGATGGAAGTCCCAATCCGGAGGACCGGGAGCAGCTGGGTGATGGACTGCCAGAACTGGGAGCCTCCCGCCCTCTGGCAAAAGTTAGAGGTTGTCCGTGCAGGTATTTGTTCCGAATGATCTGTAGCCAAAGACCACCCTCGCCATTGGAATCCGCCATAGCCAACGCGTCAGGAGGGCAATGTTCATGCGTTTGGAGGACATAATACCGAGGCCACCTTGGTTGCGAGGTTTGCATATATCAGGCCAGCGGACCATGTGATATTTCTCTTGTCCCCCTCGCCTGCCCAAAAGAAGTGTTCCTGGATCGAACCAATCTCATGGTGCAGAGTCTCAGGCAGGCTATAGAAGCTCATGATGAATAGGAGGAGGCTGGATAGGGAAGAGTTGATGAGGATTGTCCGAGCCGCCTTAGAGAGCCATCTACCCTGCCAGGGCTCAATGCGATGCTGGAGCTTAAGCATAGAGGGTCGCAAATCCGGAACGGACAACCGAGAGTCACTTATGGGCATCCCTAGGTAGGTAGTGGGAAATGAGCCCTTTTTGCTTGGTGAAGCAAATGAGGTGGCTCATGAATTAGCACAAAATTCTTTTAGTCAAAAAACTTCCATGTTCTGGGAATCTACTATCCTTGGCTTTGTTTCTCATGCTATTGTAAATGACCTGTCTATTATTTGAGGAATAAAGTCTTATTGGTTCAAAACTAGTAAGCATGCACGTGCAACGCACGCATTATAATCTGCAATAAAACATCTATTTTGAATCTTATTGCTCTTTTAGTGAGTTTTTTACCAAGCCATTTAAGAAATCGGACACCATTGCACGCCACATCCTCTCCGAGTCTTGTAAATGTTTGGCATATTTCCTATTATTTGTAGTCAAAATAGTTCATAACAAACATCAACCACTTTTGATAATAATTGTGGCCATGGTAGTCTTTCTATTCCACCTTAGGGTATCTTTGATCCAGAATATTTTCATTGAAAATTCAAAGGGTTGAATCTAGATGATTTTTTTTCTAGGCACTCTTATTATATGAATGAATTAATCCTATAGAAAAAAACTACAAATTCTTTTGCACTACATTCCTTAGGAAGTTTCACTCCACACTATCCTCTTAGAACAATCCTTCGTTTTATTTAAATTGTATTCTTACTAAAGTAGCCCGCTCGCAAATTTAATTGAAAATCAAATGAGCAAATGCCACATATGGACCGAGGGAATAAAATTCCAGTATGTTGTTCACATAATGTAAGAAGATCATTTAATTGAAAATCAAATGAGCAAATGCCACATATGAACCCAACGAATAAAATTGCAGTCTTTTGTTCACATACCGTAAGAAGATCATGTGCTGGCATTGAATGAACTAAATTGTGCACTGCATGCAAGGTATTTTGTTTGTTTGTGCATTAGGGAAAGCGATACTGGTCATGGGCAATGATAGTTGATAGATGCTAAGGGGAAAATAAATCAACAGGTAGAAAGATTAATGGCAAACAATTCTCAATAAAAAATGATAGTAAAATAATTCGAACTTGTTTGCTGGTCGGCATCTATTAAACAGAATTGAAAAGCAAAAAAAAACTAAACTATGTAAGTTGTATCTTCCTAAGCATATAGGTAGCAGAAAATGCAGTGAATATATATTGTTCACAAACGTAGGTTCATAAGAAGACACAAGGCACACATACTTCCTATATTCCAAGCAGATCAGGCATAAAGTTTCTTTGGATAACTAATCTTGTCTCACGATTGATACAGTGTCAAGCATTCAGTGCAATCTTCTCATGCCCATTCAAACAATTGTTCTATAGGTCTTTGCACATGATGACTGTCTCATGTGAAATTACATTAAGTTTGCCTAGAGACCATAAACTTGCCAACTATGAATGATCCATAAACAAATACATGCATGGAGTGGTAGAATTGTATGATAGATACACACATCTTTGTATAACTGTTCTCTGCATGCATACATATTGTTCTGAGTGTTGATGGTTCTGAAGAAATATGTACCTGAACATCCATGCTGATGGTCATGTAGAAATTCCATATAGACGCAGAACTTATCATGCAAAATTCAAAAAGGGGCAGCTCCTCACCTACACGTTGGCATGCTGATAGATCCCATATAGATGCAAAACTTGTCATGCTGATAAATCCCATATTTCTCTTTCTTAACATATACTTTGCTTCTCTGTTTCTTGAACACACAAAATGTATCATTATATTTACAAATACGAAACTGAACCAATCACTGACTGCAAGCACTCCTCAAATCTGGATATTACATAATTCTGAACATAAATTTCTCAAGTTTACAAAAATTTCAGAGAGAGAGAGAGAGAGAGAGAGAATCCAGTTGTTGTTGCTTGAAGTGCTGAAGAGGAGCAGCAGTGGGGTAGCAGGGAGAAAAGAAGCAGCAACAGGTTGGGGTTCAGAGAAGCACATCAAAGGGAGATTCAGAGAGGGGTAGATGGGAAGGAGCAACAACGGAGAGCAAAAAGAGATTAGGATTAGCAAGGGGAAACAAGATTAGAGGAGCAGCAGTATAGAGAGTAAGGAGAAGAGAGGATACATGAAGTTGTCTCTTCTTTCTCCCTCTTGTTTCTCTTTCTTTTTCCTCTACAGAGAGTCGCGACCCTCGTGGAATCGCCGGGCCAATAGCTCATGTGCGACGTTTTTCATGCGAATTGGAAGGAGTGCGATTTAGTTCGAATAAATGGCTGTGATGCGACGTTTTAGAAGCCAACAATAGCTCCGATGTGACATGGCTATGTTTAACCATGAAATGAAAAACATGAGGGGTTAGCGATTCGAGTTATGACACGCGGGACCCAGCAGTTACTCGCATGCGGGTGGGACCCACAACTTATCCACACAAGCATGCCCCGACCCGAGCCAGCCACGAGCCCGAGCCAGCCCACCCCGCCCCCTCCCCCGCCCTCCATTGTTTGCCCTGCCCCTTTCCTTTCCCACCTTCTTCTTCCTCTGCTCCGGCAACGAAGCGCGCCGCCGACGAGTGATGTCTAGCTCGACTTCGGCCTCCCGCCAATGAAGGACACAGTACGGTCCACTGCCGTTGACAAGATGCCCCGATTGCCCACGCAAAGAGCCTCTGAAGCGTTTGACTTGTGTGAGGGAAGAAAATGGCAACCGTGGGCGCGAGTTTGTGAAATGCTTGAGCAAGCACAGCCGGGGCAGGTTAGATTTGTGTTCTTGACCAATCCTATGGTCTAATTTCTCCCGATTTCTTTCTTTTTTCCTCGAATTAGGGCGGTGGATCTGGGTGGTGGATCTAGGATTCATGCGCCGCCGGTCCCCTGTTTTTCAGGTTCTGAAGAAATGTGGGCATTTTGAGTGGCTCGATGACTGTGTTGAAAGGTTGAAATTGGAGGGATCAACCCGAACCCAAGAGCTCAATTTTGGGGGGCGGCTTGCCGTGGAACAAGCCCCCAATTTGGCGGACAGAGCCGATCCGATGATGCACAGTGCAGAACTAAAGTGTGAATTGAAGAAAATTGGCAAGCAACTAAAGCATCTGATCGATTTGAAGCAGCAAGCAAATATGATGGCTGGAGCATTTTATGGTTGTGTCATTGCTATGGGTTTATTTTACTTGATGTTCATCAATCGCTAGAATTTGTTAGAGTTTCAGTTAGTGTGTCAGCTAGTTTCAGGGGTGCCCAGTAGTTTGAGTTAGTCAGGGATCATTTGTTAGATGAATTTGAATTTGTGTGAACCAAAACTTGCTTGAATTATTGTAATGATATTCTCAGGGGCCCTATTCAGTGTTCATGCTCTGTTTCCTCAGTTTTTGTTCTTCAGTTAACAGAGTACACACCCAAATTCAGTTTCTAGTAAAAACAAAAATGGGCTGCCGAATAGATGTTGGGCCGTGAGAAAATGGGCCGTGACAAAATAACCATGCCCAAGACCAGCCCACCCGCGTAGGGGCACCAGCCCACCTCTAACTTCGGCAAATAAAATGTTACTTGTTTTTACTTTGGCCTTTTTCTTGCACTAAATTTTGTGATGGATCATTTTTTGTTGCACTAAAACTAATTGTTAATTGTTTTTATGCATGTCTACGGTTCCATGAACTAAATGAGTTGCATGCTTGCATGAAGTAAATTAGTTTGCATTTCCTAGTTGCATGTCCATAGTGGGTTTGCATGGGGCTCCTAGTTGCATGTCCATGGTTTGGCCAATATTTTGAAGATGGTGTGTGTGGTGATTGGGGTGTAGCAACCCGGGCCCGTAGAAACTCATAGCAATACACGAATAATAAGAAAGAACAACCCATAGCAATCCACAAATAATAGCATGAAACACACAATATATATAGTAGCATAACGATTATATAAAAGCATAACGATTGCAACCCATAGTTCCACGATAGCCTTACAACTCCATGATAGCCTTACAACTTAAAAATACTAATACAACTTAATAATAGTAGCATAACGATTACAACTTAAAAAAACTAATACGATAGATATATAGCAAGCTAGATAGATCGGGGGGCACCAAACGCGGGTTCTTCTTCAGGTTCTTCTTCTCCTCCTCCTCCGGGGCCACCTCGCTCCTCCGGGCGCCACCCTTCACTCCCCATTGTTGATGGGGTACGGGAGCGTGTGCATAACGCCGTTGTTGGGGAAGATGCTGTTGAAGTCAGTGAAGATATTATAGGTGGTGAAAGCTATGAACTCACAACCAACCCAATACGCTCGCCCGAGGAGATGGAAAGCATCGAAAGGGTTAGTGAACGTGGCGAGAAGCCCAACCACAACGCCGTTGTGGTTGACCTCCTCAAGATTGTACATCCGAGGAGAGCCATGATACGTCTCCAACGTATCTATAATTTTTGATTGCTCCATGCTATATTATCTACTGTTTTGGACTATATTGGACTTTATTTTCCATTTTTATATTATTTTTGGGACTAACCTATTAACCGGAGGCCCAGCCCAGAATTGTTGTTTTTTGCCTATTTCAGTGTTTCGAAGAAACGGAATATCAAACGGAGTCCAAACAGAAAAATCCTTTTTGGAACGTGATTTTCTTCCCGAATGAGATCCATGAGACTTGGACCCAACGCCAAGGAAGCTCCAAGGAGGGCACGAGGTAGGGGGCGCCCCCTACACCCCCAGACGCGCCCCCACCCTCGTGGGCCCACCGAAGATCCACCGACGTACTTCTTCCTCCTATATATACACACGTACCCCCAAACGATCAGAACAGGAGCCAAAAACCTAATTCCACCGCCGCAACTTTCTGTATCCAGGGGCGGAGCTGGAGCAAACGTTACCTGATGCACCACTTTAACAAGGCATAAAATTTTCAGGCAACAATATATCAGATATAGGCGTGTTTCATAGCTTCTAGCACACATTATTGGATATAACAGAAGACAATTTGTGAAACAAAATGTAGCCATCAAAATTCTTAATATAATGATAAAGCAAGGGACAAAATTACTTGAAAAGGATGTCTTGCATTTCCAAATTCCAAAATACATTGTCGGACATCAAGGTTCAGTAACCTACAACATACAAATAGAATTAAACTTACAAGTAAAATATATTATCTTCTCACTAGATCTTTCAAATTAGGATCAAAATGTTCTATTAATTTTCTCTTGCCAGGATCATATTGAATCTCCTCTTCCCAATTTATGTCTTTCGGAACATCTTGTGATAGTACTTTTCTTTTGAGAAAAACTTGTCCATAGTATCTCTATTTGGCAAATACAAAATAGAAATGAGACATGAATACCTATATAGACAAATGGAATATACCCTAATTGGAAGTTATAACCCTAGGAAATGCCCCCATGCTTTTTCCAAACATAGTGATTTATTCTATTTGGTAGAAATTTATACATAATTGTTGCAGTTTGTAAACAAAATAGGAAAAGCAAGAAAAGACTAGCCGCAAGTGTGGTCTGTTGTAATCTATGGACGCATGGAAGACAGAGCCGAAGACTCAAGATTGGAATTTGAAAAGATTGCGGAATTACGGAGAGCCAGACCGACAGACCGACGCTCGACGTCGCCGACTCGCCGTGTGAAGACTCATGCTGTGTTGCCGGTGGCCTACGGCGTCCGTCGCCCTACCGCAGTGCCGCTGCCGCCTGGGTACGCGACGACGAGCGGACGAGGCGTATGGTATGGAGGCTGGCTCCATACGTACGTGTGTACATAAACCCAATCGATCGATTAGGTTTTTTCAGGTGGAAAGTTTGATCGATGGATTTAGGGTACTGCCCATGTGTCCCGTGCGTGTGCGTACGTGAAGGATGTGGATCGATTAGGATATGGGCCAGTGCGGGCTGCCGAGGCGTGCTCGAAAGAACAGACCCCCTCCCTTATGCACAACTATTGGGCTACACTGATGCACTAGGATTTTTTTGGACCCGTATTCCTGTGCTTACGGGTCAGCCCAATGGGCTCCGCAACTTTCTGTATCCACGAGATCCCATCTTGGGGCCTGTTCCGGAGCTCCGTCGGAGGGGGCCGTCATCATGGAGGGCTTCTACATCATCATAGCCTCTCCGATGAAGTGTGAGTAGTTTACCTCAGACCTTCGGGTCCATAGTTATTAGCTAGATGGCTTCTTCTCTCTTTTTGGATCTCAATACAATGTTCTCCCCCTCTCTTGTGGAGATCTATTTGATGTAATCTTCTTCTTTTTGCGGTGTGTTTGTTGATACCGATGAATTGTGGGTTTATGATCAAGTATATCTATGAATAATATTTGAATCTTCTCTGGATTCTTTTATGTATCACTAGTGCAGAACCGGGCAATAGCACCGGTTCGTAAGGACCTTTAGTGCCGGTTCCATAACCGGCACTAAAGTGTGGGCACTAAAGGCCTCCCCCCTTTAGTACCGGTTCAACACGAACCAGTGCTAAAGGGCAACCACGTGGCACGAGCCAGCTCCGGGGGCCGGGAGCCCTTTAGTACCGGTTGGTAACACCAACCGGTACTAAAATGTTTTGGTTTTATGATTTCTTTTTCATTTAATTTTGTGTTTTCCATTTTAATTCTTTTTCGTTTGCTGGTATTTTACGATACTACACATTGTACACGTTATGCATATATATGGTAGCTAGTAGAACCAATCATATATATAGATCATCAATGTCTCACAAACCACCATATTAATTCACACATACACACATAGCTATATACAATTTCTCCTACATATGCATGTTGCCTTCGGAGCCAGTTGCATTAGCCTAATTGGTGCCTTCGGAGCACGATGACAAATTGGAAGTGGTTCATGACCTGGTCGATGGGGGCGGTAGAGGGTAATAGTATTCTCCCTTCGGATTTATGACCTGGTCGAGCAAAAATCCCGCTATTTCCTCTTGAAGTGCTTGTACGCGCTCCGTATCTAGGAGCTTGTCCCGCACCTCTGTGAACTGTTAAGAAGGAGATCAATATGCATGTGTATTAGTTGTGTGACTAGATATCGATAATGGTGCACAAATTGTGAATAGTGTTCTGACAAGCGTACCCATTCCTGTCTTTGAGATCTGCTCCTCTCGGACGCCATCATGTGAATGTTCTCGCAAACGCAGTATGCACACAGATCAGTCCCCTGCGCCGGCTTTATGGCCTTTACGAGAATGGAATTTAATTTGACCAGATAATAATTAATCAAGCATGATAATATTAAAAAATATGGCAGCTAGCTAGCACTACTTAATTACTTACCTTGGGTCGAAGCCATCTCAGCTGTCGTTTCCATTCGCCTTCCGTTTTGCTGATGAACCTTGACCAAGCCCTGCCCATCAACAAAGAAAATGAATAAAGGGGTTATGAAATAGTTCATATCATGAAATGATGAACTAAATAGGCCGAGATATATAGTTAATAATGATTGAAATTACCTGTTGACTATCCCAAACAAAATGTTATAGTCACTATTTTCTTTGAGTAGTGA
This sequence comes from Aegilops umbellulata, assembly GCA_032464435.1. Classification (NCBI taxonomy): domain Eukaryota; kingdom Viridiplantae; phylum Streptophyta; class Magnoliopsida; order Poales; family Poaceae; genus Aegilops; species Aegilops umbellulata. Next base: position 328,314,375 of record CP136059.1, on the reverse strand, counting down.
GTCCAGTATTTCAACTGTTCCTTCGTCAACTTTAATGATACACAAGATCCAGTGAAATCTGCATGCACACACGTTTGCATGTCTTAATTAAGCGGGCATATGTAAGCAGAAACATGTAGCTAGCTAGCTAGTAGGCAAAAACAGAGAATTTGTAGTACAAGAAAGTGTGACTCACTGGAAGTTGTAAGGAAGTAGTATATCTTCATTGTATTTGAGGCGCTTCAAGAACTCGAACATGCTGTCCTCTACCTGCTTTTCATAATGCTTGCTTATTTTCCATGTGTATTCATTAACGGTGTTTGGGTCAATGAACCCAATGCCATAGCGTCCACCTTTTGTCATTTCATACATCTTCATCCTGCATAATACCACAGAAAAGAATATAGTGAGGATAATTACAGGTAATGATTGATCAAAAGGATCAATACAGCTAGCTTGAGACTTAAATTACAGAAAGAAATCACTTACAGACAATAGCAACTGACGATAGATTTGTCGAGTGCGTCTTGATTGTATAACTGAAACAGTTCAGAATACTCAACGGTCACAGGTTTCTCATGGTAGTAATGATCCTTGTTGACTTGCACCATGAGGGATTGTCGATCGGATCTCTTGGTAATGTCCATGTACCATTGATGCAATTCATACATTCTCGTTGGGAGCTTCTTGACATCTTCTAGCTTGACCAAAGGTTGGCCCCGGACATATTTCCATTTTATTTCCTCCTCTGTAAGCACAGGCATGTCCTCGATCTCGAGGAGTTGTCCAACAGTGATCTTGAGTTCTTCAGCCTGCGTTATATGCTGCTGGTTTATCACCACATCGCCCACCCGGAGAACGTAAACTGTTTGCCCACAATAATATTGACCGCGCGTACTGTCACGTGTTGTTGGCGACACAACAAGCGGGGGGATCGATTGCGCCCACTGTTCTCCCAGCTGGGCAACGGTTCTCCCGCATTTTTTGACAGTTGCTTGTTGTTTGCTCGAGCTCGAGCTCGCCTCCTTCTGTAGACGTTGTCGATGTAACTTCTTGATGTGGCGCTCATAGTCTGTGTCAACAGGCTTAGGAGCTGGTGGTTCAGCCATACGAATGAAGTGGTCAATAACTTCCACAGGCACTTTCTCCCTTGGCGGCGGTGGCGGTTTCGGTCCAAAATGGGCGTCGACTTCTGCCCGCACTATGGCATTGGTTTGCTCCTCGGTCCTGTTGTAAGCCCTCTCAGGAAGAGGAGTAGTGAGGTTTGGACCATATTTATATCGCTTGCCTCCGCCTGTACTTCCTGTACTATGACCTCGTCTGGTACCGCTACGCACCATAGCTGCGGGGTGTCTCTTCTGCGATTGCTGAGGCGGCGGAGACGGCTGACGGGGCTGAGTTGGACGAGGAGGAGTGGCCTGAAGCTGTGCTGGACTTGGAGGAGGAGTGGCCTGAGGTTGTGCCGGACTTGGAGGAGGAGTGGACGTCTGACGCTGTGTCGGACTTGGAGGAGGAGTGGCCTGACACTTTGCCGGACTTGGAGGAGGAGGAGTGGCCTCACGCGTTGGTGGACTTGGAGGAGCGGGAGTCTGCTGACTCGGTGGCGGACTTCGACGAGGAGTCGGGTGACGCGGTGTCGGTGGCCTTCGAAAGATGATGCAATCCTTTCTCCATAGGATGATACGATGTTTGGCATCTCCGAGTGTGTGCTCCTCGTCACCTCCAGGAATGTCAAGCTCTAGACCCGAATATTGGTCCACCACCTCATCAACCACGACACGAGCATAGCCTGCTGGAATCTGGTTGCAATGGAAGGTTGCATCAGGGGAATTTGTATAAGCAACGTCGTCCGCCACCTTCATGGATATGTTCTTCATTTTGAAGTGTAGCTCGCAGTTAGTGTTCTCCATGATGTCATCCACGGGGTATCTATCCAGCATTACATCAAACGGGGCGGAACCCACGCTGCTTCTCGGCATGGATGGGGCGGTGGTATCCAATGCTGGATCATCCGCTAGCTGTTGCAGCTGCTGAGACCCCCTTTGCTTGCTAAGTGAGTCTATCTGCTCCTGCTGCCGCTGGAATTTGTCTGCCAAGTCCGCGTGCGCTGATTCTAGGCCTTGAAGGCGTTCATAGTCCAGCTTCCTCTTCCCCTCCTCCATCTTCCTCTGCTTCTCCTCCGCAATCTCCCTTCTCGCATGGGTTCTGTAGTCGGTGTTCCAGTCCGAAAACCCCTCATACCACGGAATAGCTCCCTTGCCTCGTGTTCTTCCCGGGTGTTCAGGATTTCCCAGGGCACGCGTAAGCTCGTCGTTCTCTCTATTCGGCTGGAACACCCCCGTTCGAGCCTCTTCTATTGCAACAAGTATGTTATCGTCGGCTCCGTTCAGACATGCCTTCGTCGAAACTTTGCCTGTCTTCGGGTCCAACTCCCCCCATGCGCATAGAACCAACTCCTGCACCTGGGGGGCAGCTCTTAGTAACCGGAGTGACACCTGCATCCTCCATCTCTTTCTCAGACTTATCCCACTTAGGCATTGCCACCGCGTAGCCACCTGGCCCCAGCTTATGGAACTTATCCTTTTTTTCGGCATTCTTCTTGTTTATTCTCGACCGTTCCTTAGCTAATTCTGAATCCTTGAATTTCACGAAATCGTCCCAATGAGCACTTTGATTCTCTAGTGTCCCCTCGAATACTGGAGTCTTCCTTCCTCCCTTGACGTACTTCTCCCATTCACATCTCTTGTGGTTCTTGAATGCAACCGCCATCTTCCTAAGAGCAGCGTCCTTGACTTTCTGCACATCTGCTTCTGTGAAATGATCTGGTAGGGTGAAATGTTCCATGAGAGTATCCCAAAGCGGACTTTTTTGTCTGTCGTCGACAAAAGTAACATTTGGACGTGGCTTTGCTGGCTCTCTCCATTCTTGAAGGGAGATTGGGAGTTGGTCCTTCACAAGAACTCCGCACTGATGAACGAACTTGTCCGCAATCTTCTTAGGCGCTAATGGTTCGCCATTAGGTTTGAATGCCTCGATATTGTACTTTACGCCCTCCTTCAACTTTTTGTTCAGGCCTCGTTTCGTCCTTGTGCCTGAAGATTTGCTCGATCCGGATGGCTGAAAAAAGAAAGATCGATTCGTTAATATATCTTCAACTCATTTAAAACATGTGATGATCACCAGATTCCTACTTATATAAATATATATACCTCGCCGGTGTTTGTTGTTTCAGGATCAACATGTTCTTCGTCATCGTCATAATCGTAGTTCATGATTTCATCAATTCGGTCGTCGCGATCGAATATCATATCACCCTCTCCGGTGTTGTTTAGAAATTCAGAGCCGTCATAATCTTCTTCATTCTGATCATCATCTGGCCCGCGTATCATTTTGAACATGGTCTGTTCTCTCTCTCTGTCGGTATTGTCCGCCATAGCTTTTATTTAACTATGCCAAAAGAAATATAAAACAATTTAGTATAATCTCGAATAATAGATATAATCTTGAATACATCGTCTCGAATAATAGATTTAATCTTGAATACATCGTCTCAAATAATATATAATATTGAATAGTACATCACTGGCTAGGTAGCTAATTAAAGATCGAATACTACAGAAGAATCTAGGACACTCGCGGTTCCTGCGGCGCGGGCGGTGGACACCCAAAGAGAAGGAACCCTCACAGGATCATAGCTCAAGTGAGATCCCTGAAGAAACTGCCAGGTATTGGAGAACCTGCCGCCCTCTAACGCAACCATGTAGCAATGGACGTGCTCGCCCTCCTCCCTGACACGGTGACGTACCACCTCCGGCGGTGCCGGCTCCCTCCGCACCGAAACTGGCCCACGCGAACGCCACCAAATGAGATCAGGGTCGTCGACGGGACCCGGGGCCGGGTTCCTCATCAAGCGGCACGCCCTCCAGGCAGCACCTCCCAGTGCCAGCCCAGCGGAGCCCAGTCCCGGACATGGGTCAGCTGGACGTCGTCGCGGACGTGTCGACGGCGAGGATGCGGGCCGGGCATCGTCGATAACAAATACTATATGCCACAAAGGTAAAGTAACATGTTTTAAATGATGGATTGTGATGATTTCATATATGCAAATTCTAAATTTTATAACTAAAAATATAAGAAACTAAAAAAACATCGATCATCGTCTAACAATTTGAAATTAATCTAATTCATCTAGCTAGCTAAAACTAACATTTCCAAAATTTCTAACATTTCTATATAACTAACATTTCTATAACATTTGACATTATATATATTATAACTAACATTTCTATATACTATTTGACATTAATCTAATCTAATTAATTAATTCATCTAAAACTTTGTATGAAAAACAGAAAAACAGAAAAAACTAAAAGCTAAAAACAGAAAAATTGTGTGTGTGCGTGTGTAGTGTGTGTGTGTGTAGTGTGTGTGTCTGTGTGTGTGTGTGTGTGTGTGTGCATGTAGTGTGTGTGTGTGCGCGCGCGCGCGTGTGTGTGTGTGTGTGTGTGTGCATGTAGTGTGTGTGTGTGCGCGCGCGTGTGTGTGCGCTACGGTCGGCGCCGGCGCGCGGTGTGGCTTTGATCGATTGGAGGGAGGAGAGGGGCCGCGGGAGGGGCTCACAGCGTGCGCGGGCAAGGTCGAGGCGACGACGACGGCGAGGCGAGGTCGATCCAAAGGCGACGGCGACGGCGAAGCGAGGGCGGCGACGGGCCGGTGCGGCGACCGGGACGGCGACAGGCCGGCGACGGGGGCGCCGCGGAGTCGACGAGGACGGGGGCCTCGCGGAGTCGACGGGGATGGTGCGACAGGGGCGGCAACGGCGCGGGACGGGGCGGCGGCAGAGAGAAGTGGGAGATGAGAAACTGAAATTTTTCGAAGTGTTTCTTATATAGGGGACACCTTTAGTACCGGTTGGAGCCACCAACCGGTACTAAAGGCCTGTTTTGGCCAGGCCAAGCGGCGGAAAGCGACCCCCTTTAGTACCGGTTGGTGGCTCCAACCGGTACTAAAGGCCCCCAATTTAGTACCGGTTGGTGCCACAAACCGGTACTAAAGAGGGGTGCGCTGCCAGGCGAGGGGCGCAAAGTTTAGTCCCACCTCGCCTAGCGAAGGGCAGCCGCACTGGTTTATAAACCCAGCCGCGGCTGCTCCTTCGAGCTCCTCTCAAATGCAGGCCTTCTGGGCCTACCTGTGCTGTGCTGCCCTGTGGGCCTACTGGGCCTTTGCGGGCCTGCATCCTGGCCCAACAACGGGTTGGGTTACTAGTCGTATGCAAGCCGCTCTAGCCTAGTAGGCGGGCTTTTTCTATTTTTTTGCTTTATTTATTTTTGAGTTGTTTTTTTGTGTATTTAGAGTTTCTTTGTGAATATTTTTGCTTTAGGTACAAAAAATTACAAACTTTCTGTTAGTGCCCGTAGTTTTCAAATTTGAATAGTTTAAATTTTGAATTATTTGAAATTAGTGTGAATCACTAGTTTGTGAATAACTTAACTTTAAAAAACAGTAAAGGCATGAAAGAATTTGTTTGCACATAAAATTTCTTCGTGTTTCAAATGCCAAAACACATAATTAACTACCCTAACTATTACAAAGATTCCCTTCTGGGTGTGAAAAACAGAAGAAAGTGATGATATAGCTAGTGAAGCCGATCACATCCCAGATCTTTGGGTGTGAAACTTTTTCTTCGCGTGTGTCCCTTTGCACCGTAACCATGGAAAATCTTCATCATTTAACGGGATGCTCGGGTCAATATTCACTGTGAATGGAGCAATTTCATCAAACTTTTCATAATCTTCTGACTTATCTGTCTTGTCATCCACTCCCACGATGTTTCTCTTCCCAGAAAGAACTATGTGCCGCTTTGGCTCATCGTATGATGCATTCTCGTCCTTATATTTTCTTTTTCTTGGCTTGGTAGACATGCCCTTCACATAGAAAACTTGTGCGACATCATTGGCTAGGACGAATGGTTCGTCTGCATACGCAAGATTGTTGAGATCCACTGTTGTCATTCCGTACTGCGGGTCTTCCGTTACCCCGCCTCGTGTCATATTGACCCATTTGCACCGAAACAAAGGGACCTTCAAACCACGGCGATAGTTAAGTTCCCATATGTCCTGTATATAACCATAATATGTTTCCTTTCCCGTCTTGGTTTCTGCATCAAAGCGGACACCACTGTTTTGGTTGGTGCTCTTCTAATCTTGGGCGATCGTGTAAAATGTATTACCATTTATCTCGTACCCTTTGAAAGTCATTATATTCGAAGATGGTAACTGGGAAAGCAAGTACAAGTCATCTTCAATAGAGGTGTCATGCATGGTACGTGTCTGCAACCAGCTGGCGAAACTCCTGGTTTGTTCACGTGTAATCTAGTCATCAGACCGCTCCGGGTGTTTGGAGCGTAGCAAATTCTTGTGTTCATCCATATACGGAGCCACCAAGGCGGAATTCTGTAGAACTGTGTAGTGTGCTTCAGTGAGAGAATGTCCGTCCATACATATTATTTTTTCCCCTCCTAGCGTGCCTTTTCCATCCAGTCTGCCCTTATGCCGCGATTCAGGAACACCAACCGGCTTAAGGTCAGGAATAAAGTCAATACAAAACTCAATGACCTCCTCATTTTGACGGCCCTTGGAGATGCTTCCTTCTGGCCTAGCACGGTTATGAACATATTTCTTTAAGACTCCCATGAACCTCTCAAAGGGGAACATATTGTGTAGAAATACAGGACCCAAAACGTTAATCTCTTCGCATAGGTGAACTAGGACGTGCGTCATGATGTTGAAGAAGGATGGTGGGAACACCAACTCGAAACTGACAAGACATTGCACCAAATCATTCTGTAGCCTTGGTATGATTTCTGGATCGATTACCTTCTGAGAGATTGCATTGAGAAATGCACACAGCTTCACAATGGCTAATCGAACGTTTTCCGGCAGAAGCCCCCTCAATGCGACCGGAAGCTGTTGCGTCATAATCACATGGCAGTCATGAGACTTTAGGTTCTGGAACTTTTTCTCTGCCATGTTTATTATTCCCTTTATATTCGATGAGAAGCCAGACGGTACCTTAATACTGAGCAGGCATTCAAAGAAGATTTTCTTCTCTTCTTTGCTAAGAGCGTAGCTTGCATGACCCTGATGTATGTCGTCTTTTCCGTGCATACGTTGCTGGTCCTCCCGTGCCTCAGGTGTATCTTTTGTCTTCCCATGCACGCCCAAGAAGCCAAGCAGGGTCACACAAAGATTCTTCGTCACGTGCATCACATCGATTGCGGAGCGGACCTCTAGGTGTTTCCAATAGGGCAGGTCCCAAAATATAGATTTCTTCTTCCACATGGGTGCGCGTCCGTCAGCGTCATTCGGAACAGGTTGTCCACCAGGACCCTTTCCAAAGACCACCTTCAAATCCTTGACCATATCATGTACATCAGCACCAGTACGGTGGCCAGGCTTCGTCCGGTGATCCGCCTCACCTTTGAAATGCCTGCCTTTCTTTCTTACGGGATGCCTGCTCGGAAGAAATCGACGATGTCCCAGGTACACATTCTTCTTACAATTAGCCAAATATATACTGTTGGTATCGTCCAAACAGTGCGTGCATGCGCGGTATCCCTTGTTTGTCTGTCCTGAAAGGTTACTGAGAGCAGGCCAATCATTGATGGTCACAAACAGCAACGCCTTTAGGTCAAATTCTTCCCCCATGTGCTCATCCCACGCACGTACACCTGTTCCATTCCACAGTTGTAAGAGTTCTTCAACTAATGGCCTTAGGTACACATCAATGTCGTTGCCGGGTTGCTTAGGGCCTTGGATGAGCACTGGCATCATAATGAACTTCCGCTTCATGCACACCCAAGGAGGAAGGTTATACAAACATAGAGTCACAGGCCAGGTGCTATGGTTGCTGCTCTGCTCCCCAAAAGGATTAATGCCATCTGCGCTTAGACCAAACCATATGCTCCTTGCGTCATCTGCAAACTCCTTTCCGTACTTTCTTTTGATTTTTCTCCACTACGACCCGTCAGCGGGTACTCTCAACTTTCCGTCTTTCTTACGGTCTTCTCTGTGCCATCGCATCGCCTTGGCATGCTCTTTGTTTTGGAACAAACGTTTCAACTGTGGTATTATAGGAGCATACCACATCACCTTGGCAGGAATCTTCTTCCTGGGGCGCTCGCCCTCGACATCACCAGGGTCATCGCGGCTGATCTTATAGCGCAATGCACCACATATCGGGCAAGCGTTCAAATCCTCGTACTCACCGCGGTAGAGGATGCAATCATTAGGGCATGCATGTATCTTCTGCACCTCTAACCCTAGAGGGCAGACAGCCTTCTTTGCTTCGTACGTACTCTCGGGCAATTCGTTGTCCTTTGGAAGCATATCCTTTATCATTACCAGCAACTTTCCAAATCCCTTGTCAGATACACCATTCTCTGCCTTCCATTGCAGCAATTCCAGTGTGGTGCCCAGCTTTTTCTTGTCACCTACGCAATTCGGGTACAACAATTTTTTGTGATCCTCTAACATGCGCTGCAACTTCTTCTTCTCCAAATCACTTGCGCAGTTTCTCTTTGCATCGGCAATGGCCCGACCTAGATCATCAACGGGCTCATATGATGCCTCTTCTTTAGCTTCTTCCCACATTACCGGCTCAGCTTCTTCCCGCATTACCGGCTCAGCTTCTTGACCCATTGTTGTATCATCGTATTCAGGGAACCCATGGCCAGGATAGTTGTCATCGTCCTTTTCTTCTTCATTGTCTTCCATCATAACCCCTCTTTCTCCGTGCTTGGTCCAAACATTATAGTGGGGCATGAAACCGGACTCAAACAGGTGGACGTGAATGGTTCTTGACGTAGAGTAATTGCGATCATTCTTACAGCCAGCACATCGACAAGGCATAAAACCATCCGCCACTACAGGAATCAGCTACTTTGCCGTCAGCCATGGCGGACGGCAAAGGCATGGATGGCTGACGGCAAAGGTCTTTGCCGTCCGCCGCGGACGGCAAAAGGTGACGGCAAAGTAAGGTTCGGCAAAGAGGTACTTTGCCGTCTACTTCGGGCGGCTGACGGCAAAGGAGCCTTTTCCATTAGCAGCGGACGACAAAGAGTGCAGACGGCAATAAGTGCGCTGTTACTCTGTTAGGTGGCTAACGGCAGGCCTTTGCCGTCCGCTGCTGACGGCAAACTTCGGAAGGCCTTTGCCGTCCACCGTGTGATGTCAGCCGACGTCACTACACGGCAGGCCTTTGCCATCCGCCACTGTAGGCAAAGTTTTTGCTCTTTGCCGTCCGCCATGGACGGCAAAGCCTTTGCCGTCAGCCACTGTAGGCAAACTGACCAAATTGGTCAGCCTCCCAGGAAGCACAGCTGCCTGCCACGTGGCCTCTTTGCCGTCCGCTGCTGATGGCAAAGAGCCCTTTGCCGTCGGTGGCTGACGGCAAAGAGCCTGTATATTGTCTCTTTTTTTTCTTCTGTTTTTTCTTAATCCAACAATTTTCACAGCAAATATATCACATATTTAACAGCAAACATATCCAGCACACATATCACATATCCAACACATAATTCCATATACATATATATGACATAGCAAAGTTTCATCAACATATATAGCAAGTTCCATCCATACACATTGTTCCATATACATATTACATAGCAAAGTTTCATCAACATAGCAAGTTCTATCATAGCAAGCTAGATACAATGCAAAGTTTTAGCAAAGAAAAAGCAAGCACTCCATCCTAGCAAGCTAGCTTCCATGAAGTGAGTGAAATCTGCAAAATGGTAAATATGAAGTTAGAAATAGGTGAATAGAACAAGAAGACTATAACAAGAAGTATATGTCATTTATGAGCTAATTTAGGTGGAATGGATCATTTATGAGCTAACTTAGGTGGAATGGATCATTTATGAGCTAACTAAGTTGAAATGGGTTGTTTATGGGCTAACTTAGTTGAAATGTATCATTTATGAGCTAACTTAGTTGAAATGGGTCGTTTATGAGCTAACTAAGGTGAAGGGCATCATTTTTGAGTTAACTAAGGTGAAATGGATCGTTTTTGAGCTAACTAAGGTGAAATGGATCGTTTTTGAGCTAACTAAGGTAAAATGGATCGTTTTTGAGCTAACTTAGTTGAAATGGGTCGTTTATGAGCTAACTAAGGTGAAATGTCACGTTTTTGAACTAACTAAGGTGAAGTGGATCGTTTTTGAGCTAACTAAGGTGAAATGGATCGTTTTTGAGCAAACTTAGGTGAAATGGATCATTTAAGAGCTAATTTAGGTGAAATGGATCGTTTTTAGCTAACTTAAGTGAAATGGATCGTTTAGGAGCTACTCTAGGTAAATTGGGTCATTTTAGAGCTAACTTGGATAAACTGGATCATTTATAAGCTAACCTAGGTAAGATGGGTCATTTTGGAGCTAACCTAGGTGAAATGGGTCATTTTGGAGCTAACCTAGGTGAAATGGGTCATTTTAAAGCTAACGTAGGTAAAATGGATCATTTAGGAGCTAATCTACGTAAAATGGGTCATTTTAGAGCTAACTTGGATAAATTGGATCACTTATAAGCTAACTAAGGTAAAATGAGTCATTTTAGAGCTAACTTAGGTAAAATGGATTGTTTATGAGCTAACTAAGTTAATTATGCAATTTTTGACATAAGTAAGCTAAGTACATATCGTTTTAGAGCTAACTTAGGTAGAATGGATGGTTTATGAGGTCAGTAAGCTTATTAAGTCACTTTGGAGGAAAAGAAGCTAACTCTAGGTCATTATGGTAAGCATATTGGAGAAAATAAAGCTAAGTCTAGGTCTTTATGCATTTGTTAAGCAAAACACTAGAGAAACTTACCGTGATCACGGAGGTGTAGGAGCGGGCTGGCTCGCGCCGGTAGCTGGAGAAGGAGCGGGACGGCTCGCGCCGGTAGCTGGAGAAGGATCGTGCGATGCGTTTCTGGAGTTAAGCTGCACCAAAGATCATTTCCAATGTCTCGTTAGCATTATGACACTCAAATGTTAAGACTAGCAAGTAATGTCCATTCAAATTAAACTCAGCGTGCTCCCAGGAGCAATCACTAGCATCGGCGGAGCGGTCTGACCGGACTTCTCGCACACAGAATGCACATTTGGTTTTCACAACAGAGTCATACTAGTTAGTAATGAGACTCAAATGTTAAGACTAGCAAGTAATCTGAAGAAGAAACTTACCACAAGGAGCTCGTACATGGCCCTTGCCTACATGTCATTCCGTGCCCTCTCCTCCTCCAACATCTTTGTCGTCTTCTCCTCCAACTCCCGCTGCCTCTCCGCCGCCTCCGCCAGAAGTTTCTCCGTTCTATCTCTCTCACTCTGTATAGCAGCCTGCAACACCACTCACATGACCATTTGTAATCATTGATGGAAGCGCACACAATGTAATGGAGAAAGATAGCTGAGTACGTATAACTAACCTTGAAGACGAGTTGGACTGGCCGTTCACGAGGCCTTATCTCAGGAGCGGAGCTCAACTGGCGCACCTTGATCTCTGGGAGAGTGCTAGGACAATGGATAAGTCCATCTCCCATGGCTATGGAGCCATGGGACCTCCCGCCACCAGATATCATCAGCAGCTTTGTATCAATGGGACCCTGGCTCGGGTTAAAGTCCTCCCCTTTCCTCGCCTTCCCCTGATCTCTATATTGCACGAGCTTGTCGTGGGTGGAGATGTTGGTGAAGTTCTTTGGATCATCGAGGTCAGACGCAGAGAATGCCTTGACTTTCTTGTAAGGGCCAGTATGGGCCATGGCATACAGGTCGTACACCTCTGGCACCTTATCCGCCTTATTGTAGCGTGCCTGAAAGAGAGAAACAAAGTAAATCAGTAATTAAAAGGCTAAAGCTAGCATGATGAATGAATTGCATGAATCATGAAGCAAACCACATACCCAGTTCCGCCCGTACTAAAATAAGTTGGAGCTGCCTTGGTGGTGTGGCACACCTTCCATTTGGGCACGTTTGTCCTTGGCCTCTTTGTGGGTGGCCAGCCATTCTTGTGAGCACCACGCATTGAGCAACACCTCCCAACAATCCATCCGATCCGCACACCATCTCGGAGGGGCCTAAGTTAGCAAATAGAAACTTGAGCGCTAAGGCTATGAATTACTAAATGAAGGAAGTAAGTACAAGGCCTTAAGAATTACCTTCATGTACTTCTCCTTACTCAAGAACTTATCGCGGCACTCCTGCTTGGGCTTCTTGATACCACGCCCGGCGTAGTAGTCTCGAACAGCCTGCACCCGAACCTCATGCCATAAGTTCTGAAGTAGGCGCTTGCACTCCTTGTGGATAACATGATCCGCCTCCTCCTCGTATCCCTCCTCACACCTATAGAATGTCTTCTATCAAATGAGACAATATTGATTAGTACAATTAATAACTAGCTAGTTGAAGATTTTTAATTGTGTAAAGGAGCAATTACCCAGAACTTTCTGATCACGACGTCCGCCCTCGTCTTGCACAAGACACCGTCGATAATCTCACCCGGCGGGGCCGGGGCAGCCAAGTAGTTCTCCCAAGTCAATCCAACCTCTGGAAGCCGACCCTCACCAGGCAACGTGACAAACCCCGGGAAGTTTTGCCGAATCAGAACTCCAAGGATGGAGTTGGGCCGGTGGACACTTTCATGGTGGTCCCAACCCCTGCAGCATGACAAGGCTAACACATCAGTTATTTGAAGAAACGTGAATGCAGAAGGTACAAAAAGATTAAATGCACTTACCTCTCCCCATCAGGGAAAATCAACCACCTCTGCTCGCGGGTCGCCGGCATGGACGGGAGCCGTGTAGCACCACGCTGGTAGACGTTGCCCCCCTCCTCCCCCTCCTCATCAGTCGGCTCCCCGCCATCATCAGCATGGCCACTCGGCTCCCCGCCATCCTCAGGCTGACCCGACCAGGTACCCCATCCAGACGTGTGCTCCTCCGGGGTCTCATGGGCCCAAGTCTCGTGGACCGAAGGCCCGTCGACCCGAGGCTCGTGGGCCAAAGACTCGTGGACCGGAGGCTCGTGGACCGGAGTCCGTGCAGCCTCCTCCTCAGATGAGTCCACCCTAGCAGTCACGTGCTCGGGTGAAACAGCTGGGGGCGGTGGCGAGGAAGGCGCCGTAAGAGTCACCCTACCTCCTCTCCCGCGACCACGTGCTCCACCTCCTCTCTTCTTCTTACCTCGTCCCCTGCTGGGCACCGCGGTCAACGAAGAAGGGCCCGGCGGTGTCACCATACTGTCCAGCAACGCTTGGCGGAGAGGTGCGTGTGGAATGGAAGACCTCGCACCACGCGCCGACGAAGAAGGGGCCTCGGCGCGCTCCCGACCAGCGCCCACCATCTTTCAACACCTGCCATGACAAAGAATAAACGAAATTAGTACAACATAAAAAAAAGTACCGACATGAATAATAATATGTATATCACTTAAGTGTATCATCATCAAGTACAACATAAAAAAATTGAATACCTGACACTACCAATAATCTCGATCAGTATCATCAATAAATGCATAATAATCATCATCACTATAATCAATGATGGGCTCATAGGGTTCATTGGCATCAACATGTGCAAGGCCACCTTGACATAATCGGTCAGGCATTGACAGGTCATCCGCAGTAGTAACCTCTTCTTGTTCCGGCTCTTCTTGTTCCTCCTCTGGGGTGATGTCGGATTCATTGTCGCTGTCTACTTCAATGTTTTGGGGTGAAGTATAGCGGTTCTTGAAACGCTTTTTGGAAAGACGTGTCTCTTGGAAGAATTCTCCTTCATATGTGTCTGGGTTAATGTGAGGTTCATAATCCTCTTCCTTTGGGGGAGAAAGTCTAGCATGTGGTGGCACTTCATAAACGACATCCCAACCTTTCAGATTTGGATTAGTTTGGCAGGCCCACGGTAGATAGAATACTTGGATCGCCTGTTGAGCCATAATATAGACATCAGGAACATCTAAATGAGTGCTTTAGTTGATTTCAACTAGCCCTATATGTTCATGAGTCCTTCTAGTCTCCTTCGGCTGAAACCAATAACATTTGAAGACTACGACATTCGGTGGGTTTTCACCATAGAACAGAAGTTCATAAATTGCTTCAACTCTCCCATAATACTCGGTACCTCCTTCGCCGATAGCAGATACACAACATTTTGTAGACTTTCGGTCGGCCATAGATAGCTCTTTGCCATAGGTACGAAAGCGATACCCGTTGATGTCGTACTTGTCAAATGAACAGACCTTATAGTCAAAACCATTAGCAACTTGTCTCAATTCGGCGTCCATAGACTTTGAATTAGCCTACAAGTTTAATATGAAAGGATTGTTGCATTATGTACAAATTAGCGAATGAAATGAAATTGTCTAATAGAAATTACCGTTTGTTTGAACCAAGAGATGAAACCAGGATAGCCACCTCTTTGCTTTACGAGAAGCTCATACTCTTCGACGGAATCCTTTTGGATCTCCGCTCCATACGAGAATATGGCGACATATCGACTGTATGACATATCCAGGAATAAGAGTAGTTCAAAGGAAATAGAAGTTGCGAAACAATGTACCGAGAACTTACTCGATGTACGGCTGCACTTCTATCAGGTTGTTGAAGATATACAACGAAATGGTCCGCCATTCTTCGTTATCCAAAGATACTGGATGTGAAACACTAGCTGGTGCGAGATTCCCTTTGAATAGGCCGAGGTTGGATCCACCCTTTTTAGGCTCGTCAGCATTGTACCGAGGCTTCAGATTATGCAAATGACGATTTTTGGCTTCGTAGTGCGCTGTTACGAAGTTTGCTGCATCCTCTGTGATGAATGCCTCAGCCATCGATGCTTCAATTCTACGTTTATTTTTACATTTTTCTCGAAGCGTCTTCTGCATCCTCTCAGTTGGGTAGCACCAACGATTTTGCACGCCCCCCCCCAATCTTGCCTCGGTCGGGAGATGCAAAATCAAATGCTGCATTGGATTAAAGAAGCCCGGTGGAAAGATCTTCTCTAACTTGCAGATCAACTCCGGCGCCAACTCTTCCATTTCTTCTAGCACGCCAGGCGATAGTTCTTTCGCACAAAGAACACGGAAGAAATAGCTGAGTTCTGCCAGTACTAGCCATTCATCCTCAGGGATGAAGCCACGCAACATCACCGGCATTACCCGCTCAATCCATATGTGCCAATCGTGACTCTTGAGACCAAATATCTTCAGTTTATCAAGTTCGCTCCCCTCTTTAGATTTGCTGCATACCCATCGGGGAACATCAACTGCTGTTGCACCCACAAGAGAATTTCCCTCATAGCTGGCCTTCCAAGATTGAACCATGCCTTTGGCTTCGTCCAGTTCTGCTTTCCTTTCGGTTCTTTCATGTTTTGTAACGACCTATCACATAGAGCCTCTAGATCGACTCTAGCCTTAGTATTATCCTTTGACTTCCCATCTATGCCGAACAATGTACCAAAAAGTGCCTCGGCGATATTCTTCTCAGTGTGCATCACGTTGATGTTGTGTGGGCAAAGGAGGTCTTTGAAGTAAGGCAGATCCCATAAGCATGTTTTGTGAGTCCACGCGTGCTTCGTATTATACCCCTTGAAGTACCCTGGACGTTGTGGATCTGGCTCGAGAGCGTTTAACTGATCCAGGGTCTGTTGGCCTGTCAATGCAGGTGGTGTAGAGTTTTTGACAACTCTACTCCTGATGAAGTTCTTCTTGTCTTTCCTGAACTTATGGTGAGCATCCATGAACTCTCTATGCATGTCAAAGCAAGAAAACTTGCGACCGGCCTGAAGCCAACTATGACGCCCCCGATTCAATCGTACACTAATCATGCACGCAAATGTGTACGATCAAGATCAGGGACTCACGGGAAGATATCACAACACAACTCTGAAACATAAATAAGTCATACAAGCATCATAATACAAGCCAGGGGCCTCGAGGGCTCGAATACAAGTGCTCGATCATAGACGAGTCAGCGGAAGCAACAATATCTGAGTACAGACATAAGTTAAACAAGGTTGCCTTAAGAAGGCTAGCACAAACTGGGATACAATCGAAAGAGGCGCAGGCCTCCAGCCTGGGATCCTCCTAACTACTCCTGGTCGTCGTCGGCGGGCTGCACGTAGTAGTAGGCACCTCCAGTGTAGTAGGAGTCGTCGTCGAAGGTGGCGTCTGGATCCTGGGCTCCATCGTCTGGTTGCAGCAAATGGGTAGAGGAAAGGGGAAAACGGGAAACAAGGCAACCGTGAGTACTCATCCAAAGTACTCGCAAGCAAGGAGCTACACTACATATGCATGGATATAGGTGTAAAGGGCCATATCAGTGGACTGAACTGCAGAATGCCAGAATAAGAGGGGGATAGCTAGTCTTATCGAAGACTACGCTTCTGGTCGCCTCCGTCTTGCAGCAAGTAGAAGAGAGTAGACTGAAGTCCTCCAAGTAGCATCGTACAGCATAATCCTACCCGGCAATCCCCTCCTCGATGCCCTGTTGGAGAGCAATCACCGGGTTGTATCTGGCACTTGGAAGGGTGTGTTTTATTAAGTATCCGGTTCTAGTTGCCATAAGGTCAAGGTACAACTCCGGGTCGTCTGTTTACCGAGGGACACGGCTATTCGAATAGATAAACTTCCCTGCAGGGGTGCACCACATAGCCCAATACGCTTGATCCCATTTGCACGGACACACTTTTCTGGGTCATGCCCGGCCTCGGAAGATCAACACGTCGCAGCCCCACCTAGGCACAATAGAGCGGTCAGCACGCCGGTCTAAACCTAAGCGCGCAGGGGTCTGGGCCCATCGCCCTGAGCACACCTGCACGTTGCGAACGCGGCCGGAAGCAGACCTAGCCCAGTGGCGTTCCAGTCCAATCCGGCGCGCGCCACTCAGTCGCTGATGTCACAAAGGCTTCGGCTGATACCACGACGCCGGGATACCCATAACTACTCCCGTGTAGATGGTTAGTGCGTATAGACCAAATGGCCAGACTCAGATCAAATACCCAGATCTCGTTAAGCGTGTTAAGTATCCGCGAACACCGACTAGGGCCAGGCCCACCTCTCTCCTAGGTGGTCTGAACCTGCCCTGTCGCTCCGCCACAAAGTAACAGACGGGGGCCGTTGGGAACCCAGGCCCACCTCTACCGGGATGGAGCCACCTGCCCCTTCAGCCCCCATCTCCGAACAGTATCACAGGTAACCGTGTAAAGTATATAGTATATGCCCGCGATCACTTCCCGAAGTGATCACGGCCCAGTAATATAGCGTGGCAGACGGACAAGAGTGTAGGGCCACTGATGGAACACTAGCATCCTATACTAAGCAGTAGGATTGCAGGTAAAGGTATCAACAGCAATATCAAAGACAGGCGATGCATCAGGATAGGAATAACGAAAGCAGTAACATGCTACACTACTCTAATGCAAGCAGTATAGAGAAGAGTAGGCGATATCTGGTGATCAAGGGGTGGGCTTGCCTGGTTGCTCAGACAAGAAGGAGGGGTCGTCGGTGACGTAGTCGACCACAGGGGCATCAACATCGGTCTCGGAGTCTACCGGAAAGAAGTAACGAAGGGGGAACTCAATAAATAACACAGCAATCAAATGTAACACAAAGCAAGACGCGACAATACGCGGTGCTAGGTGTGCCCTAACGCAGTACTAGGTGATACCGTGAAAGGGGGAAACATCCGGGAAAGTATCCCCGGTGTTTTTGCGTTTTCAGGCAGAGGAGCCGGAGGGGGAAAGTTGCGAGTTTGATATGTTAGGAATGTGTGGCTTGCGAATGGGACTCGTATCCGGGTTCGTCTCATCGTTCTAAGCAACTTTCATGTTGAAAATATTTTAATCCGAGTTACGGATTAAAAGATATGATTTTCTAAAGTTTTAAATCATTTTTAGAATTTATTTAATTAATTTAATCAACATTATCCAGTACAGTGCACGCTGACGTCAGCATGACGTCATCAGTCAACAGAGACGTTGACTGGTCAACTGACGTGTGGGTCCCACTGGTCATAGACTGTTTAGTCTAATTAGGGTTTAATTAACCTAACTAATTGGTTAGATTAATTAACAGGATTAATTAACTTAATTAACTAACTAATTATTTATTTATTTATTTTAATTAATTATTATTTATTTATATATATATATATGTTTTTAACTGTTCTAGGGCGGGGCCCCCTAGTCAGTGGCCCACAGGGCCATACCGGGCATGGGCGCAAACGGGTGCGGGTGTGCCCCGTTTGGGGGGGCACGCCCAGGTGTACGCGGGCGTGGGCTCCCGAGACGGTCCAGGCGCGGCCCGCCGCACGGTGGGAGTGGTAGCGCGCCGGCGAGGTTTGGCCGGGGCGCAACCGGCTCGAGTAGTGCGGGCGGGGGCATTGGTCAAAGGTGGCGGCGGCGGTGAGCGCAGCAGCGCGCGGGAGGCCGCGCGGGGCAGTGGGCGAGGCCGGTGCGAGATGCGGGCGCAGAGGAGCAGGGCGCGGGGGCCGGGGTGCCGGAGTTGGCCGCGGGTGTAGCGGCGTCGCCGGCGCAGGGGGGTTCGGTGGCCGCATCGGGGACGGCAGGGGGGCTGCGGGCCACGGCAGGTGCGGTGCGCGGGCACGACGCGGTGAGCGCGCATCGGACGCGGCCGGAGCGCGTCAACCGCGGGCGAGATCGGTGGGGACCGCAGCGACGAGCGCGAGCGCGCGAGGGAGAGGGAGGGAGCAAGGCGGGCCTCACATCGGGCATGTAGGGAACGGAGCAATGGGGCTTGGGGAGGACGATGGCGATGAGGTGCGTAGGAGGGAGGCAGACCGGTGAGGTGGAGGAGGCAGTCCAGCGAGGGAGCTCCGGCGACGGGCGGCGGGGCAGCGTCGGGCACGACGGGCGCAGCGCCTCGATCCAGCGAGGGAGGGGATGAGGCCGAGCGACAATGGTGTTGGCGAGTGGCTTGAGGAGAGGAGAAGGCCTTGGCGAGATTTTCAGGCGGCAGTGGTGCGATGCACGGCGACGAGGCGATGGGGATGGCTTCGAGGGGAGTTTCATCCCCGATCCAGATTTGGATCGGGAGAGGGGGAACGTGGGAGTGAGAGGGAGTGGGGGTGTAGCTAGGGTTTCCAGTCGGGGTGGGGGTTATACTAGGTCAACGGGTAGGCCGGCCTGACTGGCCCCAAGGCCATCTGGGCCGTGGCCTAGCGAGGGGGGGTGTTCTCTTTTTTGTACTTTGAACTTTTCCTTTTTATTTTTATTTATTTTCTTTTTACTGTTTTCTCTAATTTTCAATATATCTTAGTTTTAGTAAAATATGAAAGCTGCACCTAATTTTGTATATGTAACTATGCCGCAACCACATTTAACTTGGCACACAAAGTAAAATAGTTTGTGATGGTTTCTTAAAACAAAAGCTTTTAAATATTTGTTTTTGCTACTGTTTTGTTCATTTTGGAGTAGTTAAATAATTTATAAAAGTGTGAATTCTCCACCACAATTACCTATGCATTATTTGGTCCACTCCGAACATTTTAGTTTCAATATTCAAAAACTTTAATTGTTTGCTGGATTTTGGATTATAATTTGAATCGGTTTCGAACTAACACGAGATTAGCAACAGTAATCGAAGTGATGTGGCATCATTAGCAGAGAATTACTGTAGCTTGATTATCCGAGCGTCACAGTTCTCCTCCACTACAAGAAATCTCGTCCCGAGATTTAGGAGCGGTTATAAGGGGGGAAGGTTTTTGGTATCGAATCTAGGATGTCTTCTCATCCTGGCTTGCTCTTCTCGAGGAGGCCGGTCCAATACATTGATGTCTTCATTTCTCTGCTTCAGGTCATTATGGTGAAGTTGTCCTTTGCTTCAGGATACGGATTAAAAGATATGATTTTCTAAAGTTTTAAATCATTTTTAGAATTTATTTAATTAATTTAATCAACATTATCCAGTACAGTGCACACTGACGTCAGCATGACGTCAGCATGACGTCATCAGTCAACACAGACGTTGACTGGTCAACTGACGTGTGGGTCCCACTGGTCATAGACTGTTCAGTCTAATTAGGGTTTAATTAACCTAACTAATTGATTAGATTAATTAACAGGATTAATTAACTTAATTAACTAACTAATTATTTATTTATTTATTTTAATTAATTATTATTTATTTATATATATATATTATTTTTAACTGTTCTGGGGCGGGGCCCCCTAGTCAGTGGCCCACAGGGCCATACCGGGCATGGGCGCAAACGGGTGCGGGTGTGCCCCGTTTGGGGGGGCACGCCCAGGTGTACGCGGGCATGGGCGCCCGAGACGGTCCAGGCGCGGCCCGCCGCACGGTGGGAGTGGTAGCGCGCCGGCGAGGTTTGGCCGGGGCGCCACCGGCTCGAGTAGTGCCGGCGGGGGCATTGGTCAAAGGTGGCGGCGACGGTGAGCGCAGCAGCGCGCGGGAGGCCGCGCGGGGCAGTGGGTGAGGCCGGCGCGAGATGCGGGCGCAGGGGAGTAGGGCGCGGGGGCCAGGGTGCCGGAGTTGGCCGCGGGTGTAGCGGCCGGCGCAGGGGGGTTTGGTGGCCGCATCGGGGACGGCAGGGGGGCTGCGGGCCACGGCAGGTGCGGTGCATGGGCACGGTGCGGTGAGCGCACATCGGACGCGGCCGGAGCGCATCAACCACGGGCGAGATCGGCGGGGACCGCGGCGACAAGCGCGAGCGCGCGAGGGAGAGGGAGGTAGCAAGGCGGGGCTCACATCGGGCATGTAGGGAATGGGGCAATGGGGCTTGGGGAGGACAACGGCGACGACGGCGACGACGTGCATAGGAGGGAGGCAGACCGGTGAGGTGGAGGAGGCAGTCTGGCGAGGGAGCTCCGGCGACGAGTGGCGGGGCGGCGTCGGGCACGACGGGCGCAGCGCCTCGATCCAGCGAGGTAGGGGATGAGGCCGAGCGACGATGGTGTTGGCGAGTGGCTTGAGGAGAGGAGAAGGCCTTGGCGAGATTTTTAGGCGGCGTTGGTGCGATGCACGGCGACGAGGCGATGGGGACGGCGTCGAGGGGAGTTTCGACCCCGATCCAGATTTGGATCGGGAGAGGGGGAACGTGGGAGTGAGAGGGAGTGGGGGGTGTAGTTAGGGTTTTCGGTCGGGGTGGGGGTTATACTAGGTCAACGGGTGGGCCGGCCTGACTGGCCCCAAGGCCATCTGGGTCGTGGCCCAGCGAGGGGGGGTGTTCTCTTTTTTGTACATTGAACTTTTCCTTTTTATTTTTATTTATTTTCTTTTTACTGTTTTCTCTAATTTTCAATATTTCTTAGTTTTAGTAAAATATGAAAGCTGCACCTAATTTAGTATATGTAACTATGCCGCAATCACATTTAACTTGGCACACAAAGTAAAATATTTTGTGATGGTTTCTTAAAACAAAAGCTTTTAAATATTTGTTTTTGCTACTGTTTTGTTCATTATGGAGTATTTAAATAATTTATAAAAGTGTGAATTCTCCACCACAATTACCTATGCATTATTTGGTCCACTCCGAACATTTTAGTTTCAATATTCAAAAACTTTAATTGTTTGCTTGATTTTGGATTAGAATTTCAATCGGTTTCGAACTAACACGAGATTAGCAACAGTAATCGAAGTGATGTGGCATCATTAGCAGAGAATTACTGTAGCTTGATTATCCAGGCGTCACACCAACGAAACTAAAGAGCTCCCTTGCATGTGGGGCACGGGAACCTTCCATGCACACACCAGCCAACGAATAGCGCATACGCCGGCAAGTCATGCGTCGAGTACATATACCAGACACGCATTATGAAGTTCCGTTTGCTAAAGGCGTCGTATGTCTTGAACCCATTATCCCAGGCTTCTTGCAATTCGTCCTTAAGCGGCTGCATGTACACATTCATATTTTTGCCTGGATAGTTGGGTCCTGGAATTATCAACGTCAGGAAAATGTTCTTTCTTTGCATAATCTGTCCGGGGGGGGAGATTGAGTGGAAAGGCAAATACGGGCCAACAACTATATTGGGCTGCCGTCATACCAAACACACTGAACCCATCTGTGCTGATGCGGACTCGAGGATGCCTCAGATCTGCCGCTTTGTCAGCATGTTATTCATCAAACTTTTTCCACGCAACACCATCTGATGTGTGTACCATCATCAGATTCCCGTCTGCATCTAGTTCGGTTCTTTTGCCTGTTTTGTGCCATGTCATCTGTCTGGCCGTCTCTTCGACCATGAAAACACGTTGAAGTCTTGGTACGATTGGCATATACCGAAGAACACTAACGGGGATTTTGGTCTGTGTCTTCTCACCCATACTGTTGTCTACCACAATATACCTGGAAGACTTGCAAATGGGACAATAGTTCAAGTCCGCATAGTCAAGCCTAAATAAGGCACATCCTTTCTCACAGGCATGTATCTTCTCATAGGGCATCTTCAGTGCATAGAGGATTTTGTCTGACTGGTATAGGTTTGCAGGCATTACATGGCCTTTGGGTAGAAAGCATCCAAATACTATCATAATTGCGTCATAGCATTCTCTGCCCAAGTTGAACTGAGCCTTCAGAGCCATTACTTGTGAGATGGCATCCAACTGACAAAGCTCAGTGTGCTCGTGTAGCGGACGTTTCAAAGACTCAAACATTTCATTGAAGGCCTTTGCAGATTCCTCCATCTCCTCGTCCGAATCCCGAGCATCATCATAGCCTTGCACCATGTTTTCCATCCCGGTACCATGCTCGTCGGTGCGACGACGATCCACCTCAGCTCGGTCACGTTGGGCAGACTCACCATGAAATGTCCACACCGTATAATCGGGCGTAAAACCACTCTTCTGCAGGTGTTTGCCCATTTCAGCCTCTATCTTCTTTTCCCAATTGCCGCACCGGAAACAGGGGCACCAGGTTTTATTTTGGCCATTTGCAAATGCGGCTTGCACAAACCCCTTAGTTTTTGTGAACCATTCAGCGCTCCATTTGTTCTGACTAGTGTGACCGGTATACATCCATGCACGGTCACTCATCTTGACTTTCAGAGCTACTGGACACACAACAATTATATATGTAATTCACCATGTATATATTCATCAGTTGATCTACTTTGTCAATTTTATTACGTCCATGCAACCTACACTCTAATAGGTAATGATAGGTCCTAATCCCACCCGTGTATGTGTAGATTGGGTTCATTTTCCCATGCTATGCTCCGGATCCGACGCAAAATTTCGGCAGCACCTCCCCGCTGTTCTCCTGATACACGTCTCTGCAATAAACAGAGAGGATGTGTACCCGGAGAACAACAGGGGAGGCACTGACGAAATATATGCGTCGGATCCGGAGAAAAGCATATGGGAAAACGAACCCAATACACATATTCAGGCTGTCCATGGATAGCGTTGGACAATTCGAAAGAACCAAGGTTATAAATATGCAAATGCATGCATATTTATAACTATGACGCTTTTGAACGGGAGACACATATTGGTTACGCATACTGATGATTCAAGACTCATATATAGCTACCTATCAAGTTTCATCGGAATAGATCAAATAATTAATGGGGAGGAGGACTTGTCATATGTGTTCACCCACGAACGAAGGGTCGGAGCTCGTCAAATGCACGGCGAGGTCGTCGAACACCAAACCTCGCAGTGATGAAACAACTGCACATTTAAAACTACACGATCAACACAATTATATATGATGTTTTTCATAACAAAATCGAAAAATATATGACCTAACTAATAATTCACAAATATATGACCCCGTCGGCCTCTGGAAGGCCAAAGAACACCTTTTCGGGAGGTGTCGGGGGTCGGGTGTCCTGTCGGTGTCGGGGTGCCGTGTCGGGGTCGGGTGCTGTTTCGAGGTCGGGGGGTCGGGGTGTCGTGTCGATGTCGGGGTAGTGCCGTGTCGGTGTCGGAGTGTTGTTTCGGGGTCGGGGTGTGGTGTCGAGGTCAGGGTGTCGGGTCAGGCTCGGGGTCGGGGTGTCGGGTCAGGCTCGGGTGGTCGGGATGTCGGGGTCGGGGTCGGGGTGTCGGGGTCGGGGTCGGGGTGTCGGGGTCGGGGTTGGGGTGTCGGTGTCGGGGTGTCGGGGTCGGGGTGTCGTGTCGGGGTGCCGAGTCGGGGTCTGGGTACCGTGTCGGGTTGGTTTTTTTTTTCCTTTTGTTCTTCTTCCTCTTCTTCCTTTTCTTCCTTTTTTTCCTTCTTCTTCTTCTTCTTCTTCTTCTTCTTCTTCTTCTTCTTCTTCTTCTTCTTCTTCTTCTTCTTCTTCTTCTTCTTCTTCTTCTTCTTCTTCTTCTTCTTCTTCTTCTTCTTCTTCTTCTTCTTCTTCTTCTTCTTCTTCTTCTTCTTCTTCTTCTTCTTCTTCTTCTTCTTCTTCTTCTTCTTCTTCTTCTTCTTCTTCTTCTTCTTCTTCTTCTTCTTCTTCTTCTTCTTCTTCTTCTTCTTCTTCTTCTTCTTCTTCTTCTTCTTCTTCTTCTTCTTCTTCTTCTTCTTCTTCTTCTTCTTCTTCTTCTTCTTCTTCTTCTTCTTCTTCTTCTTCTTCTTCTTCTTCTTCTTCTTCTCCTCCTCCTTTCCTTTTTCCTCTTCTTCTTCTCCTCCTCTCCTCTTTTTTCTTCTTCTTCTTCCTCTTCTTTTTCTTTTTTCTTCCCCTCCTCCTCTTCTTCTTCTCCTCTCCTCTTTTTCTCTTCTTCTTCTTTCCTAAAACTAAACTAAACCTGAACCTAAAACTAAAAAAACAGAAAAAGGAAAAAACTAAATCTAAACCTAAAACTAAACTAAAACTAAACCTATAAACCTAAAACTAATCCTAAACCTAAAACTAAAACTAAAACTAAACTAAACAGAAACCTAAAACTAAAAAACAGAAAAAAGGAAAAAAGGAAGCAGAGAGCTCACCTGGGTGGAGGAGGGGGGCGGTGCGGCCTGGGGCGGCGGAGGAGGGGGCGGGGCGGCCTGGGGCGGCGACGCCGGGCCCGGCCGGGGCGGCGGGGCGCGGAGGTGCCGGGGCGCCGGGGCGTGGCGGCGCCCAGACAGCAGGGCGGCGGGGGCGACGGGGGCGACGGGGCGGGGGGGCGCCGGGGCGGCGGCAGGGTGGTGGGGCGACGGGGCGGGGGGCGCTGGGGCGGCGGCGGGGTGGTGCGACGGGGCGGCGGCGAGAGTAACTGGTGGGAGAGAAAGAGAGAGGGGGGGGTGTGGGGCGCGGCCGTTAACGTTACGTGGGGCCCTCCCTCTTTGCCGTCCGCCCCACTTTGCCGTCCGCCTTCTTGCTCTTTGCCGTCCGCTAGCGAACGACAAAGAGGGGGGCCGTTAGGTTTTTTTTGTAGCTCGTCAGTGGGGCCCCTCCCTCTTTGCCATTTGCTAGCCAATAGCAAAGAATCTATGCTGTCCGCTAGCAGACGACAAAGAACTGGCTGATGGCAAATTTGGTCTTTGCCATCAGCCAGTTCTTTGCCGTCTGCTTTTTGGAAGGTGATGGCAAAGAGCTTCTTTGCCGTCTGCTAGCGGACGACAAAGAACTGGCAGATGGCAAAGTAGTTGATTCCAGTAGTGCGCCCGCTTGTTTGCCTCAGCCGCAATCAGAAAAGTATGCACGCCCTCAATGAACTGGGGAGAGCATCGGTCATCGTACATCCATTGCCGGCTCATCTTCATTACACAACACCGAATAGACCAAATTAATACAAGTTCATACATAAAGTTCATACAACACTTAAATGCAACAAACAAATAACTCTCTAGCTAAAGCATTTAAATGCAACAACAAATGCAATCAAGATCGCAACTAAGGTAACAATGGATCCAACAACATAATGATACCAAGCCTCACTATCGATGGCATATTTTCTAATCTTTCTAATCTTCAAGCGCATCTTCTCCATCTTGATCTTGTGATCATCGACGACATCGGCAACATGCAACTCCAATTCCAACTTCTCCCCCTCAATTCTTTTCAATTTTTCTTTCAAGTACTCGTTTTCTCTTTCAACTAAATTTAACCTCTCGACAATAGGGTCGGTTGGAATTTCCGGTTCACATACCTCCTAGAAAAAATTTCTATGTCAACTTGATGGGCATAATTTGTCATAAACACGAAATGCAACTAGTTTTAAAAGAGAATATATATACCACATCCGAATCATAACAATGACGAGGGCCGACGGGGACGGATATCAAAACCATGGCACTATATGTATAACAAACAATGTACGGGTAAGATAATTATACGAGTAACTATATATCCAAATCACACAAACATCAATTTTTATATAAAATTTCATGAACAAATAGGCTCACCACAAGGTGGTGCCGGCGATCGAAGGTGGTTACGACGGAGATTTAGAAGGCACTAAGTAAACCACACCTACATATGCAAACTAAGTGTTATTTTTGACCTCAAATTGCATATAAATCAAATACTAGCACATATATATATTTCCTCCCAAATTACTAAACTCACAAATTAATCACTATATAAAGCATTGCAAGAGTAAATCTAGCAATGAGAGATGAAAGGACAAAGTTGCTAACCTTTGTGATCATTTCAATGGATGGGGGCCTTCAAATCGTGACAAAATTTGGGCAAAATGTGTGATGAGCTCGAGAGGAAGAGGGGAAGAACAGAGAGGAGAGGGGAAAGGGGAAGAACAGAGCGAGCTCGGGTGGATGAAGGGTTTATCTAGGACGACCTTTAGTACCGGTTCGTGCCAAGAACCGGTACTAAAGGGGCTGGAGGGGCCCCAGTCTGACAACATCCTGCCACCACTCTCATTAGTACCGGTTCGTGGCACGAACCGGTGCTAAAGGTTCGCCATGAACCGGTACTGATGAAAGCGGCCCGGCTAGCCGTTGGAACCGGCACTAATGTATACATTAGTGCCGGCTCAAATACAAACCAGCACTAATGTGCTTCACGTTTGACCCTTTTTCTACTAGTGTATGATTGGTTATCTTTGCAAGTCTCTTCGAATTATCCGTTTGGTTTGGCCGACTAGATTGGTAATTTTTGCCATGGGAGAAGTGCTTAGCTTTGGGTTCGATCTTGCGGTGTCCTTTCCCAATGACAGAAGGGGCAGCAAGGCACGTATTGTATAGTTGCCATCGAGGATAACAAGATGGGGTTTATTTCATATTGCATGAATTTATCTCTCTACATCATGTCATCTTGCTTAAAGCGTTACTCTGTTTTTAAATTAATACTCTAGATGCATGCTGGATAGCGGTCGATGAGTGGAGTAATAGGAGTAGATGCAGAATCATTTCGATCTACTTGTCACGGACGTGATGCCTATATACATGATCATGCCTAGATATTCTCATAACTATGCTCAATTCTGTCAATTGCTCAACAGTAATTTGTTCACCCACCGTAGAATACTTATGCTCTTGAGAGAAGCCACTAGTGAAACCTATGGCCCCCCGGTCTATTCTCATCATATCAATCTCCATCACTTTAATCTTGCTTTTTTTACTTTGCCTTTTACTTTTCACTTTGCATCTTTATATCAAAAATACCAAAAATATTATCTCTTTCAGATCTCGCTCTCGTAAGTGACCGTGAAGGGATTGACAACCCCTAATCGCGTTGGTTGCGAGTTGCTATCGATTTGTGCAGGTACGAGGGACTTGAGTGTGGCCTCCTACTGGATTGATACCTTGGTTCTCAAAAACTGAGGGAAATACCAACGCTACTCTGCTGCATCATCCTCTCCTCTTCGGGGAAAACCAACGCAAGCTCAAGAGGTAGCAAGAAGAATTTCTGGCGCCGTTGCCGGGGAGTCTACGCAAAAGTCAACATACCAAGTACCCATCACAATCCCTATCTCTCGCATTACATTAGTTGCCATTTGCCTCTCGTTGTCCTCTCCCCTACTTCACCCTTGCCCTTTTATTCGCCCTCTGTTTCTCCTTCCCCTTCTCCTTCTCCGTTTGCCTTTTTCTCGCTTGCCTTTTGTTTGCTCGTGTGTTGGATTGCTTGTTTGCTACCAAATTGTGTGACTTCACCAATACCAACAACAATGATTTCCTTAGCACTCCGATTGCTCCTCTTGCCAATACTGAATCTTGTGAAATCAATACTGCTTTGTTGAATCTTGTTATGAAAGATCAATTCACCGGCCTTCCTAGTGAATATGCCGCTACTCATCTGAATAGCTTCATTGATTTATGTGATATGCGAAAGAAAAAAGATGTCAATAATGATGTCGTTAAATTGAGGCTATTTCCTTTTTCGCTTAGAGATCGTGCTAAAGCTTGGTTTTCGTCTTTGCCTAAAAATAGTATTGATTCTTGGAACAAGTGCAAAGATGCTTTTATATCTAAGTATTTTCCTCCTGCTAAGATCATCTCTCTTAGAAACGATATTATGAATTTTAAGCAACTTG
This sequence comes from Aegilops umbellulata, assembly GCA_032464435.1. Taxonomy (NCBI): domain Eukaryota; kingdom Viridiplantae; phylum Streptophyta; class Magnoliopsida; order Poales; family Poaceae; genus Aegilops; species Aegilops umbellulata. The sequence continues at coordinate 328,285,998 of CP136059.1, read as the reverse complement.
ATCACGAACATGTTGCACAAGCTTGGGAGAGAATGAAATTAATGATACGTAATTGCCCTACTCATGGTTTAAATTTGTGGATGATTATACAAAAAATTTATGCCGGATTGAATTTTGCTTCTAGAAATCTTTTAGATTCGGCCGCGGGAGGCACTTTTATAGAAATCACTTTAGGAGATGGTACTAAACTCCTAGTTAATATTATGGTTAATTATTCTCAATGGCATACTGAAAGATCTTCTACTAAAAAAGTGCATGCGATAGAAGAAATCAATGTTTTGAGTGGAAAGATGGATGAACTTATGAAATTATTTGCTACTAAGAGTGTTTCTTCTGATCCTAATGATATGCCTTTGTCTACTTTGATTGAGAATAACAATGAATCTATGGATGTGAATTTTGTTGGTAGGAATAATTTTGGTAACAACGCGTATAGAGGGAATTTTAATCCTAGGCCATATCCTAGTAATCCTTCTAATAATTATGGAAATTCCTAAGACAACTCTTATGGAAATTATAATAAGATGCCCTCTGAATTTGAGAATACTGTTAAAGAGTTTATGAATTCACAAAAGAATTTTAATGCTTTGCTTGAAGAGAAATTGCTTAAAGTTGATGATTTGGCTAGGAACGTTGATAGAATTTCTCTTGAGGTTGATTCTTTAAAGCTTAGATCTATTCCTCCTAAGCATGATATTAATGAGTCTCTCAAAGCTATGAGAATTTCCATTGATGAGTGCAAGGAAAGAACCGTAGGATGCGTGCTTCAAAAGATGCCTTTATTAAAGCGTGTTCTTCCGATACCTATGAAAATCAAGATGAAGATCTAGAAGTTATTGATGTGTCCCCTATCATATCTTTGTTTTGTAATATGAATCTTGATGAAACTGAATATGATCTCCCTTTACCTAGAAGGCGTTCTAAAAATTCGGAGTATTTAGATCTTTATGATGAAATTGATGAAAGTGGGATTGAAAGAAATAAAAAATTAGATGTTGCTAAACCCACTATATTGGATTTCAAGGAATTTAATTATGAAAGTTGCTCTTTGAATGATTGTATTTCCTTGTTGCTATCCGTGCTGAATTCTCCACATGCTTATAGTCAAAAGAAAGCCTTCACTGAACATATTGTTGATGCTTTGATGCAATCTTATGAAGAAAAACATGAGTTGAAAGTTTCTATCCCTAGAAAACTCTATGATGAGTGGGAACCAACTATTAAAATTAAAATTAAAGATTATGAGTTTTATGCTTTGTGTGATTTGGGTGCTAGTGTCTCCACTATCCCCAAGACATTGTGTGATTTGCTAAATTTCCGCGATGTTGAAAATTGCTCTTTAAACTTGCATCTCGCGGATTCTACTATTAAGAAACCTATGGGAAGGATTAATGATGTTCTTATTGTTGCAAATAGGAATTATATGCCCGTAGATTTCATTGTTCTTGATATAGATTGCAATCCTTCTTGCCCTATTATTCTTGGTAGACCTTTCCTTAGAACGGTTGGTGCGATTATTGATATGAAGGAAGGGAATATTAGATTCCAATTTCCATTAAAAAAAGGGCATGTAACACTTTCCAAGAAAGAAAATAAAATTTCCATATTAAACCATCATAAGAGCCACTTATGTATTGCCTTCCAAAGATGGCAATACTTATATCTATCCTCGCTTTTATGCCTAGCTAGGGGCGTTAAACGATAGCACTTGTTGGGAGGCAACCCAATTTTATTTTTAGTTTTTTGTGATTTTCTTATGTTAGGGAATAAATAACCCATCTACCTTCTGTTTGGATGTGGTTTTGTGTTTTAATTAGTGTTTGTGCCAAGCTAGACCTATTGGATCCTCTTGGATGATAGTTATTTGATCTTGCTGTAATTTCCAGAAACTTTGCGTTCAGTGCCCGAATTATTAAAAATCATCAGAATGTGATAAAATACTGATTCCAATTGCTACTGATCTATAAACAAATTGTCTAGGTCGTCTAATTTTGGTAGATTGTTTGGAGTTCCAGAAGTTTGCGTTAGTCACAGATTACTACAGACCGTTCTGTTTTTGGCAGATTGTGTTTTTCGTGTGTTGTTTGCTTATTTTGATGAATCTATGGTTAGTAAAATAGTTTATAATCCATATAGAAGTTGGAGTACAGTAGGCTCAACACCAAAGTAAATAAAGAATGAGTTCATTACAGTACCTTGAAGTGGTTTTATGTTTTCTTTCTCTAACGGAGCTCACGAGATTTCTATTGAAATTTGTGTTGTGAAGTTTTCAAGTTTTGGATGAATTATTTTGATGGATTATGGAACAAGGAGTGGCAAGAGACTAAGCTTGGGGATGCCCATGGCACCCCCAAGATAATCCAAGGACACCTAAAAGTCAAAGCTTGGGGATGCCCCGGAAGGCATCCCCTCTTTCGTCCACTTCCATCGGTAATTTACTTGGAGCTATATTTTTATTCACCAACATGATATGTGTTTTGCTTGGAGCGTCTTGTATTATTTGTGTCTTTTTTTGTTAGTGTGCCACAATCATCCTTGCTGTACACACATTTTGAGAGAGCCATACTTAAATTGGAATTTGATAGAATACTCTTTGTGCTTCACTTATATCCTTTGAGCCATGTAGTTTTGCTCTATGTGCTTCACTTATATCTTTTGAGCATTATAATTTTGCTCTATGTGCTTCACTTAGATATTTTAGAGCATGGTGGTGGTTTGTTTTAAAGAAACTATTGATCTCTCATGCTTCACTTAGATCATTTTGAGAGTCTTAATAGCATGGTAAATTGCTTAATATTAATATGCTTGGTATTCATGATTTGTGAAATTTTCTTTTGAGTGCGTTGAATACTAAGAAAAGATTGAAGCATGATAATTGTTTTTGATATATGGAGGTGATAATATTACAGTCATGCTAGTGGAAGTAGTTGTGAATTTAAAGAATACTTGCATTGAAGTTTGTGATTCCCGTAGCATGCACGTATGGTGAACCGTTATGTAACAAAGTCGGAGCATGAAGTGTTTATTGATTGTCCTCCTTATGAGTGGCGGTCGGGGACGAGCTATGGTCTTTTCCTACCAATCTATCCCCCTAGGAGCATGCGTGTAATACTTTTCTTTGATAACTTCTAATTTTTTGCAACAAGTATATGAGTTCTTTATGACTAATGCTGAGTCCATGGATTATATGCACTTTTTCCCATCCTTCCACCATTGCTAGCCTCTCTAATACCGCGCACTTTTCACCGATATTATACACCCACCATATATCTTCCTCAAAACAGCCACCATACCTACCTATCATGGCATTTCCGTAGCCATTCCGAGATATATTGCCATGCAACTTTCCACCGTTCCATTTATTATGACACGCTCCACCATTGTCATATTGCTAGCATGATCATGTAGTTGACATCGTATTTGTGGCAAAGCCACCATTCATAATTATTTCATACATGTCACTCTTAATTCATTGCATATCCCGGTACCCCGCCGGAGGCATTCATATAGAGTCATATCTTGTTCTAAGTATCGAGTTGTAATTGTTGAGTTGTAAGAAAAATAAAAGTGTGATGATCATCAGTTTTTAGAGCATTGTCCCAAGTGAGGAAAGGATGATGGAGACCATGATTCCCCCACAAGTCGGGATGAGACTCCGGACGAAAATAAAAATAAAAAAAAAGAGGCCAAAAAAAAAGAAGAGAAAAGGCCCAAATAAAAAAAATGAGAGAAAAAGAGAGAAGGGACAATGTTACTATCCTTTTACCACACTTGTGCTTCAAAGTAGCACCAAGATCTTCATGATAGAGAGTCTTCTATGTTGTCACTTTCATTTACTAGTGGGATTTTTTCATTATAGAACTTGTCTTGTATATTCCAATGATGGGCTTCCTCAAAATGCCCTAGGTCTTCGTGAGCAAGCGAGTTGGATGCGCACCCACTTAGTTTCTTTTGTTGAGCTTTCACATAATTATAGCTCTAGTGCATCCGTTGCATGGCAATCCCTACTCACTCACATTGATATCTATTAATGGGCATCTCCATAGCCCATTGATACGCCTAGTTGATGTGAGACTATCTTCCCCTCTTTTTGTCTTCTCCACAACCACCGTTTTATTCCACATATAGCGCTATATCCATGGCTCACGCTCATGTATTGCGTCAAGGTTGAAAAAGTTTTGAAAATATTAAAGTATGAAACAATTGCTTGGCTTGTCATCGGGGTTGTGCATGATTTAAATACTTTGTGTGGTGAAGATGGAGCATAGACAGATTATATGAATTTGTAGGGATAACTTTCTTTGTCCATGTTAGTTTGAGAAGACATAATTGCTTTATTAGTATGCTTGAAGTATTATTATTTTTATGTCAATATGAACTTTTGTCTTGAATCTTTCGAATCTGAATATTCATACCACAATTAAGAAATTTTGCATTGAAATTATGCCAAGTAGCAATCCGCATAAAAAATTCTCTTTTTATCATTTACCTACTCGAGGACGAGTAGGAATTAAGATTGGGGATGCCTGATACGTCTCCAACGTATCTATAATTTTTGATTGCTCCATGCTATATTATCTACTGTTTTGGACTATATTGGGCTTTATTTTCCACTTTTATATTATTTTTGGGACTAACCTATTAACCGGAGGCCCAGCCGAGAATTGCTGTTTTTTTGCCTATTTCAGTGTTTCGAAGAAACGGAATATCAAACGGAGTCCAAACAGAAAAATCCTTTCTGGAATGTGATTTTCTTCCCGAATAAGATCCAGGAGACTTGGACCCTATGCCAAGGAAGGTCGGAGGAGGGCACGAGGTAGGGGTGCGCCCCCCGCCCTCGTGGGCCCAGCGAAGCTCCACCGACGTACTTATTCCTCCTATATATACCCACATACCCCCAAACGAACAGAACAGGAGCCAAAAACCTAATTCCACAGCCGCAACTTTCTGTATCCACGAGATCCCATCTTGGGGCCTGTTCCGGAGCTCCGCCGGAGAGGGCCATTATCACGGAGGGCTTCTACACCATCATAGCCTCTCCGATGAAGTGTGAGTAGTTTACCTCAAACCTTCGGGTCCATAGTTATTAGCTAGATGGCTTCTTCTCTCGTTTTGGATCTCAATACAATGTTATCCCCCTCTCTTGTGGAGATCTATTTGATGTAATCTTCTTCTTTTTGTAGTGTGTTTGTTGAGACCGATGAATTGTGGGTTTATGATCAAGTCTATCTATGAATAATATTTGAATCTTCTCTGAATTCTTTTATGTATGATTGGTTATCATTGCAAGTCTCTTCGAATTATCCGTTTGGTTTGGCCGACTAGATTGGTAGTTCTTGCCATGGGAGAAGTGCTTAGTTTTGGGTTCAATCTTGCGGTGTCCTTTCCCAGTGACAGAAGGGGCAGCAAGGCACGTATTGTACCGTTGCCATCGAGGATAACAATATGGGGTTTATTTCATATTGCATGAATTTATCTCTCTACATCATGTCATCTTGATTAAAGCATTACTCTGCTTTTAAATTAATACTCTAGATGCATGCTGGATACCGGTCGATGAGTGGAGTAATAGTAGTAGATGCAGAATCGTTTCGATCTACTTTGTCATGGATGTGATGCCTAAATACATGATCATGCCTACATATTCTCATAACTATGCTCAATTCTCTCAATTGCTCAACAGTAATTTGTTCACCCATCGTAGAATACTTATGCTCTTGAGAGAAGCCACTAGTGAAACCTATGGCCCCCGGGTCTATTCTCATCATATCAATCTCCATCACTTTAATCTTGCTTTGTTTTTACTTTGCCTTTTACTTTTCACTTTGCATCTTTATATCAAAAATACCAAAAATATTATCTCTTTCAGATCTCACTCTCGTAAGTGACCGTGAAGGGATTGAGAACCCCTAATCACGTTGGTTGCGAGTTGCTATCGATTTGTGCAGGTACGACGGACTTGAGCGTGGCCTCCTACTGGATTGATACCTTGGTTCTCAAAAACTGAGGTAAATACTTACGCTACTCTGCTGCATCATCCTCTCCTCTTTGGGGAAAACCAACACAAGCTCAAGAGGTAGCAAGCCGCAGGGGAGGTGGCGGAAGCTGGCCGCAAGGAAGAACTCCGTTAACTCCCTTGCGCCCCTCCACCTCGAGATCGCCCAAACCCTAAGGGTTCTCTCTACATACACTCCGGCCGGGTAGAGCCTTTCCGGCACGGTTGGGGGAAGCGGTAGGTGGGGGCATTGTACTACATGGTGTGGCTCGAGGGCTCGATCGGGTTTGATGGAGAAGAAGGAAGAACGAGGGAAGAGGAGGCAGAGGATGGGGTGTGGATGAGGAGGGAGAGGAAGATGATAGTGCCCGGCTTAAATAGCCCAATTGCCACGTGGTTTCACCCCATAGAATTAATGGGCGGACGATGTCGGTGTCAAAACCGGCGGATCTCGGGTAGGGGGTCCCGAACTGTGCGTCAAGGCCGGATGGTAACAGGAGACAAGAGACACGATGTTTTTACCCAGGTTCGGGCCCTCTCGATGGAGGTAAAACCCTACTCCTACTTGATTAATATTGATGATATGGGTAGTACAAGAGTAGATCTACCACGAGATCAAGGAGGCTAAACCCTAGAAGCTAGCCTACGGTATGATTGTGTATGATTGTTCTGTCCAACGGACTACAACCCTCTGGTTTATATAGACACCAGATAGGGTTAGGGTTACAGAGAGTCGGTTACAATGGTAGGAGATCTTGAGTATCCGCATCGCCTAGCTTGCCTTCCACGCCAAGGAAAGTCCCATCCGGACACGAGACAAAGTCTTCAATCTTGTATCTTCATAGTCCAGGAGTCCGGCGAAGGTATAGTCCGGCTATCCGAACACCCCCTAATCCAGGACTCCCTCAGTAACCCCTGAACCAGGCTTCAATAATGACGAGACCGGCGCGCAGATTGTCTTCGGCATTGCAAGGTGGGTTCCTCCTCCAAGTCCTTCATAGAAGTTTGTAAACACCAAAAATAGTGTCCGGCTCTGCAAAATAAGTTTCCACATATTGCCATAGAGAGAATAATATTAACACAAATCAAATCTGCTGACGTATTCCGCAGTGCGTCAACACACTGTGGCCAAGCTCTTTATACAAATTGTTTTCACTTTTCCACCTCAGCGTGTTTAGCGAGGCGGTTTCCTTGGCACGTCTTGTCAAAGCAGAGATCGTGTGCCCTTTTTAACGGGATTCTCATCAATACGGATGTGGGTAACCCGACCGTGCCATTTACCACGGTGCTTGGGAGGCAAGTGAGTTTTATTAGGTAGGTGGGGACGCATAACCGCATCCGCCCATATAAGGGGATAAGGATCCACCTTTTCACCTACGCCTTCTTCCTTCTTTGCCAATCCATTTCTTGCGCACTCAAACTCTAGCGCCCAAGCCCGCTCTACCCACCTCAACCTTCTCCATCAATGTCCGGAGCGGGAGGCAAGTGGATGGTCTCCTCCGTTACGGAGGCTCAAGTAAAAAAGCTAAGGAAAGTCGGATACTTGTCCAAGGACATCCCGCACCGGCTTCCTGAGGAGGGGCAGCTTCTCCCCACCCCAAGGCCCCATGAGAGGGTAGTTTTTCTTCCCCACTTCCTCCGCGGACTGGGTTTTCCACTTCACCCATCTGTCCGGGGACTCATGTTCTACTATGGCCTAGATTTCCACGATCTGGCCCCGAACTTCATCATCAACATCTCGGCGTTTATCGTCATGTGTGAGGCCTTCCTCTGCGTCCGCCCCCATTTCGGCCTTTGGCTCAAGACCTTCAACGTCAAGCCCAAGGTGGTGCGCGGCAACCAAGCGGAGTGCGGAGGTTCTATGGCTGGCAAGATAGCCAACGTCCTCTGGTTCGAGGGCTCCTTTGTGGAGACCCTAAAGGGGTGGCAAGCAGGATGGTTTTACATCATCGAGCCACGCGATCCGAAATGGGTCGCAGCCCCCGTGTTCCGATCCGGACCCCCACGCGGCTTATGTCCTGGAAAGAGATGGGCATGTCGTGGGGAAATGAAGCAAAGGTGACCGGATTGCAAACTTGCATCCAGTCCCTGGTGAGCAAGCCAATCCGGCTCGTCAATGTAGTCCAGGTCATGCTCGTTCGCCGGATCCTCTCGTGCCAACAACGGGACTTCAATTTGTGGGAGTTCGACCCGGCGCAGCACCAAACCCTCAATAGGCTCTTCGACACGACGTATGAAGATGCTTGGAAGGTGCTTTTCAAAGGCACCGAGGCTCCCGCTTCCGCTTTCGAGGACCGCGGATACAGCTCGCAGCGTCACGCTGGCGAGGTAAGCTATCTATGCCTTTAACAGGACTATTAAGCTCTTTTTCATAGATTAGCTCTATGCGGGATCTAAACTCCCTTACCTTTGACAGGCTTGGCAGGCGATATCCGGACCAATTAACTGTCCGGCTCCCCTGCCCGAAGACCCAACCCCAGCTCTCCTAGTGAAGCTGCTGACTCCGGCACCTTATGTGGTGCCGGAGAAGAAGGTCAATAAGAAGAAGGCCACCGGGAGTCGAAAGAGTGCCCGTAACTTGGTGGTGTCGGACTCGTCGTCTGACGAGTCCGAGGCACCCTCCTCTCGTGAAAACGAGGAGGTGGAAGAAGAAAGCTCCCCCCAGTGGGGGAGAAAAGAAGAAGAAGGCCGCCCCATCGGGGGAGGCCGAGGGGTTTAAGAAGAGGAAGACCCCTCCGCCGGACTACTCCCACGACGCTGCAAAGAGCGGAGAGGAGTGGCCAGACAGGGCCAAGTGTCCGGCGAAATCGTAAGTATTCGCATACCAGAGTAACTCATGATATTCCTTTAATGCGCAGCTTTCCCTAATGTCAAATGTGATTTATGCATCCCGCCCCGGGCCGAACTCGACGATTTGTTGAGCGGCTCCCTGGATACGTCGGACGTGAACTCAGTTCCGCCCGCTGTCTCCCCCCGCGCTGCGGACGACGCCGAAGTGGCGTCGCAACAAGCTCCAGGGCAGGAGGAGGTGGTCCTGGAGGAGCCGAAAGGCGACCTTCCGGACCCCAGGAATAAAGGGGACAAGACCCCCCAGGGCTCCGAGTCCGGCTTTGTGCCGGACGCCGCGCCGGACTCTTCAACAGTTCCAGTTCGTGGTAGGCGAACTCCTTCCAAGAGGAGCAAGCCTTCTGAGCCGGCAGCCTCCGTCCAACCGGAGGTGCCAAACAATCTGCTGGAGGTGCTTGACGGTGCCTCCATCAATGAGGAACACCGTACTATTATGAGTACGGTGATCCGAAGGGTTCAGTCCGCCAAAAGCGGACTGACTGAAGCTTGCGCTAGCCTTCTGACAGGCTTCGAGGTAAGTAGAAAATATGTCAAAATATGATTGCATAGACAGTAGCCCCTGATGCTCTGTTCGACGTTCGAAAAGAAAAGCCGAATAGAGGATCTATTAATTTTCGCAGGAGTCTAACAATAAAGAGTCAATATGCGTATGCAGACTTCGTTGCTATCCACCGCCGCACTGACTGCACAGGTGGGAGTCCTAAAGAAGGACCTCTGGCGGACCGAGCAAGAGCTCGGCCTAGCCAAACGACAGCTCGAGGAAAAAGAAGGTAAGAAATACCCAATAAAGAAAAAAAAGGTGCCTATAGAGAGGCGTGATTGCAAAAAATAACAGGATCGTACTGCTTATTGTAGGGGCCACAAATGAGGTAGCGACCCTCAAGCAGGCGGTCACTGAGGCCGAAAAGAAGACGGCCGAGGAGCGCACCGAGCGACAGAGGCTTGGGGCTCAGGTTGGCGAGGTGCAGCAAGAGATGCAGGCTCTCATGAGAAAACATGAGAGCCTGGAGCTTGACTCAAAGGCGCAAGCATCCGAGCTCGCGTCGGCCCTTGAGTCAGCCAAGGGTGCCAAGGCCGAAGCCCAAAAGGCCCTCCAAGAGTTGGAGGAGATGAAAAAGATAGCAGCGGGTAAGGCATTCTTGATGCAAAGTAGGAATATAAAAGTAAACTACTTGTCACTTACCCGAATCCGGAGTTCTCCAGGGGCGTTCGCAGATCTTCCCCGCAGCGTATCCGACGCCGCCGCATTTTACCGAGCTGAAGAGGGCAGCTCGACGGAGAGTGTGTTCTGGTCTCAGTATTCTGAGGCCGGACACCATGTGCCTTTGAGCGACCAGCTGAAACAGCTGGCCGAGCTCCACAAGGCGGCCAAACAAGCCATGTAAGGCTTCCTAGTTCGGCTGTGGCCCGGAGAGGCCCTGCCTGGGAGCTACTTTGGGCTGGTGCGGCAGCTAGTGGAGGCCTGTCCACGGCTTGAGGTCATCGAGCGTTCCGCCTGCATCGAAGGTGCCCGGAGGGCCCTTGCCCGTGCAAAGGTGCACTGGGGTAAGCTTGACAGAGAGAAGCTGGTGAAGGACAGGCCGCCGCAGGGGAAGGAGCATCGCAAGCCCGAGAACTACTACAAGGACGTTCTTGCCGGTGCCCGCCTTATTGCGGATGAATGTACTAGAGATATAATATTTGAATGAACTCGCTCGTGTTTATCCTGTGCGCTGAAAACTTGTTCATATGCGCTAAGCAATGCTTATGGAATTTAAAATATTATTTTCTGTGCGGCCATTTATCAAAAATTGAGAGATGGCCAGTCGTCGGCTTCTGCCCCCATGCCGCTAGTGCTGGGGTGTTCGGGATAAACCTGAGCGCTCTTTTTCCCATGGTTGGGTCCTTGAGGGAGGCGCTCAGCACAACGAACCAGGCAATCGGACTATAATGCTTGAACACTCTCACTTAGCCATAGAACTTTATAATTTTAAATTTTGGCAAAGCCCCTAGTTCGGAAGACCGAATTTGGGGCGCTATCCACACCTTTGGCCGGACAGAGCCAGCTCCTCGCTCGAAGCGGCATAAGCCTTTAGGGACTCGAAAAACCTCTCGAACAGCGACCGGTCTCTCGCCTTATCATGACAGTCAGTTTTAGCTTTCTCCACTGAGGTGCTTAGCCCAGCTGTACCGGGGCACAATCGCAGTGGTTCTCCTAGTGCTACCTTAGCCAATATAGCGGAACGTAAGGCACCAAAACATAGGAGCCGGGCAAACCGAACTATTGACCCAAATCATGATTCGGAGCCGATGCATATAGTGCTATAAGTTCGGGGTGCCGCACTTGTGAAAGTGTACGGACTTCTCACGCCAGATCGAAGGGTACTGAAGCCCCTGGCGTGTTTGCCATACCATGGTGTACGGGTGCGATCATGTTATTTAATGAACATATATAATAAGAGAGAATAATGCAAAAAATAGGCAAAAAGCTATGCATTGTTTATAAAGAGGCTATTTATCAAAGCCGAACGATACAAGTAGTGCGATAAGAAAAAAGATATTAGACTATTTAACATGCCCTGACCAGGGGCAGGCCGCGGAATTGTGTTTGAAACAGATATACCGCTCGTAATAGAGACCACCTAAGAGTTCCATAATGCGGCATAGCTTTGTCTGCTTCCCTGGATCTTGCATCGTTTGTGCGGCAGCCGAATTGCCGAACAGGTCATCCAAAGTGTGGAGTCCTGAAAGTAATAAAAAGAATCCGGCAGCCCCTAGTACTTTTTAAGCCGTATTGTGAGCATGTCATTACTATGCCCCTTCCCCTGTGCCCATGGTATTTCAAGGGCATAATTATGTACGCGAGGTACTAGCTCCGCTATGTCGCGATGGCTGGGGTTGGGGCCGCATTGCTACGCCTGCTCAGAACGGACCAGGCGGTCTTGTTGTAGGTTACTCCGGGTGCGCTTGGCAGTGTCTGGCTTTTTAACGGCCGGACTGGAGAGTTGCCTAAAAAGGCTGCTTTGTACTTCCGCTGCGAGAGCCGCCGTGCGGAGGGAGCGTTCGGTGTTTCCGTTGACCGTGATTACTCCTCGGGGGCCTGGCATCTTGAGCTTAAGGTATGCGTTGTGCGGCACCGCATTGAATTTGGCAAATGCGGTTCGTCCGAGCAGGGCGTGATAGCCACTGCGGAACGGGACTATGTTGAAGATTAAGTCTTCGCTTCGGAAGTTATCCGGAGATCCGAAGACCACATCAAGTGTTACGGAGCCTGTACAGTTGGCTTCTACACCTGGTATAACGCCTTTAAAGGTCGTTCTTGTGGGCTTAATCCTTGATGGATCTATGCCCATTTTCCGCACTGTGTCCTGATAAAGCAGGTTCAGGCTACTGTCGTCGTCCATGAGGACTCTTGTGAGATGAAATCTGTCGATGATTGGGTCGAGAACCAATGCGGCAAAGCTGCCATGACGGATGCTAGTGCGGTGGTCCCTTCGATCAAAAGTGATTAGGTAATAGGACCATGGGTTGAACTTTGGGGCGACTGGCTCCATCGCGTATACGTCCCGTAGAGCACGCTTCCGCTCCTTCTTGGGAATGTGGGTTGCGTATATCATGTTCACCGTCCGCACTTGTGGGGGAAACCCCTTTTGTCCATTGTTGTTCGGCGGCCTGGGCTCCTCTTCGTCATCGCTATGCTGCCCCTTGTCTTTGTTTTCAGCTCTTAACTTGCCTGCCTGCTTGAACACCCAACAATCTCTGTTGGTGTGATTGGCTGGCCTTTCGGGGGTGCCATGGATCTGGCACAAGCGGTCGAGTATTCGGTCCAAACTGGACGGGCCCTGAGTATTCTTTTTAAATGGCTTTTTCTGCTGACCGGATTTATAGCCTCTGAATCCGGCGTTGACTGCCGTATCTTCATTGCTGTCGCTGCTACCGCGGAGCTTTTGCTTATTTCGACGTGTCCTGCCACTTTTGTCCTTGGTATCCGAATTACCAGGGTTCTTTGATAAGTTGTTGTTGCGAGCTAGCCAGCTATCTTCGCCCGCACAAAAGCGGGTCATGAGTGTCGTGAGGGCTGCCATAGATTTCGGCTTTTCCTGTCCCAGGTGCCGGGCAAGCCACTCGTCGCGGATGTTATGCTTGAAGGCTGCTAGGGCCTCTGCATCCGGACAGTCGACTATCTGGTTTTTCTTTGTTAGGAACCGTGTCCAGAATTGCCTGGCCGATTCCTCTGGCTGCTGAATTATGTGGCTTAGGTCGTCGGCATCTGGTGGTCGCACATAAGTGCCCTGGAAGTTGTCGAGGAATGCGGCTTCCAGGTCCTCCCAAGAACCGATTGAGTCCGCTGGCAGGCTGTTAAGCCAGTGCCGGGCCCGTCCTTTGAGTTTGAGAGGGAGGTATCTGATGGCGTGTAGATCATCGCCACGTGCCATGTGGATGTGAAGGAGATAATCCTCGATCCATACCGCCGGGTCTGTAGTGCCATCGTATGATTCGATGTTTATGGGTTTGAAACCCTCTGGGATTTTATGATCCATTACTTCATCTGTGAAGCATAGTGGGTGTGCGGCGCCCCCTGTACTGGGCTATGTCGCGACGCAGCTCGGAAGAGCTATGTCTGTTGTGTTCGGCCCGGCCGGATTTATTGTGTCCGGAGTGAAGATCATCGTCATGTGTTGCCGGGCGCCTGCGCGATCCGTAGATCGATCTTGTTTGCCTTGCTTTATCCTCCAGTACATCTCTCAGGTCTGGCGCATTTTCCCGTGCCTTGGTTGAGCGGCGTCGGGGCATGGCTTGGGTGGAGGTTCGACATGCCTCTCCGTCGCGGCCACGAGGTGGCCGGTCTTCCATGTCGTGCGCTGGTGATGTAGGTGCCTCCTCCTCTGATCGGGGTAGCGGCCTGCGCTTAGGATAATTCTTGGAGGGGCGCTCGAGTTCGTACTCTTCGGCCGCAAGGACTTCAGTCCATCTATCAGCTAGAAAATCTTGATCAGCTCTAAGCTGTTGCTGCTTTTTCTTTAGGCTGTTCACCGTGGCTAAAAGCCTGCGTTTGAAACGCTCTTGTTCGGCGGGGTCTGATGGTACGATGAATTCGTCGTCATCGAGGCTTGCCTCGTCTTCGGAGGGAGGCATATAGTTGTCATCCTCAACCTCTCGTTCTGCCGCTCTCTCATGAGGGCTGGCTTCTCCATCTTCATGCACTGAATCTTGCTGGGTTGGGTGTTCTTCGGCGCTATCCGGGGTAGTATTATCTCCCGTGCCGGAATCACCATTTTTGCTATGGCGGGATTTAGAGCGGCGCCGCTGACATCGGTGCTTTGGCTGTTTCTTGGAGGTGTCATCCCCCGTTGTTCCATCGCCATCTCCATCTTTTGGAGTATCCACCATATATACGTCGTATGATGAGGTGGCCATCCAGCGCCCTACAGGTGCTGGTTCCTGTTCGTCTCCTACTTCGTCGTCCATATCGTCGAAGTCTTCGGAGCCGAAGTCAAGCATGTCGGTGTAATCGTCGACAGTGGCTACCAAGTGGGTGGTGGGAGGGCTTTGAATTTCTTCATCGTCCGTATCCCATCCTCGCTGACCGTAATCCGGCCAGGGCTCTCCTGATAAAGAGAGAGACTTGAGAGAATTCAGGATGTCACCAAAAGGCGGGTGCTGAAAGATGTCCGCGGCGGTGAACTCCATTATCGGCGCCCAATCGGCTTCGACTGGCAGGGGCGCGGGGGGTTCGGAGTCCGGGGAGGAGTCTGGACCTTCAGGATCACGGGTCACGCGGAGTGCGGGGCTGGCGTTCGGCTCGATCGCCTTTGAGATCGCAGCCCCTGAGGTGACGTCCAACCGCTCATCCTCAATTGGCGCAATAAGCTCCGAGTTAAGGGTCGGAACCGGTGCGTGCGCGGCCTCCAGGACACTGTTCGGAGGCAGAGCTAGATCATGCCCCTCGAGATAGTGCGGCGCGCTTGGCTGTGGCTCGAACCTGTCGAAGATCAAGTCTCCACGGATATCCGCCGTGTAGTTAAGCTTCCAAACCTGACTTGATGGCCAGGGGCGTAGCTTTCGATCTGCTCCAGATGACCAAGTGAATTGGCCCACAGAGCGAAGCCGCCAAAGACGAAGATCTGTCCGGGGAGAAAAGTCTCACCCTGGACCTCATCGTTTTTGATGATCAAAGGAGCCATCGGGCCTAAAAGCGACGACACAGAGGAACTCTCAATGAAAGCACCAATGTCGGTGTCAAAACCGGCGGATCTCTGGTTGGGGGTCCCGAACTGTGCGTCAAGGATGGATGGTAACAGGAGACAAGGGACATGATGTTTTTACCCAGGTTCGGGCCCTCTCGATGGAGGTAAAACCCTACTCCTGCTTGATTAATATTGATGATATGGGTAGTACAAGAGTAGATCTACCATGAGATCAAGGAGGCTAAACCCTAGAAGCTAGCCTATGGTATGATTGTGTATGATTGTTCTGTCCTACGGACTACAACCCTCCGGTTTATATAGACACCGGATAGGGTTAGGGTTACACAGAGTCGGTTACAATGGTAGGAGATCTTGAGTATCCGCATCGCCTAGCTTGCCTTCCACGCCAAGGAAAGTCCCATCCGGACACGAGACGAAGTCTTCAATCTTGTATCTTCATAGTCCAGGAGTCCGGCGAAGGTATAGTCCAGCTATCCGAACACCCCCTAATCCAGGACTCCCTCAGACGGTGTTTGGTGGCACCCCATGAAAGTGTGTACACGAGCGTGGGAAACGGGCTACGACGCTTCTGTGCCACTGGTCGCGGGTCAAGGGGGGATGGGCTCATGCACGCGTCTGTGCTGTCATGGATCAAGGGGACACGCCTGCCCCGGGTTCTCTGCGTGTGCCACCCGTGCATGCATGCCATTGCCCATTAATTTTCCCATCTTGCTAGGGCCTGGCTAGAGGGCAACGTTCGGTCGATGGGTGACGTGACAATAATGGACAACTTCATTTGCTCATCTTGTAATGGGCAGTATGCCGTTTGAACTGCATCGATACCCATCATGCCAGTATTGTGTTCTCAAAGAGGAGCATGCCATGCACATCACGGCATGCACTGTTGTCTTTTTGGTTGTCTTCATCGCGCTACTGCATTGTGGCCGGGTGCATGCTTTGATGCGACGCTACATCGGTTCTAATGGTAGGCATGCGACAACTTACTGCGCAGAGCAAGGCTACACCGAGGGCATGCATGCAATGCACGGGCGCAGTTCTGCGGGTGGGCACGCATGCTGCGGGTAGGCACGGGCACGCATGCAACGATGGAAAGGGCACTGCGTAGGCTTGGTCCATGCACCGCGTCAACTCGTGCCGTTGGATTCAAATGAATGGTCCTGATGCCCCGACGATAGAGGCTGATCCAAACCCCACTGATTCAACCAATCAGTGCGTCTCATGCAGATCGATGCACACTGATTCAACCAATCAGCACGCCTCATGCGGATCGATGCACACTGTATGTAACATCCCAAATTTTCAATTCGAAATGTTATACATAGATCATTCCTGCATATCATATTTTTATAGCATTTCGTTTCGCGATCCTCGAAATCCTAAGCAACTCAAGGACCCTCGAAGAGAGTTGGGGATTTCATTGTTTTCATATTTGAATTTTATCAAATATTGAAACGAGGATTATTGGTTTTAATTATTTTTCTCTCCAAAAAATATTTCATATTAAAATATATGAGAGGAGATAATATGACTTCTCTAAAAATAACTGAAGTACTGGAGGAAAAATATTAAAATCAAATATTGGATTTTATTCGGATTTTATTGCTATTTGATTTGCATTAGAAAAATTGCACGTTTTTTAAATTGCATTTTAGGGCCAAGAAAATGTTCATCTTGTTCTAAATATTTTATTTAGACGGTGAAAATTTGTTTTGGCATTTTTAGATTTTTTTATTTTTCTAGGATTTATTTAAGTTTTGGCGAAATTGTTTAAAAAAAATCTTCTCTTCGCCGACTGGGCCGAAGCCCAGCCAACCGGCCCAGCCCGCCCGAGCCGTCCGCCTCGTCCCCGACATGGAGACCGCCGCCGCCGCGCGCCGACTCTGGCCAGGACTCCTCCCTGCGCCGCCTTGCCCCCTCCCCCAAGCTAGCCCCCCGTCCTTTATATACGCCGCCCCAGACCCCCTCACCACCACCCGAACCCCGCCGCTCGCCGAACCTCGCCGCCCGCGCCGCCGTGCCGCGCCGCTGCCGCCCCGCCGTCGCTGGACCTCGCCGAATCCCGCTAGACCCGAGGTAGCCGCCTTGGTTTTCGTGAGAAAACCGTTTGTTTTTTTGAAACCCTAGATCCGTTTTTTAGATCTGGTTCGGTTTGTTTTTTTCGTTCTAGTTATTTAGCGAACGCCCGTTTTACGTTCATTTTAACGAACGGTTTTCACCGTTTGGCCGCAGACAGCGAACCTTCGTTCCTTAACCTGTTCGTCAGTTTTTCTTTTTCTCGAATTTTCCGCGATTATTTTCGATCGCGATTTCTGATCCGATTTTCGTTTCAGTTTAACTTTTTGCTCGTTTATCGGAATCAGGTGATTCAAGCGCCTAGATCTTAGTCTCGAAACTCTCTTTCTGTTTAATCAACTTGAAAAAGATTTTGGTACTGTAAAATTTGACCTTAGTCCAGATTAGTAAACGAATCTTGTTTCTTTCGCAGTTTGAGTTTCGTTGCTCCGTTTGATTTGATTCTTTTTGCAAACCGGAGTTCTTAAGTTGAACCTTCGGATTAGATATTCTTATTTGAGATTTACCCGTGCTTTCTTTGGTTGATTTCTTATGTATGCTATTGTTTGTTTGTGATAGAATTCCTGGAGTGCGAAGCGTGCTACTACGAGTCCCTAGGTTTTGCGGATCGTCAGCAAGGCAAGTAACACATTGACCAAACTCTTTTTCATACCCAGTTTTTATGCATTAGTTCTAATCCTCAAACTCTTCATGGTTAGGAAATGATTAATTTGTGGGCATTGGGAAGTAGTTGATGAGGTAGAACCTATTGCCCTGTTATATTCGAACCCTTGGGAGTTGCTTCTACGTTTTGCTTTTATTGCTATGCTATGCTCATAAACGTGGTTTGGGTGAGTGAATCCATGACAGATGTGAGATGATTAATTAATGGTACAACTTAAGGTGGCAACTTTAATACACATCTGGGTGGATTGCTTATCGGGCACCTGAAGAATCCAGTGTTGTCCTAGGATATCCCGGAGTACCCGTGTGATCATCCTAAGGTCCGCCACCCAGGCTCAAAGGGAACTGAGATATTTCATGCTGGAAACTACCATGTGCAGCCACAAGCTATTATGGGCTCTAGCATAGTTGAGTAAGTTGCATGAGCTCTTGAAGAGGTGGATCAATAGGTAGAGGGTTGTATGTTTGGTATGGTCTGCCCGGAGTAAAGATTTAATGTTTCTAAAAGACTGTGTCTCGGTCATCCGTTTCTCAAACACCATGTAGTGCGAGAAATCCAACGGAGGCGATCGAGTCTTGTGGGGAAAAGTGCGCAAACCTCACTAGAGTGTACAATCTAATCATGGTTAGCCGTGTCCCCGGTTATGGACATCTTGAGTATCTAGTACTTGGATTATCCTAAGTATCTCATCACTCTAATTTAACATTGTTGGGTTGATAATTACTTTAATTGGGATTGAGTTGGAGGAACCTTCTCAATGATGTTTCAACCACCATGATAGTTAAATAAAATTTATTCCTTTGTTGTAGGAAAAAATTGGCTTTTCACAAAAACTATAACCATAGAGCTTTCCACCAGCCAAATATGCATGTAGTGATAGAATTATTCTGTTCTTGCTCTACTGTGTTATATTGCCAGCATATTCCATGTGCTGACCCGTTCTCGGGCTGCAACGTATTATGTTGTAGACTTTTCAGATGAGGAGTTGCCGTGTAGCTCAGCTATGCCGTTGGAGTTGATGGACTCACTTTATCTTCCAAGCCTTCCGCTATTATCGTATTAGATGGCCTTAAGCCATATGTATTGTAATAAGATCTCTTCTAAGACATTCGATGTAATAAGTGTGTGATTGCTATTCTGTTATAAATCCTTCGAGTACTGTGTGTGTCAGCATTACCGATCCAGGGATGACACTGAAGCACAGAGACTTGACCGTTTGAGGTCGGGTCGCTACACTGTAGCTAACCCTAGCGCCTGATCTCAACCGTCCACGCACAACGATCGATGACCTGGTAGTGTGCGGGGGTTTGAGGGGTTTTGAGAGGTTTTGAGGGGTTTTGACTGATTAGGGTTGAGCATAACTAATTCAAAAAAATATAAAAATTGCGCACATAGTCTTATTTTGTCGTATAGTAACGAGAAAAAAATATAAATATGGTTTACATACATTTTTACGAAAAATCCTTCACCAAATTGTCATTCCTCGAACAATGTAGTATGGAGTTCAAGGGAGAGAGTAGTGGGCACCCGAGAGTAGGTGGGGTTTAGAAAATGAAAAGTGTGAAAACCTCACCAAAACTTCATTTTGGATTGACTAAGAAAGATCTTAAGTTACTTTTCTCATTTTCATGTTTTAAACTTGTTTTATATATAATTTTCTATCAAACCTTGTTTTATCAAAAAGAAAAGAAAATAATAGAAAATTAATTCAATAAATAGTGAGACTTTAGATTTACACTATATAGGTAGAATAGATGTGTAGAAAAATTATTTGGCTGGTTTAGACAAGGTGCCAAAAAAACTTGCTTAAATATGAGGTCGTTTACCCTACCTTTGGAGGTCATTTGAAACACAATTTTCTTGACTATGAGTTCAACTTACCAAAAGGGCTCAGAATGATCAGCAAGCAAACATATTTCAGTTGAGGTACTTTAGATAGCATTAAAACATCAATACCCCGTCCCTAATTCAAATTTGAGCCCAAATTTGAATTTAAATTTGAATTTTATTTGGCTGGTTTAGACAAGGTACCAACAAACAAGTTCGAATAGAAATACGGGGATACATAGTGACTACCAGTACACACCAAGTTACAAATATTATTACATGCCCCAAATTTGCAATCTGTTCTCTGTTCTACCTCTTCCTACCACGTCGTGTGCCGTTCTTTGCCTTAACACTTCTTGTTTTTGGTTCTACTACACACACAAGTTCACTGATCATCTTGGTTTTCTTCACTGGTCTTTTCAACACCTCGCCAACACCCTCGTGATCAGTGTCTTCAGTCTCAATGTTGACAGTAGTTTCAATTTCTTCGCTGTGTACCTCAACATGGGTTTCTTCAGTCTGAACCTCGACACGCTCAGGTTCAGTTTCAACCTCGAGAGCAGTTTCTTCAGTCTGAATGTTGACTGCAATTTCAGTTTCTCCAGTGTGCACCTCCACATCAGTTTCTTCAGTCTGAATGTTGACTGTAGCAGGATTTTCATCAGTTTGCTCAGGCTGAGGCACACTTCTCTTCTTTCTACAGCCATTGACTCTTGCTTTTTTTGTTGGCCAACACTATTCAACAACAAGGGGTTGACTTGCTCGCTTCCCCCTGGCCATTGGGAAAATGTTATAGATATAGTAATTGGAAAAAACACCGAATCAAAACACAGACAAATAAACAAGAACATACTTTGGCTTATGAGGAGTGTAACGGCATTTGACAGATCCCACTCTGTGCCCAAGTTCCTGGCACAACTTGCATATGTTTTTGTTACCTTTTTGGGCCCTTTTTGGCTTTCCATCTTTCTTTCCCTTCTTACTACTCCCACCTTTCTCAAACGATGCCTTGAATCTACTCGGTTTAGGCCTGCCAGCCTTTCTTTTCGTCAAGGGAGGACACATAGAAAATTTAATGTCCACTTCAAGCCACTGAGACTGATCTGTAAGTGCTGGAATTGGAGTAGCATATGCAGCTTTGAATCTTGTTACCGAATAATATTCATGCAAATATGGGTGCATGTTTATCTTCGGTTGGGATGCTAAGAAAAGAATGGCATGCTCACATGGTTTACCAGTGTGTTGCCACTCGAGGCAAGTGCAATCATGCAATTCAGTGTTAACAACATGTCTCCTTCCAGTTTTGTTATCTCTAACTTCAGCACCCCAAGGTGAAGATTTTTCAACAAACAAATGTGAAAGACATCTGCTCCTATTGACCACATGTTGTACCACTACTGGAAGCTTATCACCTTGCAGAAAATCACCTATCCTTCTTCTCAATTCCCACAACCGCATGAGCATGATCCTGATTTGGTCAACCATGTCATGCACAGGCAAATCTTTTAACTCCTTCACCTTGTTGTTCAAACTCTCTGCCAAATTGTTGTTGATGTGGTCACACTTGATAGCAGTGTTGAATGCTGACCTGTACCATAACAAAGAATGGTAGGTGTTCATCCATGGACCAAACTCATCACATGCTGCCATTATCTTATCAAGATGACATTTGTGTGTCTGTCTAGTGTAAGATCTTGCTGCTGGCCACATGCGCCCAAATTCTTCTCCTCTAATTTTTTTGATCAAATTCATCCACAAATGACCGAAGCACTCCCTCTGCTCAGCATGTGGGAAAACATTTTTCACTAAATTTTCAAGCCCCTTACATGCATCTGTGTGCATAGCCAAAGGTGACACTGGCCCTAGGCATCTTTTCAAGTGGATCATGAACCATGTCCATGAAGCCTCTATTTCTGACTGAAACAAGCCAACAGCAATAGGAAACATCCAGTTGTGTCCATCTAGAGCATTGCATGCTGCCAACTGACCATTCCACTTGCCTGACAAAAATGATGAGTCTATAGTCAAATATGGACGGCACCCTGCTTTGAAGCCATCGATGCAAGGCTTCAAAGCCATAAAAAAGTTGGGGAACTTGACTTCACCTTCGGCTGATACCTCTGTATCTACCTCCACAACACTGCCAGGTGACCTCTTTTCCACCTCTGCTTTGAAGTTGTAAAGCATCCTAAATGTATTTGCCCAATCACCATATCAATTTTTCATTGCCCTTTGTTTTGCCTTCCACACTGTGGTATATTTCAGTTTAATGGGGTACATCTTTTCCAAGTCTACTTTGAGTTTCTTGGCAGTAGTGTTTGGTGTTTTGGCTAAAATTGGGGTGATCTTTTCTGCAACCCAAAGTTGTGATGTCATGGTTGATACTCTCTGTGAACTTGTAATACAAGTATGTTGATTGGGGATTTGGTTAACCCTGACAGTACTTCCATCAGGTTGCAGTCTAGCAGATATGTACCACTTGCAAGGCTTCACACTACCATCAAATCCTCTACAGCTCGCCTAAAACTTCTTTCTATCAGTCCAATCAGTCTTGGCATCAAACTCATGTTTCACTGCATAAGTCTTGAAATACATCCTAAACTCCTTCATGATTGGGAACAACTTGCCTACTTCAATGACAGGATTTTCTTTGTCATACACATGCACCAGCTCATCATCATGTGCATTATCTACTTCATCTGCAGCTTGTTCCATCAAATGTCCATCTACATATTCATCAGCATTAGCAGGCAATCTAGATTCACCCCTCTCCTGCTTATCTTTGTCATCGACTGGAATGCCAAAAAGTTTGGCCATCTCAATGTCAGTCATCGGTGCAATGACCAAATCAGTAGGCTCGTCTAATTCAACTACATTCCAATCAACAGTTGTTGTAGTTTCAGCTTATGTTCCAGTCACCTGTCCCTCTTCGGCTATTACTGTAAGTTCACTACACATGGGAATCAATGGCCTCTGTGTAGCCCAATCATCATCTACCATCTGCGCAGCCAATTGTGATGGCACATATCCAACCTTCGAAAAAAATGTTCAGATCAACGAGCTCAGCAAAAAAATTAGCCCATTTGCTTGTCTAGCCGTTTTGCCAATCGATTTCTTCAACAATCTATTCACCATCTTCTATTCTCACATAATCTCCTTTCCAATCATCAAACCGCAACAGTGATACTTCTTGCTCTGAACCCCAAACAATATTCTCCCCAATTTTTTCCACCCATTTCTTCACTGCCTTCTCTCCCATGTTCTGTACAACTTGTGGATCAATCTCTGTAAACTCAACCTCCCATTTAACAATTGTGTCTCTCTCAATGTTATGTATGCTAACATCAACTAATTTTGCTTTTGATGGAAAGAAATTGACCGTCAATTCGAAGGTCCGAGCAGCAGCATCCCCTCTGTCTGTGGCGGACAGTGTGAGCCCGTGAGAAAGAGCAGACGAGGCCCTAATTGCATACCAAATTGGATCGGAGACAGGCGCATTATATATTCGAAGTTGAATCTGGCGGCTCCATCTCAGTATGCCCACGGGCTCCCCTCACAACCTATCGAATCAACAAGCAAAAACAGAGGAAACGAGCTGAGATCTACGGGCCCGAGAGAGGAACGGGAGGGCGACTAGGGTTCGAATTCACTCACCATTTTCTGAGGACAAAGGCTCCGCCGCCGTTGAGAACAAGGGCTCCGCCGCCTCCACCGAGAACGCAAGATCCGCTGCCACCGGAGAAGAAGGGGGCAGAGTGGCGGGCCCGGCACGGTCGGGCGGCAGGGCACGGTCAGCTATTTTGAGGACCAATTAAGTTGGACCCACATGTCCTAACATAAACGGGCTTGTCCGTTGACGACCAATTTAACCACATTTAACACCCCATGTGGCCCTGGGCTATTTACACGCTCAAATGTGTCGCATCATAGCCATTCATTCCAACAACGTTGCACTCCTTCCAATTCACATCAAAAACGTCGCACAGGAGCTATTTGCCTGGAATCGCCAGATCCGCCTGCATCCAATCCATTCCCAACACCGCTGGCCCTCGAGAGCTGCTCCTCGTCCTCCTGCATCGACCCGAGGGTCCATGGGCGGCTGCTGCGTCCGCAATGACCGCGGGCGAGCGCGCGCGTCCGACGCATTCGGCGCCGCTGCCGGCAACGACTGCTTCCTCCGCGTCTCCCCTCATGCTCCTCATCTCCTTCGGGCAGCGTGCCGCCCGCGCCCATCATGTTGCTCGCTGCCTCGCCGGACAGCCATCGCGACGTCACTGCCCGAGCTCCAACTCACACGCTAGCGGTGGCACGTCCTCCAGTGAGCGTCTCGTCTCCCGCTTGCAAGCTCTAGCTGCTGCCACCCCTGGCATTCTGCATCGAGCAGCCGCGCCGTCCCCAACCGCTTGAGCCGCCGCGTTGATCATGCTCCACCTCGCCGTGTGGCAGCAACCGTCCCTGCCGCCAGCAAGGGTGCCGCCCCTTACCCGAGCACATGGCCTGGCGAGGCATCCTTCATCCTCCGTAACAACAAACACATACAGACTATGGATGCGTTGATTGGGTGAGGAATTGATGAGGGAATAGACGGTTTTCATCATTACATGGATCACATATGCCTGGTTGCAAGCACTAGCTATAATAACATCGCTGTTAATTAGGGATTGATTGTTGATTCCTTTATCTATTTGGGAGAGAGATTTCTGGTTGAGAGAGAAACTTACGGAGGGGAAGTTTTCGTCTGCCGGTGGAGTGGTGGTCAGCCTATTATAATTGCTAATTGCACCCCTGATAACTCATTATATTAATCCAATCTATTAGTTTACATTGATTTAGATAATCAGACGGTGCTAATTAACCGGTGTACACTTAACGGGGTGCACATAAAAAAGTTCTTGTTTGATTGTTTAATAGTAGTGGAGATCAAGGATGTGTTAGTCATGAATGAGCTCATGGTTTGTTATTTCCTAAAGAAAAATGTTTTGGGGCAAGTGCTTATAAGGTGGATTGGAAATCAGAACATGCACCTTCTAGTAAGTACTTGTGCTACCTTACCAAGTCAACAATGTGTTGGTCCTGAATGAACTCATGGTTTGTTATTTCTTGCAGAAGAAGAAGGTTTTGGGGCAAGTTCTTATAAGGTGGATTGGAAACCAAAAGATGCACCTTCCGGTAAGTACTTGTGCTACCTTACCACATCGAGAATATACTAGTCCTGAATGAACTCATGGTTTGTTATTTCCTACAGAAGAAAAAGGGTTTGGGGCAAGTGCTTATAAGGTGGATTGGAAATTAGAAGATGCACCTTCCAGTAAGTACTTGTGCTACCTTACTAAGTCGAGAACGTGCTGGTCCTGAATGAACTCATGCTTTGTTATTTCCTGCAGAAGAAGAAAGTTTTGGGTCAAGTGCTTATAAGGTGGATTGGAAACCAAAAGATGCACCTTCTAGTAAGTACTTGTGCTACCTTACCAAGTCAAGAATGTGTTGGTCCCGAATGAACTCATGGTTTGTTATTTCCTACAGAAGAAGAAGGTTTTGGGGCAAGTGCTTATAAGGTGGATTGGAAACCAGAAGGTGCACCTTCCGGTAAGTACTTGTTCTACCTTACCACATTGAGAATGTGCTCGTCTTGAATGAACTCATGGTTTTTTATTTCCTGCAAAAGAAAAAGGTTTTGGGGCAAGTGCTTATAAGGTGGATTGGAAATCAGAAGATGCACCTTCCAGTAAGTACTTGTGCTACCTTACCAAGTCGAGAATCTGTTAGTCATGAATGAGCCCATGGTTTGTTATTTCCTGCAAAAGAAGAAGCTTTTTGGACAAGTGCTTATAAGGTGGATTGGAAACCAGAAGATGCACCTACCAGTAAGTACTTGTGCTACCATACCACATCGAGGATGCGTTAGTCCTAAATGAACTCATGCTTTGTTATTTCCTGTAGAAGAAAAAGGTTTTGGGGCAAGTGCCTATAAGGTGGATTGGAAATCAGAAGATGCACCTTCTAGTAAGTACTTGTGCTACCTTACTAAGTCGAGAACATGTTGGTCCTGAATGAACTGATGCTCTGTTATGTCCTGCAAAAGTAGAAGGTTTTGAGGCGAGTGCTTATAAGGTGGATTGGAAACAAGAAGGCGGACCTTCCAGTATTTAGATGTGCTATATATATTATCAAGTGGAGAATTTGTTAGTCCTGAAGCAACTCATACTTTGTTATTTGCTATAGAAAATCTAGTTTTGATACAAGTGCAGATGCGGTACATTGGGATCTAGATCATGCACACTCTCGTGAGTGCTTGTGCTACCATATCAAGTTGAGATTGTTTCTAATATGATGACTTAGTTTCCTTATATCCGTGAAGAAATATATGCATTTAATATCCATAAATAACATCACTATGCCAATATTTTTGTTAAACTTTTGTTTTAACTTATAACAATGTAGCTTCCTCCATTCCTGAAGCACTAGAAAAACGCAGGCATATTAAAGTTCAGTACAGCATGTTATTCCTAAAGAAGAGTCTACACATCGGCACTACACTGCCTAAAGGAACCATGTTTGCAAGAGATGGTGCACCAAAGTCTGTTCATTTTGCCTCTACTCAGTTGGAGTCAAAGTACTTTACAACCATCCTCTTGTACTTCAAGATACCTCACGGCTCGTTGAAGGCAAAGCAGATAGCTGACACCCTTTGTTCATGTGGCAAACCGGCTGACAAGGAGGAACCTCACATGTGTTTCTCATCTCGTGAAGCAATGGCATGGTTCACCACCATAGAATTGGGAGTCAACCATGCACAAGCAGCCATTACAAGGATTTATGGGCATGAGACCTCCGGCTCCATGTACGTTGTGGAACAGAT
Organism: Aegilops umbellulata; assembly: GCA_032464435.1. Classification (NCBI taxonomy): domain Eukaryota; kingdom Viridiplantae; phylum Streptophyta; class Magnoliopsida; order Poales; family Poaceae; genus Aegilops; species Aegilops umbellulata. Next base: position 328,259,545 of record CP136059.1, on the reverse strand, counting down.
CACCCAACTCAATAGTAACGTGGTGCCATGCCACCCTATGGATTTTTCCTATGAGGTTTTCTATTGCCATCAACCAAAAGAGGTGCAATCTTTGAGGGTGCAACTGAAGGGTTTCAAAGATGACATGTCGCGCGTGACAGCAATATAGCCATGTGTCACATGAACAAATCTGATTGGGACACTCGATACTTTGAGCTATTAGACGGAGAGCGAGGTGAACCTATTTGTCAATACATGCCTGCCAATTACGTCATGTTCTATCAGATATATTTAAAGTTGTTGCTAAACTATGTAATCTTGTTATCTGATCAATAAAGCATGCCTATGAGCCAGACTTTTGTTTAAAAATACTTAATCACCAGCAAATTTTGAGAGTCTTTCAATTGCTACCGACCAATATTTTCTTTTATTCCATCCCAAGTAACTCTAAATTCATTACCTATGATGATGCACTTGAGCATCGTTATTTTTGCATCACGTTCACTCAGACGAGCCATTCCCAGCTTCTGCTGCTCCACTGCTGGTCAAGGAGAGGCAGATCAGTGCAATCTCGGTCGTCCCTAGATAAGGAGAGCTGGATCGGCTTCATCCCGGCAGCTGTTGCAGGAGATGAATTTGGGAGAAGGGGTCACTGCTAGGTGCTAGCTCACGATCAGTCCTCCTAACCGTCCTCATCACCACCTATATCTCGTGGTGTAGCACCATTGGAGAAAAGAGAGAGGGAGAGGCGTAGTCGAGAGAGACGGGTAGAATGGGGTTGAGAGTGAGGGGCTTCTATTATGTGTCTTTCTGCCGATTTGGAGGAACTGCTGCGTTCTGGATCTGAGGGTTATATTCCCTTTTACGGAATGGGTGCCTTTAGATTCTCTTTCCCAACCAAACACAAGAACAAGTGCCTGGGCAGAACCGTCCCATTACTTTCCATATGATTTCACGAACCAAATAGACCCTTGGATACTATTGGGAAGTGTGACACTAGTAGAAAAAGGGCCTATTGTCCCGGTTGGTGAGGGCCTTTTGTCCCGGTTCCTGAACCGGGACTAAAGGGTCGTTACTAATGCCCTGGCCCTTTAGTCCCGGTTCAGTCCAGAACCGGGACAGATGGGCCTCCACGTGGCCTGTGCGCCGAGCCCAGGCAGGAGGGCCTTTGGTCCCGGTTGGTGGCACCAACCGGGACCAATAGGCATCCACGCGTCAGCATTTCTATGGTTGGGGTTTTTTTTTTAAAGGGGGGGGGTTGGGGTTTTGGGGGGTTAATTTAGGTGTTTCATATATTGTGTTAGCTAGCTAATTAATAGAGAGAAGTGTCCTCTCTTATGTCTGTGCTTGATCGACGCTACGCACTATACATACGTATAGAGAGGACTAGACACGCTAGCTAGCTAGTAAGCAAACGAAGGAAACAGAAGATCGTCATGAACATATATGCATACAGAGAGAGGTGATATCGACCACCTCTCCTTCTCCGAGAGATTGGTCGAACAACAAGTTCTCGTATATCTATCCGACACTACCGGCTACATATATACAATAATTATCTCTTACAAATATAATCTCCTAACCTACGGACGCATGGTCCGCATAGTATTCGCCGTCTTCAGCGATCACGTGGTCAAGAAAGAATGCCGCCAATTCGTCTTGAATTGCTCGCATGCAATCTGGTGCTAGGAGTTCATCCCGCATCCGAAACATCTAATTTGAAGAAGGAGGTCAATATATATATATATATATATATATATATATATATATATATATATATATATGAATGAATGAATGAATGAACGAAACTCAACACAAATGATGGTAATAAAATAAAATTGTGAATATTGTTGCTTACGCACTTCATATTGTTCGTCAGAGTACCCGCCCCGTTCACAGGTCGTGTGGCGGATGCACTCGCAAACGTAGTATCCACAAAATGGCAAATGGTATTGATGAAACTAGCGCTTGAATCACTAGGAGACGCGCGGAACATGCTACTATAGTACTTACTTTCGGGTATCTAAATTCCAGCTTCTTCGGCAGTCCCGGAGCTTTTCTGGTGAACTTTCTCCAAACCCTGCCAGGCAAAGAAAACAATTACTTGATATTAGGAAATGAACAAAGTTGCTGATATGGTGGATAATGATCGATTTAACTTACTTGTCGAGCATTTGAGGCATGTCCGCATACTCCTGGGGATCTTTTCGTCTCGAGTCTAAGACGGTTACTACTCCCTGCTCAAGCTTAATCTCTAGGAGAATATAGTGGAACCTGCGCACGCATGCATAACTCATCGATTACATTACTATAACCTGGAGTAACAAGGGAAACCGAATATGCCACAAGACAGTAACACTCACTTGAAGTTGTAAGGAAAGAGTATTATATCTTTGTGTTCATTTATTACCAACGATCGTAGCAAGTTGGCCTCTGTATCTTCGACATGTAATTTAACCTGAGTTGCATCTATGAGATATGTGTTAATGAACCCAATATCACCGACTTGTCTTTTCTTCAATTCGGCGATCTTCAATCTGCATAATATAGTGAGGATAATTATAAATACATGCAATGAAAGAGCTGAGCTATATAGAGAGACTTAATGACAGTAGTACTACTTACAGACAGTAGGAGGTGACTGTTGCTTTGTCGAGGGCCAATTGATTGAAAAACTGAAAGAACTCCTCAAATGGAACATGCAACAATTCAATTCCAACGAGGTCATGCTCCTTTTAACTCTCACATACAAAGTATTCCTCCCCCCAGACTCTCTGCAGGTTTTCATGTACCAATCATGCAATCTTCGCATCATCGTTGATAGAGATCTTTCATCTTTGACGAGAGGCTTCCCGTACTCGTATCTTTGTATCTGCACCTCCAAGAAATCATAATGTACATCGTCGGGCAGGTAATCTCCAAGATTGCTATAACCGGGCACGATCCTCGGATCGACGATGTCGCTAGCAGGAACCTTGAGCGGGGGGCACGATTGCTTCGCTTGTTCGCCGAGCTGAGCAATTTGTTTCCTAGCTCGTCGTTCTTTCATCCTTTGATCACTGACAGTACTTCCCGACCGCTCCGCTTCGGCAAATGCCTTTCCAATAATGCGCTCATAGTTGCCTTTCGGCGGAGACTTGGGTGGTTTTGTCAGGGCAGCCAGAGTGCGCTTCGCTTTCACCAGATCTACCTTCTCCTCCGGAGGTGGATGTCTCTGTGCTTTCAACCCTTGAAACCAGTCCTTCACTTCGGTTTGCGCGATCTTCGCGTTCTCCTCCGGGGTCATCTCGTATGGTAACTTCTCTGGAGTCTTCAGAGAAGGACCGAATCTATATGTCCTCCTGCCTTTGGCTGTACTGCTAGACGCCGGCAGAGCAGACGGAGCAGCTGTCTTCTTTCCTTGCTTACGAGGCGGAGGAGAAGGACTATGACGCGCCGGAGCAGCCGGAGCGGCGGCGGGTCTCTTCCGCCCTTGCTGACGAGGCAGAGAAGGAGGAGGCTGGCTGCTCGGGCGCGCCAGCGCAGGCAAAGGAGGCGGAGTGCCGCCACGCGCCGGAGAAGGAGCCGGCCGAGTGCTCTGATCGTCACTCGCTGGAGGAGGAGGCGGTGGAGGAGGCGGAGTGCCCTGACTCACCGGAGGAGGAGGAGGAGGCAGAGGTGTCCAGTTCGAAAGATTGATGAGATCCTTCCGCCATAGGCATGGAGTCTTTAGAGCAGAACCCAGCCGAGTCTCCCCTTCACCGGTAGGGTGGTCAAGCGGGAGCTCCTCAAATCCCTCCGTTATTTCATGCACCATCACCTTAGCATATCCTTCTGGAAACGGTCGGCAGTGAAAGTTGCGCTGGGTTCAGTAGGAAAAACAGAGCCAAAAGCCGCCTTGACCTTCATATTAATCCATTGCGTCATAAGGTGGCAATTTTGTGACTCCGTGATAGCATCCACGGGATAGCTGGCAGGAGCCGTCAATACATGCTCTGGCTGAAGCAGCTCGGTGGAAGCCACGCTGCTTCTCCGCTGAGATGGCGGGGTAGCTTCGGGGGAAGCTTCGGCAGTTCGTTTGCTGCGATTTTCTTCTCGTTCCTCTATCCCGAGTACCCTTGCTTTAAGTGCCTGCAGTTCGGACTGCTGCACTTTCTTCCTCCTCTCCTGGCATTTGTAACCACCTACATCCGGAAACCCAGCCTTCCACGAAAGGGAGCCTGGCATGCCTCGTGTCCGTCCAGGGTGCTCAGGATTCCCGAGGGCCATTGTGAGCTCGTCATTCTCTCTGTCTGGAACCAATGTCCCTTGCTGCGCTGCATTGATATAGAAATGAAGCCTCTATACTGGTATTTTCATTTGCTCGTCGGTCCAAAGGCACTTCCCTGATACAGGGTACAAGGTTCCGCCAGCCCCGAAGAACCAAGTACGGCAACGGTCTGGCCAGTTCATTGTCTCTGGTTCGATCCCTTTATCAAGCAGATCATTCTTAGCCTTGTCCCACTTAGGCCGGGCTACGAGGTAGCCACCTGACCCCATGCGATGGTGAAGCTTCTTCTTCGCAGCATTTTGCTTGTTTGTCACCGACATCTTTTTACTCTTTTCCGATGTCTTGTGGGCCACAAATGCGGGCCAGTCATCTCTTATCTTCTCATATTTGCCCTTGAATTCTGGTGTCTCTTTTTTATCGACAAACATATTCAAGTCTTTCTTCCACCTCCTGAATAGGTCTGCCATCTTCTTAAGAGCAAAAGACTTGATTAATTGCTCTTTAACTAGCTTCTCCGGATCATCCTCTGGCGGTAGGGTGAAATTTGACTTCAGCTCAGTCCAAAGATCATTTTTCTGCATATCATTGACATAAGACACCTCAGGGTCTTCTTTAGCCGGCTTATTCCATTGGTGGATGCTGATCGGGATCTTGTCCCTAACTAGAACCCCTCTCTGAGCAACAAATGCGTTATTTGTCTGAATGGGTTCAATTGGTTGGCCGTCGCGCGCGATTGCTATGATCTCAAACCTTCTTCCGAATCAACTTTTCCTTCGGGCCTCATCTCTTTACCGAAGTTGTGCTCGATCCGGAGGGCTTGAAAAAAGAACAAAGACGAGAGTTAATTAATATGTGTACATACCAAAACAATGAATGCATCAATTAGCTAGTCAGCACAGGCTTAACTAATATATATACCTGGCCGGACTCGGTTCGGTCACCAGAGCCGTCCTCACTGTATCCTTGTTGCACCGGCATTGGGTCACCGGAGTCATCATAATCATAGCCAGCTGCTTCTTCACCCTCTCCTTCCAGACCATCGGTGTCGTTGAGAAACAACGAGCAGACGGCATCACTTCCTTGTGCGATTATGTCCCCCAACAATGCTTCTTGTGCTTCGTCTCGGGGGGTGTCCATAGTTTCTACAAATATTTACAACATGGCAATTATTATTCAAACATGATAGATGGATATATTCGTGGCAAACGTAGAACTAGCTAGCTAATCACAGTAAGGAATCATATTAATTAGTGGCCTCGATGCTGCTTCTCTAGGGCTTTGGGTGGCCTCGACAACGCTTCAAGGGTTAGGGGTGGCCTCGAGAATGCTTCAAGGAGGGGGTAATATCGACCCCCCACATGTTGAAGCTATCGGGAGGGGGTATATCGACAACGACGACATACGTACATGGGAAAATAATATTATCGGGGAGGGGGTATATCGACCCCCCCACGTGTTGAAGTTATCGGGAGAGGGTATATCGACCCCCCCCCCCACGTGTTGAAGTTATCGGGAGGGGTTTATATCGACAAGGACGACATACGTACATGGGAAAATAATATATCGGGGAGGGGGTGTATCGACCCCCCCCCCCCACGTGTTGAAGAAAAAAAAGAAAAAAAAAAGAGGAGAAGAAGAAGAAAAAAATAGAATAAATTCTATTTTCTCTTCTTCTCCTCTATTCCTTTCTTCTTCTCCTCTTCTTTTTCTTTTTTTTTCTTCTTCTTATTTATTTCTCCTCGTCTTCCTCTCCCCTCTTCTTCTCCTTTCTTCCTCTTCTTATTTCCTTTTTCCTCTCAATTTTTTTCTTCTTCCTTCTTAAAAATACATGAAGTAGTATTGCTTTTTTTTAATAATGTTCAAATAGAAATTTTAGAAAAAAATAATGAGACGTCGGCGTCGGCGTTGAGCACTACATCTATGTCCCACAAGTGACGTGGGCGTCGACGCCCGCGTCACTTGTGGGACGTGGATGTAGTGTCCGACACCGACGACCACATGTATCTCACACCGACGATACTTGCTATTTAGGGTTTCCTCTACCGCTCGGCAACCCTCGACGACCCTCGTTCTCGATAAAAAAAAGAGGAAGAAAAAGAAAAAAAAGAGGAGAAGAAAGAATAGAAGAGAAGAACTCCTCTATTCTTTCTTCTCCTCTTTTTTTCTTCTTCCTCTTCTTTTTTTATCCTCTTCTTCCTCTCATGTTCGACGACCCTCGACCCCTCGGCGACCCTAGACCCCCTCTCGATAACATTTATTTCTCCCTGATAACATTTTTTTCTCCGAGAGAGTTAGTGTTCCCGAGTGAACCGGAGCGGGACACTGGTCATATTGAATTCGTCATATTTTCTACGAATGTTCTATATACATACATCCATCGATATCATTCCATACAAACATAGACATCTACATCATATATGAACAAAAAAATATATCAATATTTACATATACACACACGCATACATACATACATACACATGACCCCCCCTCATTCATCATATCAAATTCATCATATCAATATTTTGCAAACGAGCTATATTCTCCCCATCTCTACAGTATATATGAACAAAATTTTCATCATATCAATATTTTGCAAAGGAGCAGGGGAAGGAAGGAAGGGGGGAGGATGGGGCGGTAGCTACCTCTCCCGGCGGGATCGGCGAGGAGACGCGGGCGGCCGGCGTCGGGGGCGACAGCGACGAGGACGGACTCAGGGTCGGCGAGGGCGACGACGGGGCGTGCTCGGTGACGACGGCGAGGCAGGGCGCGCTCGGGGGCGGCGGACGGTCTTGGGGGCGCAGGGGGTGCGGCAGGGCACGCTCGGGGGCGGCGGACGACAACAGCGTGGGCGGCGGACGGCGTCGGCGTGGGCTCGGGGGCGGGGCAGGGGCAACGGCATGGGCGGCGACGGCGAGGCAGCCTGGCGGCGATGATCTCGGCAGCGTCGGGGGGAAATGGGCGATGTAAACTGAAACCGCTAAGTGCTTGGTATATATACATGAAGCACTGGTCTCGGTTCGTGGCACGAACCGGTACCAATGCCCCCCTATGGTCTCGGTTCGTGCTACCAACCAGGACAAAAGGTCTCATTTCGTCATCCCAAAGGGCGGGAAGCAGAGGCCATTGGTCCCGGTTCGTCGCACGAACCGGGACCATAGGTAGGCATTCGTACCGGTTTGTGCCACGAACCGGGACGAATGCCCCCCTATGGTCCCGGTTCGTGCGTCTAACCGGGACCAATGGCCTGCGCCGCGGTGCGGTGCGGTTGGATTTTTAGTCCCACCTCGCTAGCTGAAGAGCTCCCACACCTGTTTATAAGCCCTGCTCAGTGTTCCCTTTCGAACTCCTCTGAACTGCAGGCTTACGGGCCTAATGGTACACTGCAATGCCTGTGGGCCTATTGGGCCTGCTGCGGGCCTGAATCATGGCCCATGGTTGGGTTTCTAGTCGTATTCAGGCCGTGCTGGCCTAGTAGGTGGCATTTTTTTCTTTTTTGCTATTTATTTTTTCATTTCTACTTAGAACTAAATACTTATAGTTTTTTAGTGATTTCTTTTTTCTTTTAGGTCACAAAAATTATAAACTTTCTGTTAGTGCCATTAGTTTTAAAATTTAAATAGTTTAAATTTGAATTTTTTAAAATTTGTGTGAATCACTAGTTTATGAATAACTTTACAATAAAAATTGATTTTTGAGTCATTCTTTTTCCTGCTATTTAATATTACTGTGTTTTATCATTATACTCGATTTGGTAATTTTAGTTAGTCCTAACAAATACTATAGGCATTTTTTTTCTTTTTTGCTATTTATTTTTTTCATTTCTACTTAGAACTAAATACTTATAGTTTTTTAGTGATTTCTTTTTTTAGGTCACAAAAATTATAAACTTTCTGTTAGTGCCACTAGTTTTAAAATTTGAATAGTTTAAATTTGAGTTTTTTAAAATTTGTGTGAATCACAAGTTCGTGATTAACTTTACTAAAAAATGAACATAGATGCACCTATAGAGAAAATTCGACCTAAATTCATAATCAATTTCTATGAATATCAAAGAAATTCATTATGAATTTAGGTCAAATTCCCTATATAGGGGCATCTATTTTCACTTTGAGAGGAGCTCAACAAGGCAGAGAGGGACGGGCTTATAAACCAGCGTGGGCGCCCTTCGGTTGGTGAGGTGGGACTAAACTTTGAGCGCAACGAGGACCAACCCTTTAGTCCCGGTTTGTGGCACAAACCGGGACTAATGGTCATGGGCTAGGGGCGAGCCTTATTTTTTTCCAGTTTTTTTGTTTTGTTTTCCGCATTATTTATTTTCTTTTGTTTTTTGCTTTATTTTGTAATTCTTTTTGCTTTTAGTTTTAGAAAAATTATAAACTTTCTGTTAGTGCCATTAGTTTTCAAATTTGAAAACACTTTTTTTGTTTTTTTGTTTTCTTTGTTGCTTTATTTATTTTATTTTGTTTTTACTTACAACAAAATACTTATTGTTGCTATTTTTATTTTTTTCCGGTTTTTTTGTTTTGTTTTCTGTATTATTTATTTTCTTTTGTTTTTGCTTTATTTTTTAATTCTTTTTGCTTTTAGGTCAAAATTATAAACTTTTAATTTTTTTCCAGTTTTTAATTATTTTTTTGTTTCTACTTACAACAAAATTATAAATTTTCTGTTACTGCCATTAGTTTCCAAAAAAATGAACATAGATGCACCTATAGAGAAAATTCGACCTAAATTCATAGTTTTCAAATGAACTCTGAAAAAGTTGGCATAGCATGTATATGTACAAAACGGACAATGGTATCATACTTGTCTGTTACAAAGTTGGCATGGTATCATCATAATAGTTGCGGGAGAAAGTCTTCAGTTTTTCTTCGCTTGTGTCATTTCCTTATTGCGCCGTAACCATGGATAATCTTCATCGTTTATCAGGATGCTTGGGTCAGCCTTGACTTTGAAGGGGGGAATTTTATGAAACTTTTCATAATCTTCAGACATGTCTGTCTTGCCCTCCACTCCCAGGATGTCCCTTTTTCCTGAAAGAACTATGTGGCGCTTTGGCTCATCGTATGATGTATTCGCTTCCTTATCTTTTCTTTTTCTCGCTCTGGTAGACATGTCCTTCATATATAACCTGTGTCACATCATTGGCTAGGACGAACGGTTCGTCAGTGTACCCAAGATTTTTCAGATCTACTGTTGTCATTCCGTACTGTGGGTCTACCTGTACCTCGCCTCCTGACAGATTGAGCCATTTGCACTTAAACAAAGGGATCTTAAAATCATGTCCGTAGTCAAGTTCCCATATGTCCACTATGTAACCATAATATGTGTCCTTTCCCCGCTTGGTTGTTGCATCAAAGCGGACACCGCTGTTTTGGTTGGTGCTCTTTTGATCTTGGTCAATCGTGTAAAATGTATTCCCATTTATCTCGTATCCTTTGTAAATCAATACAGTCAAAGTTGGTCTCCTGGACAACAAGTACAACTCATTACAAACAGTGTTTTCACCTCTGAGACGTGTTTCCAACCAACTGCTGAAAGTCCTGATGTGTTCACATGTAATCCAGTCCTCGCACTGCTCCGGGTGTTTGGAGCGCAGATTGTTCTTGTGTTCATCGACATACGGGGTCACCAAGGTAGAGTTCTGTAGAACTGTGTAGTGTGCTTGAGACCAAGAATATCCGTCCCTGCATATTATTGAGTCCTTTCCAATCGTGCCTTTTCCAGTCAGTCTCCCCTCATACCGCGATTTAGGGAGACCTATCTTCTTAAGGCCAGGAATGAAGTCAACACAAAAGCCGATGACATCCTCTGTTTGATGGCCCATGGAGATGCTTCCTTCTGGCCTAGCGTGGCTATGGACATATTTCTTTAGGACTCCCATGAACCTCTCAAAGGGGAACATATTGTGTAGAAATACGGCCCCAGAATGGCAATCTCGTCGACTAGATGAACTAGGACGTGCGTCATGATATTGAAGAAGGATGGTGGGAACACCAGCTCGAAACTGACAAGACATTGCGCCACATCACTCCTTAGCCTTGGTACGATTTCTGGATCGATCACCTTGTGAGAGATTGCATTGAGAATGCACATAGCTTCACAATGGCTAATCGGACGTTTTCAGGTAGAAGCCCCCTCAATGCAACCGGAAGCAGTTGCGTCATAATCACGTGGCAGTCATGAGACTTTATGTTCTGGAACTTTTTCTCTGGCATATTTATTATTCCCTTTATATTCGACGAGAAGCCAGTCGGGACCTTCGTACTGAGCAGGCATTCAAAGAAGATTTCTTTCTCTTCTTTCGTAAGAGCGTAGCTGGCAGGACCTTCATACTGCTTCGGAGGTATGCCATCTTTTTCGTGCAAACGGTGCAGGTCCTCCCGTGCCTCAGATGTATCTTTTGTCTTTCCATACACGCCCAAGAAGCCTAGCAGGTTCACGCAAAGGTTCTTCATCACGTGCATCACGTCGATTGAAGAGCGGACCTCTAGGTCTTTCCAGTAGGGTAGGCCCCAAAATATAGATTTCTTCTTCCACATGGGTGCATGTCCCTCAGCGTCATTCGGAACAGCTAGTGCGCCGGGACCCTTTCCAAATTTTACGTCTAAATCATTGACCATAGCAAGTACGTGATCACCGGTACGCATGGCGGGCTTCTTCCGGTGATCTGCCTCGCCTTTGAAATGCTTGCCTTTCTTTCGACATTGATGGTTGGTCGGAAGAAATCGACGATGGCCCAGGTACACATTCTTCCTGCATTTGTCCAGGTATATACTTTCAGTGTCATCCAAACAGTGCATGCATGTGTGGTATCCTTTGTTTGTCTGTCCTGAGAGGTTACTAAGAGCGGGCCAATCGTTGATGGTCATGAACAGCAACGCCTTTAGGTTAAATTCCTCCTGTCTGTGCTCATCCCACGTACGTACACCGTTTCCATTCCACAGCTGTAAAAGTTCTTCAACTAATGGCCTTAGGTACACATCAATGTCGTTGCCGGGTTGCTTAGGGCCTTGGATTAGAACTGGCATCATAATGAACTTCCGCTTCATGCACATCCAAGGAGGAAGGTTATACATACATAGAGTCACGGGCCAGGTGCTGTGATTGCTGCTCTGCTCCCCGAAAGGATTAATGCCATCCGCGCTTACAGCAAACCATACGTTCCTTGGGTCCTTTGCAAACTCATCCCAGTACTTTCTCTTGATTTTTCTCCACTGCGACCAGTGGGTGCTCTCAACTTCCCGTCTTTCTTACGGTCCTCACTGTGCCATCACATCAACTTGGCATGCTCTCCGTTTCTGAACAGACGTTTCAACCGTGGTATTATAGGAGCATACCACATCACCTTCGCAGGAACCCTCTTCCTCGGGGGCTCGCCGTCAACATCACCAGGGTCATCGCGTCTGAACTTATACCGCAATGCACCGCATACCGGGCATGCGTTCAGATCCTTGTATGCATCGCGATAGAGGATGCAGTCATTAGGGCATGCATGTATCTTCTCCACCTCCAATCCTAGAGGGCATACGACCTTCTTTGCTGCGTATGTACTGTCGGGCAATTCGTTTTCCTTTGGAAGCTTCTTCTTCAATATTTTCAGTAGCTTCTAAAATCCTTTGTCAGGCACAGCATTCTTTGCCTTCCACTGCAGCAATTCCAGTACGGTACCGAGCTTTGTGTTTCCATCTTCGCAATTGGGGTACAACCCTTTTTTGTGATCCTCTAACATGCGATCGAACTCCAGCTTCTCCTTTTGACTTTCGCATTGCGTCCTTGCATCGACAACGACCCGGCGGAGATCATCATCATCGGGCACACCTTCTGGTTCCTCTTGATCTTCAGCAGCTTCACCCGTTGCAGCATCATTGGGCACATCGTCTGGTTCCTCTTGATCTTCACCGGCTCCCCCCGTTGCAGCATCACCGTATTCAGGGGGCACGTAGTTGTCATCGTACTCTTCTTCTGTGCCGTCTTCCATCATAACCCCTATTTCTCCGTGCCTCGTCCAAACATTATAGTGTGGCATGAAACCCTTGTAAAGCAGGTGGGTGTGAACGATTTTCCGGTTAGAGTAAGACATCGTATTCCCACATTTAGTGCATGGACAACACCTAAAACCATTCTTCTTGTTTGCCTCAGCCGCATCGAGAAACTCATGCACGCCCTTAATGTACTCGGAGGTGTGTGTGTCACCGTACATCCAGTGCCGGTTCATCTGCGTGCGTTATATATAATTAAGTGTCCAAATTAATAGAAGTTCATCATCACATTAAAATCAAAGTACATACATAGTTCTCATCTAACAACATATAGCTCTCCAGAGCATCTAATTAATTAAACCATACATTGAAACTATGTAAAATATTTCAATGCGAAAACAAATGCGATCATAATCGCAACCAAGGTAACAATTGATCCAACGGCATAATGATACCAAGCCTCGGTATGAATGGCATACTTCCTAATCTTTCTAATCTTCAAGCGCATTGCATCCATCTTGATCTTGTGATCATCGACGACATCCGCAACATGCAACTCCAATATCATCTTCTCCTCCTCAATTTTCTTATTTTTTCTTCAAGAAATTGTTTTCTTCTTCAACTAAATTTAACCTCTCGAAAATAGGGTCGGTTGGAATTTCCGGATCACATACATCCTTGATAAATAAAATCTATGTCACGTTGGTCGGCATAATTTTCATAAACAATAAATGAACCAATAGTTATAAAGATAATATATACCACATCCGAATCATAGACACGGACGAGGGCCGACGGGGGCGGATACCAAAACCATCGTTTTGCACTATATAAGATGCAATAATAAAAGTAAGAAAATAATACAAGTATCTATGTAAACATACAAGTAAGAATATTTTTCCTTTCTGAAAGAAGATAAGAACAAGAGGCTCACCACGGTGGTGCCGGCGATGAGCTCGGCGTGGGTGATCGACGGCGGTGAAGACGGGGACGGGGCGTGATGGACCGCTAAACCTAGACAAATATTGAGGAAAATGGAGCTTGGAGGTAGAGCTTGGAGAAGAGAAAGCTTAAGTAGCGTGGCTCGGTCATTCCATCGAACACCTTGTGTGCATAGGAGGTGAGCTAGAGCACCACCAACCCCTCTCCCCCTCGGCGGCCAGAAAAAATAGAGCAGCGTGCTCTGCTCTTACGCGAGGGGATATATATATAGGCACCACCATTGGTCCCGGTTCGTGGCATGAACCGGGACTAAAGGGCAGCCTTTGGTCCCAGTTCAAGCCACCAACCGGGACCAATGGTGGTGGGCCAGGAGCCAGGCCCATTGGTCCCGGTTTGTCCCACCAACCGAGACCAAAGGTCCAGACGAACTAGGACCAATGGCCCACGTGGCCCGGCCGGCCCCCTGGGCTCACGAACCAGGTCCAATGCCACCATCGGTCCTAGTTCTAGACTGAACCGGGACTAATGGGCTGACCCGGCCTGGACCGTTGCCCCCTTTTCTACTAGTGTGACTTGACGTGCATTACCAATAGAAGTGGTGCACAAACCACAATGAATAATCAAGTTAAAGATTGATAAGTTTTAACAAGCACTAATTATACATATAAAGATAATTTTTGGAGTTACATAAGTATGACTAAAAATTGCATCATTACATATAAATCTCTTTTAGACAAGTTCTTTTTTACTGCATAGTATGCTTATTTTAATGTTTTTATGGATTGTATTGAGGGGTATAAGTCATGGAGATGATAGAATATAGTAGGTACTATGTAAAAACAATTATTAATCTTGCTTTGACAATACCTAAGTTAATGATTTATTTTATCATACTAATGGATTTCACGAGGTTTTGTTGAGTTTTATGTGACTGAAGTTTTCAAGTTTTGGGTGAGATGACGATATAAGAAAAATAAGGAGCGATAAAAGCCTAAGCTCGGGGATGCCTAAGGCACCCCCAAGGTAATATTCAAGGAAGATCCAAGCATCTATGATTGGGGATGCCCCGGAAGCCATCATATCTTTTGTCTCCAATCTATCGGTAATATCACTTGGAGCAATATTTTTATTCATCACATATGTGTTTTTGCCTTGGAACATTTGGTGTTTTTATTTTTTTATTTTCTTGCTTCCACAATGATTTGTTCCTAATCATACCTTTCTTATGAGAGACACATGTTCATCACAATTTATAGAATGCTCATTATGCTTCACTTATATCTCTTGAGTTAAGGAAATTGCTCATGTGCCTCACTTATATCTTTTGAGCATGGCGATACATATATTTTATAGAAATCATTTTCACTCTGTTGCTTCACTTATATCTTTTTGAGAGTTAACTAGGAAGTGATAATTTGCACGAGTTATATATGTTTGGTCCAAAAATAATAAGTATACAAGGGTGGTATGATAAAAACAACATGTAGATCACTCAATATGTTATGTTTCATAAACGATATCAAGGTTATAATATGAAGGCTTACTAGTTGATAATTTTGGTTCAGTAAAAATGTTGATGTTAAGGTTTGTGATTTCGCACTCATTATAGTGTCGGTTTTAACATGCCTAGGAAGTTGGAGCATAATCTATCCTAGATTGATATCCATTGTGTTGTTTCGATCGGGGGCGCGCGATGGTTAACTCCTCCCAACCTTCCCCCTAGCGGCATGCGAGTAATGCTTTGCTTTGAGGGATTCTAGATTTTCTTTTCGCGAATACAAAAAGCTTGTGTATCATTCATTGATAGGAGTTAGAATGAGTTCAGATTGGGGTACAACAAAGTACATAAACGCAAGAAGACATGGGCCTCCTACACGAGGCAGGCCCGTGACCGGCCAAAGCATCCTCGTCCAAACCCCCGCCAGCCGCAGCACAAGCAGCAAGGCTGGTTGCGTCAACGAGGAGGGAGGGGAGGCTCTCGAGGTGAGCTTCCAAATTGCGCCACCGGCCAGGCCGGGAAGGGGAGGGTAGACGAGGGAGGGCGACATGCTCACGAGATCCAATCTCAGGAGGATGGGGGGATCCAATTCCCGGAGGATGGGCACGGGGAAGGAAACGACGCTGATACGTCTCCAACATATCTATAATTTTTTATTGTTACATGCTTATATTATCCATCTTGGATGTTTTATATGCATTTATATGCTATTTTATATTATTTTTGGGACTAACCTATTAACCTAGAGCCCAGTGCCAGTTTCTGTTTTTTCCTTGTTTTTGAGGTTTGCGGAAAAGGAATATCAAACGGAGTCCAAACGAGCTGAAAATTTATGGTGATTTTTTATGGACCAGAAGAAGCCCCCGAAGCACAAGAGTTGGGCCGGAAGATTCCCGAGTCAACGACAAGGGTGGAGGGCACGCCCACCACCCTAGGGTGTGGTCCCCTGCCTTGTTGCTGACTCGTGGACCCCCCCCCCATGACATGAAACCGACGCCAAAACTTCTTATAAATGCAGAAACCCCATGAAAGAAACCTACATCAGGAGTTCGCCGCCGCAAGCCTCTATAGGCACGAAAAAACAATCGGGAGCCCGTTCCGATGCCCTGCCGGAGGGGGATCCATCACCGGTGGCCATCTTCATCATCTCGGCGGTCTCCATGACAAGGAGGGAGTAGTTCACCCTCGGGGCTGAGGGTATGTACCAGTAGCTATGTGTTTGATCTCTCTCTCTCTCTCTCTCTCTCTCTCTCTCTCTCTCTCTCTCTCTCTCTCGTGTTCTTGATATGGGACCGTCTTGATGTACCGCAAGCTTTGTTACTATAGTTGGATCTTATGGTGTTTTCCCCTCTCTACCTTGTGATGAATTGAGTCTTTTCCTTTCAGGTTTTGTTATGTCGGATTGAATCTTTGGATGTGAGAGCACTTGATGTATGTCTTGCGATGGGATATCCGTGGTGACAATGGGATGTTCTATTGATCCACTTGCTGTATGTTTTGGTTATCAACTTGCAGATTCCCGTGGTGGGATTGGGGTAATCTATGCATAGGGGTTGGTATGCGTTTTCATATTCCTTTCTATGATAGAAATCTTGGGATGCTCATGAAGTTCTTTGTGTTGGATTGAATATTATGAATCTGAAGTTGTTTGATGCATATCGTATAATTGACCCACTGATACTTGTGGTGACATTGGAGTATCTAGGTGACATTAGGGTTGATTAATGTGTGTCATATGGTGTTATTTTACTATGAACTCTAGGGCTGTTTGTGACACTTATAGGAATAGCCTAATGGATTGATCGGAAAGAATAACTTTGAGGTGGTTTCGTACCCTACAAGCAATTTCATCTTATGTTCTCCGCGATAGGAACTTTGGAGTGACTTTTGTCGCACGTTGAGGGATTGTCATATGATCTAATTATGTTATCATTGTTGAGAGAACTTGCACTAGTGAAAGTATGAACCCTAGGCCTTGTTTCCAAGCACTGCAATACCATTTTTGCTCACTTTTACCACTAGTTACCTTGCTGTTTTTATATTTTCAGATCACTAAAACCTATATCTACCACCCATATTACACTTGTATCACCATCTCTTCGCCGAACTAGTGCACCAATACAATTTGCCATTGTATTGGGTGTGCTGGGGACACAAGAGACTCTTTTTTTTGGTTGCAGGGTTGTTTGAGAGAGACCATCTTCATCCTACGCCTCCCACAAATTGATAAACCTTAGGTCATCCACTTGAGGGAAATTTTCTACTGTCCTACAAAACTCTGCACTTGGAGGCCCAACTAGAGTCTACAAGAAGAAGGTTGCGTAGTAGACATCAGGCACCGCCACCACCAAGGTCATGGCCCGGCCGCGTTCGCCCAAGACGCAGGAGGGGATGGGGGTGGTCGCTGGAGGGACACACAGGACGCCTGAGGTCGGATCTCCAGGGGTTGGGGGAACCATATCGCGCGATTGGGGTGGGGGAACTTCCCCGCCGCCACCATCCTAGGGATCGGCGCAGCTTCACGAGCCGGCCCTCCGGCGGCGGTGGCACCTGGGGTGAGCAGAGGGAGGGCTTCCGATGGTGGCGCTAGGGTTACCGCCAGCGGTGGGCGACGCGGGGGTCGGGGGCACTTCCCTCGAGTCTTCCCCTAATTATCATGGGATTCTAGATTTTCACAGTGTGTATTTAAGTTCTTTATGACCAATGTGAGTTTGTGGACTATAAGCATTTCCACCTATCCATATTTTTCTAGTCTCTTCGGTACAGTGCATTACCCGTTCTACCTAGGAATTGGTGCAAAATTCACCGGTGCATCCAAGTCCCGTGATATACGCTCTATCGCACATAAACCTTATATATCGTTTCTCAAAACAGTCGCCGTACCTACATACTATGTCATTTCCATAGCCATTTCGACATATATTGCCATGCAATTTTCACTGTTACTATTCACATGACTTGAGTATTCATTGTCATACTTCCTTGCATGATTATATAGAGCTGACATGATATTTTGTGAAAAAAACCACAGTTCATCATTGTTATACATGTTACGCTAGATCATTTCACATCCCGGTACACTGCCAGAGCCATTCATATTTAATCATATTTTTCAGTTTACCGAGTTGTAACTAAATCCAAGTGTGATGACTATTATTAGAGCATTGTCCCACTGAGAAAAAGAATAGTGGAGACTTATGAGTCCTTGAAAAAGTGGAGATGGCGTCCATGAGACTATTCTAAGAAAATGAGAGAAGGGGCAATGTTACTATCCTTTTTACCACACTTGTGTTTCAGAGTAGCACCATGTACTTCATATAGAGAGTCTCCACAATTTATCACTTTCATATACTAATGGATTTTTACATTATAGATCGAGCTTGGCTTGTATATTCCGATGACGAGCTTTCTCAAATTCTTGAGGTCTTCATGAGCAAGCAAGTTGGATACACACTCACTTAGTTTGATATAGAGAGCTTTCATACACTTATAGGTCTAGTGCATCTATTGCATGGCAATCCCTACTCATCACATTGATATCGACTGTAAGACCTCTCTATTTTCTAACGGTCCACCTAGTTTATGCGAGACTTTCCTATATTTTTGCCTACCCTTACAAACCCCAATCATCATTCTCTTTGCCATCCCAAGTAGTAAGTCCATGGCCCACACTCAAGTATTGTGTGGGAGTTGAAAAGCTGAAATAAGGAAAAAAAGTATGATCCAATTGCTTGGTTTGACACCGGGGTGTTTATGATAGATACTTTATATTAGGAAGACCTAGCTATGCCATGCTTACATGATTAAATGTTTAAGAATAACGTTCTTTAGTATTTTCTATTTGAAGGACAATGATTCTTTTCTAACATTCTTGCTTATTATCGTTTTGTTGTCAAACTAATGAATTAGTGCATCAAATAATTAGCTTTCCAATATTCATATCGCAAATGAATTACATATTTGAAAACATGTTAGATAGCATTCAACATCAATTTTTTTGTTTTTATCATTTACCTACTCGAGGACGAGTGAGAATTAAGCTTGGGGATGTTGATTCATTCATCTCCGACGTATCCATAATTTTTTTATTATTACATGCTATTATGTAACCAATCTTGTATGCTTTATATATCATTTTATATTATTTTCATGGACTAACATGTTAATTTAGTGTCTAGTGCCGGTTCTGTTTTTTTGCCCTAACCAAGCTTATAGAGAGAAAACTATTTATATATAATATCAAATATATAAAATATGAAACCACACCTTATGTTTGGCGTTCTATATGTAAATGTTTTTCTTCATTAACTTGTTAAAGTTTGTGAGGATTGACTTTTCAAAAATCTATATGCACTAAATTATGGAGCGGAGGGGGTACTGTTTAACAACATGCACAGTACTATCGTACCCCCTATCCCCGGCTCTATAAAAAAATCCCATATGACTGTATCTAATAACATGTTTGATAAAAAAAGACTAAGAGCATCTCTAGCAAATCTCATAAAAGAACCGGTATAATTCCGGCGATTATACGGGTTCGACCCGTTTATGTTGCCAGAACAGACACCGTATCCCGGGCCCAGCCCGTAAAAAGTTTACCGTGGCCTGAAAAAAGACCCTCTCCACCGCTATTTATGCGGTTTCACCGCTCGGATACGGGTCAAACCCTATCCGCCTCCGCCGCCGCTCTGCCGCGATTCCCCTCCTCCTCCGCCCCAATTTCTCGCTGCCGGCGAACCTAAAAAAAGCCCTAGCGACCCTTCCCTACCCATCGTCGACTACAGAAGTGGTGGGGATGACGCGGAGCGCCGCCGCTGCACGCAAGCGGGGCGCGTGAAAGTGGCTCAACTATTGGAGTCGGTCGCCGCCGGCGTTCGAACACCGCGAGCTCAACGAGTACGAGCACGAGCTCGCGGTCCGCCGCCGCGCCTCCTCCGGCTCCTCTGCCATGGGGAGCTCGTCTGCGGGCGCCTCGAGCTCGCGGCTCACTCTGGTCAAGAGAGAGCCGGAGGAGCTTGCCGTCAAGCTCGAGGCCGACACGGACCCGCCGCGTCGTGGTGTCATCAGCCCCGAAGACTACCTCCCCCTGGGGCAGGAGGACCACCTCGAGCGTGTCATCACGGAGCGCTCGGCGAGGGAGGAGGAGGAGGCCGCCGCGAGCTCGAGATCGAGGAGATTTTCCTCGAGCAGAGCGTCACGGAGTCGCAGGCGCACGCGTCCAAGGAGGCGGACCTGCGCGTCATGAAGGCCGAGCGGTCCAAGGTCTGGATCGGCCTCGACTCCAACGAGGATTGAGCTCCTCCGGCTCCTCCGCCGCGTCGTCGCCGCCGCACCCATTGATTTTGGTAGCCTAGGCTGGGGTATGCTGCATGGCCCGCAGATCCCCCTATGTAGTACTATGATGAACAACTATCTATGATGTAGTATGATGATCAACTATGTATGATGAATGTCATTGTAAGTTTCTCCCACGATTTATTTTTACAGTTTCATATACGGGGTCTAATCTGCAGCGAACTGTAAACGTATTTTCCGAATTGTAAGTTTCTCCCGCGATTTTTATGGGTCTGCTAGAGATGCTTAGAGCATTACTAGTAGTACCCCTAAACCCTCAAACCCTCATAAATAACCGCTTTTTTGCGGGTTGCAACAAAAAAAACGCAAAGACTAGAACCCCTAAACCCTCAAACCCTGAAAAAAAAGTAAGGGTCCAACCCTCAAACCCAATTTTGATTCGTAGAAGTGAGGGCTGGAGGGGTGCGCTCGACCCCAGCCCACACACCCTTCCCCCGTCGCGCGGGAGGGAAGTTTCCCTTCCCAACCTCCCGCCTCCCGGCCTCCCGCGCCGCCGGCCGTCGCCCGCTGCCAATCCGGCCGCCCCCCCCCCCCCCCGCCTTCCCTCGACGCCGCCGCCGTCCCGCTCCTGCGCCACGCTCCCCGCCGCCGGATCCGCCCTTCGCCGCCTCCCCTCGACGCCCCAGTCGCCTCCCGCCCCGCGCCCCGGCCCCCGGCCGCCCCGCCCCCCGGCTTCCCGCGCCGCCGCCTCGCGCCCCGGCGTCCCGCCCCCCCGGCCTCCCGCGCCGCCGCCCCCCGCCCCGGCCGCCCCGCCCCCGCCCCGCCCCCAGTCGCCTCCCGCCCCCAGCCGCCTCCCGTCCCGCCCCCAGTCGCCTCCCGCCCCCAGCCGCCTCCCGCCCCCCAAAGGCCAGAGGCAGGCCGGCCTCCTCGAGCCGTCGCACCGGATTCGCCCTTCGCGGCCTCCCCTTGACGCCGGCCGTCGCCCGCCCCCAACCCGCAGGTATTCTTCCTGTTCTTCCTTTTTTGTTTTATTTTTTTACTTTTTGATTAATTGTTGGCACTCACAATTTATTGTTTGTTGTATTGTGTAGATGGAGGTGAACAACAACGACCCGGACTCGTTGTCCGATTCGTCGGGTTGGTCGTCATCCGATGATTCGGACATCGACGAGTTGTTGCAAGACGACGACGTCGAGATGATGAGCCTCCTCATCGATGTGCAATCCTTTGAAAACCGCGTGAGGCTGATGGATCAGAGGAGAGGGTCGAAGATGGGGCGAGTCACCATCTACCGGAACCGCGCTCTAGGACACGAGCATTTGATGGAAGACTACTTCGCGGAGGTACCTACATACCCTCCTCGTCTCTTCTGTAGAAGGTACCGAATGCGGCGTAGTTTGTTTGTGAAGATTGTCAACGATTGTGAGGCCGCCTCCTATTACTTTAAACGTCGTAGATCCGCCGCCGGTATCATGGGGTTTAGTGCATATCAAAAGATATCGGCGGCAATGCGTGTACTCGCTTATGGCATACCCGCGGATTATACCGACGAGTATCTTCGCATTGGGCAAGATACAACCACGGAGTCAGTCCGTAGGTTTGCCAAGTTGGTCATTCGGCTGTACGGTGAGCAGTATCTTCGGGCACCAAACGAGGAAGATACAAAGAGATTAATGGAAATGAATGAAAAAAGGGGATGGCTGGGGATGCTAGGTAGTCTTGACTGCATCCATTGGAGGTGAAAAAATTGCCCAAAGGCATGTCACGGAATGTATTGCGGTAAAAGCCGTGATGCTACCATTGTGCTTGAGGCCGTAGCATCTTCGTGGTCCAGCTCGGTTTTGGGACAAAAAACCTTGATGAACATCATGAAATGTTGTGTGATTCTACACAACATGATCCTAGAGGATGAAAGAGATTTAAACCTCCCTTGTTTCTATGACAATGTTGGTACTCGTGTGCAACCGGAAAGAAACCCTTCTCGCATACACGCTTTTCTTCAAGCACATCGTGAGATTGAGGATGCAACCAATCATGGTCGGCTCCAGGATGATCTAATAGAGCACCACTGGCAGTTGGATGGGCGGCGCATTGGCCCATGATGTATCTTTGTTTTACTTTTCTATGTCCTATTTGATTCGAACAATTCGTGTAATTTGCTCAAACATTGTTGTAATAATTTGAATGATTATTGTTTTATTCGGTGTTGTAATAATAACTAGAATGATTATTGTTTTATGTCAAATGTGATGGAATTTGTGATATGTCATATGATGAAATGTGTGATATATGAAATGACAGTTTTAAAGGTTGGGGTTGACGCAAAGACTAGAACCCTCAAATCCAACCCTTAAAGCAGTTTAAGGGTTGGGTTTGAGGGTTCTAGTCTTTGCCCCTGTTTTTCAACCCTTAAAAGTGTCAAAAAATGGCACTTCTCAACCCTTAAAACTGCTACAGGGGTATAAGGGTTTAGAGGTTCTACTAGTAATGCTCTTAAGACAAAGAGCCCGCCACGTGAAGTCAGATCCGGACAGGTTTGATACTCACGCACGCACATGAACTGACCTGCTGCATGCAGCTCCAGCGTGGAGTTGGAGCTCAACCAGTGGCACACGGGCGTGCTTGCATCGATCAGGGTGGGCAGCAAAGGACCGGCGAAGCACGCATCCACGACGGGATCCCCGATTGGACAATAAACCAGCAAACAGTATCGGCCGGCATGAATGAATGGTCTCCCCCAGCCGGGCCGCGTCGTGCGGTGCAGCTGTGAGCGCGGCCGTAGATAGATATATACAGATAGATCAGGTGCGTGCGGGGTCCGGCCGCGGAGGGCTCAATAATGCTCCGGCCGGCGCCTAAATCGCGGCGTGCACGCCTAGCGGCTTAGGGTTAGTCTCTCTCAGTGGAGGCTTTTCTTTCTTTCTCCTAATAACAGAAGCGAATAGGGAGGACGACGAAAGCACCTTTTGTTCAGCCCGTCCTACTATCAGCACCCACCTATACGAGATACCATGCATCGTGACGATCCGTCAAATCGGCGCGTATCTCGTGGTGGTTTTACATTCCTTGATGCATGGATATGAAGAGCTTTAGCGTAAGCGTACTGCAGATCATGTGCGTATCGACTTGTCAATCAACATCTCAAATATCTTTCGATGCGGCGGCTCGTGATTCTCCACTCATGCAACCTTCTCTGACGGACGGACGGACGGACGGACGGACGGGCACTAGCGATGCCGTGCGCGCATCATCATCAACCGTACCGGATTGCCGTGCGCGCGCGCATCGCGCATCATGCATCATGCACCTACGTACTCAGCGATGTAACAGGGCACACCAATCCAACGTCTCAACTCTCTCCTACATATCCAATCCCATGGCCACGGAGTAGCCTGCCCAGGGCATCACTAGTCTGAATCCCTATATATATCGTCTGACTCTCACTCGCAAACTCACTCCACCCGGAACGCAGCAACACAGGACGGACGGGGGTGGCGACTACGCCACGCACGCAGCGGCGGCTCCTCGCTGGGATTCAGACTGCCGCGCGGCCTGCGCTCCGGGCTTCCACAGGTGAGTAGTGAGTTTCTCGAGCTCGGAATTGTACATCAGTCAGCTCAACATCGTCGGATCGTCGCGCGGCGGCCAGAGTTAATTAGACCACCAGAAACCTCACCGATACGCGCGTGCATCCTCCAGTTTGGTTTCTCTTGTTCAGCGGGGGGGATCTGTGGGCTGAGGGATGCCACATTTTTCCAGTTTCTCAAGGACTTGATGATATATATCTGAATGTCTGACTCTCACACGCCACAGCTTACATGCCGTCGCTCATGCACTTTAGTCATGCTACTATGCATCATTTTCGCATCAAAAAATACAGCCATATGTGACATACACTAGTATATATACTGTTCAAAAACTAAGGGTCGCAGAGGTGCGGTGGGGTGGATGTGACTCTGTGTTTTCGATTCATTATCATCACACAGCAGTCAGATTTCGTCTTTGTGGATGTAGTACTAGTGTACTACTAATATGTAAGTCAGACAGAGCTCAGTCCCTGATTTTTGCATGTAGCACTTACCCCGTCCTTTCCTTATCACATAGCTATATACTGTTCTTGTCATTTGTTCCCCTTCACAGAGCTCTAACTTTTCACATGCATTTTGTCCATTCTTCTTTACTTTTTACTTTTTTATACTATAATTTAAATGCAAATATGTAACGCCCTCGATGCGGCTATATCTCCCACGTGTCGAGGCACGACTTAGAGGCATAACCGCATTGAAATCAATGTCGCAAGTGAGGTAATCTTCACACAATTCATGTAATAAATAAAGGGGAAAGATACATAGTTGGCTTACAATCGCCACTTCACACAAGTACATAAATAACATCCATCATGCAGAATACACTCAAGGTCCGACTACGGTACCAAAATTAAAGAAGACTACCCCAAATGCTAAACAGATCCCCGGATCACCCAACTGGGCTCCACTACTGATCATCTGGAAAAGAAACATAGTAACGGCCACGTTCCTCGTCGAACTCCCAAGTGAGCTCGGTCGCGTCATCTGCACTGGCATCGTTGGTACCTGCAACTGTGGTGATAATATTTGTGAGTCACGGGGACTCAGCAATCTCACACCCGCGAGATCAAGACTATTTAAGCTTAAAGGTGGTAAAGGGGTTTGTGAGGTGGAGCTGCAGCAAGCGACTAGCATATGGTGGCTACAGCGCAAAAGAGAGCGAGAAGAGAAGGCAAAGCACGGTCGGGAAAACTAGAAGTGATCAAGAAGTGATCCTGAAACGACCTACGTCAGACATAACTCCAACAACTGTGTTCACTTCCCGGACCTTGCCGAGAAGAGACCATCACGGTTACACACGCGGTTGATGTGTTTTAGTTAAGGTCAACTTCGGGTTTTCTACAACCGGACATCAACAAATTCCCATCTGCCTCATAACCGCGGGCACGGCTTTCGAAAGATAATACCCTGCAGGGGTGTCCCAACTTAGCCCATGATAAGCTCTCACGGTCAACGAAGGATATTCCTTCTACCGGGAAGACCCGATCAATCTCGGAATCCCGGACTACAAGACATTTCGGCAGCAATAAAACAAGTCCAGCAAAACCGCCCGATTGTGCCGACAAATCCTGATAGGAGCTGCACATATCTCGGTCTCAGGGCACATCCGGATGAGTCAAGCTACGAGTAAAACCAGCCCTCGAGTTGCCACGAGGTGGCCCCGCAGGTTGCTCGGTTCGGGCCAGCACTTAGAGAAGCACTGGTCCGGGGGGCTAAAATAAAGATGACCCTCGGGCTCGCGAAAACCCGGGGGAAAAAGGGTAGGTGGTGGCAAATGGTAAAACCAATGTTGGGCCTTGCTGGAAAAGTCTTATTCAAAGCGAACTGTCAAGGGGGTCCCATAAATCACCCAACCGTGTAAGGAACGCAAACTCCGGGAACATAACACCGGTATGACGGAAGCTAGGGTGGCAAGAGTGGAACAAAACACCAGGCATAAGGCCGAGCCTTCCACCCTTTACCAATTATATAGATGCATTAATTAAATAAGAGGTATTGTGATATGCCAACAAGTAAACATGTTCCAAACAAGGAACAACAAGTCCATGTTCCAACAAGGAACAAACTTCATCTTCACCTGCAACTAACAACGCTATAAGAGGGGCTGAGCAAAGCAGTAACATAGCCAAACAACGGTTTGCTAGGACATGGATGGTTAGGGCTGACATGGCAATATAGGAGGCATGACATAGCAAGTGGTAGGTATCGCAGCATAGGCATAGCAAAAGAGCGAGCAATCTAGCAAGCAAAGATAGAAGTGATTTCGAGGGTATGGTCATCTTGCCTGCAAGGTTCTCAGAGTTGTCGAAAGCTTGGTCCTCGTAAGCGTTCTCAACAGGTTCCTCGTTCACGTACTCGTCTTCCGGCTCTACCCAAAGCAAGAAAACAAGCAAAGGGAACAATATCAACCACGATGCAATGCGCAAGCAACATGATGCAAAACATGGCATGATATGTGAGAGGTGATATGCAATGCGAATGCATGCTCCGGAAGGACAAGGGTGAACAGGGCATAATCTTGGCAAACCAAGCATGCCACTGGATAGATGAGGTGATTTCGGTTGAAATCGATATAAAATACACCGGAATCGGATGCACGGTTTGCAAATGGCAAGCAATGCAAGAATGACACGAAACTGCCATAAACAGCATGATGCTACTTAGCAAGCAACAAATAATTAAGCTACTGCACCCAAACATGGCAACAAAGCATATGACAGTAATCTACTCAAGATGCTCGACAAAAGATGAACACTGAGCTACGGCTAAATCACATCATAACAGGTCCAAACAAGCATGGCAAAAGTGCAAACGATAACAAGTTCTCAGACTTAGTGAAATTATCAATGTAGCAGAAACTAACATCAGGATGACATGTTCAGAGCAATTCATGATAAACTAAGCATACATACATCAATAAAACATGGCATAGTACCTAGACATGGCAAGAATAACATCATATCATGCAAGGATCCACTACACCAAGCTTGGCAAAATCGAATAACATGTAAACAATCTGCCAGCAACATTTTGAAGCAAAAGTAGAGCTCGATTGACTCAAGCTATGGCACTCCATCATTGCAAACAAAGGCATGGATGTATAGAGGAAATACTCAAGTTCAAAACTCCCTTACCGATCATGCTCCAATTATGCATTGAACTCTCGGAAACAACATGAATACATGGCATGAAAATAACAGCAGTCAGGGACTTAGTGAAATACCAAGTCTCTGGAATCAGCAACATCAAGTGACCTAGTTTGCATGCTTGTGCTAGTCACCACATTTATCACAAAAATACTTGGCAAAATCCTCTGGATAGATAACATGGCATATTACAAAACTCATGTAGGACTCAACTTCATAGGAGGTTCACATCAATCATGGCAAAAATGATAAAAGTGCATGTTCAGATAAGATCCAGCAACTAACATCAACTAGCCCTCTTCTAACAGCAGTTCGGGCATCGAGATGACCTCAAATGAAAATGATGCAATGGAACAAAGTGATGTACTCTTCGATACGAACAATTCGGAATATTATACGCGCGAAACGGAGCTACGGATGCAAAGTTATGGCATGTCAAACAGGTGATGATAATGATGAAAAGATAAGACTTAGAGAAAAACGAGAGGGGGAAATCAACCGAATCTAGGGTTTCCGGCGGCTGCGCGGAAACCGAGGCGGCCGGAGAGCTCGACGGAGACGTGGCGCGCGGCGGCCGGGGACGGAGCGGGGAACGCCGGCGGGGTCGGGGCGCGGCGCGGGACCTGGCGACAAGGGCGGCGGGGCGGACGCCGGCGCGGAGCGGCGCGGGCGACGGTTGGGCGGCGGCGCGGCAGCGGGATCTCGGCGGAGGAGGCGGTGCGACGGCGGCTCCGGCAACGCGGGGCACGGCGCGGGAAGGAGCGGGCAAGGCGGCGGGCGGCTGGGCCCGGAGCGGCGCGCGCGGGCGGCGGCGCGGCGCTCGCGGGCCGGGAGGGCCGGCTCCGGGCCCGGGCGGGCCGGTGGCGGCTGGCGGCGGGGAGGCCACGTGGCACGCTCCCACTGGCCAGGGCGCGCCGGCGGCGGGACAGGTGGCGGCGGAGCACTGTGCGGGCGCGGATTTCGAGGAGGGATTAGGGTTTCGGGGTGTTTGCCCGCAAATGGAGGAGGAGGAGACCTTTTTATAGATAGGAGGAGCTAGGAGGCTCCAAATGGAGTGCGGTTTTCGCCCACGCGATCGTGATCAAACGGCGGAGGACATGGGAGTGACTTAGATGGGTTATTGGGCCGTTATGAAGGGGTTTTGGGCTGCAACACACACGAGGCCTTCACGGTTACCCGGTTAACCGTTGGAGTACCAAACGAGCTCCGATTGACCCGAAACTTGACAGGCGGTCTTCCGGTGCTATACCGAGGCCACATGTCAAACCTCGGTCCATTCCGAGAATGTTTAATACCCGCTCACGAAGAAATGTAAAAGGGGACGCCGGGAGCCATAGGAGCGCCGGATTGCAAAACGGACAACGGGAAAGATGCTCGGTTTTATGAGACGAATGCGTATGCGAATGCGATGCACATGATGACATGATAAAAAAACATGACATGACCAAAATGCAAAACGGAGAGAACCCAACCACGGAGGGAATAACATAACACATAGCCGGAAATGGCAAGAGTTGGATTACAAATATGGAAAGTTACATCTGGGGCGTTACAACACACCACCACTATGAGAGGATCTCGTCCCGAGATCTAGGACTGAAAGAACTCCGGATACTCAGAACGTAGGTGGTCTTCACGCTCTCAGGTGGCTTCTCGGTTTGAATGATTTGACCATTTCACTTTGAGGAATTTGATTGACTTGTTGCGAGTCTTGCGCTCAGTTGTCTCAAGAATAGCAACTGGGTGCTCATGATAAGACAAATCTTCTTGAAGATCAATCTCTTCGAAGTTGATGGTGCGTTCAGGCGTCTTGAAGCACTTGCGAAGCTGTGACACGTGGAAGACATCGTGCACATTTGCAAAGTTGGAGGGGAGCTCAAGTTGATAGGCGAGATCGCCTCGTTTCCCGATGATCTTGAAGGGACCGACGTATCGCGGGGCAAGTTTCCCCTTGATACCGAAGCGACGAGTTCCTTTCATTGGAGAGACGCGGAGGTAAACATGGTCTCCGATCTCAAATGCCACATCTCGGTGTTTGCTATCGTAATAGCTCTTCTGGCGCGACTGCGCGGCTTTGAGGTTCTCACAAATCACCTTGCACATAGCCTCAGCCTCTGAGATCAAATCATTGCCGAGCAATTGACGTTCACCGGTTTCAGACCAGTTGAGAGGAGTACGGCACTTTCTGCCGTAGAGGATCTCGAATGGGGCTTTGCCCGAGCTAGCTTGAAAACTGTTGTTGTAAGAGAACTCAGCATAAGGAAGACAATCCTCCCACTTCATGCCGAAAGAGATAACACAGGCTCTGAGCATATCTTCAAGAATTTGATTGACACGCTCGACTTGTCCACTAGTCTGAGGGTGGAAAGCTGTGCTGAAGCGAATGTTGGTGCCCATGGCCTTCTGAAAAGAATCCCAAAACTTGGAGGTAAAGATGCTGCCACGGTCTGAAGAGATCAATTGTGGAATGCCGTGCAAGGAGACAATTCTGGAGGTGTAGAGCTCTGCCAGCTGCGCTGCTGTGATAGACTCTTTGATAGGAAGAAAATGAGCCACTTTGGTGAGCTTGTCGATGACGACGAAGATAGCATCATTTCCACGCTTGGACTTAGGAAAACCAGTCACGAAGTCCATTTCGATATGATCGAACTTCCATTCAGGAATAGCAAGAGGTTGGAGAAGTCCAGCTGGTCGTTGGTGTTCTGCTTTCACCCTTCTGCAGACATCACACTCATTCACGAATTGAGCGATCTCACGCTTCATTCGAGTCCACCAATACGACTGCTTGAGGTCATGGTACATCTTCGAACTTCCAGGATGAATTGACAGAAGAGAATTGTGCGCTTCATTCATAATGACTTTACGAAGATCACCCTTTGGAACCACGATCCGGTCCTCGAAGAAAAGAGTATCTCTGTCATCAATTCGATAACACTTGTATTTGGAAATGCCCTTGTCAATACCACGTTTCACCTTCTTCACCATGGTATCCAACAATTGTGCCTCACGAATTTGATCTTCCAAAGTAGGAGAGACAATGAGGTTGGCAAGAACACCTTGAGGAACAACTTGGAGATTCAACTTGCGGAAAGCTTCACAAAGATCCGGTTGAAAAGGCTTGAGGATTAAGCTGTTGCAATAAGCCTTTCTGCTCAAAGCGTCTGCAATCACATTAGCCTTGCCTGGAGTGTAATCAATACTCGGATTATACTCTTGAATCATTTCGACCCATCGAGTCTGTCTGAGGTTGAGATGAGGCTGAGTGAAGATATACTTGAGACTCTTGTGATCTGTGAATATGTCCACTTTCCTTCCCAACAGGAGATGTCTCCATGTTATTAGTGCGTGGACAACTGCCGCCAACTCAAGATCGTGAGTGGGGTAGTTCCTTTCATTGGGCTTCAACTGGCGAGAGGTATAGGCAACAACCTTCTTCTCTTGCATTAACACAGCACCGAGGCCCTGGAGAGAAGCATCACAGAATACTTCATAAGGCTTGGATTCGTCAGGAGGAGTCAGAACTGGAGCAGTGACGAGTTTCTCTTTGAGAGTGTTGAAAGCAACGTCACACTCAGGAGACCAGACATATTTCACATGCTTCTGGAGGATGTTGGAAAGAGGCTTGGCAATCTTGGAGAAATTCTCAACGAATCTTCTGCAATAGCTTGCAAGTCCAAGAAAACTGCGAAGCTGCTTGACATTCTGAGGAGGATTCCAATTCAAAACTGCAGACACCCTCTTTGGATTAACAGCGATGCCCTTGGCAGAGATGATATGGCCAAGATAAAGAACTTCATCGAGCCAGAATTCACATTTGGAGAACTTCGCATATAATTGATACTCTCTGAGCTTGTTGAGTACCAATCGCAAATGTTCGGCATGATCCTTCTTATTCTTGGAGAAGACCAAAATATCATCGAGATAGACCAAGACAAATTCGTTGATGTAGGGGTTGAAGATGAAATTCATCAAGCGAGTGAAATACGGAGGAGCATTGACAAGGCTGAAAGACATGACAGTATATTCATAAGAACCAAAGCTTGTTCTGAATGCTGTCTTGGGAATATCTTCTTCACGAATGCGAATCTGATGATAACCCATACGAAGGTCAAGCTTGGAGAACACCTTAGCACCTTTGAGTTGCTCAAATAGCTCATTGATGTTGGGAAGTGGGTACTTGTTCTTGATAGTCTTCTTGTTCAATGGACGGTAATCGACGCAAAGTCGGTCCGTGCCATCCTTCTTCTTGACAAAAAGAACACCACAACCCCATGGAGAAGAACTCGGTCTGATCAGACCCAGACATTCTTGTTTATCGAGTTGAATCTTCAATTCCTTGAGCTCATCTGGTCCAAGCTTGTAAGGACGCTTGCAAACGGGTTCCGTGCCAGGCTCAAGCTCAGTAACGAATTCAACTGGCCGACGGGGAGGCATACCCGGAAGCTCTTCTGGAAAAACATCTTGGTACTCACATACGACTGGAATCTGAGAGATAGCCTCCAATTCATCATTCTCATTGAGAGAAAACAACCGAATGGTATCATCACGAGAAGCATAGATGATCACATCGTTCGAAGTGTGAGTCAATTTGATTTCCCTGGCAGCACACTCAAGCTGAGCCTTGTGCTTAGAAAGCCAGTCCATCCCAAGAATGAGATCAATATCAGAATCACCAAGAACAATTGGTTTAGACTAGAATTTGTAGTCACCCATCTTGATAGAAACATTGGGAACCACCAAACTTGAGCTCAAACGTTTACCAGGAGAAATGACAGGCATGGGTCTATCCAAATTTGAAGAAGTGAACTCATGCTTGGCGAAAAATGGTCTTGACATGAAACAATGCGATGCACCAGTATCAAATAAGACTTTTGCAGGAATATCATTAACAGGAAGATTACCCATGATCACTTCAGAAGACTCCTCTGCTTGAGCTGCATTCAACATGTTCACCTTGGCATGCTTAGGATTATGCTTGACCACTGCATTGCTGGAAGATTTCACAGGAGGAGGAGGCGGAAGGCGCCTCTGGTTGAAGCACTTGTTCGCATAGTGACCCTTCTGCTGACATTTGTTACAAGTCACCTCTGAGAGCGGACGATGATAAGGAGCACTTGGCCTTGGAGCTTGGTTCTGAGACTTGTTCTGATAGACAGGGTTGGGTGGGTGGGAAGATCCACGACCACTTGAATTCTTCTGTTGATAAGGCTGACGGAACGGAGGAGGAGGAGGCAACCAGAACTTCTGTTGCTTAGCTGCCACAAGTGAAGAAGAAGAAGACTGAACTGCGTCTCTGACTCTCTTCTTAGAAGCCTCACACTTGAGCTGAGCAGCTTCTTGTTTCAGTGCCATGTTGTAGAATTCATCATACTTTAATGGCTCGAAAAGCACGAGAGCAAGCTGCAGATCTTCTCTGAGACCACGTCTGAATTGGTAGATCATACTCTTCTCATCAGGAATGTCTTGCCTTGCAAAACGAGAGAGTTTCTGGAACTGAGTGTTGTATTGATAAACAGACATGGTGCCTTGCTTGAGATTGAGGAATTCCTCACGCTTAAGCTCAACAACACTTTCTGGAATGTGGTGCGCTTTGAAATCACGACGGAAATCATCCCAAGTGATCACACGACCTCCTCTGGAATCTTTGTATTGCTGGAACCACTCAGCAGCTTGATCTTTGAGTTGAAAAGAGGCAAACTTGACAAAGTCCTCAGGTCTGACATTGCTGCACTCGAAATGCTTGCTGATGTCCACTAGCCAATCATCTACGTCTGTGGCCTCGACACAGTAGCTGAAGGTTTTTGGCTGATTAGCAAGGAACTGGTTCAGTGAAGCGAAATGCGGCTGATTGTTGCCTTGGCCTTGATTCTCTTGATTAGCTTGCCCTTGGTTGCGATCTTGCAAGAGCTGAATCAGAATCTGAGCATTGGCATTTGTGGCAGTCATCAAGGCTTGCCAAGCTTCCGGAGGCGGAGGTGGTGGCGGAGGGTTAGCCTGATTTCCTTCATTGCGTTCCAGATTCTGACGCGTTGGTGGAGCCATCCTGAAGAGGGTGACATCCATTAGCATCTTGACAGAGATATATTCAAGCTGAATCAAAGGAACAAAATTGCAACATATAGTCTTCATAATTAACATTCGAACGAGAATGAACGAATGAATTCCAATGTAAAATATCACACTTCCATAAGCTGAGAAGCCACTTAGAACATGGTATGGAATAAAACCAACAAGGTACGGAAGTGAACAAATACTTGGTAAGGATTACCCAATCACAAACCAAATATCTGCGGAAGAAATACTAAAGCTACAAGAATTCCCACTTATAAACTCCCGAAACTTTCTGGTTATGCAATCAGGTGTTGGGGATACAGGGGAAGCATAATATCTCACCCAAACTAGCAAATCCTACAACCAGCTGTATCCATCCTTCAACACATAACCAAGAAACCTTCGGAAATCGTCTACCTCAACCTTCGAAAAGCATCCGTTATACAAGTCATGGCAATACCCCTGCACTCGCCACAGTACTGGGCTATCAGGGTTATCTCACCAACAACTGTACAAAAGAGATTTTCGATGTCGGTCGTACTAGACTCAGGTATTCCAAAACCGCAACGATAAAATTATGACGACAACACCTCGGAGCTCAACTCCCCGGGACACTGCCACAACCCCTAAATGTCAGGAGGCAACCAAGACAATGTTGTCATCATAAAACCATCGGAACGATTGTAATATACCCGCGTGATCCTAAAAAAAAATTTTAGTGAAATTTGAGAGGAGAAGAGTCAAACTCTACGTCAGGAAGCCTTGCCAGAAGGTCGAAGGGACTGGGGAGTAAAAAGAATTCCTAAACTCTCCGATATATAATTCCTAAATGACTCAAAACATTTTTCTAGACACAACTCGGCCACTAAAGACGATCAAACAGTGGGGCTCCTAAGGTCGGGGAAAGGCTCTGATACCAACTTGTAACGCCCTCGATGCGGCTATATCTCCCACGTGTCGAGGCACGACTTAGAGGCATAACCGCATTGAAAGCAATGTCGCAAGTGAGGTAATCTTCACACAATCCATGTAATAAATAAAGGGGAAAGATACATAGTTGGCTTACAATCGCCACTTCACACAAGTACATAAATAACATCCATCATGCAGAATACACTCAAGGTCCGACTACGGTACCAAAATTAAAGAAGACTACCCCAAATGCTAAACAGATCCCCGGATCACCCAACTGGGCTCCACTACTGATCATCTGGAAAAGAAACATAGTAACGGCCACGTTCCTCGTCGAACTCCCAAGTGAGCTCGGTCGCGTCATCTGCACTGGCATCGTTGGTACCTGCAACTGTGGTGATAATATCTGTGAGTCACGGGGACTCAGCAATCTCACACCCGCGAGATGAAGACTATTTAAGCTTAAAGGTGGGAAAGGGGTTTGTGAGGTGGAGCTGCAGCAAGCGACTAGCATATGGTGGCTACAGTGCAAAAGAGAGCGAGAAGAGAAGGCAAAGCACGGTCGGGAAAACTAGAAGTGATCAAGAAGTGATCCTGAAACGACCTACGTCAGACATAACTCCAACAACTGTGTTCACTTCCCGGACCTCGCCGAGAAGAGACCATCACGGTTACACACGCGGTTGATGTGTTTTAGTTAAGGTCAACTTCGGGTTTTCTACAACCGGACATCAACAAATTCCCATCTGCCTCATAACCGCGGGCACGGCTTTCGAAAGATAATACCCTGCAGGGGTGTCCCAACTTAGCCCATGATAAGATCTCACGGTCAACGAAGGATATTCCTTCTACCGGGAAGACCCGATCAATCTCGGAATCCCGGACTACAAGACATTTCGGCAGCAATAAAACAAGTCTAGCAAAACCGCCCGATTGTGCCGACAAATCCTGATAGGAGCTGCACATATCTCGGTCTCAGGGCACATCCGGATGAGTCAAGCTACGAGTAAAACCAGCCCTCGAGTTGCCACGAGGTGGCCCCGCAGGTTGCTCGGTTCGGGCCAGCACTTAGAGAAGCACTGGTCCGGGGGGGCTAAAATAAAGATGACCCTCGGGCTCGCGAAAACCCGGGGGAAAAAGGGTAGGTGGTGGCAAATGGTAAAACCAATGTTGGGCCTTGCTGGAAAAGTCTTATTCAAAGCGAACTGTCAAGGGGGTCCCATAAATCACCCAACCGTGTAAGGAGCGCAAACTCCGGGAACATAACACCGGTATGACGGAAGCTAGGGTGGCAAGAGTGGAACAAAACACCAGGCATAAGGCCGAGCCTTCCACCCTTTACCAAGTATATAGATGCATTAATTAAATAAGAGGTATTGTGATATCCCAACAAGTGAACATGTTCCAAACAAGGAACAACAAGTCCATGTTCCAACAAGGAACAAACTTCATCTTCACCTGCAACTAACAACGCTATAAGAGGGGCTGAGCAAAGCAGTAACATAGCCAAACAACGGTTTGCTAGGACATGGATGGTTAGGGGCTGACATGGCAATATAGGAGGCATGACATAGCAAGTGGTAGGTATCGCAGCATAGGCATAGCAAAAGAGCGAGCAATCTAGCAAGCAAAGATAGAAGTGATTTCGAGGGTATGGTCATCTTGCCTGCAAGGTTCTCAGAGTTGTCGAAAGCTTGGTCCTCGTAAGCGTTCTCAACAGGTTCCTCGTTCACGTACTCGTCTCCCGGCTCTACCCAAAGCAAGAAAACAAGCAAAGGGAACAATATCAACCACGATGCAATGCGCAAGCAACATGATGCAAAACATGGCATGATATGTGAGAGGTGATATGCAATGCGAATGCATGCTCCGGAAGGACAAGGGTGAACAGGGCATAATCTTGGCAAACCAAGCATGCCACTGGATAGATGAGGTGATTTCGGTTGAAATCGATATAAAATACACCGGAATCGGATGCACGGTTTGCAAATGGCAAGCAATGCAAGAATGACACGAAACTGCCATAAACAGCATAATGCTACTTAGCAAGCAACAAATAATTAAGCTACTGCACCGAAACATGGCAACAAAGCATATGAAAGTAATCTACTCAAGATGCTCGACAAAAGATGAACACTGAGCTACGGATAAATCACATCATAACAGGTCCAAACAAGCATGGCAAAAGTGCAAACGATAACAAGTTCTCAGACTTAGTGAAATTATCAATGTAGCAGAAACTAACATCAGGATGACATGTTCAGAGCAATGAAACAACATGCTACAAGTTCAGCACATAGCAAAGTAAGGCATGGCATGGACCTACTAGAAGCACTTGACAAAAGTCCTTTACTTACCATAAGCCAAAAAGGACAAGAAAATATGATTACACCCATGTCAATTAAGCAAGTTTCGTTACAGGTTTCAGACTTGGCAGAAAATTGGACATGGCAGAAAACTGATAACGACTAGGCATGTTCGTGAGCTCGATGCACTCACTACAGAGCAATTCATGTTAAACTAAGCATACATACATCAATAAGACATGGCATAGTAACTAGACATGGCAAGAATAACATCATATCATGCAAGGATCCATTACACCAAGCTTGGCAAAATCGAATAACATGTAAACAATCTGCCAGCAACATTTTGAAGCAAAAGTAGAGCTCGATTGACTCAAGCTATGGCACTCCATCATTGCAAGAAAAGGCATGGATGTATAGAGGAAATACTCAAGTTCAAAACTCCCTTACTGATCATGCTCAAATTATCCATAGAACTCTCGGAAACAACATGAATACATGGCATGAAAATAACAGCAGTCAGGGACTTAGTGAAATACCAAGTCTCTGGAATCAGCAACATCAAGTGACCTAGTTTGCATGCTTGTGCTAGTCACCACAAGTATCACAAAAATACTTGGCAAAATCCTCTGGATAGATAACATGGCATATTACAAAACTCATGTAGGACTCAACTTCATAGGAGGTTCACATCAATCATGGCAAAAATGATAAAATGCATGTTCAGATAAGATACAGCAACTAACATCAACTAGCCCTCTTCTAACAGCAGTTCGGGCATCGAGATGACCTCAAATGAGAATGATGCAATGGAACAAAATGATGTACTCTTCGAGTCGAACAATTCGACATATCATACGCGCGAAATGGAGCCACGGATGCAAAGTTATGGCATGTCAAACAGGTGATGATAATGATGAAAAGATAAGACAGAGAAAAACGAGAGGGGGAAATCAACCGGATCTAGGGTTTCCGGCGGCTGCGCGGAAACCGAGGCGGCCGGAGAGCTCGACGGAGACGTGGCGCGCGGCGGCCGGGGACGGAGCGGGGAACGCCGGCGGGGTCGGGGCGCGGCGCGGGACCCGGCGACAAGGGCGGAGGGGCGGACGCCGGCGCGGAGCGGCGCGGGCGACGGTTGGGCGGCGGCGCGGCAGCGGGATCTCGGCGGAGGAGGTGGTGCGACGGCGGCTCCGGCGACGCGGGGCACGGCGCGGGAAGGAGCGGGCGAGGCGGCGGGCGGCAGCGCCCGGCGCGGCGCGCGCGGGCGGCGGCGCGGCGCTCGCGGGCCGGGAGGGCCGGCTCCGGGCCCGGGCGGGCCGGTGGCGGCTGGCGGCGAGGAGGCCACGTGGCATGCTCCCACTGGCCAGGGCGCGCCGGCGGCGGGACAGGTGGCGGCGGAGCACTGTGCGGGCGCGGATTTCGAGGAGGGATTAGGGTTTCGGGGTGTTTGCCCGTAAATGGAGGAGGAGGAGACCTTTTTATAGATAGGAGGAGCTAGGAGGCTCCAAGCAGAGTGCGGTTTTCGCCCATGCGATCGTGATCGAACGGCGGAGGACATGGGAGTGACTTAGATGGGTTATTGGGCCGTTATGAAGGGGTTTTGGGCTGCAACACACACGAGGCCTTCACGGTTACCCGGTTAACCGTTGGAGTACCAAACGAGCTCCGATTGACCCGAAACTTGACAGGCGGTCTTCCGGTGCGATACCGAGGCCACATGTCAAACCTCGTTCCATTCCGAGAATGTTTAATACCCGCTCACGAAGAAATGTAAAAGGGGACGCCGGGAGCCATAGGAGCGCCGGATTGCAAAACGGACAACGGGAAAGATGCTCGGTTTTATGAGACGAATGCGTATGCGAATGCGATGCACATGATGACATGATAAAAAAAACATGACATGACCAAAATGCAAAACGGAGAGAACCCAACCACGGAGGGAATAACATAACACATAGCCGGAAATGGCAAGAGTTGCATTACAAATATGGCAAGTTACATCTGGGGCGTTACAAAATAGCACATTCTGGCATTTTTGATCCGGCTGCTCTAACCCAGTTGGTTAGCACCCATGTGATTTGTGCCACCCAAATTTAATTGAATTGGATGCAAATACTAGTAGTTGACATGATTCCTAAACTAGTTAGCATCTGAACCACAAGTATGGGCCGTATATGATTTAGAGAGAGTTGGTAGTCTGGGAGGTCAGCGTAAGGGATAACATGGCCATGCGAAGAACCAAGTAAAACAATGTTTTGAGGCATCACCTCGACCATCGATGGCCTGTAGCAGGACAATTGAGATCCAAAGCAGCAGGAGGGTAGTTCAGGTCCATGCCTGAAAAGCAGACATAAAGATCATTCTTCTCCTTCCCTATTATTCTTTCATCTGTGGGTTCCATTAGATGGGAAAAATAGCAAAACTTACAATTGTGTGATAACTTTTTGGTAAAAAAACAGAAAAACACCCCAAAGTACAACAATCAGCTTTGTGTCACTGAACTTCTACATTCTCTTTTTTTTGTTCATGTACATGTGAAACACAGCAGCTTTATTACAAAGATGATCCTATCCAGTTCTTGTTACTGACTTCTCTATCTTCGTTTCTTCCTTTTGTTCATGCACATGTGAAACAGAACAACTCTGTTTCTCCTAGACTAATCATGGAACATGCTGGATTGTGCTTTCTTTGTTTTGCCTTCTTACTCCTCCTGACTTGTGGTGAATCTTCGGGTATGTACTTGGGGTACTGGTACGTATATTATTAAGCTGAGACTGTTAATTCTGAATCAACTCATAGTTTTCTACTTCCCGTAGAAGAGAAAGGTTACGGTGCAAGTGCATATGCTGTGCACTGGGACCCCGATCATCCACATTCCGGTAAGCACTTGTGATACCCTAACCAAGCTAAGGATGTGTTTGCTCTGAATCATCTCATAGTGTGTTGTACAAACGTCCGGTTATGGTGATAGTTCTTCTGAATCATCTCAATGTTTGTTATTTTTCATGTAGAAGAAAACGGTTTTGGTGTGAGTGCATATGCTGTGCACTGGGACCCATAGTTTTAAATAGCCGGCTATAGCCCCGCTATAGCCTTGCTATAGCCTTTTCAGCATGGTGCCGCTAAATGGTTTCATGTACAAACTTCCCGCTATAGCCTGCTATAGCCCGCTATAGCTAATTCTGAGGTCCGCCGCTATTTGGCATAGCCCGCTATTTAAAACATTGCTGGGACCCCGATCATCCGCATTCCGGTAAGCAGTTGTGATACCCTAACCAAGCTAAGAATGTCTTTGCTCTGAGTCATCTCATAGTGTGTTGTAAAAATGGCCGGTAATGTTGATAATTCTTCTGAAATCATCTCATAGTTTGCTATTTTTCTTGTAGAACAAAACGGTTTTGGTGTGGGTGCATATGCTGTGCATTGGGACCCCGATCATCCACATTCCGGTAAGCACTTGTGATACCCTAACCAAACTAAGAATGTGTTCGCTCAGTATCATCTCATAGCGTGTTGTACAAACGGACGGTTATGGTGATAGTTTTTATGCAGTGCATTAGTATCCAGATCATGCACCTTCCGCTAAGTGTGGTAGCTTACCAATTTTAGGGAGTGTTTAGTCCGAATATAAGCTCTTGGCATGTTTATTAAATCTCCGAAATTAACTTCAGCATATTTTTGATAAACTGATATTTTAAGCTACAACTATACGCAGTTTCTGCTGTTCCTGAAGCAATGGCAAAACACCATGAAATAAAAGTTCAAACTGGCATGTTGTTCCTGAAGAAGAATCTACATGTTGGCACTGTACTTCCGGAAGGAACCACTTTTGCCCGAGCCGGTGCACCAAAGCCTGTCGATTCCAACTCCACTCCCTTGGAGTCAAAGTACTTGCCAACCATGCTTGCGCATTTTAAGATACCTCACGGCTCGATGAAGGCGAAGCAGGTAGCTCACACCCTTCATTTATGCGGCAAACTGGTTGACAAGGAGGAGCCTCACGTGTGCTTCACATCTCGTGAAGCAATGGCAAGGTTTGCCACCAAAGCATTAGGACTAAGCGGTGCACGTGCAGCCATCACAAGGATTCATGGGCATGAGACCCCCAACTCCATGTACGCCGTTGCACAGATTGTACAACTCAGCAACAATGTGGTGCCATGCCACCCCATGGATTTTCCATACGAGGTCTTTTACTGCCATCGGCCGAAAGAGGTGCAGGCTCTGAGGGTGCAACTCAAG
Source organism: Aegilops umbellulata (assembly GCA_032464435.1). Taxonomy (NCBI): domain Eukaryota; kingdom Viridiplantae; phylum Streptophyta; class Magnoliopsida; order Poales; family Poaceae; genus Aegilops; species Aegilops umbellulata. The sequence goes on along the minus strand of CP136059.1, from coordinate 328,219,356 downwards.
GGCTTGAAAGATGAAATGACGCGCGTGACGGCAACAGCCATGTGCCACATGAACACATCTGATTGGGACAAGCAGTCCTTCGAGATGTTGGGCGGAGAGCGTGGCGAAAGCATTTGCCACTACATGCCAACAAACTACATCATGTTCTACTAGGTATGGGAGTCATTCTTGTTATGTCCTATACATTTCAGGAGATTCTGGTAACCGTGTCAACGGCGCGGAATCGCCTGGCACCACCCTGCTGACTACATCTTTGAATGGTTCATATTTTTTCCAGCTGTGGAAGGACAGCAAGGTGGCATGAGTGGTGCTAAAGAAGATTAAAGACGTCCAGTTCGTCAGCAGAAGCAGCCAGCCTTGACGCTTTCGATGGAAACGGCCCTCAGCCTTATGCTTTACCCTAGTTATCTCGCTCCTTTGTTACGAGCTGGTCTGTAATAAGCACTTATCACTTGCTCGAGTTGTTAGTTAAAACCCTGTTTGTGATGTACTATGACCTTGTGGGCTTTATTAATTTATTATCACTTGCCTTATTTAACACGAATGCAGCTATCTTTAATGCATAACCTCAAAACGATAATGGTAAATTAGTAAGAGACATCATAGATCACACCATATCTAATAAAGTGCGGTTACGACGTTCGGACACACCATTACGCTGTAGTGTTTCGGGAGACGTGAGTTGTGAAACTATTCCACCTTATTTTCTTGTTACGATGGTTTTCCACTTCGCTCTGAAATTCTTTGAACTTTTCAAATGTTTCAGACTTATGTTTCATCAAGTAGATAAACCCATATATGCTCAAATCATCTGTGAAGGTTAGAAAATAACGATACCCACCACGAGCCTCAACACTCATTGGACCGCATACATCAGTATGTATTATTTCCAATAACTCAGTTGCTCGCTTCATTGTTTGAAGAACAGAGTCTTAGTCATCTTACCCATGAGGCATGGTTCGCAAGCATCAAGTGATTCATAATCAAGTGATTCCAAAAGCCCATCAACATGGAGTTTCTTCATGCGCTTTACACCAATATGACCTAAATGGCAGTGCCACAAATAAGTTGCACTATCATTATTAATTTTGCATCTTTTGTCTTCAATATTATGAATATGTGTATTACCACGATCGAGATTCAATAAACCATTTGTATTGAGCGTATGACCATAGAAGGTTTTATTCATGTAAATAGAATAACAATTATTCCTTGATTTAAATGAATAATTGTATTGCAATAAACATGATCCAATCATATTCATGCTCAATGCAAATACCAAATAACATTTATTTTAGGTTCAACACTAATCCCAAAGGTAAAGGGAGTGTGGGATGGTGATCATATCAACCTTGGAATCACTTCCAACACGCATCCTCACCTCGCCCTTAACTAGCCTCTGTTTATTTTGCAACTCCTGTTTCGAGTTACTACTCTTAGCAACTGAACTAGTATCAAATACCGAGGGGTTGCTATAACACTAGTAAAGTACACATCAATAACATGTATATCAAATATACCTTTGTTCACTTTGTCATCCTTCTTATCCGCCAAGTATCTAGGGCAGTTTCACTTCCAGTGACTATTTCCTTTGCAGTGGAAGCACTCAGTTTCAGGCTTGGATCTAGCTTTGGGCTTCTTCATGGGAGTGGCAACTTGCTTGCCATTCTTCTTGAAGTTCCTTTTTTTTCCTTTGCCCTTTTACTTGAAACTAGTGGTCTTGTCAACCATCAACACTTGATGCTTTTTCTTGATTTCTACCTTCGTCGATTTCAGCATCGCGAAGAGCTCGGAGATTACTTTTGTCATCCCTTGCATATTATAGTTCATCACGAAGATCTAGTAACTTGGAGATAATAACTAGAGAACTTTGTCATTTACTATCTTATCTGGAAGATTAACTCCCACTTGATTCAAGCAATTGTAGTACCCATACAATCCGAGTACATGATCACTGGTTGAGCTATTCTCCTCCATCTTGTAGGCAAAGTACTGTCAGAGGTCTCATACCTTTTGATACAGGCATGAGTATGAAATACCAATTTCAACTCTTGGAACATCTTATATGCTCTATGGCGTTCAAAACATTTTTGAAGTCCCGGTTCTAAGCCGTAAAGCATAGTGCACTAAACTATCAAGTAGTCATCATACCGAGCTTTTTGTCAAAATGTTCATAACGTCTACATCTGCTCCTGCAATAGGTCTGTCACCTAGCGATGCATCAAGAACATAATTCTTCTGTGCAGCAATGAGGAAAACCTCATATCACGGACCAAGTCCGCATCCTTGCTACTATCATCTTTCAACTTATATTTCTCTAGGAACATATAAAAATAAATGGGGAGCTACATCATGAGCTATTGATCTACAACATAGATATGCTAATACTACCATGACTAAGTTCATGATAAATTAAGGTTCAATTAATCATATTACTTTAAGAACTCTCACTTAGATAGACATCCCTCTAGTCATCTAAATGATCACGTGATCCAAATTAACTAAACCATGTCTAATCATCACGTGAGATGGAGTAGTTTTCAATGGTGAACATCACTATGTTGATCATATCTACTATATGATTCACGCTCGACCTTTCGGTCTCAATGTTTCGAGGCCATATAGGCATATGCTAGGCTCGTCAAGTTTAACCTGAGTATTCTGCGTGTGCAAAACTGGCTTGCACCCGTTGTATGTGAACGTAGAGCTTTTCACACGCGATCATCACGTGGTGTCTCGGCACGACGAACTTCCGCAATGGTGCATACTCAGGGAGAACACTTTTACCTTGAAATTTAGTGAGAGATCATCTTATAATGCTACCGTCGAACTAAGCAAAAATAAAATGCATAAAGGATAAACATCACATGCAATCAATATAAATGATATGATATGGCCATCATCATCTTGTGCCTTTGATCTCCATCTCCAAAGCACCGTCATGATCACCATCGTCACCGGCTAGACACCTTGATCTCCATCAAAGCATCGTTGTCGTCTCGCCAACTATTGCTTCTACGACTATCGCTATAGCTTAGTGATAAAGTAAAGCAATTACATGGCCATTGCATTTCATACAATAAAGCGACAACCATATGGCTCCTGCCAGTTGCCGATAACTCTGTTACAAAACATGATCATCTCATACAATAAAATTTAGCATCATGTCTTGACCATATCACATCACAACATGCCTTGCAAAAACAAGTTAGACGTCCTCTACTTTGTTGTTGCAAGTTTTACGTGGCTGCTACAGGCTGAGCAAGAACTGTTCTTACCTACACATCAAAACCACAACGATTTTTCGTCAAGTGTGTTGTTTTAACCTTCAACAAGGACCGGGCGCAGCCACACGCGATTCAACTAAAGTTGGAGAAACTGACACCCGCAGCCACCTGTGTGTGAAGCACGTCGGTAGAACCAGTCTCGTGTAAGCGTACGCGTAATGTTGGTCCGGGCCGCTTTATCCAACAATACCGCCGAATCAAAGTATGACATGCTAGTAAGCAGTATGACTATTATCGCCCACAACTCATTTGTGTTCTACTCATGCATATAACATCTACGCATGGACCTGGCTCGGATGCCATTGTTGGGAACGTAGTAACTTAAAAAAAATCCTACGCACACGCAAGATCCATCTAGGTGATGCATAGCAACGAGAGGGGAGAGTGTTGTCCACGTACCCTCATAGACCGAAAGCGGAAGTGTTATGACAAAACGGTTGATGTAGTCGTACGTCTTCACGATCTGACCGATCCTAGTACCGAAAGTATGGCACCTCCGCCATCTGCACACGTTCAGCTCGGTGACATCCCTCAAACTCTTGATCCAGCTAAGGCCGAGGGAGAGTTCCGTCAGCACGACGGCGTGATTACGGTGTTGATGAAGTTACCGACGTAGGGCTTCGCCTAATCAATACAACGATATGATCGAGGTGGAAATATGTGGAGGGGGCACCGCACACGGCTAAACAATGTCAAGTTGTGTGTCTATGGGGTGACCCCCTCCCCCGTATATAAAGGAGTGGAGGAGGGGGGAGGGCCGGCCCTCTATGGCGCGCCCAAGGGAAGTCCTACTCCCATCGGGAGTAGGATTCCCCCCCTTGCCTAGTTGGATTAGGATAGGAAGGAAGGGGGAGGAAGGAGGAAGGAAGTGGGGGAGGCGGCCCCCACCCAATTCGGATTGGGCTTGGGGGCGCGCACTCTCCTGGGCTCCCTTCTCCTCTCTCCCACTATGGCCCAATAAGGCCCATATACTTCCCGGGGGGTTCCGGTAACCTCGCGGTACTCCGGTAAATGCCCGAACTCACCCGGAACCATTCCAATGTCCAAACATAGTCATTGATGTCTACTATGCAACCTTCTTCTTGTAGACGTTGTTGGGCCTCCAAGTGCAGAGGTTTGTAGGATAGTAGCAAATTTCCCTCAAGTGGATGACCTAAGGTTTATTAATCCGTGAGAGGCGTAGGATGAAGATGGTCTCTCTCAAGCAACTCTGCAACCAAATAACAAAGAGTATCTTGTGTCCCCAACACACCCAATACAATGGTAAATTGTATAGGTGTCGGTGTACAAAAAGAGGGGTGCACTTTTTTGTACCCCTATAACTGTGCACGAGCAGTCTGAGCCACGGGCACCACCACACTGACCAAGGCAAGGGAGGTGAGCCAAGGTAAGGCCAAAGATCGAGAGAAGCAGAACGACGCCAAGACCAAGACCACAAGGAGCAAAGGGGACGAAGCGGACCCTCCCTGGAAAGATCCTTGCGGGGAGGCGGTTTTAGCAAACCCGGCAAGACCCTTGCCGTGGCAGTTCGCCCCACACCTGCGGAGCGGGTCACCCTTGAGTCCACTGCCCCCATGGGGCAAGGATTCGGGAGGCATCCCCGTGGTGGCATGCAGATCTTTATGAAGACATTCAAGATCAGATGCACACTTTAGAAGATGATGATCCTTGGTGGGATCCCAGCCAAGGAAGACCACAAGGCCCCCGGCAAGAGCCTTGCCGGGGATGACAGCAGGCGCCACGGCAAGACCCTTGCCGGGGCCCCGGCAAGGCCCTTGCCGTGAACACCCGTAGGGCCGCCATCAGGCCCACGCTAATCAGACCTCCACCACCGTTCGCATGCAGCTGCCGACCCAACCAGCTGGGCAGGCACCTGTGTGGCGGCATGCAGATCTCCGTGGCGACCCACCACTGCGCCACCTCAGCTGCCTGCCTGCCTACATGGCACCGCGGGCACCGCTGGCCAGGGCGCGTGTCGACACGAGAGGGAGCGGCGACAGACGAGATAGGGCTATCCCCCGTCCCCAGCAAAGCAAGGACACCTAAGCAAGACGCATTAAATGCGCCTTGTCATGTAATGCGAGCGATAACCTCGCATCACTGTACCCTTTCCACCACCTGTGTGCCACTGTGGCAACCCCTTTCCCTATAAAAGGAGGCCCAAGGCGACCAATAGGAGGATTCGGCTTTTTGGAGCTCCTCACGCCCCATAGCTAGCTCAAGAACACAGATATTCAATCCACCAAAGCAGGAGTAGGGTTTTACGCATCCTTGCGGCCCGAACCTGGGTAAAGGAACCGTGTGCTATCTGTTTGATCCGCTCTTCTCACGACCCCGCGCCCCGCAACCGTAGTAGGGATTCTTGTGATCCCATACGTGTCGTTCCCACCGACATATTTGGCGCGCCAAGTAGGGGGCGCAGTTGTGAGAATCGGCTCTAGCAGTTGGCCTGGCACTCCTTCATCTTCGTGACCCTTGAAGAAGAAGGGAGGCCAGAAGGTCGACACTCGAGCGATCGCAAACAGAAGCTAAGTTGCACTGAACCCTTATTTGTGCTACCTTTCTTATTTGAGGTTATTCCCCCCGGAGATGTTTGCTTTGTATGAAAAACATGCACGCCAGGGGGCTCTACCACGATCTGCAACGCCCTTGCCCTGTTTCGAGTCCGCTCACCAGCTCAAGCGGCTGCGTCGAGAGTGGCAGAGTAGCCTTCCGCGATCAACAACGCCCTCGATTCTGACTCGAGTCAAGCTCGAGAGTACCAGCGGCCGCGTTTGGAACGGAAAGGTGGCTTGTCCGGCAGCACGCGTACCTGGCAGGCCATGGGGATCCGTCCCCAAGATGCCCCTTGGGGCTTTCGCGCCGGCAAGCCTTCCCGATCGACGTAGGGCACACATACAAAGGGGAATTGAACGGGGAAATAACATGCATGAAAATTAAGAGTACTTCAGAGTTATATTACATCACATCATAGCTGCGGTTCTAACTAAAGATAAAATTTGTCTTGGTCAGGAACCCGCAGCGACGAAGAAGAACGGGATGCCTAATCCCGGCGCTGGCCTTCCACCGTCTTGATTTCGTCGATGCAGTCGGTGATGGGCTTGATGCGCTCCTTGAGCATCGTGGGGTCAGCACCCTCCGGCAAGCTCCTCATCGCGGCCGCGAAGTCGAGGTCGGGATTCCAGTACGCCACCTTAGTGAGGACCTTGGTCACGACCCTCCGGCAAAGTCGCCGGGCCTCCTCGGCCAGCATGGCCGTCCTGTTGGAGTGGAGATAGGCCAGGGCCCCGAGGACACCCTCGAAGAACTGGGTCAGCCTGGCGTTGACGGTCCCGCTGCGCTCGGGGGCGTACCTCACGTTTGGCAACCCCATGGTGGCCAATTGCGAGGTAACCCTGCCGGCGACGACCTCCAGATGGCTGATCCACCTGTTCTCACCCGCCACATATTCCTGGTGGGAGGCGGCCTCGCTCGCCCGCAGCTGCTTCTCCTCCTCCAGGCTCCTAGTCAAGGTCTCTTCCCGAGCCATGCTCTCCGACAACAGCTTCTCGAGATCCTCCAGCTTCAGCCTGAGGTCTCTGATGGAGTTCTGCGCCTCGGAGAGCTCTCCAGTCCTGCTGACGACCGCTCCTTGCGCCTCTACCAAGGCGCAGTTGAGCGTGCTCTTCTCACTGGACAGCTTGAGGGCCTGCTCCTTCAGCTCGTCCCGCTCTGCTTACAGCTCCTTCACCTTGCCGGCATGGGCCAGGGCTTGGGCATCGAGTGCCTCTTTGTGCCTCTGCTCCGCTCGTGGGTCCGTCGTGCGACAAGGGCCTCGAGCTCCTCATCCTTGCCGCGGAGCGTTGCGGCAAGCTTCGCCTCACGCGCGAAGAGGTCCTCCTCCTGGGAGTCCAAGGCGGCTTGATGCTGGTTCCGGGAGGCTTCGGCCGCGGCAGCCAAGTTCGCCGCCTTCTCCTGGGCCTTCTCGATGTCGGCCATCTTCATGGCAAGCTCCACATCGCGCTCGGCCAGTTTCTCTTGAAAGGCCCTCTGCTCCTCGCGGGTCTAGTGGAACCAGGCCCGTGTCTCAGCAACGCGCGCCTTGAAGTCCACCTCCGCGTTCTCCACCGTTGCCATCCGGGACTTCACCTTGTCCAGGCGGGCACGGTAGAGCACTTGGAGCTTCCGGAAATTGGCCCCCATGGCGCGGAAAAGCTGCTCTTTCGGAGAACCATCGCCACCAGCACCTGGCGCGTCGACCACCTTGAGCCCGGTGGCGGCAAGCACCTCGCCGTCAAAAACTTCCCCTTCGGCGGGCGATCGGCTTGACGCCCCTGGGAGGTGGACGAAATGATCATCGCCCATGTTCAGGTATCTGCCGGGGCCCGAGGTTGAGGAGGGGGAAGGCTGATCATCCATCACCTCTTCCTCGGCGGAGGCCTTGCCGGCCTCTCCGGCAGGACCACCACTGACGCCCTCGGCAGAAGCCTCGCCGATCGCCTTGGCGGCCCCCGCAGCAGCGTCCTCAGCGGCACCCTTAGCGGCTTCGTCGGCTGCGGCGTCGTCAGCATCTTTGGCGGCCTCTTCAGCGGCAATCCTGCTGGCCTCCGCCGCGGCCTCCTCAGCAATGTCTCCGATAACGGTGTCCACGTCCTCCATGTCTGTTGGAGGAGGGCCTGGGCAGCAACGGGAGCAATGAAGCCAAGGAAAGGATAAGGGAAAAACAGAGACGAAGGACAGGCGACTCACCAGTACCAGGCTGTGAAGCAGAAGTCCCCTCTCCACCAGCATTTGGCGCCGTGGCAGAGCCACCAGCGCCCAAGTTCCCCTCAACCTCCATGGGTGTGGACTCCGTGTCTGATGCCCTTGCCGGGGACGCCCCCCGCGGCGACGTAGTCGATAGGGGTGGTGTGTTAGGAGTAGCCCTCTGTGGCTCCTCCTGCTGCCGCTCCCCTCCTGCAAACCCGGCAAGGTCAGCATCATAGCGTCGAGCGCCTACCACTTGTCGAGTAAGAGGAGGGTGACGAACTTACGCTGGGGGCTGCTGTCCGGGCTGCTCAGCACCACCAGTGGTGTCTTTGAAGCCCCAGCCGGGGGCTGGCTGCTTGCCGAGGTCCTCGCCCTCTTCACCCTCTGGGCCAACGTCTTTGCTTCCCTGCAAAAGCAAAAATGGATCAAGACAAGCGACCCAATTCGGGGAAATGGAAATGACAGTAAGGAACGAAGTACTTACTCGTCATCCGTCTCCTCCTCCTCCACCAGTTTCCTTTTCCTCTCCGGGCTGAGAGGCCTGAGATCAAAAGGGAGCTCCACATCATCATCCGAGTCGACGCTTGCCGGAGGAGACGAAGAAGGCGGCGGAGTTTGTGCGTGCCTAGATGAGGAAGGGGTTGTCGCCTTCTTCTTCTCAGCGGCCTTCGTCGGCTTCTTCGCTGCCGAGGCCCTCGTGTGACGCCTGGACCCCTCCAGGGTTAATTGAGGCCGCGTAGCCCTGCAGGGCCGGACCGGCTCGCCGGAGCCAGACCGCCGCAGGACTCGCGCTCTTCCCCTGGTTGGCGTCGAGCCCGCCACCACGCCCTCCTCCTCCGATGACTCGTCGGCCGCGTCCTCGACAAGCGGAACTCTGGTGTCAGTGCTGCCGGCCCCCTCGGTGGCCGCCGCCCACAGGATGAGCTGCTCCTCCTCCGCAGCCGTTGCGTCCTTGTCTTCCACGCCCCCGGCGCTGTCGGCCTCCATGGCGAGCTGTACCTCCCTCGCCCTGGTGGCGATGTAGTCCAGCTCTGCCTGGGTGGTGTCCATGACAAGCCACCGCTCGGCGTCAGCATTGACGTACACCTCAATCAATGTGTCGAAGAATTGCTGCACATCTGCGTCCATCGGCTCCTTCCAGCTCGGGGCGGGGCCGTGCGCGTTGCAGTCCGGCATCATGGCGATGATCTCGGAACGGCGTGAATTATTACACAACAGGACCATCCCCACTGGCAACTTGAAGAACGACCCCTTGACGGCCTTGCCGGCCTTTACGGCAGCCCTTGCGGCCTTGCCGGTCAGCTCGACCTTGCCGTCGCGACCCACATCCAACTGGAAGAGCCGCTGGCAGAAGTGGGCATGCGCCAGCACCGTGAAGTTGTTGTCGAGGCCAGGGCGGAGCCGCATAATGTCGGCCGGATTCGTAAAAAGCCAGGATGGCCTCCCCTTATTGTGCAACGGAGTGATCCGGCGGCGAATGAAGTCCTTCCTGATCATCTTCAGGGTGAGCCTAGCCCGGGTCGGCCGAAGAATCCTGGTGGTGGCGACAGTAAGCCTCCCGTCGGCGACGTCGACATCACCCCAATCGCTGCCGCGGACCTGCGGCACTCGGCGGACCTTGCAAAATGCCGGTGGGTCTTTGTCCTCAATCCAGCACCACCGGTCACACCATTCATCCCACCTCTCCTTCAAGGCGCCGTCCGGGTACGCCCCTTTAGATCTCGGGATCCAGGTGACGCAACCAGAGATGGCACCTCCCGGCTGGATTCGAGGATAGAAATAATGGCGGAAGTGCGCCGTGTTGGGCTGCACCCCGGCGAAGCCCTCGCAGAGATGCGCAAAGAAAGACATGCACGCCACCGCATTCGGAGTAAAATCCAAGAGGCGAAAACCGAAGGTGTGCATAATGTCGCAGAAGAAATCAGAGAAAGGGGGGCATAATCCGCAAGAAAAGTAGTCAACGAAGAAGGGGTACCGATTTGGGGCAGGATCGGCACAAGCGGCAGGAATAACGCGCGTCGCGGGGTGTCCCGAATTCTCTCCCCCCCCCCCCCCCCGTCTTCACTCCCCACAGGGGCTTGAAGGAGGCCCGGAGCTTAAGAACATCAACCGTCGAGGGGAAGAAGAAGGTTCCCGGTCCCCCAACAGCACGCTCTCCGGTGGTTCCACGGTCCCGGAGCCCTTAGCCACCCCCTTGCCCTTGGCGGATATGGGCGCCATGGCGGCCAAGAAGTCTAGAGGGTTGAGAAAGGGGGGTGGCGGAGCAGCGGCAGCGGGCGACGACGAAAGCTTGCGAGGGAAGGAAGTGAGGGAACGGCGGCTCTGAGATTGGAAAAGGCACGAGGGAAGAGGAGAAAGTGAGCAGCGCGCCCGCGGTTATTCCCTCTTATGGGGGAAAATGCGGGCCGCCTCCTTTCACATTAACTATGATGTGACGCATGCCCGCGGGAAGCAACCCCGCACATGCTGCCCACGTCACACACGCCTTCCCACGCCGCGCCACGCGCGGGAAGCATGGGAGGCACAACGCGCGAAGGAACTTACCGCGGTAAAAACCGCCCCGCCTGCCCGCGCACCGTTTTTGGGCCTGGCCCAACAACGCGTTGTACTTATGTGTGGCCTAGGCCCGGGGGCTCCTGTCGATGTACAAAAAGAGGGGTGCACTTTTTTGTACCCCTATAACTGTGCACGGGCAGTCTAAGCCACGGGCACCACCACACTGAGCAAGGCATGGGAGGTGAGCCAAGGTAAGGCCGAAGCTCGAGAGAAGCAGAACGACGCCAAGACCAAGACCACAAGGAGCAAAGGGAACGAAGCGGACCCTCCCCGGCAAGATCCTTGCCGGGAGGCGGTTTTAGCAAACCCGGCACGACCCTTGCCGTGGCAGTTCGCCCCACACCTGCGGAGCGGGTCACCCTTGAGTCCACTGCCCCCACGGGGCAAGGATTCGGGAGGCATCCTCGTGGTGGCATGCAGATCTTTGTGAAGACATTCAACATCAGATGCACACTTTAGAAGATGATGATCCTTGGCGAGATTCCAGGCAAGGAAGACCACAAGGCCCCCGGCAAGAGCCTTGCCGGGGCCCCGGCAAGGCCCTTACCGTGAACACCCGTAGGGCCGCCATCAGGCCCACGCCAATCAGACCTCCACCACCGTTCGCATGCAGCTGCCGACCCAACCAGCTGGGCAGGCACCTGCGTGGCGGCATGCAGATCTCCGTGGCGACCCACCACTGCGCAACCTCAGCTGCCTGCCCGCCTACATGGCACCGCGGTCATCGCTGGCCAGGGCGCGTGTCGACACGAGAGGGAGCGGCGACGGACGAGACAGGGCTCTCCCCCGTCCCCGGTAAAGTAAGGACACCTAAGCAAGATGCATTAAATGCGCCTTGTCATGTAATGCGAGGGATAACCTCGCATCACTGTACCCTTTCCACCTGTTGTGTGCCACTGTGGCAACCCCTTTCCCTATAAAAGGAGGCCCAAGGCGACCAGGAGGAGGATTCGGCTTTTCGGAGCTCCTAACGCCCCATAGCTAGCTCAAAAACACATATATTCAATCGAACAAAGCAGGAGTAGGGTTTTACGCATCCTTGCGGCCCGAACCTGGGTAAAGGAACCGTGTGTTATCTGTTTGATCTGCTCTTCTCACGACCCCGCGCCACGCAGCCGTAGTAGGGATTCTTGTGATCCCATAGGTGTCGTTCCCACCGACAATAGGTGCACTAGTTCGGCGAAGAGATGGTGATACAAGTGCAATATGGATGGTAGATATATGTTTTTTTAATATGACAATATAAAAATAGCAAGGTAACTAATGATAAAAGTGAGCGTAAACGGTATTGCAATGCTAGGAAACAAGGCCTAGGGTTCATACTTTCACTAGTGCAAGTTCTCTCAACAATAATAACATAATTGGATCATATAACTATCCCTCAACATGCAACAAAGAGTCACTCCAAAGTCACTAATAGCGGAGAACAAACGAAGATATTATGGTAGGGTACGAAACCAGCTCAAAGTTATCCTTTCTCATCGATCTATTCAAGAGTCCGTAGTAAAATAACATGAAGCTATTCTTTTCGTTCGATCTATCGTAGAGTTAGTACTAGAATAACACCTTAAAACACAAATCAACCAAAACCCTAATGTCATCTAGATACTCCAATGACACCTCAAGTATCCATGGGTATGATTATACGATATGCATCACACAATCTCAGGTTCATCTATTCAACCAACACAAAGAACCTCAAATAGTGCGGCAAAGTTTCTACCGGAGAGTCAAGACGAAAATGTGTTCCAAACCCTATGCATAAGTTCAAGAGGTTACGAAACTCGCAAGTTGATCACCAAAACATACATCAAGTGAATCACGTGATATCCCATTGTCACCACAGATAAGCACATGCAAGACATACATCAAGTGTTCTCAAATCGTTAAAGACTCAATCCGATAAGATAACTTCAAAGGGAAAACTCAATCCATCATAAAAGAGTAGAGGGGGAGTGATACGTCTCCAACGTATCTATAATTTTTTATTGCTCTATGCTATATTATCTACTGTTTTGGACTATATTGGGCTTTATTTTCCACTTTTATATTATTTTTGGGACTAACCTATTAACTGGAGGCCCAGCCCATAATTGTTGTTTTTTTGCCTATTTCAGTGTTTCGAAGAAACAGAATATCAAACGGAGTTCAAACGGAATGAAACCTTCGGGAACGTGATTTTCTCATCAGATATGATCCAGGAGACTTGGACACTCTGTCAAGAAAGAAGAGAGGCGGTCATGAGGGTGGAGGGCGCGCCCCCCTGCCTCGTGGGCCCCTCGAAGCTCCACCGACGTACTCCTTCCTCCTATATATACATACGTACCCCCAAACGATCAGATATGGTGCCAAAAACCTAATTGCACCGCCGCAACCTTCTGTACCCACGAGATCCCATCTTGGGGCCTGTTCCGGAGCTCCGCCGGAGGGGGCCATCATCACGGAGGGCTTCTACATCATCATAGCCCCTCGGATGAAGTATGAGTAGTTTACCTCAGACCTTCGGGTCCATATTTAGTAGCTAGATGGCTTCTTCTCTCTTTTTGGATCTCAATACAATGTTCTCCCACTCTCTCGTGGAGATCTATTTGATGTAATCTTCTTTTTGTGGTGTGTTTGTTGAGACCGATGAATTGTGGGTTTATGATCAAGTCTATCTATGAAAAATATTTGAATCTTCTCTGAATTATTTTATGTATGATTGGTTATCTTTACAAGTCTCTTCGAATTATCAGTTTGGTTTGGCCTACTAGATTGGTTTTTCTTGCAATGGGAGAAGTGCTTAGCTTTGGGTTCAATCTTGCGGTGTCCTTTCCCAATGACAGAAGGGGCAGCAAGGCACGTATAGTATTGTTGCCATCGAGAATAACAAGATGGGTTTTTTTTATCATATTGCATGAAACTATCCCTCTACATCTTGTCATCTTGCTTAAGGCGTTACTCTGTTTTTAACTTAATACTCTAGATGCATGCTGGATAGCGGTCGATGAGTGGAGTAATAGTAGTAGATGCACGCAGGAGTCGGTCTACTTGTCTCGGACATGACGCCTACATACATGATCATACCTAGATATTCTCATAACTATGCTCAATTATGTCAATTGCTCAACAATAATTTGTTCACCCACCGTAGAATACTTATGCTCTTGAGAGAAGCCACTAGTGAAACCTATGGCCCCCAGGTCTATTCTCATCATATCAATCTCCATCACTTTATTATTGCTTTTCTTTTTACTTTGCCTTTTAATTTTTACCTTGTTTCTCTATATCAAAAATACCAAACATATTATCTATCATCTCTATCAGATTTCACTCTAGTAAGTGATCGTGAAGGTATTGACAACCCCTAATCGCGTTGGTTGCGTTGAGCTATTTGTTTTGTGTAGGTACAAGGGACTCGCGCGTAGCCTCCTACTGGATTGATACCTTGGTTCTCAAAAACTAAGGGAAATACTTAGGCTACTTTGCTGCATCATCCTCTACTCTTCGGGGAAATCCAACTTAGTGCTCAAGAGGTAGCAAGAAGAATTTCTGGCGCCGTTGCCAAGGAGGTCTATGCAAAAGTCAACATACCAAGTACCCATCACAATTCCTTATCTCTCGCACTACATTATTTGCCATTTGCCTCTCGTTTTCCTCTCCCCCACTTCACCCTTGCCGTTTTATTCGCCCTCTCTTTTCCATTTGCCTTTTTCTCGCTTGCCTTTTGTTTGCTCGTGTGTTGGTTTTCTTGCTTGTCGTGATGGCTCTACCTATATTTGGTGATCTTCACCTTAAAAAACTAGAAGAGATTGAAAACAACGTCAGGAAGTTTATGGTTTTGCAATTTGAGCATAATAATTTCTTTAGAAACGAGCTTAAGGAACAAAAAAGTTTTATGAGTTATATGAACAAAGAGCTCGATTATATGTCTAAAGAATTTGATGGTATAAGATCTCAAATTGCTCGTCTTAAAAAATTAACTGCCGAAATTTCGGATATGCAAGCCACCTTAGTCAATAAGATGGCCGCTAAACCGGATTCCTATGAAAATCAAGATGAGGATCTAAAAGTTATTGATGTGTCCCCTATTAATTCTTTGTTTTTAAATGCGAATCTTGATGAAACTGAATATGATCTTCCTTTACCTCGAAGGCGTTCCAAAAATTCAGAGTATTTAGATCTTGATGATGAAATTGATGTCACATCCCTAGTTCTGGTATGCTCAAGGCTAGCTAGACATGTGTGCATCATGTTTAAATTTTATTTAAATTTGAAATGGGGATTTGTGAAACCCTCAGAAATCATTTCTGGGAATGACCCAGATAAAAATTGCTTCAATTTGGCCCAAGAAAATGTTCCTGGTTTTCTATAAAAATATTGGCCAGTGTTAAAATTCCAATCAATATTTTTGGAACTTAGAAGTATTTATTTTTGGCCATTTGAATTAATCCAGTAATTATTTGCTTTGGATATATATTTGTTATATATATAATATATGTCCAAAATTTATGTTTGTTGTTGAGGAGCCCTGGAATAATACCACTAGCTCCTGCAAAAATTGGCATAAGTAAATAAATTGATTTAGTATTTTTGCTAAATCAGAAACAAATGTCAGAAATAGAAAAGAAAACAGAAAAGGGAGAAACCTACCTGGACTTACCTGCGGCCTGGCACTGTGCGGCTTGGCCTGGCCCAGCAGGCCGGCCCAGCCCACCACCGCCGTTGTCCTCCTGGCGCCAGTCGGCCAGGCGTGTGGCCGACCCGCGCGCACGGGCAGAGCGCCACGCCACCAGCTCGCCTGCCTGCCTCCCCTGCCAGCGCGACGCCGCGATGCCTCTTCTCGGTGCCGCCCCGATTCCCCTGGCCTCACTCCCTCTCTCTTGTGCCTCTTCCCTCCTCTGGCTCCCTCTCCCTCTCTTCACCGAGCGCACCGGAGAGCGCCGCTACTCGCCGTCGTGGCCACCGGCCACCCCTCGGCCTGCCGCTGTGCCCAGAAGCACCGCCGCATCTTCCTCGTCCTCTCCATCGAGCTACACGACACCGGAGGCCCTGCTTGTCCGCCACCATCGTCATCTTCAACCTCCCGGCGCCGGAGATCCGCTTCGCCGCCCTGCTTAGCTCCGGCCTCCCCCGAGCAAGCTGACCAGCCCATCGACCTCCCCGTGAGCCTCTGCTCCGAACCCCTCTCCTCCTCCTCGCGCTTGCGCCATCTAGGCCTGAGTTCCGCCATGGCCGAAGCTCGCCTCCTCTCGAGCTTGTCGCCGGCGTTGCTCCGGTGACCCTTTGGCCACGCCAGTGCACCTAGCACTCTCGCCGCACCTCGTAGTGCCCCGCTAGCGCTTTAGTTAGCGCGTTTGCACGCTGCAGCCGCGCCCCCGAACACAGCCGAACTCCGGCGGCCGCCAATGTGGTCGCCGACGTCGTTCTTGGCCACCCCAGCTCTGGCCGAGGGCACTGCCCGACGCGCCGCACCGCCAGCTCTTCGAAGAGCCTAATCACGCCTTGAACGGAGCCCTGTGGGCGATTTCCGTGGCGCTTCGCCGTCTCGGGCCTCGCCGGCGGCTTAACACCGGTGGGGTTTGACCCTTTGACCTCTCCGGCCGTCAGGTGGGCCCCATGGGTCAGGTGATTAGCTTAAGGCTAATCACCATCTAACTAACCCTTACACTGAGAGTGGGCCCCGGCGCCCCCTAATTAGTAGTTAGCATTAATTAACCCCCCTGTTAACTAACTGTGACACTGACGTGTGCCCCCCACACGTTAGGTTTGACCCCAGTCAGCGCTGTTGACTTGCTTACGCAAGCATGACGCAATGCTGACGCAATTATCCTTTTCTGGAATTATTTTAAAACAGGAAATTCCAGAAAATATTCTAAACTTCAAAAATTCATATCAATTCAACCGTAGCTCAGATTGAAATGATTTATATATGAAAAATTATCAGAAAAATGCAATCTATCCATCTGTACCAGTTTCATGCATGACAAAACAACTTATACATGCTGTATAGGTGAAAACATATAAATGGCATATATGAGAGCTTAATTTGGAGTTGCATTTGAACCCTTGGTTCAAATGGACTTCATTCAATTTGAATACTAGTTGCATTAGCTCAAACAGAATCACATCCTCATGCCATGTTCATGCATCATATTGTTGCATATGCTTGTGTATTGATTGTTGGCACCGTTCCTTCTCGATAGGTCCTACTCCGGAGACCGTTCCAGAGTACCTGTCCGTGGAGCAGTGCCTTCCTTGTTGATCTACCAGGCAAGCAAACCCCCTTGTTCATTCCGATACAATCCCACTCTCTCGCTCCTGCTCTCTTTTATTGCATTAGGACAACAACGATTCAACTGCTACTTTATGCTGCGGTAGTTGAACCCATTCCTCTGCATGACCTGTCATTGCCACAGTAAATAGTTGAAACCCACTAGCATGTGTAGGAGTTGATTGAGCCATGTTGTGTTCCTACCATGCCATGCCTGCTATTGCTTAGAGTTGTGTCAGGTCTGATTCATTGGGAATGGATTGGAGTGTTATGATATGTTCTGATGCTGAGAGTTAAGCGTGTGAACACGATTTGGTAAGGGTAGCGGTGAGAGGCCATGTAGGAGTACATGGTGGGTTGTCTCACTGGAACCGTCCTTAAGCACTGAGTTTTGTGTATGTCGTCCAATGACTAGCTACTACCACACATTGGAATGCTTAAGTGCCCCTCTCGACTTATTAACCAACTTGATCTCTCTCCAGGAGTTGCACCTAGTTTCTGGTGTTTGTAGGTAGTGCTATTTTTCTACTGAGTGGCACCCGGCAGGGTGGGCTTGGGACAGACTAGGCACACGTGGCCCGGTGTACCGAGTGGCACCCGGTTGGTGGGCTCGGAAACCTTGTACACATTGTTTGGGGCCGTGAGCGACACCCCGGCCGGATCTCCTTGCGGATGGAACCCGAATAGGCGATAAACCTGGACTAGAGTCTTGTGTGGTTAGTCAGGTCGTGGCCGACACCCTCGCCAGGCTTCCGCTTGAAGGTTGCCGAGTTACATGACGTGTACATGGTGATAAGTGGTGAGAGCGTGTGTGAAGAAGTACATCCCTGCAGGGTTATCATGATCTATTCGAATAGCCGTGTCCTTGGTTATGGACTTCTTGGATGCTTACGTGGTACATAGACAACTTAAAGTGGATACTCAAAAATGCTCAAGATAAGTGTGAGTGCTATGGATGGCCTTCTCGTAGTGAGATGGGGATGAATCCATAGTAGTGTATTGATGTTGTGATCAGTGGACTCGTGTGCGCTTTCTCACCTCAAAGAAGTTTCTTGTAGTCATAGAACAGGATAGCCACTGTGTCAAAGCTGGCTTGCTGCAACTAAACCCCACATTACCTCCTTGATACTAATGCATGTATGATAGGATCTGATGTAAGTCTTGCTGAGTACCTTTGTACTCATGTTTGCTTTATTTATGTTTTGCAGCGGAGACTTCGGTCTTACAAGTAATTCCTCTTGGACTTCGGCGAGTAGCTTGTTACCTCAGCTACGATTTTGTACCCTTGGGAGGGTCTTGTAGATAGTCAGGCTTCTCAGCCTTTTTCTTTGTACACTGGTAGAAAAAGAGGCTTCCGTCCAGCCCCGTTAGTCGCGGAACTGTAGGAACCGCGACTAATGAAGTCTTTAGTACCGGTTCGGCAGACGAACCGCGACCAAAGGCCTGCGCCCAGGGCGCTCGGTGGCCAGCTGGTGCACGTGAGGGGCTTTAGTCGCGGTTGGCCAGGCCAACCGCGACTAAAGGTGCCCAAAGGCCTTTAGTCGCGGTTGGCCAGGCCAACCGCGACTAAAGCTCCTCCCCTATATATACCAGTTCAGCGCACTCACTTAGCCATTTGGTGCCACTTCTCTTCACAAGCTTCACAAGGGGGTGTAGGTTTGCTTTTGGTTCCTCTTATGCACACAAGGTGTTTGATGAAATGCCCCAAGAGCCACACTTGAGGTTCCTCATTCATTTTTTTCCTCCTCGATCGCGGTTAGCAACTTGAACCTTTCATGCATGTGTGTCATTGATAAAATATGCATGTGTGTTGTTCATTGTTTAATTTCTATTGTTTATAGCTAGTTAGTTTAACAAATGCATGATGGTTAATTATATATTTTATATTATAATAATGCAGATGAATCGGCAATGGATGTACGGTAACCGACTCTCCCGCGAGTTCACTACGGGTTTGAAAGATTTCCTCGTAGTAGCTAATGCGAACAAGCAGAAGGGTTTTGTTATCTGTCCATGTGTTGACTGTAAGAATCAGAAGGGTTACTCTTCCTCAAGAGAAGTTCACCTGCACCTGCTTCGGCACGGTTTCATGCCAAGCTATAATTGTTGGACCAAGCATGGAGAAAGAGGGGTTATAATGGAAGAAGATGAAGAAGGGGATGATTTCATCGATGAAAGCTATCTTGCTGATTTCGGTGATACTTTCATGGAGGATGCTGAAGGTGAAGGGGAAGGTGAAGGGGAAGGTGAAGGGGAAGGTGAAGGTGAAGAAGAGGCACGTGATGAGACCGTTGATGATCTTGGTCGGACCATTGCTGATGCACGGAGACGCTGCGAAATTGAAAAGGAGAGGGAGAATTTGGATCGCATGTTAGAGGATCACAGAAAGTCGTTGTACCCCGGATGCGATGATGGTCTGAAAAAGCTGGGCTGCACACTGGATTTGCTGAAATGGAAGGCACAGGCAGGTGTAGCTGACTCGGCATTTGAAAACTTGCTGAAAATGTTGAAGAATATGTTTCCAAAGAATAACGAGTTGCCCGCCAGTACGTACGAAGCAAAGAAGGTTGTCTGCCCTCTAGGTTTAGAGGTTCTGAAGATACATGCATGCATCAACGACTGCATCCTCTACCGCGGTGAATACGAGAATTTGAATGAATGCCCGGTATGCACTGCATTGCGTTATAAGATCAGAGGCGATGACCCTGGTGACGATGTTGAGGGCGAGAAACCCAGGAAGAGGGTTCCCGCCAAGGTGATGTGGTATGCTCCTATAATACCACGGTTGAAACGTCTGTTCAGGAACAAAGAGCATGCCAAGTTGTTGCGATGGCACAAAGACGACCGTAAGTCGGACGGGGAGTTGAGACACACCGCAGATGGAACGCAATGGAGAAAGATCGACAGAGAGTTCAAAGATTTTGCAGCTGACGCAAGGAACATAAGATTTGGTCTAAGTACAGATGGCATGAATCCTTTTGGCGAGCAGAGCTCCAGCCATAGCACCTGGCCCGTGACTCTATGCATCTACAACCTTCCTCATTGGTTGTGCATGAAGCGGAAGTTCATTATGATGCCAGTGCTCATCCAAGGTCCTAAGCAACCCGGCAACGACATCGTTGTGTACCTAAGGCCATTAGTTGATGAACTTTTACAGCTGTGGGGCAGACCTGGTGCCCGTGTGTGGGATGAGCACAAACAAGAGGAATTTGACCTACGAGCGTTGCTTTTCGTAACCATCAACGATTGGCCTGCTCTTAGTAACCTTTCGGGACTGTCAAATAAAGGATACAATGCATGCACGCACTGCTTACATGAGACTGAAAGTGTACATTTGCCAAATTGTAAGAAGAACGTGTACCTTGGGCATCGTCGATTTCTTCCGAAAATTCATCCAGTAAGAAAGAAAGGCAAGCATTACAACGGCAAGGCAGATCACCGGCCGAAGCCTGCAGAACGCACTGGTGCTGAGGTATTTGATATGGTCAAGGATTTGAAAGTCATCTTTGGAAAGGGTCCTGGCGGACAATCAGTTCCGAAGGGAGCTGACGGGCACGCAGCCATGTGGAAGAAGAAATCTATATTCTAGGAGCTAGAATATTGGAAAGTCCTAGAAGTCCGCTCTGCAATCGACGTGATGCACGTTACGAAGAATATTTGCGTGAACCTCCTAAGCTTCTTGGGCGTGTATGGGAAGACAAATGATACAAAGGAAGCACGGCAGGACCAGCAACGTTTGAAAGACCCTGATGACCGGCATCCGGAATGGTTTCAAGGTCGTGCCAGCTACGCTCTGACCAAAGAAGAGAAGGTCATCTTTTTTGAATGCCTGAGCAGTATGAAGGTCCCGTCTGGATTCTCGTCCAATATAAAGGGAATAATAAACATGGCGGAGAAAAAGTTCCAAAACCTGAAGTCTCACGACTGCCACGTGATTATGACGCAATTGCTTCCGATTGCTTTGAGGGGGCTCCTGCCGGAAAATGTTCGAGTAGCCATTGTGAAGCTATGTGCATTCCTCAATGCAATCTCTCAGAAGGTAATCAATCCAGAAGATCTACCACGGTTACAGAACGATGTGGTCCAATGTCTTGTCAGTTTCGAGTTGGTGTTCCCGCCATCCTTCTTCAATATTATGACGCACCTCCTGGTTCACCTAGTCGAAGAGATTTTCATTCTCGGTCCTGTATTTCTACACAATATGTTCCCCTTCGAGAGGTTCATGGGAGTATTAAAGAAATATGTTCGTAACCGTGCTAGGCCAGAAGGAAGCATCGCCAAGGGCTATGGAAATGAGGAGGTAATTGAGTTTTGTGTTGACTTTGTTCCTGACCTTAAGCCGATTGGCCTTCCTCGATCGCGGCACGAGGGGAGACTAAGTGGAAAAGGCACGATCAGAAGGAAATCAACGATATGTATGGACGGCCATTCTCTGACTGAAGCACACCACACTGTACTGACCAATTCCAGCTTGGTGGCTCCGTACTTTGAGAAACACAAGAATATTTTACGCTCGGACAACCCGGGGAAGCCTGAATCCTGGATTAGGAAGGCCCACATGGAGACTTTCGGCAGTTGGTTGAGAAAACATTTAATGAATGACAATGATGTTGTAGATCAGCTGTACATGTTGGCCAAGACACCATCTTCGACTATAACGACTTTCCAAGGGTACGAGATAAATGGGAATACATTTTACACGATCGCCCAAGATAAAAAGAGCACCAACCAAAACAGTGGTGTCCGCTTTGATGCAGCAACCGAGAATGGGCAAAAGGTCACATATTATGGTTACATAGAGGAGATATGGGAACTTGACTATGGACCCTCCTTTAAGGTCCCTTTGTTCCGGTGCAAATGGTTCAAGCTAACAGGAGGTGGGGTAAAGGTGGACCAGCAATACGGAATGACAATGGTGGATTTCAACAATCTTGGTTACCTTGACGAACCATTCGTCCTAGCGAAAGATGTCGCTCAGGTTTTCTATGTGAAGGACATGAGTAGCAAACCGAGGAAACGGAAAGATAAGAAAACGATCAGTACATCATGCGATGATCCAAAGCGCCACATTGTTCTTTCAGGGAAAAGAAACATCGTGGGAGTGGAGGACAAGACAGACATGTCAGAAGATTATAATATGTTTGCTGAAATTCCGCCCTTCAAAGTGAACACCGACCCAAGCATTAAGTTAAATGATGAGGATGCTCCATGGATACGGCACAATCGTAAGCAAGCAGGGACACAAGGGAAGAATTGATGTGTAATAATTTATTGTACCAAACTTTGTATTTGGTCGATGAACTGAATGATGTATCAAACCTTTTGTCAAACCTTCAAGGGATTAGTTTTATTTTTCTGATTTTTTTGATATATAATTGTATTTTTAAGATTTTAAAATGAATTAGTTTTATTTTTCTGATTTTTAAAGGAAAAAGGAAGAAGAAGAAAGAAGGAAAAAGGAAAAAAACAGAAGAAAAAAGGAAAAACAGAAGAAAAAAACAAACAGAAGAAAAAAGGAAAAACAGAAGAAAAAACAAACAGAAGAAAAACATAAGAAAAAAACAAACAGAAGAAAAACAGAAGAAAAAAGGAAAAAGGAAGAAAGGAAGAAAAAAAAGAAGAAAAACAAGAAAAAGGAAGAAAAAAACAGAAGAAAAAAATAGAAGAAAAAAGGAAGAAAAAAACAGAAGAAAAACAAGAACTTAAAATGAATTAGTTTTATTTTCTGATTTTTTTGATATATAATTGTATTTTTAATATTTTAATAACACAAATAAATAAGTAATTAGAAACTTTAATAGCAAAAATAATTATCATAAAGTAAAATAAATAAGTAATTAGAAACAAAATAAAATAAAATAAATAAGTTTTTTGTTGTAAGTAGAAACAAAACAAAATAAATAAAGCA
This sequence comes from Aegilops umbellulata, assembly GCA_032464435.1. Lineage (NCBI taxonomy): Eukaryota > Viridiplantae > Streptophyta > Magnoliopsida > Poales > Poaceae > Aegilops > Aegilops umbellulata. The sequence continues at coordinate 328,196,624 of CP136059.1, read as the reverse complement.
AAAATGAAAATAAAAAACAGGCAAAAAATAAAAAGTATGCCACCTACTGGGCCACCACGGCATGAATACGACTAGAAACCCATTATTGGGCCAGGATTCAGGCCCGCAGGAAGGCCCAGTAGGCCCACAGGCTAATAGTAACAGAATAGGCCCGTAAGCCTGCATTTGAGAGGAGCTCGAAGTGGTCAGCGCAGCCGCGCTTATAAACCACTGTCGAAGCCTCTCGGCTAGCGAGGTGGGACTAAACATCCCACCGCACCGCGCCAGTGCCAGCACAGACCTTTAGTCGCGGTCCTCCACACCAACCGCGACTAAAGGGTAGCCTTAGTCGCGGTCCGCCTCCCCAAGCGCGACTAAAGGCTCTTCCTGCGCGGGAACGAAAGCGGCGCCAAAACCCTTTAGTCGCGGTTGGTGTGGCGGACCGCGACTAAAGCTAGCCTTTAGTCGCGGTTGGTGTGGCGGACCGCGACTAAAGCTACCCTTTAGTCGCGGTCCGCCACACCAACCGCGACTAAAGGTCTGCCTATATATACTGCACTTAGCAGTTTCCGCCACTTCCCATTCTTCTCAGACGCCGAAGCCCCCTGCCCCGACGCCGATCGACGTCGAAGCCCTGCCCCGACGCCGATCGACGCCGACGCCGACGCCCTGCCCCGACGCCGCCTCCGCCCCGAGTGAGCGCCGCTGCCGCCCGTGCCCTGCCCTAGCGCGCCGCCGCCGCCGCCGCCCCTGCCCTGCCCTGCCCTTGCCCGCCGCCCGCCGCCCGCCGCCCCCCTGCCCGCCGCCCGCCGCCCCTGGCCCTGCCCCTGGCCGCCGCCCCTGGCCCTGCCCGTGGCCGCCGCCGCCGCCGCCCGCGCGCCGCCCGCTGCCCGCCGCTGCCCGCCCCTGACTAAAGAAAGAAGAAAGAAAGAAGAAAGAAAAAGGAAGAAGAAAAAAAGAAGAAAGAAAAAGGAAGAAGAAAAAAAGAAGAAAGAAAAAGGAAGAAGAAAAAAAATGAAAACAAAACAAAACCAAAAGAAAGAAGAAAAAAAAGGAAGAAGAAAAAAAAGGAAGAAGAAAAAAGGAAGAAGAAAAAAAGAAAGAAGAAAGAAAGAAGAAAGAAAAAGGAAGAAGAAAAAAAGAAAGAAGAAAAAGGAAGAAGAAAAAAAGAAAGAAGAAAAAGGAAGAAGAAAAAAGAAAGAAGAAAGAAAGAAGAAAGAAAGAAGAAAGAAAAAGGAAGAAGAAAAAACAAGAAAGAAAAAGGAAGAAGAAAAAAATGAAAACCAAATGAAAACCAAATGAAAACCAAAAGAAAGAAGAAAGAAAAAGGAAGAAGAAAAAAAGTAACTTAAAACTTGATAATTAACAAAAAACCGTAAAATTTGATAATTAACCAAATGGCGAGGGTTATACATGTGTGTTGTCCTCGCCTCCCTCTCCGTGACGCCGTCGTCTGCCGTCCCGTCTCGCGCTCTACCGCGACACCCTCTCCAACCCCTTCCTCGCCCCCTCCTTTTGCCACCGCCCTTTCGCCACCGCCACCGCCCCCCTTATTCACTTAATTAATTTGTTTTTACTACATGTTTTCAGGACTGACATAATGGCGGACGATAGAGCTGACCCGATTATGGACAACTATGATCCGGACGGTGAAGCACATATGTTCGGCATCATAAACAGAGATATTCTATATGTGCCGACAGGACAAGAAGAAGATGATGTCTCTTCTTATCTGAACCTTGACGGTGAAGATGAAGGGCGCCGTCAGCAAGATGATGCCGAACAAACGTCGATAAACGACGATCTTCAAATGGAAGTAGCAACCACCTCCGGCGCCGAGGTATATATATACATTGAGCCTCTGGTGATACAAACTAACTGATTTGAATAAATATGTGTGTACTAACGGGCGCGACTCTCTTTCTTATTTTAGCCCTCGGCCGGATCGTCGAAACAATCGAGTACGTCGTGAAAGCGTGGCGCAACCAAGACGATGAAACAAGGAGAAACATGCACCATCGAGGTTGTCGACAGTGCAAACGGCAGGCCGCTGGAGCCCCGCAAGAACGCCATCAAGTTTGTCAGCCAATGCGGAGCCGTCGTTAGAGACAACGTCTCAATCACCGTCCAGGAGTGGAATGAGCCAAAGAAGGCACGAATTGCTGGTTTCACTTTTGTCGATAAGAGAACAAAAAAAGATTGCTTCAAGAAGCTTATGGAACATTTCGTTCTACCTCCGGAATACAACAAATTCGATGAGGAGGGTAACAAGATTGAGGAAAACAAGGAGAGGAGGAGGCTAGTCAAACAGTTCGCTCTTCATAAGATGGCCGACGCATTCCGGAAATTCAAGCAAAATCTAAACCATGACTTTGTCAAGCAGAACAAGACTCCGGATTTCAAAGGACAATATGAGAAACTGAAACATGATTGGCCAGAATTTGTGAAGCAAAAGAAATCGGAGCAGTTCATTCAAATATCGAAAAAAATAAGGAAAATGCGGCTAAGAAGGAGTACAATCATATTATGGGGCCAGGAGGGTATCGCCTTTGGCAGCCTAGGTTGGAGAAGATGGAGAACGAGCTGAGGGCGCGAGGAATCCGTCCAGGTACGGAGGGATGGGACCCAAGGGCCAAAAGCTGGTGGTACGGGCATGGGGGAACGCTGAACCCGGAGACAGGGGAGTGTGTTTACCAGGGCAAAATAATTAAACCCACCCAAGCCCTTATTGACGCAATGAGGGATGCTCAAGAGGGGAAGATCAAGTTCAACAGAGAGAACGACGCACTGACAAAAGCCCTCGGGAATCCTGAACACGGAGGACGTGTACGAGGCATGGGGCACATTCCGTGGAAAATAGGGTTCCCCCAGAACGATGACCCGTACGGTTACAGAAGCCGTAAGAGAAAGATGGATCGGGAAGCAGATGTTGTAGCGCGGTTGGCATCGGAAATGGATGTGATGAAGAAAACCGTGAGTGTACTAGTAGCCGAAAGAGATGCAGCTTGGGCGCAGCATGAAGATCATCCAGCGGATCTCGAAAGCCAGCAGCGGAGAAGCAGCGTGGCTTCCACGGAGGCCCCACCGGCTGGTGCAGATGCACCGACGATCGAAATTACTGCACCGGAGCCTCTGGTGGTCGAAATTACTGCACCGGAGCCTCCTCGCTACCTCGTGGACGATATAAAGGAGAGGAAAGAATGTCATCTGTATTATCCTATCGGGAACATGTCCATGAAGGTAGCCATCGGCAGTGCTTTACCATGTTTACCTGGAGCACTCCACCACAACAACCCCATTCAAGATGGCTATGCTCGTGTCACGGTGGAAGACATAGTCCAAGGGTTTGAGGACCTGGAGATTGACATTGCTACACCTGAAGGGGAGAAAAGACTTGGAGATGTCAAGCGCCATTTCATTCTATGGCAAAAGAAGTTTATCAAGTTTCCAGGCGAGGCGCCAAGGACAACAAGTCCACCCCCCTACGGTGGTGGTGGTGGCGGTGGCGGTGGCGGTGGTGGTGGTGGTGGTGGCGGTTCACCTACACCTCCGTCACGTCAGCCGACGCCTCCCAGTCCACAACGTCCGGCGGGTGATCAGACGCCGCCCCCCAATCCACCTCCGGCAAAGAAGCAGAAGCAGTCCTGGATTATTAACCCGGACCCTTATGTACCTAAGACCACAAAGGTACCGGAGCCATCACTGAAGCCTCTCCCCACAAGGCCTTGGGAACGTAGTGCCGAGGAAACTGCCGCGGCCGCGGCTGCTGATCTTGAGAAATGGAAGGCGGACTGCAAGAAGAAAAGAGAGCCCGAGCCCAAGCCAGTATTTTCTGATGAGCAAAAGAAGTGGGCTAAGTCATTTTTTGAGCACACCGTCCCAAGCCACGAAGAATCTGCCTGAGGACTATGCACGTGAACTTCGTAGGCAGGCACTCATGTTGAAGGAGAAGAAAGAGCGGGCGGATGACCCCGATCCGGAACAAAGTAAACGAGTTGCCCAGCTCGGGGAACAAAGTAAACAATCGATTGCCCCGCTTATAGTGAAAGCCGCCGGTCCGGATGACCCCGATATCATAGCAGCTGCGGCAGCACTTGGATTGACTGTAACGAGTGCCAGAGAACAAGCGGCCAACTTAGGTATTACTCTTCGTGAACTGTTAGGCCTTGATGAGGCGCCAGTGAAGGAGGTAGTAATTACATATGTGAAGAATGGGCCTCTCGTCGAGCCTGCGCAGGAACAGGATCTACCTCCACAAATGAAAGGTCTGCTGAAATGGTACAA